>CM045883.1:9308805-9382704 GCA_025169545.1 Anguilla japonica | reverse complement strand
GCTAACAGCAGGTTTACTCTGGTTGACAGGTAAGGATTAATTCATCAGAAAGTAGAATGAACCAATCCTGGTTCTGTTTTCTAGAAGATGCTGTACAGTATATGTGTGTGGTGATTGAGCTCTTGAAGTATCTTTTTTCTCTGTGTCCGCAGGGCTGGTGCTCAGTAATAAAGTTAATCAGTCTCCTGCTGATCTGATGAGAGACTCTGGAGGATCCATGAAGCTCAACTGCAATCATTCCATCCCTTTATACAACAATATACTGTGGTACCATCGGGCAGCAGGGGACAGCGCCCTGACTCTGATGGGATATGTTTATGCTAAGAACCCGACCGTAGAATCCTTATATAAGGATCACTGTAGTTTGAGTGGAGATGGTTCAGTGGCAGCATCTCTTCACGTCCCCAAAGTGAACTCCACCGACAGTGGAGTTTATTTCTGTGCAGTGAGTTATGCACAATGTTTGCAGGTCCCTCTCCTCCGCTACAAAAACAAAATAAGCTCTTTCTGATGCACAGACTCATTGCAGTCGATAAAGAGCAGACCAACACACCTGCATAAAACCACTAGAAGATTCTTTCATTCCGTGCCAAATATCTATCATAGAAGAGTTGCTCTGTCATAGAGAAGGGTTGTCATTGTTTCTTAAAATGAAGGTCCTCACGAGGAGGCCGTATAACCTTACAAACATAAGTGTTCAAACTGTGACGTCACTTCCTCCCTTTCTTGAGAGACCTTCGGATTTCAGTGGTTGAATTTTATTTGCTCTCTCAGCAACACAGAGAAATCAACATGATCAGGCTGCTCAGTGTCTTTATCATAATACTGTACAGCCTCACAGGTAAATCATTTATAAAATAGTAATTAAATGACGAGAAATAACAAATGAAATTTTAATAATGTGGGTGATGAGGACAAGTCTTTGCAGCTTATCCAGATATCTTGGTTTGAACATCAGTTGAGCTCCACCAGCTCACTCACGATGTGCGAGTGAAACACATGATGCTTGATTTCCTTTCCCTCCACAGGACTCTCATTCGGTAACAGCGTGCAGCAGTCTCCCTCTTCCCTGCTGACAGACCCTGGAGAGTCTGTGCAACTCAACTGCAGCCACAACATACAGAGCTATGATACAATACTGTGGTACCAGCAACCCCAGCAGGGAAATGGGATGAAGCTCCTTGGACGTGTTTATTATAAGAACGTAGAGATGGAGGGTGAAAAAAGATTCAACGTGAGTGGAGATGGTAAACGGCAGGCGTTCCTTCATATCGACAGGCTGGCATTAACAGACAGTGCCGTGTATCTGTGCGCTGCGTGGTATCACAGTGATACAGGTTTCCTCTTACCCCTACAAAAACCACTTCCCCATCCACACTCTTCTCAGAACCATTCATCATAACTGCATGTTTTTTTATTTACTTTTTGAGCAACAAACATGCTGTTTTCCTTCTTTCTTGTGATTTCTCTCATTTTCTCTTTTCAGTTCTTGTCCCTATTTTTCATGATGATTTTATGATGTCACTTCCTGCCCTCCCCCATCCCAGAGAGTGCGCTGAAGTCCACACTGCTGCATTTTTACTATATTTTCCCAGGTGCACTGAGTCAACATGATCAGACGTCTTCTTATTTTCGCTCTCTTTTTGCTCTCAGTGAGAGGTAAGATGTCATCTCTAGACAATATCTGAGACCCAATAGCCATCTCTGCCAACATTAACGATGAATTTGACTGGAGACAACCACGTTCTTCCCAATCTCATATTTTGGCTTTATGAACAAGGTTGCAATTTTATTTTTTTTTTCTACAGGTGTGCGGAGTAATGCGGCTATAACCCCCAGTATTCTCTGGGGTCGTTTAGGGGACCCGGCCCAGATGAACTGCAGCCACACCTTGGGAGCAGCTTACGATCGGATGTATTGGTACAAACAGAACCCACCTGAGGGTATTCAGCTCATTGTTTATACAAATCCCTATACGAACCCTGAATTTGGGAATTTTAGCAAAGACAGGTATGTGGCAGAGAAAGCTGTGCCTGAAAGAGGCTCTCTCACGGTGAAGAAGCTGGAGGCAGAAGACAGCGGCACATATTTCTGTGCAGTCAGTGAACACGGCCCTGCCGACTCATTGGCTGGGTGAACATAAACCTCCCCGTGCCAGTCTCACTGTGACAGGGGAGGAGCAGACCTGAAACGAAGCCAAAAACACAAACGGCAGTGAGGCTCTCCTGCAGGGGGGTGTAAAGCTTCATAAACAAACAGACATGTCATTTAAAAAAATTACCTTTTCTCCTGTCTCCTCCTCCCCCCACCCCTTCCTCTCCAGAGAACATCCATAGGCAGCCATGCAGCATTCTTCTTCTCTCTCTGGCTCTGATGCATCAAGATGATCAGACTTGTCCTCACATTCACTGTGTCTCTGATCTGTCTGGCAGGTAAGGTTTAACCCTTTGATGAGTAGGTTTTCTGGATTGTTTTTGTCAAAATTCCAAGTCAGTGTTCTGGAAATCCATTGCTGTCAACTACCAGTGTTGATTGTTAGACCTGCATTAGAATGTTCAGTTAACAACATTCTAATCACGTATTTTGAAATCCTTCACCTTAAAGGTATAAGAGAGACCTCTATATTGAGAGGACTTTGCTATTGTCTTGGGGCTGTTGAGTGCACAATGACACAGACACAGTCACTTACGAGCTGATCAGTGTGAGCTTCTCTTTGTTTTTCATCCTCTTCTTTATCGTTTAGCAGAACTGTCACAAAGCGTCAATGTTAAGCTGCTCCCCTTCAGGCTTCTCAAAAACCCTGGGCAGTCCTACGCTCTCAACTGCAGCTGTGATGACCCGAGCTACACCTACATGTTCTGGTACCAGCAGCCTGGAGGGGAAGGAAGGCTGAAGCTCATTGGCACCCTTTACCGACAGAGCCTCACCCCTGGAGACCATTTCAGTGACAGGTTTAAGATATCAGGAGACGCAACGAAAACAGGAACACTGGAGATATCCAACCTGACGTCTGAAGATGCTGCAGTTTATTTCTGTGCCATGAGCATAGCACGTTGCTGCAGACGCCCCTCTCATCTCTGCAGAAACCTCTTCCTTAGCTGCAATCGCCCTTACAGTTGACAGCACACCTGCACGGCTTCAAATGTGGTTTTGATTGTGTTGTTCCCCTGCTGCAAATGAATAATGTAGTATAACAAGGTATACTGATGAATGAGCATTAACAACAGGACAGTAGTATGAACTGAAAAATAAAAACGTGACTTAAGTGGACCCGCTACATATTGCAAATATAATATGAATGTACCTGAAACTACCAACATTTTCCATCTCACAAGTACACTCACGACTGTCCCAGTGAGGTAATGGCCACTTAAATTTAATTGGGGCCGACTGATTAGTTGGCTGCAACTAGAGTTTTCTGACAGAATCTGCTTAAATTTATTTTGCTTGTTTATATTTTATTTGTGTGTGGTCAAAATGGTTCAGAGTTCTGAGTGGGCAGAGACACTTCTGTTAATCGGTTTCCTTATTGTATTGTGATGTCACTTCCTCCTTCATGAGATGGCTCAGTGCAGGTTAAATGATGCTGCTCTTTCTCCAGCAGTGAAGCGATAAAATGGTCCATGCGCTCGCCAGGCTAACGGGAATCTTGCTCTGGTGGACGGGTAAGCATTCATTCTTCAGAAAGTGAGAGAAAAGCAATCTTGATACTGTTCATGTACGTGGTGATCAAGTTCTTGAAGTGTCTTCTATCCTTATGTGCGCAGGGCTGGCGCTCAGTAATAAAGTTAATCAGTCTCCCTCCGCCCTGCTGAAAGAAGGAGAGTCTGTGCAACTCAACTGCAGCCACAGCATACAGAGTTACAACACAATACTGTGGTACCAGCAACCCCAGCAGGGAAATGGGATGAAGCTCCTTGGACGTGTTTTTTTAAAGAACGTAGAGATGGAGGGTGAAAAAAGATTCAACGTGAGTGGAGATGGTGAACGGCAGGCGTTCCTTCACATCGACAGGCTGGCATTAACAGACAGTGCCGTGTATCTGTGCGCTGCGTGGATATCACAGTGATACAAGTCTCCTCTTACCCCTACAAAAACCACTTCCCCATCCGCACTGTTCTGAGAACCATTCATCATAACTGTACGTTTTTTATTTACTTTTTGAGTAATGAACATGCCGTTTTCGCTGTTTCTTGTGATTTCTCTCATTTTTTCTTTTCAGTTTTTGTCACTATTTTTCATGATGATTTTATGATGTCACTTCCTGCCCTCCCCATCCCAGAGAGTGCACTGAAGGTCACACTGCTGCATTTTTATTATATTCCCTCAGCAGCACTGAGTCAACATGATCAGATGTCTCCTTATTTTCGCTGTCTTTTTGCTCTCAGTGAGAGGTAAGGCGTCGTCTCTCTAGACAATTTCAGAGACCCAGTAACCATCTCTACACACCTTGACAATGAATTTGATTGTAGACTTTCACATTCTTTCCAATCTCTTATTAAGCCTCATAGGCAAGGTTACAATTAAAATTTGATTTTTGTTTTCCACAGGTGTGCAGAGTAAAGTCATTATGGCCCCCAGAATTCTCTGGGGTAATTTGGGGGAACCGGCCCAGATGAACTGCAACCACACCTTCGGAGCAACTTACAATCAGATGTACTGGTACAAACAGAACCCACCTGAGGGTATTCAGCTCATAGTGTTTACATCTTCCTATGCAAGCCCTGAATTTGGTGATGTTAGTAAAGACAGATATGTGGCAGAGAAAGCTGGGGCTGAAAGAGGCTCTCTCACGGTGAAGAAGCTGGAGGCAGAAGACAGCGGCACATATTTCTGTGCAGTCAGTGAACACGGCCCTGCAGACTCATTGGCTGGGTGAACATAAACCTCCCCGTGCCAGTCTCACTGTGACAGGGGAGGAGCAGACCTGAAACAAAGCCAAGAACACAAACGGCAGTGAGGCTCTCCTGCAGGGGGGTGTAAAGCTTCATAAACTGAAACATCCCTTTATTTTTAAAAAAAAATATCACATTTGAAATAAGTTTGAAAAACAATTAAAGTGGTTTGTTTAAGCTTATTTGTTTAACCAATCCAAATGATGGTTGAAGTGTTTGGTTTTGAGGCAGTTAGTTAGCTTATTCCATTGTGATGGAAATACTGATGAAGAACACTAACAACAGGACAGTAATATGAACTGAAAAATCCAAAGGTGACGTAAGTGGACCCTCTACATATTGCAAATATAACATGAACAGGCCTGAAACTGCTATCTTTTTCCTTCTCACATGTACAGTCACTACTTTCCAAGCAAGTTAATGGCCACTTTAATGTTATTGGGGCCGAACAATTTTTTGGCTGCAAATAGAATTTCCTAACAGAACTTGCTTATGTATTGAATTTATATATTATATATTATACATTGTATTTTGTGTGTGTGGTTGCAATGGTTCAGGATCCAGAGTCGGCAGAGACACTCCTATTAATTGGCTACCTTATTCCATTGTGATGTCACTTCCTGCTTCATGAGATGGCTCAGTGATATTTAACTGATGCTGCTCTTTTTCATGCAGTGAAGCAAGAAAATGATCCAAGCGTGCCCCAGGCTAACAGCAGCCTTACTCTGGTTGACAGGTAAGGATTAATTCATCAGAAACCAGAATGAACCAAACCTGGTTCAGTTTTCCAGAAGAAGCTGTATATGTGTGTGGTGATTGAGCTCTTGAAGTATCTTTTTTCTCTGTGTCCGCAGGGCTGGCGCTCAGTAATAAAGTTAATCAGTCTCCTGCTGATCTGATGAGAGACTCTGGAGGATCCATGAAGCTCAACTGCAATCATTCCATCCCTTTATACAACAATATACTGTGGTACCATCGGGCAGCAGGGGACAGCGCCCTGACTCTGATGGGATATGTTTATTTTAAGGACCCGACCGTAGAAACCTTATATAAGGATCACTGCAGTATGAGTGGAGATGGTTCAGCGGCAGCATTTCTTCACGTCCCCAAAGTGAACTCCACCGACAGTGGAGTTTATTTCTGTGCAGTGAGTTATGCACAATGTTTGCAGGTCCCTCTCCTCCGCTACAAAAACAAAATAAGCTCTTTCCGATGCACAGACTCATTTTAGTCGATAAAGAGCAGACCAACACACCTGCATAAAACCACGAGAAGATTCTTTCATTCCGTGCCAAATATCTATCATAGAAGAGTTGCTCTGTCATAGAGAAGGGTTGTCCTTGTGTCTTAAAATGAAGGTCCTCACGAGGAGGCCGTATAACCTTACACACATATGTGTTGAAACTGTGACATCACTTCCTCCCTTTCTTGAAAGACTTTTGGATTTCAGTAGTTGAAATGTATTTGCCCTCTTAGCAACACAGAGAAATCAACATGATCAAGCTGCTCAGTGTATTTATCATAATACTGTACAGCCTCACAGGTAAATCATTTATAAAATAGTAATTAAATGATGAGAAATAACAAATGAAATTTTAATAATGTGGGTGACGAGGACAAGTCATAGCAGTTTATCCAGAAATATTGGTTTGAACATCAGTTGAGCTCCACCAGCTCACTCACGATGTACGAGTGAAACATATGATGCTTGATTTCCTTTCCCTCCACAGGACTCTCATTCGGTAACAGCGTGCAGCAGTCTCCCTCCACCCTGCTGACAGACCCTGGAGAGTCTGTGCAACTCAACTGCAGCCACAACATACAGAGCTATGATACAATACTGTGGTACCAGCAACCCCAGCAGGGAAATGGGATGAAGCTCCTTGGACGGGTCACTTATAAGAACGTAGAGATGGAGGGTGAAAAAAGATTCAACGTGAGTGGAGATGGTGAACGGAAGGCGTTCCTTCATATCGACAGGCTGGCAGTAACAGACAGTGCCGTGTATCTGTGCGCTGCGTGGTATCACAGTGATACAGGTCTCCTCTTACCCCTACAAAAACCACTTCCCCATCCACACTCTTCTCAGAACCATTTATCATAACTGTACGTTTTTTTATTCACATTTTGAGCAATGAGCGTGCTGTTTTCCTTCTGTCTTGTGATTTCTCTCATTTTTTCTTTTCAGTTTTTGTCACTATTTTTTATGATGATTTTATGATGTCACTTCCTGCCCTCCCCATCCCAGAGAGTGCACTGAAGGCCACACTGCTGCATTTTTATTATATTCTCTCAGCAGCACTGAGTCAACATGATCAGATGTCTCCTTATTTTCGCTGTCTTTTTGCTCTCAGTGAGAGGTAAGATGTCATCTCTCTAGACAATTTCAGAGACCCAGTAGCATCTCTATACACCTTGACAATGAATTTGATTGTAGACTTTCACATTCTATCCAATCTCTTATTAAGCCTCATGGGCAAGGTTACAATTACAATTTTATTTTTTGTTTTCCACAGGTGTGCGGAGTAATGTGGCTATAACCCCTAGAATTATCTGGGGTAATTTGGGGGACCTGGCCCAGATGAACTGCAGCCACACCTTGGGAGCAGCTTATGTCCAGATGTACTGGTACAAACAGAACCCACCTGAGGGTATTCAGCTCATAGTGTTTACAACTGTTGGTGTGAGCCCTGAATTTGGTGATTTTATCAAAGACAGATATGTGGCAGAGAAAGCTGTGGCTGAAAGAGGCTCTTTCACGGTGAAAAATCTGGAGGCAGAAGACAGCGGCACATATTTCTGTGCAGTCAGTGAACACGGCCCTGCAGACTCATTGGCTGGGTGAACATAAACCTCCCCGTGCCAGTCTCACTGTGACAGGGGAGGAGTAGACCTGAAACGAAGCCAAAAACACAAACGGCAGCGAGGCTCTCCTGCAGGGGGGTGTAAAGCTTCATACACAGACAGACATGTCATTTAAAAAATTAACTTTTCTCTTGTCTCCTCCTCCCCTCCCCCCAAAGACATTCCTGTTAATTGGTCACCTTATTCCATTGTGATGTCACTTCCTTCTTCATGAAATGGATAAATGATGCTGCTCTTTCTCAAGTGTGAAGCAAGAAAATGATCCAAGCGTACCCCAGGCTAACAGCAGCCTTACTCTGGTTGACAGGTAAGGATTAATTCATCAGAAAGCAGAATAAACCAATCCTGGTTCAGTTTTCTAGAAGAAGCTGTATATGTGTGTGGTGATTGAGCTCTTGAAGTATCTTCTTTCTCTGTGTCCGCAGGGCTGGCGCTCAGTAATAAAGTTAATCAGTCTCCTCCTGAACTGATGAGAGACTCTGGAGGATCCATGCAGCTCAACTGCAGTCATGCCATCCCATCTCAATACACCATACTGTGGTACCATCGAGCACCAGGGGACAGCGCCCTGACTCTGATGGGATATGTTTATTATACGGACCCGACCGTAGAAACCTTATATAAGGATCACTGCAGTATGAGTGGAGATGGTTCAGCGGCAGCATTTCTTCACGTCCCCAAAGTGAACTCCACCGACAGTGGAATGTATTTCTGTGCAGTGAGTAGCACAATGCTTGCTGGTCCTTTTTCTTCACTACAAAAACAGACAGAGCCTCTTCAGATACAGAGACAAATTATTGCCTATAAAGAGCAGACCAACACACCTGCACAAAACCACTAGAATATTCTTTAATTTGGTGCCAAATAACTGATGTTGTGCAGCTGCTCCATCAAAGAAAAAGCTCTTCATTGACTGTTGGAAAGAAGACTAGAAGTTCCTCACCAGGAGAAAGTATGACCGCCCACATAAGAGTAGAAATTGTGATGTCACTTCCTCCCTCTCTTGAAAGACTTTTGGATTTCAGTAGTTGAAATTTATTTGCCCTCTTAGCAACACAGAGAAATCAACACGATCAGGCCCCTCAGTGTTTTTGTCATAATACTGTACAGCCTCACAGATAAATAATTGTTCATTAAAAGTAATTAAATGATTATAAATAACAAATTTATTTTAAATACTCTGGGTGACGAGGACAAGTCTTTGCAGCTGATCCAGGAATTTTGGATTAAATGTCATTTGAGCTCCACCAGCTCACTCACGATGTGCGAGTGAAACATATGATGCTTGATTTCCTTTCCCTCCACAGGACTCTCATTCGGTAACAGCGTGCAGCAGTCTCCCTCCACCCTGCTGACAGACCCTGGAGAGTCTGTGCAACTCAACTGCAGCCACAACATACAGAACTATGACACAATACTGTGGTACCAGCAACCCCAGCAGGGAAATGGGATGAAGCTCTTGGACAGGTCACTTATAAGAATGTAGAGACGGAGGGTGAAAAAAGATTCAACGTGAGTGGAGATGGTGAACGGCAGGCGTTCCTTCACATCGACAGGCTGGCATTAACAGACAGTGCCGTGTATCTGTGCGCTGCGTGGATATCACAGTGATACAGGTCTCCTCTTACCCCTAAAAAAACATCTTCCCCATCCGCACTGTTCTCAGAACCATTCATCATAACTGTACATTTTTTATTTACATTTTGAGCAACAAACATGCTGTTTTCCTTCTTTCTTGTGATTTCTCTCATTTTCTCTTTTCAGTTCTTGTCCCTATTTTTCATGATGATTTTATGATGTCACTTCCTGCCCTCCCCCATCCCAGAGAGTGCGCTGAAGTCCACACTGCTGCATTTTTACTATATTTTCCCAGGTGCACTGAGTCAACATGATCAGACGTCTTCTTATTTTCGCTCTCTTTTTGCTCTCAGTGAGAGGTAAGATGTCATCTCTAGACAATATCTGAGTCCCAATAGCCATCTCTGCCAACATTAATGATGAATTTGACTGGAGACAACCACGTTCTTCCCAATCTCATATTTTGGCTTTATGAACAAGGTTGCAATTTTATTTATTTTTTCTACAGGTGTGCGGAGTAATGCGGCTATAACCCCCAGTATTCTCTGGGGTAATTTGGGGGACCCGGCCCAGATGAACTGCAACCACACCTTGGGAGCAACTTACAATCAGATGTACTGGTACAAACAGAACCCACCTGAGGGTATTCAGCTCATAGTGTTTACATCTTCCTATGCAAGCCCTGAATTTGGTGATGTTAGTAAAGACAGGTATGTGGCAGAGAAAGCTGTGCCTGAAAGAGGCTCTCTCACGGTGAAGAAGCTGGAGGCAGAAGACAGCGGCACATATTTCTGTGCAGTCAGTGAACACGGCCCTGCCGACTCATTGGCTGGGTGAACATAAACCTCCCCGTGCCAGTCTCACTGTGACAGGGGAGGAGCAGACCTGAAACGAAGCCAAAAACACAAACGGCAGTGAGGCTCTCCTGCAGGGGGGTGTAAAGCTTCATAAACAAACAGACATGTCATTTAAAAAAATTACCTTTCTCCTGTCTCCTCCTCCCCCCACCCCTTCCTCTCCAGAGAACATCCATAGGCAGCCATGCAGCATTCTTCTTCTCTCTCTGGCTCTGATGCATCAAGATGATCAGACTTGTCCTCACATTCACTGTGTCTCTGATCTGTCTGGCAGGTAAGGTTTAACCCTTTGATGAGTAGGTTTTCTGGATTGTTTTTGTCAAAATTCCAAGTCAGTGTTCTGGAAATCCATTGCTGTCAACTACCAGTGTTGATTGTTAGACCTGCATTAGAATGTTCAGTTAACAACATTCTAATCACGTATTTTGAAATCCTTCACCTTAAAGGTATAAGAGAGACCTCTATATTGAGAGGACTTTGCTATTGTCTTGGGGCTGTTGAGTGCACAATGACACAGACACAGTCACTTACGAGCTGATCAGTGTGAGCTTCTCTTTGTTTTTCATCCTCTTCTTTATCGTTTAGCAGAACTGTCACAAAGCGTCAATGTTAAGCTGCTCCCCTTCAGGCTTCTCAAAAACCCTGGGCAGTCCTACGCTCTCAACTGCAGCTGTGATGACCCGAGCTACACCTACATGTTCTGGTACCAGCAGCCTGGAGGGGAAGGAAGGCTGAAGCTCATTGGCACCCTTTACCGACAGAGCCTCACCCCTGGAGACCATTTCAGTGACAGGTTTAAGATATCAGGAGACGCAACGAAAACAGGAACACTGGAGATATCCAACCTGACGTCTGAAGATGCTGCAGTTTATTTCTGTGCCATGAGCATAGCACGTTGCTGCAGACGCCCCTCTCATCTCTGCAGAAACCTCTTCCTTAGCTGCAATCGCCCTTACAGTTGACAGCACACCTGCACGGCTTCAAATGTGGTTTTGATTGTGTTTTTCCTCTGCTGCAAATGAATGTAGCCTAACAAGAAATACTGATGAATGAGCATTAACAACAGGACAGTAGTATGAACTGAAAAATTAAAACGTGACTTAAGTGGACCCTCTACATACTGCAAATATAATATGAATGTACCTGAAACTACCAACATTTTCCATCTCACAAGTACACTCACGACTGTCCCAGTGAGGTAATGGCCACTTAAATTTAATTGGGGCCGACTGATTAGTTGGCTGCAACTAGAGTTTTCTGACAGAATCTGCTTAAATTTATTTTGCTTGTTTATATTTTATTTGTGTGTGGTCAAAATGGTTCAGAGTTCTGAGTGGGCAGAGACACTTCTGTTAATCGGTTTCCTTATTGTATTGTGATGTCACTTCCTCCTTCATGAGATGGCTCAGTGCAGGTTAAATGATGCTGCTCTTTCTCCAGCAGTGAAGCCACAAAATGGTCCATGCGCTCGCCAGGCTAACGGGAATCTTGCTCTGGTGGACGGGTAAGCATTCATTCTTCAGAAAGTGAGAGAAAAGCAATCTTGATACTGTTCATGTACGTGGTGATCAAGTTCTTGAAGTGTCTTCTATCCTTATGTGCGCAGGGCTGGCGCTCAGTAATAAAGTTAATCAGTCTCCCTCCGCCCTGCTGAAAGAAGGAGAGTCTGTGCAACTCAACTGCAGCCACACCATACAGAGGTATGACACAATACTGTGGTACCAGCAACCCCAGCAGGGAAATGGGATGAAGCTCCTTGGACGTGTTTATTATAAGAACGTAGAGATGGAGGGTGAAAAAAGATTCAACGTGAGTGGAGATGGTGAACGGCAGGCGTTCCTTCACATCGACAGGCTGGCATTAACAGACAGTGCCGTGTATCTGTGCGCTGCGTGGATATCACAGTGATACAGGTCTCCTCTTACCCCTACAAAAACCACTTCCCCATCCGCACTGTTCTCAGAACCATTCATCATAACTGCATGTTTTTCATTTACTTTTTGAGCAACGAACGTGCTGTTTTCCTTCTTTCTTGTGATTTCTCTCATTTTTTCTTTTTAGTTTTTGTCACTATTTTTGATGATGATTTTATGATGTCACTTCCTGCCCTCCCCATCCCAGAGAGTGCACTGAAGGTCACACTGCTGCATTTTTATTATATTCCCTCAGCAGCACTGAGTCAACATGATCAGACGTCTTCTTATTTTCGCTGTCTTTTTGCTCTCAGTGAGAGGTAAGGCGTCGTCTCTCTAGACAATTTCAGAGACCCAGTAACCATCTCTACACACCTTGACAATGAATTTGATTGTAGACTTCCACATTCTTTCCAATCTCTTATTAAGCCTCATAGGCAAGGTTACAATTAAAATTTGATTTTTGTTTTCCACAGGTGTGCAGAGTAAAGTCATTATGGCCCCCAGAATTCTCTGGGGTAATTTGGGGGACCCGGCCCAGATGAACTGCACCACACCTTGGGAGCAACTTACAATCAGATGTACTGGTACAAACAGAACCCACCTGAGGGTATTCAGCTAATAGTGTTTACATCTTCCTATGCAAGCCCTGAATTTGGTGATGTTAGTAAAGACAGGTATGTGGCAGAGAAAGCTGTGGCTGAAAGAGGCTCTCTCACGGTGAAGAAGCTGGAGGCAGAAGACAGCGGCACATATTTCTGTGCAGTCAGTGAACACGGCCCTGCAGACTCATTGGCTGGGTGAACATAAACCTCCCCGTGCCAGTCTCACTGTGACAGGGGAGGAGCAGACCTGAAACAAAGCCAAAAACACAAACGGCAGTGAGGCTCTCCTGCAGGGGGGTGTAAAGCTTCATAAACTGAAACATCCCTTTTTTTTTAAAAAAATATCACATTTTAAATAAGTTTGAAAAACAATTAAAGTGGTTTGTTTAAGTTTATTTGTTTAACCAATCCAAAAGATGGTTGAAGTGTTTGGTTTTGAGGCAGTTAGTTACCTTATTCCATTGTGAAGGAAATACTGATGAAGAACACTAACAACAGGACAGTAGTATGAACTGAAAAATCCAAAGGTGACATAAGTGGACCCTCTACATATTGCAAATATAACATGAACAGGCCTGAAACTGCGTACAGTCACTACTGTCCCAGCAAGTTAATGGCCACTTTAATTTTATTGGGGCCGAACAATTGGTTGGCTGCAACTAGAGTTTCCTGACAGAACTTGCTTATGTATTGAATTTATATATTATACGTAATTTTTGTGTGTGTGTGTGTGTGTGGTTGCAATGGTTCTGGATCCAGAGTGGGCAGAGACACTCCTGTTAATTAGCTACCTTATTCCATTGTGATGTCACTTCCTGCTTCATGAGATGGCTCAGTGCTGTTTAACTGATGCTGCTCTTTCTCAAGCAGTGAAGCAAGAAAATGATCCAACTGCTCCCCAGGCTAACAGCAGCCTTACTCTGGTTGACAGGTAAGGATTAATTCATCAGAAAGCAGAATAAACCAAACCTGGTCCAGTTTTCTAGAAGACGCTGTATATGTGTGTGGTGATTGAGCTCTTGAAGTATCTTCTTTCTCTGTGTCCGCAGGGCTGGCGCTCAGTAATAAAGTTAATCAGTCTCCTGCTGAACTGATGAGAGACTCTGGAGGATCCATGCAGCTCAACTGCAATCATGCCATCTCATCATACAACAATATACTGTGGTACCATCGGGCAGCAGGGGACAGCGCCCTGACTCTGATGGGATATGTTTATTTTAAGGACCCGACCGTAGAAACCTTATATAAGGATCACTGCAGTATGAGTGGAGATGGTTCAGCGGCAGCATTTCTTCACGTCCCCAAAGTGAACTCCACCGACAGTGGAGTGTATTTCTGTGCAGTGAGTTATGCACAATGTTTGCAGGTCCCTCTCCTCCGCTACAAAAACAGAATAGAGCTCTTTCGATGCACAGACTCATTTTAGTCGATAAAGAGCAGACCAACACACCTGCATAAAACCACTAGAAGATTCTTTCATTCCGTGCCAAATATCTATCATAGAAGAGTTGCTCTGTCATAGAGAAGGGTTGTCCTTGTGTCTTAAAATGAAGGTCCTCACGAGGAGGCCGTATAACCTTACACACATAAGTGTTGAAACTGTGACATCACTTCCTCCCTTTCTTGAAAGACTTTTGGATTTCAGTAGTTGAAATGTATTTGCCCTCTTAGCAACACAGAGAAATCAACATGATCAGCTGCTCAGTGTCTTTATCATAATACTGTACAGCCTCACAGGTAAATCATTTATAAAATAGTAATTAAATGATGAGAAATAACAAATGAAATTTTAATAATGTGGGTGACGAGGACAAGTCATAGCAGTTTATCCAGAAATATTGGTTTGAACATCAGTTGAGCTCCACCAGCTCACTCACGATGTGCGAGTGAAACATATGATGCTTGATTTCCTTTCCCTCCACAGGACTCTCATTCGGTAACAGCGTGCAGCAGTCTCCCTCCACCCTGCTGACAGACCCTGGAGAGTCTGTGCAACTCAACTGCAGCCACAACATACAGAGCTATGATACAATACTGTGGTACCAGCAACCCCAGCAGGGAAATGGGATGAAGCTCCTTGGACGGGTCACTTATAAGAACGTAGAGATGGAGGGTGAAAAAAGATTCAACGTGAGTGGAGATGGTGAACGGCAGGCGTTCCTTCATATCGACAGGCTGGCATTAACAGACAGTGCCGTGTATCTGTGCGCTGCGTGGATATCACAGTGATACAGGTCTCCTCTTACCCCTACAAAAAACCACTTCCCCATCCACACTCTTCTCAGAACCATTCATCATAACTGCACGTTTTTTTTTATTTACATTTTGAGCAATGAGCGTGCTGTTTTCCTTCTTTCTTGTGATTCTCTCTCATTTTTTTCTTTTCAGTTTTTGTCACTATTTTTTATGATGATTTTATGATGTCACTTCCTGCCCTCCCCATCCCAGAGAGTGCACTGAAGGCCACACTGCTGCATTTTTATTATATTCTCTCAGCAGCACTGAGTCAACATGATCAGATGTCTCCTTATTTTCGCTGTCTTTTTGCTCTCAGTGAGAGGTAAGATGTCATCTCTCTAGACAATTTCAGAGACCCAGTAGCATCTCTACACACCTTGACAATGAATTTGATTGTAGACTTCCACATTCTATCCAATCTCTTATTAAGCCTCATGGGCAAGGTTACAATTAAAATTTTATTTTTTGTTTTCCACAGGTGTGCGGAGTAATGTGGCTATAACCCCAGAATTCTCTGGGGTAATTTGGGGGACCTGGCCCAGATGAACTGCAGCCACACCTTGGGAGCAGCTTACAATCAGATGTACTGGTACAAACAGAACCCACCTGAGGGTATTCAGCTCATAGTGTTTACAACTTCTCTATGAGCCCTGAATTTGGGGATTTTAGCAAAGACAGGTATGTGGCAGAGAAAGCTGTGGCTGAAAGAGGCTCTCTCACGGTGAAAAAGCTGGAGGCAGAAGACAGCGGCACATATTTCTGTGCAGTCAGTGAACACGGCCCTGCAGACTCATTGGCTGGGTGAACATAAACCTCCCCGTGCCAGTCTCACTGTGACAGGGGAGGAGCAGACCTGAAACGAAGCCAAAAACACAAACGGCAGCGAGGCTCTCCTGCAGGGGGGTGTAAAGCTTCATACACAGACAGACATGTCATTTAAAAAATTAACTTTTCTCTTGTCTCCTCCTCCCCTCCCCCCAAAGACATTCCTGTTAATTGGTCACCTTATTCCATTGTGATGTCACTTCCTTCTTCATGAAATGGATAAATGATGCTGCTCTTTCTCAAGTAGTGAAGCAAGAAAATGATCCAAGCGTACCCCAGGCTAACAGCAGCCTTACTCTGGTTGACAGGTAAGGATTAATTCATCAGAAAGCAGAATAAACCAAACCTGGTTCAGTTTTCTAGAAGATGCTGTACATGTGCGTGGTGATTGAGCTCTTGAAGTATCTTCTTTCTTTGTGTCCGTAGGGCTGGCGCTCAGTAATAAAGTTAATCAGTCTCCTGCTGAACTGATGAGAGACTCTGGAGGATCCATGCAGCTCAACTGCAGTCATGCCATCCCATCATCATAATACACCATACTGTGGTACCATCGAGCAGCAGGGGACAGCGCCCTGACTCTGATGGGATATGTTTATTATACGGACCCGACCGTAGAAACCTTATATAAGGATCACTGCAGTATGAGTGGAGATGGTTCAGCGGCAGCATTTCTTCACGTCCCCAAAGTGAACTCCACCGACAGTGGAGTGTATTTCTGTGCAGTGAGTTATGCACAATGTTTGCAGGTCCCTTTTCCTCACTACAAAAACAGACAGAGCCTTTCAGATGCAGAGACTCATTGCAGTATAAAGAGCAGACCAACACACCTGCACAAAACCACTAGAATATTCTTTCATTCCGTGCCAAATATCTCATAGAAGAGTTGCTCTGTCATAGAAAAGGTTTCATTGTTTGTTGGAAAGAAATGAAGGTCCTCACGAGGAGGCCGTATAACCTTACCACATAAGTGTTGAAACTGTGATGTCACTTCCTCCCTTTCTTGAAAGACCTTCGGATTTCAGTGGTTGAAATTTATTTGCTCTCTCAGCAACACAGAGAAATCAACATGATCAGGCCCTCAGTGTTTTTGTCATAATACTGTACAGCCTCACAGATAAATCATTTCATAAAAGTAATTAAATGATTATAAATAACAAATGAAATTTATTTTAAATATCTGGGTGACGAGGACAAGTCTTTGCAGCTTATCCAGAATTTTGGTTTGAATGTCATTTGAGCTCCACCAGCTCACTCACGATGTGCGAGTGAAAAACATATGATGCTTGATTTCCTTTCCCTCCACAGGACTCTCATTTGGTAACAGCGTGCAGCAGTCTCCCTCCACCCTGCTGACAGACCCTGGAGAGTCTGTGCAACTCAGCTGCAGCCACAACATACAGAGCTATGACACAATACTGTGGTACCAGCAACCCCAGCAGGGAAATGGGATGAAGCTCTTGGACGTGTTCACTTATAAGAATGTAGAGATGGAGGGTGAAAAAAGATTCAACGTGAGTGGAGATGGTGAACGGCAGGCGTTCCTTCACATCGACAGGCTGGCATTAACAGACAGTGCCGTGTATCTGTGCGCTGCGTGGATATCACAGTGATACAGGTCTCCTCTTACCCCTAAAAAAACCATCTTCCCATCCGCACTCTTCTCAGAACCATTCATCATAACTGTACGTTTTTTATTTACTTTTTGAGCAACGACGTGCTGTTTTCCTTCTTTCTTGTGATTTCTCTCATTTTTTCTTTTCAGTTTTTGTCATCTATTTTTCATGATGATTTTATGATGTCACTTCCTGCCCTCCCCCATCCCAGAGAGTGCACTGAAGGCCACACTGCTGCATTTTTATTATATTCCCTCAGCAGCACTGAGTCAACATGGTCAGACGTCTTCTTATTTTCGCTGTCTTTTTGCTCTCAGTGAGAGGTAAGATGTCATCTCTCTAGACAATTTCAGAGACCCAGTAGCCATCTCTGCCAACATTAGTGATGAATTTGACTGGAGACAAGCACATTCTATCCAATCTCATATTTTGGCTTCATGAACAAGGTTACAATTTTATTTCTTTTTTCTACAGGTGTGCGGAGTAATGTGGCTATAACCCCCAGTATTCTCTGGGGTCATTTGGGGGACCCGGCCCAGATGAACTGCAGCCACAACTTGGGAGCAACTTACAATCAGATGTACTGGTACAAACAGAACCCACCTGAGGGTATTCAGCTCATAGTGTTTACACTTCTCTATACAAGCCCTGAATTTGGGAATTTTAGCAAAGACAGGTATGTGGCAGAGAAAGCTGTGGCTGAAAGAGGCTCTCTCACGGTGAAGAAGCTGGAGGCAGAAGACAGCGGCACATATTTCTGTGCAGTCAGTGAACACGGCCCTGCAGACTCATTGGCTGGGTGAACATAAACCTCCCCGTGCCAGTCTCACTGTGACAGGGGAGGAGCAGACCTGAAACAAAGCCAAAACACAAACGGCAGCGAGGCTCTCCTGCAGGGGGGTGTAAAGCTTCATAAACAGACAGACATGTCATTTAAAAAATTAACTTTTCTCTTGTCTCCTCCTCCCCTCCCCCCAAAGACATTCCTGTTAATTGGTCACCTTATTCCATTGTGATGTCACTTCCTTCTTCATGAAATGGATAAATGATGCTGCTCTTTCTCAAGTAGTGAAGCAAGAAAATGATCCAAGCGTACCCCAGGCTAACAGCAGCCTTACTCTGGTTGACAGGTAAGGATTAATTCATCAGAAAGCAGAATAAACCAAACCTGGTTCAGTTTTCTAGAAGAAGCTGTATATGTGCGTGGTGATTGAGCTCTTGAAGTATCTTCTTTCTCTGTGTCCGCAGGGCTGGCGCTCAGTAATAAAGTTAATCAGTCTCCTGCTGAACTGATGAGAGACTCTGGAGGATCCATGCAGCTCAACTGCAGTCATGCCATCTCATCATACAACAACATACTGTGGTACCATCGGGCAGCAGGGGACAGCGCCCTGACTCTGATGGGATATGTTTATTTAAAGGACCCGACCGTAGAAACCTTATATAAGGATCACTGCAGTATGAGTGGAGATGGAACAGTGGCAGCATTTCTTCACGTCCCCAAAGTGAACTCCACCGACAGTGGAGTGTATTTCTGTGCAGTGAGTTATGCACAATGTTTGCAGGTCCCTCTCCTCCGCTACAAAAACAGAATGAGCTCTTTCTGATGCACAGACTCATTGCAGTCGATAAAGAGCAGACCAACACACCTGCATAAAACCACTAGAAGATTCTTTCATTCCGTGCCAAATATCTATCATAGAAGAGTTGCTCTGTCATAGAGAAGGGTTGTCATTGTTTCTTAAAATGAAGGTCCTCACGAGGAGGCCGTATAACCTTACACACATAAGTGTTGAAACTGTGACGTCACTTCCTCCCTTTCTTGAGAGACCTTCGGATTTCAGTGGTTGAATTTTATTTCTCTCTCAGCAACACAGAGAAATCAACATGATCAGGCTGCTCAGTGTCTTTATCATAATACTGTACAGCCTCACAGGTAAATCATTTATAAAATAGTAATTAAATGACGAGAAATAACAAATGAAATTTTAATAATGTGGGTGACGAGGACAAGTCATAGCAGTTTATCCAGAAATATTGGTTTGAATGTCAGTTGAGCTCCACCAGCTCACTCACGATGTACGAGTGAAACATATGATGCTTGATTTCCTTTCCCTCCACAGGACTCTCATTCGGTAACAGCGTGCAGCAGTCTCCCTCCACCCTGCTGACAGACCCTGGAGAGTCTGTGCAACTCAACTGCAGCCACAACATACAGAGCTATGACACAATACTGTGGTACCAGCAACCCCAGCAGGGAAATGGGATGAAGCTCCTTGGACGTGTTTTTTTATAAGAACGTAGAGATGGAGGGTGAAAAAAGATTCAACGTGAGTGGAGATGGTGAACGGCAGGCGTTCCTTCACATCGACAGGCTGGCATTAACAGACAGTGCCGTGTATCTGTGCGCTGCGTGGTATCACAGTGATACAGGTCTCCTCTTACCCCTACAAAAACCACTTCCCCATCCGCACTGTTCTCAGAACCATTCATCATAACTGTACATTTTTCATTTACATTTTGAGCAACGAGCGTGCTGTTTTCCTTCTTTCTTGTGATTTCTCTCATTTTTTCTTTTCAGTTTTTGTCATTATTTTTTATGATGATTTTATGATGTCACTTCCTGCCCTCCCCATCCCAGAGAGTGCACTGAAGGTCACACTGCTGCATTTTTACTATATTCCCTCAGCAGCACTGAGTCAACATGATCAGACGTCTTCTTATTTTCGCTGTCTTTTTGCTCTCAGTGAGAGGTAAGATGTCGTCTCTCTAGACAATTTCAGAGACCCAGTAGCCATCTCTACACACCTTGACAATGACTTTGATTGTAGACAACTTCCACATTCTTTCCAATCTCTTATTAAGCCTCATAGGCAAGGTTACAATTAAAATTTGATTTTTGTTTTCCACAGGTGTGCAGAGTAAAGTCATTATGGCCCCCAGAATTCTCTGGGGTAATTTGGGGGACCCGGCCCAGATGAACTGCAACCACACCTTGGGAGCAACTTACAATCAGATGTACTGGTACAAACAGAACCCACCTGAGGGTATTCAGCTAATAGTGTTTACAACTTCCTATGCAAGCCCTGAATTTGGGAATTTTAGGAAAGACAGGTATGTGGCAGAGAAAGCTGTGGCTGAAAGAGGCTCTCTCACGGTGAAGAAGCTGGAGGCAGAAGACAGCGGCACATATTTCTGTGCAGTCAGTGAACACGGCCCTGCAGACTCATTGGCTGGGTGAACATAAACCTCCCCGTGCCAGTCTCACTGTGACAGGGGAGGAGCAGACCTGAAACGAAGCCAAAAACACAAACGGCAGCGAGGCTCTCCTGCAGGGGGGTGTAAAGCTTCATAAACTGAGACAGATTTTTTTTAACAATATCATTTTTATAAGTCTGAAAAAAATTAAAGTGGTTTTTCGCTATTTGTTTAACCAATACAAAAGATGGTTGAAGTGTTTGGTTTTGAGGCAGTTAGTTACCTTATTCCATTGTGATGGAAATACTGATGAAGAACACTAACAACAGGACAGTAGTATAAACTGAAAAATCCAAAGGTGACATAAGTGGACCCTCTACATATTGCAAATATAACATGAACAGGCCTGAAACTGCTATCTTTTTCCATCTCACAAGTACAGTCACTACTGTCCCAGCAAGTTAATGGCCACTTTAATTTTATTGGGGCCGATCAATTGGTTGGCTACAACTAGAGTTTCCTGACAGAACTTGCTTATGTATTGAATTTATATATTATATATTATACATTGTATTTGTGTGTGTGTGTGTGTGTGTGTGTGTGTGGTTGCAATGGTTCAGGATCCAGATTGGGCAGAGACACTCCTATTAATTGGCTACCTTATTCCATTGTGATGTCACTTCCTGCTTCATGAGATGGCTCAGTGCTATTTAACTGATGCTGCTCTTTTTCATGCAGTGAAGCAAGAAAATGATCCAAGCGTACCCCAGGCTAACAGCAGCCTTACTCTGGTTGACAGGTAAGGATTAATTCATCAGAAAGCAGAATAAACCAAACCTGGTCCAGTTTTTTCAAGAAGACGCTGTATATGTGTGTGGTGATTGAGCTCTTGAAGTATCTTCTTTCTCTGTGTCCGCAGGGCTGGCGCTCAGTAATGAAGTTAATCAGTCTCCTGCTGAACTGATGAGAGACTCTGGAGGATCCATGCAGCTCAACTGCAGTCATGCCATCCCTTTATACAACAACATACTGTGGTACCATCGGGCAGCAGGGGACAGCGCCCTGACTCTGATGGGATATGTATATTTATAAGGACCCGACCGTAGAAACCTTATATAAGGATCACTGCAGTATGAGTGGAGATGGTTCAGCGGCAGCATTTCTTCACGTCCCCAAAGTGAACTCCACCGACAGTGGAGTGTATTTCTGTGCAGTGAGTTATGCACAATGTTTGCAGGTCCCTCTCCTCCGCTACAAAAACAAAATAAGCTCTTTCTGATGCACAGACTCATTGCAGTCGATAAAGAGCAGACCAACACACCTGCATAAAACCACGAGAAGATTCTTTCATTCCGTGCCAAATATCTATCATAGAAGAGTTGCTCTGTCATAGAGAAGGTTTGTCCTTGTGTCTTAAAATGAAGGTCCTCACGAGGAGGCCGTATAACCTTACACACATAAGTGTTGAAGCTGTGATGTCACTTCCTCTCTTTCTTGAGAGACCTTCGGATTTCAGTGGTTGAATTTTATTTGCTCTCTCAGCAACACAGAGAAATCAACATGATCAGGCTGCTCAGTGTCTTTATCATAATACTGTACAGCCTCACAGGTAAATCATTTATAAAATAGTAATTAAATGACGAGAAATAACAAATGAAATTTTAATAATGTGGGTGACGAGGACAAGTCATTGCAGCTTATCCAGAAATCTTGGTTTGAATGTCAGTTGAGCTCCACCAGCTCACTCACGATGTGCGAGTGAAATATATGATGCTTGATTTCCTTTCCCTCCACAGGACTCTCATTTGGTAACAGCGTGCAGCAGTCTCCCTCCACCCTGCTGACAGACCCTGGAGAGTCTGTGCAACTCAACTGCAGCCACAACATACAGAACTATGACACAATACTGTGGTACCAGCAACCCCAGCAGGGAAATGGGATGAAGCTCCTTGGACGGATCACTTATAAGAACGTAGAGATGGAGGGTGAAAAAAGATTCAGCGTGAGTGGAGATGGTGAACGGCAGGCGTTCCTTCACATCGACAGGCTGGCATTAACAGACAGTGCCCTGTATCTGTGCGCTGCTTGGATATCACAGTGATACGGGTCTCCTCTTACCCCTACAAAAACCACTTCCCCATCCGCACTCTTCTCAGAACCATTCATCATAACTGCATGTTTTTTTATTTACATTTTGAGCAACGAGCGTGCTGTTTTCCTTCTTTCTTGTGATTTCTCTCATTTTTTCTTTTCAGTTTTTGTCACTATTTTTTATGATGATTTTATGATGTCACTTCCTGCCCTCCCCATCCCAGAGAGTGCACTGAAGGCCACACTGCTGCATTTTTATTATATTCCCTCAGCAGCACTGAGTCAACATGATCAGACGTCTCCTTATTTTCGCTGTCTTTTTGCTCTCAGTGAGAGGTAAGGCGTCGTCTCTCTAGACAATTTCAGAGACCCAGTAACCATCTCTACACACCTTGACAATGAATTTGATTGTAGACTTTCACATTCTATCCAATCTCTTATTAAGCCTCATGGGCAAGGTTACAATTACAATTTTATTTTTGTTTTCCACAGGTGTGCGGAGTAATGTGGCTATAACCCCTAGAATTATCTGGGGTAATTTGGGGGACCTGGCCCAGATGAACTGCAGCCACACCTTGGGAGCAGCTTACAGTCAGATGTACTGGTACAAACAGAACCCACCTGAGGGTATTCAGCTAATAGTGTTTACAACTTCCTATGCGAGCCCTGAATTTGGTGATTTTAGCAAAGACAGGTATGTGGCAGAGAAAGCTGTGGCTGAAAGAGGCTCTCTCACGGTGAAGAAGCTGGAGGCAGAAGACAGCGGCACATATTTCTGTGCAGTCAGTGAACACGGCCCTGCAGACTCATTGGCTGGGTGAACATAAACCTCCCCGTGCCAGTCTCACTGTGACAGGGGAGGAGCAGACCTGAAACGAAGCCAAAAACACAAACGGCAGTGAGGCTCTCCTGCAGGGGGGTGTAAAGCTTCATAAACAGACAGACATGTCATTTAAAAAATTAAATTTTCTCTTGTCTCCTCCTCCCCTCCCCCAAAGACATTCCTGTTAATTGGTCACCTTATTCCATTGTGATGTCACTTCCTTCTTCATGAAATGGATAAATGATGCTGCTCTTTCTCAAGTGTGAAGCAAGAAAATGATCCAAGCGTACCCCAGGCTAACAGCAGCCTTACTCTGGTTGACAGGTAAGGATTAATTCATCAGAAAGCAGAATAAACCAATCCTGGTTCAGTTTTCTAGAAGAAGCTGTATATGTGTGTGGTGATTGAGCTCTTGAAGTATCTTCTTTCTCTGTGTCCGCAGGGCTGGCGCTCAGTAATAAAGTTAATCAGTCTCCTCCTGAACTGATGAGAGACTCTGGAGGATCCATGCAGCTCAACTGCAGTCATGCCATCCCATCTCAATACACCATACTGTGGTACCATCGAGCACCAGGGGACAGCGCCCTGACTCTGATGGGATATGTTTATTATAAGAACCCGACCGTAGAAACCTTATATAAGGATCACTGTAGTTTGAGTGGAGATGGAACAGTGGAAGCATTTCTTCACGTCCCCAAAGTGAACTCCACCGACAGTGGAGTGTATTTCTGTGCAGTGAGTAGCACAATGCTTGCTGGTCCTTTTTCTTCACTACAAAAACAGACAGAGCCTCTTCAGATACAGAGACTTGTTATTGCCTATAAAGAGCAGACCAACACACCTGCACAAAACCACTAGAATATTCTTTCATTCCGTGCCAAATATCTGTCATACTACAGCTGCTTTGTCATAGAGAAGGGTTGCCATTGGTTGCTGGAATGACCTTTCACATATACCTGTAAGTGTGGAAGCTGTGATGTCACTTCCTCCTTTCTTGAGAGACCGTAGAATTCAAGTGGTTAAATATCATTTGCTCTCGCAGCAACACTGAGAAATCAACATGATCAGGCCACTCAGTGTTTTTGTCATAATACTGTACAGCCTCACAGGTAAATCATTTATAAAATAGTAATTAAATGACGAGAAATAACAAATGAAATTTTAATAATGTGGGTGACGAGGACAAGTCATAGCAGTTTATCCAGAAATATTGGTTTGAATGTCAGTTGAGCTCCACCAGCTCACTCACGATGTGCGAGTGAAACATATGATGCTTGATTTCCTTTCCCTCCACAGGACTCTCATTCGGTAACAGCGTGCAGCAGTCTCCCTCCACCCTGCTGACAGACCCTGGAGAGTCTGTGCAACTCAGCTGCAGCCAGAACTATGACACAATACTGTGGTACCAGCAACCCCAGCAGGGAAATGGGATGAAGCTCCTTGGACGTGTTTATTATAAGAACGTAGAGATGGAGGGTGAAAAAAGATTCAACGTGAGTGGAGATGGTAAACGGCAGGCGTTCCTTCACATCGACAGGCTGGCATTAACAGACAGTGCCGTGTATCTGTGCGCTGCGTGATATCACAGTGATACAGGTCTCCTCTTACCCCTACAAAAACCACTTCTCCATCCACACTCTTCTCAAAACCATTCATCATAACTGCATGTTTTTTTATTTACTTTTTGAGCAACGAGCGTGCTGTTTTCCTTCTTTCTTGTGATTTCTCTCATTTTTTCTTTTCAGTTTTTGTCATCATTTTTCATGATGATTTTATGATGTCACTTCCTCCCTCCCCCATCCCAGAGAGTGCACTGAAGGCCACACTGCTGCATTTTTATTATATTCTCTCAGCAGCACTGAGTCAACATGATCAGATGTCTCCTTATTTTCGCTGTCTTTTTGCTCTCAGTGAGAGGTAAGATGTCATCTCTCTAGACAATTTCAGAGACCCAGTAGCCATCTCTACACACCTTGACAATGAATTTGATTGTAGACTTCCACATTCTTTCCAATCTCTTATTAAGCCTCATGGGCAAGGTTACAATTAAAATTTGATTTTTGTTTTCCACAGGTGTGCAGAGTAAAGTCATTATGGACCCCAGAATTCTCTGGGGTAATTTGGGGGACCCGGCCCAGATGAACTGCAGCCACACCTTGGGAGCAGCTTACGACTCGATGTACTGGTACAAACAGAACCCACCTGAGGGTATTCAGCTCATAGTGTTTACACGTCTCTATACAAGCTCTGAATTTGGTGATTTTAGTAAAGACAGGTATGTGGCAGAGAAAGCTGTGGCTGAAAGAGGCTCTCTCATGGTGAAGAAGCTGGAGGCAGAAGACAGCGGCACATATTTCTGTGCAGTCAGTGAACACGGCCCTGCAGACTCATTGGCTGGGTGAACATAAACCTCCCCGTGCCAGTCTCACTGTGACAGGGGAGGAGCAGACCTGAAACAAAGCCAAAAACACAAACGGCAGTGAGGCTCTCCTGCAGGGGGGTGTAAAGCTTCATAAACAGACAGACATGTCATTTAAAAAATTACTTTTCTCTTGTCTCCTCCTCCCCCCACCCCTTCCTCTCCAGAGAACATCCATGGGCAGCCATGCAGCGTTCTTCTCTCTCTGGCTCTGATGCATCAAGATGATCAGACTTGTCCTCACATACACTGTGTCTCTGTTCTGTCTGGCAGGTGAGGTTTAACCCGTTGTAGAGTAGGTTTTCTGGATTGTTTTTTTCAAAATTCCAAGTCAGTGTTCTGAAACTCCATTGCTGTCAACTAGCAGTGTTGATTGTTACATCTGCTTTAGAATGTTCCGTTAACAACATTCTAATTACGTATTTTGATATCCTTCACCTTAAAGAGTTAAGAGAGACCCATATATTGAGAGGACTTTGCTTTTGTCTTGGTGCTGTTGTGTGCACAATGACACAGACACAGTCACTTATGAGCTGATCAGTGTGAGCACCTCTTTGTTTTACATCCTCTTCTTTATCGTTTAGCAGAACTGTCACAAAGCGTCAATGTTCAGCTGCTCCCCGTCAGACTTCTCAAAAACCCTGGGCAGTCCTCCGCTCTCAGCTGCAGCTGTGATGACCCGAGCTACGTTCGCATGTTCTGGTACCAGCAGCCTGGAGGGGAAGGAAGGCTGAAGCTCATTGGTTCCCTTTACCGAGACAGATTCACCCCTGGAGACCATTTCAGTGACAAGTTTCAGGTATCAGGAGACGCAACAAAAACAGGAACGCTGGAGATATCCAACCTGACGTCTGAAGATGCTGCAGTTTATTTCTGTGCCATGAGCGTAGCACATTGCTGCAGACGCCCCTCTCATCTTTGCAGAAACCCCTTCCTTAGCTGCAATCGCCCTTACAGTTGACAGCACACCTGCACGGCTTCAAATGTGGTTTTGATTGTATTTTTCCCCTGCTGCAAATGAATAATGTAGTATAACCAGATATACTGATGAATGAAAACAAACAACAGGACTGTAGTATGAACTGTCAAATCCAAAGGTGACTTAAATGAACCCTCTAGATACTACAAATATAATATGAATGTACCTGAAACTACTAACCTTTTCAATCTCACAAGTACACTCACGACTGTCCCAGTGAGTTAATGGCCACTTAAAATTAATTGCGGCCGACTGATTAGTCGGCTGCAACTAGAGTTTTCTGACAGAACCTGCTTAAATTTATTTTGCTTGTTTATATTTTATTTGTGTGTGGTCACAATGCTTCAGAGTTCCGAGTGGGTAGAGACACTTCTGTTAATCGGTTTCCTTATTGTATTGTGATGTCACTTCCTCCTTCATGAGATGGCTCAGTGCAGGTTAAATGATGCTGCTCTTTCTCCAACAGTGATGCAACAAAATGGTCCATGCGCTCGCCAGGCTAACGGGAATCTTGCTCTGGTGGACGGGTAAGCATTCATTCTTCAGAAAGTGAGAGAAAAGCAATCTTGATACTGTTCATGTACGTGGTGATCAAGTTCTTGAAGTGTCTTCTTTCCCTGTGTCCGCAGGGCTGGCGCTCAGTAATAAAGTTAATCAGCCTCCCTCCGCCCTGCTGAAAGAAGGAGAGTCTGTGCAACTCAACTGCAGCCACAGCATACAGAGTTACAACACAATACTGTGGTACCAGCAACCCCAGCAGGGAAATGGGATGAAGCTCCTTGGACGGGTTACTTATAAGAACGTAGAGATGGAGGGTGAAAAAAGATTCAACGTGAGTGGAAATGGTGAACGGCAGGCGTTCCTTCACATCGACAGGCTGGCATTAACAGACAGTGCCGTGTATCTGTGCGCTGCTTGGATATCACAGTGATACAGGTCTCCTCTTACCCCTACAAAAACCACTTCCCCATCCGCACTGTTCTCAGAACCATTCATCATAACTGCATGTTTTTCATTTACTTTTTGAGCAGTTATGACAAATTTATATCAATTATATGCCTGCCTAGTTTTGCAAACTTACTTCCCTGATACAAATGCTAGTCAGTAATAATTCCATAGCAACATTTCAGAAAATTTAGCTGCATGCAGAAATTCTAAGATTTCAAGCACAAATAATCAGAAAACACTTTGTGTAACAGTCAAGATACACATACTAATAGGCAATGGGTTTGTGAATACTGGATGGGCAGTTGATAAGTTATGACTATTTTCTTGTCAGTGCATGATCTTTCAACATGTTCACGAATCAAGGACATCAAAAATCAGCTTTTGAAATGAAAATGATGTCACTCATATGCTATGGCCTTCACAGTCACCAGATCTCAACCCAGTTAAACACCTATAGGAGATTTTGGACCGACGTGTTAGACAGCTCTCTCCTTCATCATCATCATCATCATCAAAACAGCAAATGTGGGAATATCTTTTGGAAGAATGCTGTTCCATCCCTCCAGTAGAGTTCCAGAGACTTGTAGAATCTATGCCAAGGCCCGATGAAGCTGTTCTGGCGGCTTGTGGCGCCCCAAATGCCTTCCTAAGACACTTTATGCTTGTTTTTCCTTAAATTTCTCACCCATCTGTGTGTATATAGATACATATATAGGCCTGGATTAAATCAACATTTGCGGATACATTCCGCACTTCGTTCTCCGCACTCGTGTTCACGGCAAATATCTGCAAGGAGTATATTGTAAACAAAATTGAAGTGCAGGTTTTGTTTTTTCTGGTTACTCTTAAAGTTAACACGGTCGATAACAGACTGGTGTATCTTGTTTGTTAAGCGCAGACTACTTGGTGATTAAAACGGATTTTTAAAGGATAAATTCAATTTACGATTTAATCCCCCTAACACGGTATGAAGACGCTGTGTGTCAGGCTACTTGCCATTTGATTAGTCTGATCGTTGGCACGCTTGATAAAAAAAAGTAAATTACTAATGAAAACAGGTTGAGATAAATGATTAGTTTAAAGAAAAGTTTTGCGCCCCACCAATTTTCAGCTCACCAGTCACCAGTCGCCGCAGAACAAAACGTTACGTATGTGGGAAATATTCAATCCTAGCTTAGCTGCTGACCAGCAACCTGATGATTTTGCTCAAGCCATCAAAGTTGCCGTTAATAACAGCCGGCGTTCGTGGGGGCTGTTTATTCATCTCTCTTTAAAATGTTGCATAGATGAAATTACATGTTAATGAAATTACCTACCGCGTCCGCTTCCAAACAATCAAGACAATCAACGATATTTTTCTTTCTGTGCCTGTCTATATAAACGACTGTTCCTCCTGAGTTTTTTTTATTCAGATTTTTGATTGGTTGAGCGAGTAACTGGCTAGAGGGAACACATGGACTGGAGCATACGAAAAATGGACTGGATTGTCATAGTTATTTGTAAAACTGCCGGTCAAAATTATTGATTTATTTACCAAAGGTGGGTGGACGCCGTCCACCCTCAATTTAACCCCTGCTTGCAAGTTAAAGTGAAGGACGTGTTGATTTAAACGCAGTCCGTGTTCATGCTGCACAATTTAATGTCAAAATGTCCAGTAGGAGGCAGTAGAGATGCACAGTCATACTACAGCAAGCTAGTTTCCTGTTTGACTCCGGTATTCTGCGCTGGTTTGCTGTCGGTTCTCCCTCACCGCAGCAGAAAGCTATAGTACCCTCGAGGAGTCGATGTTGCTGTGCTGTTCTTCGCTCTCTGTAGCCCAGGGAGCCAGCATGATTGCGAATGTGATTAGATTCACCTTGTCACTAGCCTGTCTTTCAAGTAAGATGCACTTTTACTACTGTGGTCAGAATTGTTTTGTTTTTTTTTAACGTCATGTTTTTTTGTTTGTTTTTTTTTTTTTTTTTTTAACTGTGTCTGGCAATCAGTTCGTGTGTTTAACTGTGCCTTATAATCCGTCCCTCACCGCCGTCTTTCCACAGGTTCGGCCGTCTGCATCACGGTTCTGCAGTCTCCGCCCGAGCTTGTGCTCCACCACGGGGAAGCCGTGACACTTACCTGCAGTCACGACGACAAGAACTTCGACAGATTATACTGGTACAAGCAGACGGACGGAGCAGGCCTCGAACTCCTGGGCTACCTAAGCTTTAAACAACCGTACACGGAAGTTGGAAGTTTCAACGTAAGCGGAGACGGAGAGAAGGAGGGCTTTTTGAACTCGTCGGCGGTGACGGCTGAGGAGAGCGGGGTGTATTTCTGCGCTGTCAGTAAAACACAGTGCTGTGCGTCTCCTCTCGGTTCAGCAGAAAACCCCCCAAATCAACCACAATGCATTTCCCACCCGCTCTGAAAGCTCCCGTCCTGCTGAATTCAGGGTTCCATTTCAATTCATTCAATTCAGGATGTTAAATGAAAATAAATTAATAAGTGTAAAAATGTCCATGATGAATGAATGAATGAATGAATCAATCAATCAATCAATCGATCAGTGAATTCAGTGAAATACAAAAAAATGCTTGGTCAGCCATTTATTATGAAATAATGTAGTGGATAAGTGCATGATTGTCAAAAACATTAGGCTATTGTGAAATACTTTGGATCAGCCAATATCAATGACTAACCCTTTCTCTTGCTCTTTAACATAACCCTAACCTTGCCTCAATCCTCTTAGCACATTCCTGACCTAACCCAATTCTTTAATTCAATTAAAGAAATACACGAAAATGTTTTGTATGTGAATTATTATGGAAAATTTATTCAGTGGAAAAATGTCAAAATAGTTGAAGGTATAGATTTGTATCCCAAAATTGAAAAAGAAATTGGAACATCCAAAATGAATGACTAAGCTTTGCAATAACCCTTTCCCTTGCTTTTAAACATAACCCTAATATTGCCAAAACCCTAACACTTGCCATATTTATTTATTTATTTATTTATTTGAAAGGGACACTTAGTAAATGCCTCGGAATTAGCTTGATAGCCAAGTTGATTCATTGATAACTAAATCAAATTGTTAACCGTAATCCTAATTGCAACCATAAATATAAACTCTATTTCTAATTCTGAGAGTCATGTGATATGTGGGTTTTCCTTTAAAGCGTTTTTTTTTTTTTTTTTTTTAAGAAAAATGAACAGTTTCTTTCAATGAAATATGTGTATTTGGATATATATTCAGTGAAAAATATCCAAATACATAGTCTTCATTCCCAAAAGTAAAAAAAGGATCATCCACAATCAAAACCACTGCTAAGTCAAAAATTTGTGTTAGAGTTGAGATTAGAGTTGACCATGCAAGTTGCCCTGGTTTTTCGCGCAAATGCTTGTACCTCTTTCGATGGTTTGATGAATATCAAACAACTTTTTAAATGATCACAGATCTCACTGCAGTAGCATTTGACCTTTAAAGGCCACATGGTGGTGCTAGAGAGTACGTAACATTAAAAAATGTATTTTAAAAAAATCAATGTTCATTCACAGAGGCGACAAAGTTACTGTACTGCTCCACATTCCGTACCATATTCATAAAAGTTGGCAAGGTGACACTACATCATGCTGAATTCCCTAAAGATAAGTAAAATTCACTACTTTTTCAAGTCAGTCTAAAAGCTGATGTACAGGTAGCAGTCCATTCCATCAGTAAGAGCACATGGACAATACAACATTTGCTTGAACCCCAAGAATTGCTGAGTGTAACTATTATTATAATTATTATTATTATTTTATTTTTGGGATAAATTAAAACATAAAACATGTCAGACCTCTGGTAAAATTATTATACACTTTCGGTGAGATAACTAATAGGAGAAATTTGACATCAAGAACTGAATGTAATAATTAAACAACGACAACTTGCATTTAAAAGCCTTATAACAGGAAGTTGTTTACAACAATAGAATTAATTATTTGTTTTGAGCCACTGTATTCCAACAGGGGGGTGGATAGATCATGGCACGGTTATTTGTAATGAACAGGAAGTGGTGGTGTGCAAACGAAATGCACGAAAGAAAGCGAGAGAGTGTCGCATGGAAATCGCATGAACGAGATACTTCACAGCAGTCAAAGATGTTCAGCGCTGCAAAAAGATGCGCAGTCCTCTTCTACCTGTTTCCATGTGAGGCACTCAAAAAGACAGGAATCACTAACATAATAACAAATTATCTTCTGAAACTGATTCCTTTCATGTAGCCCGTGTTATGGCAATCCGACGTAGCCAAAGCTGCTCTTGTCGTTTGTACAGTAAGCTTGAGAGAGGTCTCTCTTTTACTTTTTCTTTTTTTTTTTTGCCACAGGTCTGGCAAACGGCGTCAAGTTTGATGAGCAGGTTCCTGTCCGCACCGCGCGCCCAGGCGAGCGAGTGGAGATTGCATGCAGCCACGACGACAACAGCCTCCTCATCATGTCCTGGTACGAGCAGCGGGAGCGAAGCAGAGCCCTCCGCCTGATCGGATTTGGCTACAGCACAGGAGAGCCCACCTACGAGGACCCGTTCGCGGCGCGGTTCCAGCTGAGGAGAGAGTCGGTCCAGAAGGGTTCCCTGCTCATCCCCAATGTGACGATGGCAGACTCCGCTGAGTACTTCTGTGCAGCCAGTAAAGCACGGTGCTCTACCTCCGCACTGTTCCGTTACAAAAAAACACAGCACACACACACACATGCAAACAGGAAAACCAACTGAGGCTTACTAGTTTGCTTTTCTTTAAAAAATTCAGCAGCAGTTTTTTTCTACTTGATACCACTGATGCAACGGTAGAATACAGAGAAGATCATTGACTAAGATAACCCCTCAGTACATACAGTATACAGTTTTACACCGGTAAAGAGTTTGCATGAAAAACAGTCCCATATGAAAAATGAACTGAACGATCACATTGGCGAATTGTACTGTAGTCAGGCAGTTTAATATCATGTAAAATACTCTTGTATAAACTACGGTAACGTGCATAAAATGCAAATGCTGCACCACATGTCAGGTCCATGGGGCGGGGCAACTATAAATGGGACAGATTAGGCCAACTGGTGCCTCGGGGCGGGCCTCAGACTTGAGGACATGCTCTGCGGGACACTCTGCAGGAGATCAGTGCATTAAAGACAGGTTGAAGGTGATCGCTCGGTAGCATTGAGTAATGATTAACATCAGCCTGGCCTTCTAAGAACAAGAATGCACCTGAACCATACCAGGAAAATGCACCAGAACCGTTCCCTTTTGGAATAACATTCTGTGTCTTTTTTTTTCTTTTCTTTTCTTTTCTTTTTTGCCAGTGTCTACCGCGCGTATATGGAGTACTTCTATTTCTGGTTTCCTGCTGTCTTATCTCCCTTATCTTATGTACTGCTGTAACACTGGGAGGTGTAATCACGAGGGTCAGAGGTTATCCGTAAGCCTCTGAGGAGAGTCAAGCCACGGGCTCTCGGGTGGCGTGCCCGGCACGGGCTCTTCTGTCACACAGAAGGAACGCCCACGTCTATTACTTTCACTTCCTGTTTCCTCCGTGGAGCACAGGATACCCTACTCCGCATTTCGAGCCAGAGTCTCGGAGCATGTTTCCAGCGGCGGTCCTCTGCCTTCTCGTTCCCTTGCTCTCACGTACGTAGTGAGGCAGAATTCTGTTTCTTTTCGGGGGGGGAAAAAAACACTAATTTTTCGGTGCACTGACACGTTTAAGGGCACTGTTGAAAGTAAACGCAACAAGGCGTCCACCGTTTAATTCTACAAATCCTACGAAGCTAAATTGCGTGCAGTCGCAGGTGTTCCCTGGCAGTTTACACACCAATTTCAGCAGCAGAGCTGGTTGTGTGAATGTAGTCCCGCTATCATATTTTTGGGGGAGGGGGTTGGGGGGGCCCTACGGCCCCATCCTCCGGGAAATGTAACGCTTCACGGTTCTGTTCTCTCCAGCAGGGGCGTCCTCCAGCCCGGTGGTGCTGCAGGCTGAGGCTCACCTGACCCCCTCGCCCGGAGACACGGTCACCCTGCGCTGCAGCATGGCCGCCGGGCTCTCCATGAGCGGCTACACCATGTACTGGTACAGGCAAGCCCGGGCCGCCGGGGCGCCCATCGAGTTCCTAAAAAAGGAGTACGACACCTCCGGGGAGACGGAGCGGTTCTCCGTGTCCCTCGCCACCGCGGAGAACCGCTTCGACCTGCGGGTCTCGAACCTGACCCCCGCGGACACCGCCGCCTACTACTGCGCGGCCAGTCACGGTGCCGCGGGGCGGCGGAGTCGCCGTACAAGAAGCCGACGGGGGGGGGGGGGGGGGGGGGGGGGGGGGGGGGGTGGCGACAGCAACGGTTTGTGGGGACGCGACAGCTGGCGCAGTCAGGAAAGCGCTGTGGTCTCGTGCTGGTTTAGAGAGCCGACGCGCTGCTGAACAGCTCACCTGCTCCTCCCACGCACTGTACGGTACTGCACTGTACTGTACTGCACTGTACTGCACTGTACTGCACTGTACTGTACTGTACTGCACTGTACTGCACTGTACTGTACTGCACTGTACTGTGCTGTCACGGCACTTCACAGTGACATTGCCAGCCTCATTGAACCAGCCAGTCAGATACATGCAAATGGTAAATGGTAAACGGACTGCGTTTATATAGCGCTTTTATCCAAAGCGCTTTACAATTGATGCCTCTCATTCACCAGAGCAGTTAGGGGGTTAGGTGTCTTGCTCAGGGACACTTCGACACGCCCAGGGCGGGGGATCGAACCGGCAACCCTCTGACAGCCAGACAACCGCTCTTACCTCCTGAGCTATGTCGCCCTATGTTGCCCATGGACATGTACATCATATCCTTCAGATTGCTGTACAGGACCTACATCCAGTACTGTCAACGAATCCCTAAACATGCAGTAAAGCTAAAATAAAGCCAGTGTACTTTCATGAATTATCTGCCTGCACCAACTGCTCCAGCAAATGTTACCGTACAAGCAGTTGAGCAAAGTGATGGAAGCCAAAACAATTAATTCAGTTATTACATTTCCTTTCCAGTTGTGTGTTCTATAATGAAGCGGCAACTTCAACTGGATCATGACTGTTTGGCAAAATAAGGGGAAAGTGCAAAAAATAAGCAACACTATCTCTGGGCACACTTGAAGTGAAGTGGTTAGTCATAAATAATTTTATGTACACTGAAATGATCGGCATAGGCCTCAGGCAACTATTAATCAAGGAAAAGTCCATATTAAATAGCTTACATCCCACTCTAACAGATTCTTTACGTCAAAAAAAAATCTAATATTAAAAAATTATGATTCCGGCTGAGGGCGCTGTTTATCAAGAAAAGATATTTGCAGTACAATGCCTTGAACCATTTTCAGGCATTCACCTTGCTAAAAGAACTTACGAAAGTAATATACCTGCTTAAATGTTCCATTCAGTATACAGCAAACAGAATTTTTTATTTGACTGCTCAGGTATGTGCGAAGTCCAATAAACAACTTTCAAAAACTGATGGGACAGGACTCCTTGTGACATCACTTCCTCTATCTGTTGACACAATAGAGGTGTGAAAGGTATGAAACATGAAAAGGGAGAGAGAAAGAGAGAGAGAGAGAACCGGAGAAAGGTACATGAACAAGAGACAAAAAAGAAAGAAAACAAAGAGTTAACAACAGATAAGTATTCATATAGCCACAACATTCTTGATCCCATTGACTTGATACCAGTGGACTGTTTATGTTCATTTGTTTGTTGTTAGAGCACATGAGCTGCACCCTAAATTGGTGCCTGTAGTTATAATGTGTGTTCAGCAGGATATCTAACAAGGGCAGAGTCGAGAGTGGGAAGAGAGAAGAAGAGCAGTCAGGTGGCCCACGTACAACACTGTCCTTCATCCTGGACAAAATGGAGTTGCTTCATGTGCTGCTTGCGACTGTGCTCTTCGGTACAAGTACGTGGTCCTCTTACGTGGAAAACTGCCTCCATTATTATCCACAATAACCAAGTCGCACGCAGTGGCCGATTCTTGAGTGACTGAACAGTCCAGTGATGGGTAGTGACTGATTCTGTCCTGTTTTCTTTCGCAGAGTCCACCAGTGGAGTCTCAGTACTGCAGAAACGGCCAGAGGTATTTACGAGGACGGGGACTGAGTCTGTGACCCTGCACTGTGAACATGATGATGCTGACTACTACAGAATGTTCTGGTACAGGCAGGACAGAGGCAGAGGAATGCGTATGATCGCGTATTCTGGTGGCCAAGGCGATGCGACAATAGAGCCGCCCTTCAGCGCATCCAAATACTCGATGGAGCGTCCTGAAGTGAAGAAGTCGTCTCTGCAGATAAAGGATTTGGCGGCGGGGGACTCGGCTGTGTATTTCTGCGCCTCTAGTTATGCACGCTAACCCAGAACAGCGATGCTACACGACAATAACCCCTATTAACCACATACTGTACACCCTGCTGGAGGGAGGGGTGTAGGGAAGGAGGGAGGGAGGGAGGGAGAGAGAAAGAGAGAGAGAGACACACAAGAGAGAGAACATCAGAGACAGGAAAAAAGAAAAGACCTCAAGTTCATCGCTGTGAGGACTTGAAAAAGGCAACTGCACTTTTGAAAAAAGCATTGTTGTTAATGAAACCAGTGAATGGAATACGTTTATTTGTTTGATCGTTTGTTATTAGATCATGTGCTGAGCTCTACGTTGATGACCATAATCACAATGTGTGTTGGGATCTATTTCTGACATTGTTGCTGTCCACACCACCTCCCTCCACCCTGGATAACATGGAGCTGCTTTATGTATTTGTGGCTTTGCTTTTCAGTACCAGTAAGAGTTCTCAAACAAATAACTGCTTTATTATAAAAAATTAACAAATAATATGAAACTGAACACTTTGGTGAGTAATTTTTTCCTGTTTCTTTCACAGAGTCCTCCGATGGAGTCACAGTATCGCAGAAACGGCCAGAGATGTTCACGAGGACGGGGACTGACTCTGAGCCCCTGCACTGTGAACACGACCAGGCTAACCACTACTATATGTACTGGTACAGGCAGGACAGCGGCAGGGGAATGCGTTTGATCGCATATTCTCCTGGCCAAGGCACCGTGAACATAGAGCCGCCCTTCAACGCATCCAAATACACGATGGCGCGTCCTGAAGTGAAGAAGTCGTCTCTGCAGATAAAGGATTTGGTGGCGGGGGACTCGGCTGTGTATTTCTGTGCCTCTAGTATTGCACGCTAACCCAGAACAGCGACGCTACATGACAATAACCCCTATTAACCACATACTGTACACCCTGCTGGAGGGAGGGGCCTCCTCCCCCTGTACAGCTGCTGAGCTCACTAACAGCACAGACCTCCGTGCTGCACCCGTCCCTCCCCTGGTTTCACCCCAAATTCAGCTCAGCTCAGTTCAATTCAGGTCAAGTTTTGTCTGAAGGTACAAGGTTAAACAGGGCTAAACGTGCTAGGAGAATCTTCTTTTGTGGTGTCTCCAGACAATTAAAAACTTTACGGACCATAGATAATTAATACGATAAATACAATACAAACAATCCAGACAATATAGTAAACATAATGTATAAAAAATACTATAGTTATACAAAAACAACCAGTATATTGTGTATATGTGATGAGTGCAAGACTCCCGGGTCCACTTACCGAAACTTACTCACTCTGCTCAACTTTTAAGCCATTTCATGGTCCTATAGTATCAAATACATTGTAAATTTAATTCATAATATGAGAGCTTCAATATGAAAAACAGAACTTCCATTTAAAGTTTCTCTGCCAATAAGAATTTTAACTTCTGCACCAGCAGGGCTGGATGATGAGCAGAAGTATCACCTTTTCTCAGGTACTTCTTCAAACACCATCTCCTTATTGACAGTCTGAAAGTAACTGACCTGTTCAAACTCTTCATTCAACAAACCACAAATGGAACTTGTATTCGACAGTTTCAGATACGTGCATGAATATTTATACGTACAGACCTTGAAGAAAATGTTCGAATATATAACCCTCCAAAATCCTAAGATCTTTACTCCATGGGCTCAATCAATGTAACTGTGGGGACAGAACTCTTCGTGACATCATTTCTTGTACCCACTGACAGTCCTTCTGTGAAACGAGGGAGGGAGAGTGGGAGGGAGAGAAAGAGAGAGAGAGAGAGAGAGAGAGAGAAGCAAGAAAGAGAACATCAGAGACAGGAAGAAGGAAGAGACAACAAGTGCATCACTGTGAGGACTTGAAAAAGCCAACTGCACTTTTGAAATAAGCATTTTTGTTAATGATACCAGTCAAAGGACTGCGTTGACTTGCTTTATCATTTGTTATTAGATAATGTGCTGAGCTCTACACTGGTGCCTATAATCACAATGTGCGTTGAGATCTATTTGTGACATTGTTCAACAGAATAGCCGAGAGAGGGAATAGACTAGAGGAAGCTGTCAGGCTGTCCACACCACGTCCCTCCACCCTGGATAGCATGGAGCTGCTTTATGTATTTGTGGCTTTGCTCTTCAGTACCAGTAAGACTTCTCTAACAAATAACTGCTTTATTATAAAAACAAATGGCAGATCATGTGGAGCTGAAGACTTCTGTGATTAAATTCCTTCCTGTATCTCTCACAGAGTCATCCGATGGAGTCACAGTATTGCAGAATCGGACAGAGATGTTCACGAGGACGGGGACTGAGTCTGAGACCCTGCACTGTGAACACGACGATGCTAACCAGGACTATATGTACTGGTACAGGCAGGACAGCGGCAGAGGAATGCGTTTGATCGCGTATTCTTTTGGCAAAGGCGATGTGAACATAGAGCCGCCTTTCAGCGCATCCAAATACGCGATGGAGCGTCCTGAAGTGACAAAGTCGTCTCTGCAGATAAAGGATTTGGCAGCGGGGGACTCGGCTGTGTATTTCTGCGCCTCTAGTTATGCACGCTAACCCAGAACAGCGACGCTACACGACAATAACCCCTATTAACCACATACTGTACACCCTGCTGGAGGGAGGGGTGTAGGGAGGGAGGGAGGGAGAGAGAGAGAGAGACACACACAAGAGAGAGAACATCAGAGACAGGAAAAAAGAAAAGACCTCAAGTTCATCGCTGTGAGGACTTGAAAAAGGCAACTGCACTTTTGAAAAAAGCATTGTTGTTAATGAAACCAGTGAATGGAATACGTTTATTTGTTTGATCGTTTGTTATTAGATCATGTGCTGAGCTCTACGTTGATGACCATAATCACAATGTGTGTTGGGATCTATTTGTGACATTGTTCAACAGAATAGCCAAGAGAGGGAATAGACTAGAGGAAGCTATCAGGCTGTCCACACCACCTCCCTCCACCCTGGATAACATGGAGCTGCTTTATGTATTTGTGGCTTTGCTCTTCAGCACCAGTAAGAGTTCTCTAACAAATAACTGCTTTATTATAAAAAAAATAACAAATCATATGAAACTGAACACTTTGGTGAGTAATTTTTTCCTGTTTCTTTCACAGAGTCCACCAGTGGAGTCACAGTACTGCAGATACGGCCAGAGATGTTCACGAGGACGGGGACTGACTCTGAGCCCCTGCACTGTGAACATGACGAGGCTGACCACTACTATATGTTCTGGTACAGGCAGGACAGCGGCAGAGGAATGCGTTTGATCGCATATTCTCCTGGCCAAGGCACCGTGAACATAGAGCCGCCCTTCAACGCATCCAAATACGCGATGGAGCGTCCTGAAGTGAAGAAGTCGTCTCTGCAGATAAAGGATTTGGCGGCGGGGGACTCGGCTGTGTATTTCTGCGCCTCTAGTATTGCACGCTAACCCAGAACAGCGACGCTACACGACAATAACCCCTATTAACCACATACTGTACACCCTGCTGGAGGGAGGGGCCTCCTCCCGCTGTACAGCTGCTGAGCTCACTAACGGCACAGGCCTCCATGCTGCACGCGTCCCTCCGCTGGTTTCACCCCAAATTCAGCTCAGCTCACTTCAATTCAGGTCAAGTTTACTCTGAAGGAGCAAGGTTAACAGCGCTAAATGGGTACTAGGAGATCAGTTCAAATATTTGTGGTGTCTCCTGACAATGTAAAACTTTACGGACTATAGACAATTAATACAATAAATACAATAGAAACAATCTAGACAATATAGAAAACATAATATATAAGAAATACAGTAGTTATACAAAAACTACCTGTAAATTGTGTATATGTGATGGGTGCAAGACTCCCAGGTCCACTTACTGAAACTTACTCACTCTGTTCAACATTGAACCCTTTTCATGATCCCATAGTATTAAATACATTGTAAATTTAATTCATAATATGAGAGCTTCAATATGAAAAACAGACCTTCTATTTAAAGTTTCTCTGCCAATAAGAATTTTAACTTCTGCACCAGCAGGACTGGATGGTGAGAAGAAGTATCATCTTTTCTCAGGTACGTCTTCAAACACCATCTCCTTATTGACAGTCTGGAAGTAACTGACCTGTTCAAACTCTTCATTCAACAAACCACAAATGGAACTTGTATTTGACAGTTTCAAATGTGTGCATGAATATTTATACGTACAGACCTTTAAGAAAATGTCCAAATATGTAACCCTCCAAAATCTTAAGATCTTTACTCCATGAGCTCAATCGATGTAACTGTGGGGACAGAACTCCTTGTGACATCATTTCCTGTATCCATTGTCATAGTCCTGGTGTGAAACGAGGGAGGGTGAGTGGGAGGGAGAGAAAGATGCAAGAAAGAGAGAGAGAGAGAGAGGGATAGAGAGAGAGAGAGAGAGAGAAAGAGAGAGAAAGATGCAAGAAAGAGAATGTCAGAGACAGGAAGAAGAAAGAGACAACAAGTGCATCACTGTGAGGACTTGAAAAAGCCATCTGCACTTTTGAAAAAAGCATTTTTGTTAATGATACCAGTCAAAGGACTGCGTTGACTTGCTTTATCATTTGTTATTAGATAATGTGCTGAGCTCTACACTGGTGCCTATAATCAAAATGTGTGTTGAGATCTATTTGTGACATTGTTCAACAGAATAGCCGAGAGAGGGAATAGACTAGAGGAAGCTGTCAGGCTGTCCACACCACGTCCCTCCACCCTGGATAGCATGGAGCTGCTTTATGTATTTGTGGCTTTGCTCTTCAGTACCAGTAAGAGTTCTCTAACAAATAACTGCTTTATTATAAAAATAAATGGCAGATCATGTGGAGCTGAAGACTTCTGTGATTAAATTCCTTCCTGTTTCTTTCGCAGAGTCCTCAGATGGAGTCACAGTACTGCAGAATCGGACAGAGATGTTCACAAGGACGGGGACTGAGTCTGAGACCCTGTACTGTGAACATGATGATGCTAGCTACATCTATATGTTCTGGTACAGACAGGACAGAGGCAGAGGAATGCGTATGATGGCATATTCTCTTAACCAAGGCAATGTGAACATAGAGCCGCCTTTCAACGCATCCAAATACGCAATGAAGCGTCCTGAAGTGAAAAACTCGTCTCTGCAGATAAAGGATTTGGTGGCGGGGGACTCGGCTGTGTATTTCTGCGCCTCTAGTTACGCACGCTAACCCAGAACAGCGACGCTACACGACAATAACCCCTATTAACCACATACTGTACACCCTGCTGGAGGGAGGGGCCTCCTCCCACTGTACAGCTGCTGAGCTCACTAACGGCACAGGCCTCCGTGCTGCACTCGTCCCTCCACTGGTTTCACCCCAAATTCAGCTCAGCTCAGTTCAATTCAGGTCATGTTTTGTCTGAAGGTGCAAGGGTTAACAGAGCCAAAAGTACTAGGAGAATCTTATTATGTGGTGTCTCCTGACAATGTAAAACTTTACGGACTATAGACAATTAATGCGATAAATAGAATGCAAACAATCCAGGCAATATAGAAAACATAATATATAAGAAATACAGTAGTTATACAAAAACAACCTGTAAATTGTGTATATGTGATGAGTGCAAGACTCCCAGGTCCACTTACTGAAACTTACTCACTCTGTTCAACATTGAAGCCTTTTCATGCTCCCATAGTATCAAATACATTGTAAATTTAATTCATAATATGAGAGCTTCATTATGAAAAACAGAACTTCTATTTAAAGTTCCTCTGCCAATAAGAATTTTAACTTCTGCACCAGCAGGGCTGGATGATGAGCAGAAGTATCACCTTTTCTCAGGTACTTCTTCAAACACCATCTCCTTATTGACAGTCTGAAAGTAACTGACCTGTTCAAACTCTTCATTCAACAAACCACAAATGGAACTTGTATTCGACAGTTTCAAATACGTGCATGAATATACGTACAGACCTTGAAGAAAATGTTCGAATATATAACCCTCCAAAATCCTAAGATCTTTACTCCATGGGCTCAATCAATGTAACTGTGGGGACAGAACTGTTCGTGACATCATTTCTTGTACCCACTGACACAGTCCTTGTGTGAAACGAGGGAGGGACAGTGGGAGGGAGAGAAAGAGCGAGAGAGAGAGAGAGAGAAAGATGCAAGAAAGAGAACATCAGAGACAGGAAGAAGGAAGAGGCAACAAGTGCATCACTGTGAGGACGTGAAAAAGCCAACTGCACTTTTGAAAAAAGCATTTTTGTTAATGATACCAGTCAAAGGACTGCATTGACTTGCTTTATCACTTGTTATTATATAATGTGCTGAGCTCTACACTGGTGCCTATAATCACAATGTGTGTTGAGGTCTATTTGTGACATTGTTCAACAGAATAGCCGAGAGAGGGAATAAACTAGAGGAAGCTATCAGGCTGTCCACACCACGTCTCCCCACCCTGGTTAACATGGAGCTACTTTATGTATTTGTGGCATTACTCTTCAGTACCAGTAAGAGTTCTCTAACAAATAACTACTTCACTATAAAAAATTACCAGATCATGTGGAGCTGAAGACTTCTGTGATTAAATTCCTTCCTGTGTCTCTTGCAGAGTCCTCCGATGGAGTCACAGTATTGCAGAATCGGACAGAGATGTTCACGAGGATGGGGACTGAGTCCGAGACCCTGCACTGTGAACACGACGATGATACTTATTTAAGAATGTTCTGGTACAGGCAGGACAGCGGCAGAGGAATGCGTTTGATCGCGTATTCTGTCGGCCAAGGCACCGTGAACATAGAGCCGCCCTTCAGCGCATCCAAATACAGGATGAAGCGTCCTGAAGTGAAAAAGTCGTCTCTGCAGATAAAGGATTTGGCGGCGGGGGACTCGGCTGTGTATTTCTGCGCCTCTAGTTATGCGCGCTAACCCAGAACAGCGACGCTACACGACAATAACCCCTATTAACCACATACTGTACACCCTGCTGGAGGGAGGGGCCTCCTCCCGCTGTACAGCTGCTGAGCTCACTAACGGCACAGGCCTCCGTGCTGCACCCGTCCCTCCACTGGTTTCACCCCAAATTCAGCTCAGCTCACTTCAATTCAGGTCATGTTTTGTCTGAAGGGGCAAGGGTTAACAGTGCCAAAGGTGCTAGGAGAATCTTATTTTGTGGTGTCTCCTGACAATGTAAAACTTTACGGACAACAGACAATTAATAAAATAAATACAATACAAACAATCCAGAAAAAAAATGAAATATAAGTAATATCCGAGTTATACACACACAGCCTGTAAATTCTGTGTATGTGATGAGTGTGAGACTCCCAGTTCCGCTGACTGAAATGTACTCACTCTGTTCATCTTTGAAACCTTTTGATGATCCTGAGGTGTCAAATACATTGCACACGTCAGCTGTTTCATTCATAAAAATGAGAGCTTCAATATGAAGAACAAAACTTCTATTTGAAGTTCCTCTGCCAATAAGAATTTAAATTTCTGCATCAGCAGGGCTGGAAGGTGAGCAGAAGCACCGTTTCTCAGGTACATGTTCAAACACCTTCATGCTTCCATCTCCTTAAATGAACATTCTGAAAGTAACAGACCTGTTCAAACTTTTCATTCAACAACTGAAAAACAGAATTTGTATTCAACAGCTTTGAATGTGTGCATGAATATTTATACATACAGACCTTAAAGAAAATGTCCAAATATATAACCCTCCAAAATCCTAAGATCTTTACTCCATGGGCCCAGTCAATGCAACTGTGGGGACATAACTCCTTGTAACATCATTTCTTGTACCCACTGACACAGTCCTGGTGTGAAACGAGGGAGGGAGAGTGGGAGGGAGAGAAACAGCGAGAGAGAGAGAGAGAGAGAGAGAGAGAGAGAGAGAGAGAGATGCAAGAAAGAGAACATCAGAGACAGGAAGAAGGAAGAGACAACAAGTGCATCACTGTGAAAACTTGAAAAAGCCATCTGCACTTTTGAAAAAAGCATTTTTGTTAATGATACCAGTCAAAGGACTGCGTTGACTTGCTTTATCATTTGTTATTAGATAATGTGCTGAGCTCTACACTGGTGCCTATAATCACAATGTGCGTTGAGATCTATTTGTGACATTGTTCAACAGAATAGCCGAGAGAGGGAATAGACTAGAGGAAGCTGTCAGGCTGTCCACACCACGTCCCTCCACCCTGGATAGCATGGAGCTGCTTTATGTATTTGTGGCTTTGCTCTTCAGTACCAGTAAGAGTTCTCTAACAAATAACTGCTTTATTACAAACAAATGGCAGATCATGTGGAGCTGAACTCTTCTGTGATTAAATTCCTTCCTGTTTCTTTCACAGAATCATCCGATGGAGTCACAGTATTGCAGAATCGGACAGAGATGTTCACGAGGACGGGGACTGAGTCCGAGACCCTGCACTGTGAACATGATGATGCTCTCTACTTCAATATGTACTGGTACAGGCAGGACAGCGGCAGAGGAATGCGTATGATGGCATATTCTTCTGGCCAAGGCATCGTGAACATAGAGCCGCCCTTCAACGCATCCAAATACGCGATGAAGCGTCCTGAAGTGAAAAACTCGTCTCTGCAGATAAAGGATTTGGCGGCGGGGGACTCGGCTGTGTATTTCTGTGCCTCTAGTTACGCACGCTAACCCAGAACAGCGACGCTACACGACAATAACCCCTATTAACCACATACTGTACACCCTGATGGAGGGAGGGGCCTCCTCCCACTGTACAGCTGCTGAGCTCACTAACGGCACAGGCCTCCGTGCTGCACCCGTCCCTCCGCAGGTTTCACCCCAAATTCAGCTCAGCTCAGTTCAATTCAGGTCATGTTTTGTCTGAAGGTGCAAGGTTTAACAGTGCTAAAGGTGCTAGGAGAATCTTATTATGTGGTGTCTCCTGACAATGTAAAACTTTACGGACAACAGACAATTAATAATATAAATGCAATACATACAATCCAGACAAAAAATAAAATATAAGTAATATCTGAGTTATACACACACAGCCTGTAAATTCTGTATATGTGATGAGTGTGAGACTCCCAGTTTCGCTGACTGAAGTTTACTCACTCTGTTCATCTTTGAAGCCTTTTGATAATCCTGAGGTATCAAATACATTGTACATGTCAGCTGTTTCATTCATAAATATGAGAGCTTCAATATGAAGAACAAAACTTCTATTTGAAGTTCCTCTGCCAATAAGAGTTTAAATTTCTGCATAAGCAGGGCTGGAAGGTGAGCAGAAGCACTGTTTCTCATGTACATGTTCAAACACCTTCATGCTTCCATCTCCTTAAATGAACATTCTGAAACGTATCTGTTCAAATATTTAATTCAACAAACTACAAACTGCACTTGTATTTGACAGTTTCAAATGCATGCATGAGTATTTAAACATACACACGTAAAAAAAAATGTCAGAATATATGACCCTCTAAAATCCTAAGATCTTTACTCCATGGGCTCAGTCAATGCAACTGTAGGGACAGAACTCCTTGTGACATTCATTTCCTGTACCCACTGACACAGTCCTGGTGTGAAACGAGGGAGGGAGAGTGGGAGGGAGAGAAACAGCAAGAGAGAGCGAGAGAAAGAGAGAGAGAGAGACAGAGAGAGAGAGAAAGATGCAAGAAAGAGAACGTCAGAGACAGGAAAAAGGAAGAGACAAGTTCATCACTGTGAGGACTTGAAAAAGGCAACTGCACTTTTGACAAAAGCATTTTTATTAATGATACCAGTCAAAGGACTGCGTTGACTTGCTTTATCATTTGTTATTAGATAATGTGCTGAGCTCTACACAGGTACCTACAATCACGATGTGCGTTGAGAAGTCTTTGTAACATTGTTCAACAAAATAGCCGAAAGAGGGAATAGACTAGAGGAAGCTATCAGGCTGTCCACACCACGTCCCTCTACCCTGGATAGCATGGAGCTGCTTTATGTATTTGTGGCTTTGCTCTTCAGTACCAGTAAGAGTTCTCTAACAAATAACTACTTCACTATAAAAAATGACCAGATCATGTGGAGGTGAAGACTTCTGTGATAAAATTCCTTCCTGTTTCTCTCACAGAGTCCTCTGATGGAGTCACAGTATTCCAGAATCGGACAGAGGTGTTCACGAGGACGGGGACTGAGTCTGAGACCCTGCACTGTAAACACGACGATGCTAACCAGGACTATATGTTCTGGTACAGGCAGGACAGTGGCAGGGGAATGCGTTTGATTGCGTATTCTTTAGGCAAAGACGATGTGAACATAGAGCCGCCTTTCAGCGCATCCAAATACACGATGGAGCGTCCTGAAGTGAAAAAGTCGTCTCTGCAGATAAAGGATTTGGCAGCGGCGGGGGACTCGGCTGTGTATTTCTGCGCCTCTAGTTATGCACGCTAACCCAGAACAGCGACGCTACACGACAATAACCCCTATTAACCACATACTGTACACCCTGCTGGAGGGAGGGGCCTCCTCCCGCTGTACAGCTGCTGAGCTCAGTAACGGCACAGGCCTCCGTGCTGCACTCGTCCCTCCGCTGGTTTCACCCCAAATTCAGCTCAGCTCACTTCAATTCAGGTCAAGTTTTGTCTGAAGGTGCAAGGTTTAACAGTGCTAAACGTGCTAGGAGAATCTTATTTTGTGGTGTCTCCAGACAATGTAAAACTTTACGGACAATAGACAATTAATACGATAAACACAATGCAAACAATCCAGGCAATATAGAAAACATAATATATACGAAATACTGTAGTTACACAAAAACAACCTGTAAATTGTGTATATGTGATGAGCGCAAGACTCCCAGGCCCACGTATTGAAACTTACTCACTCTGTTCAACTTTGAAGCCTTTTCATGATCCTATAGTATCAAATACATTGTAAATTTAATTCATAAAATGAGAGCTTCAGTATGAAAAACAGACCTTCTATTTAAAGTTTCTCTGTCAATAAGAATTTTAACTTCTGCACCAGCAGGGCTGGATGATGAGCAGAAGTATCACCTTTTCTCAGGTACGTCTTCAAACACCATCTCCTTATTGACCGTCCGAAAGTAACTGACCTGTTCAAACTCTTCATTCAACAAACCACAAATGGAAATTGTATTCAACAGTTTCAAATGCGTGCATGAACATTTATACATACAGACTTTGAAGAAAATGTTCAAATATATAACCCTCTAAAATCCTCACATCTTTACTCCATGGGCTCAATAAATGTAACTGTGGGGAAGGAACTCTTCGTGACATCATTTCCTGAACCCACTGACACAGTCATAGTGTGAAATGAGCGAGGGAGAATGGGAGGGAGAGAAAGAGCAAGAGAAATAGAGTGAGAGAGAAAGATGCAAGAAAGAGAACATCAGAGACAGGAAAAAGGAAGAGACAACAAGTTCATTACTGTGAGGACTTGAAAAAGCCAACTGCACTTTTGAAAAAAACATTTTGGTTAATGATACCAGTCAAAGGACTGCGTTGACTTGCTTTATCCTTTGTTATTAGATAATGTGCTGAGCTCTGCACTGGTGCTTTTAATCACAATGTGCATTGAGATCTATTTGTGACATTGTTCAACAGAATAGCTGAGAGAGGGAATAGACTAGAGGAAGCTATCAGGCTGTCCACACTACGTCCCTCCACCCTGGATAACATGGAGCTGCTTTATATATTTGTGGCTTTGCTCTTCAGTACCAGTAAGAGTTCTCTAACAAATAACTACTTCACTATAAAAAATTACCGGATCATGTGGAGCTGAAGACTTCTGTGATTAAACTCCTTCCTGTGTCTCTTGCAGAGTCCTCCGATGGAGTCACAGTACTGCAGAATCGGACAGAGGTGTTCACGAGGATGGGGACTGTGTCCGAGACCCTGCACTGTGAACACGACGATGCTTCTTACACAAGAATGTTCTGGTACAGGCAGGACAGAAGCAGAGGAATGCGTTTGATCGCGTATTCTGTCGGCCAAGGCACCGTGAACATAGAGCCGCCCTTCAGTGCATCCAAATACGCGATGGAGCGTCCTGAAGTGAAAAACTCGTCTCTGCAGATAAAGGATTTGGCGGCGGGGGACTCGGCTGTGTATTTCTGCGCCTCTAGTTATGCACGCTAACCCAGAACAGCGACGCTACACGACAATAACCCCTATTAACCACATACTGTACACCCTGCTGGAGGGAGGGGCCTCCTCCCACTGTACAGCTGCTGAGCTCACTAACGGCACAGGCCTCCATGCTGCACGCGTCCCTCCGCTGGTTTCACCCCAAATTCAGCTCAGCTCACTTCAATTCAGGTCAAGTTTTGTCTGAAGGTGCAAGGTTTAACAGTGCTAAACGTGCTAGGAGAATCTTATTTTGTGGTGTCTAGTGACAATGCAAAACTTTACGGTCAATAGACAATTAATACAATAAATACAATGCAAACAATCCAGACAATACAGAAAACATAATATATAAGAAATACTGTAGTTATACAAAAACAACCCGTAAATTGTGTATATGTGATGAGCGCAAGACTCCCAGGCCCACTGATTGAAACTTACTCACTCTGTTCAACTTTGAAGCCTTTTCATGATCCTATAGTATCAAATACATTGTAAATTTAATTCATAATATGAGAACTTCATTATGAAAAACAGAACTTCTATTTAAAGTTCCTCTGCCAATAAGAATTTTAACTTCTGCACCAGCAGGGCTGGATGGTGAGCAGAAGTATCACCTTTTCTCAGGTACGTCTTCAATCACCATCTCCTTATTGACAGTCTGAAAGTAACTGACCAGTTCAAACTCTTCATTCAAAAAACCACAAATGGAACTTGTATTCGACAGTTTCAAATGCGTGCATGAATATTTATACGTACAGACCTTGAAGAAAATGTTTGAATATATAACCCTCCAAAATCCTAAGATCTTTACTCCATGGGCTCAATCAATGCAACTGTGGGGACAGAACTCTTTGTGACATCATTTCCTGTACCCACTGACACAGTCCTTGTGTGAAATGAGTGAGGGAGGGAGGAAGAGAGAGAGCAAGAGAGAGAGAGAGAGAGTGACAGAGAGAGAGAAACACAAGAAGGAGAATATCAGAGACAGGAAAAAAGAAGATACAACAAGTGCATCACTGTGAGGACTTGAAAAAGCCATCTGCACTTTTGAAAAAAGCATTTTTGTTAATGATACCAGTCGAAGGACTGCGTTGACTTGCTTTATCATTTGTTATTAGATAATGTGCTGAGCTCTACACTGGTGCCTATAATCACAATGTGCGTTGAGATCTATTTGTGACATTGTTCAACAGAATAGCCGAGAGAGGGAATAGACTAGAGGAAGCTGTCAGGCTGTCCACACCACGTCCCTCCACCCTGGATAGCATGGAGCTGCTTTATGTATTTGTGGCTTTGCTCTTCAGTACCAGTAAGAGTTCTCTAACAAATAACTGCTTTATTATAAAAACAAATGGCAGATCATGTGGAGCTGAAGACTTCTGTGATTAAATTCCTTCCTGTATCTCTCACAGAGTCATCCGATGGAGTCACAGTATTGCAGAATCAGACAGAGATGTTCACGAGGACGGGGACTGAGTCCGAGACCCTGCACTGTGAACATGATGATGCTCTCTACTTCAATATGTTCTGGTACAGGCAGGACAGCGGCAGAGGAATGCGTTTGATAGCGTACTCTGGGAGCAAAGGCGATGCGACAATAGAGCCGCCTTTCAGCGCATCCAAATACGCGATGGAGCGTCCTGAAGTGAAAAACTCGTCTCTGCAGATAAAGGATTTGGCGGCGGGGGACTCGGCTGTGTATTTCTGCGCCTCTAGTTATGCACGCTAACCCAGAACAGCGACGCTACACGACAATAACCCCTATTAACCACATACTGTACACCCTGCTGGAGGGAGGGGCCTCCTCCCGCTGTACAGCTGCTGAGCTCAGTAACGGCACAGGCCTCCATGCTGCACGCGTCCCTCCGCTGGTTTCACCCCAAATTCAGCTCACCTCACTTCAATTCAAGTCAAGTTTACTCTGAAGGTGCAAGGTTTAACAGTGCTAAACGTGCTAGGAGAATCTTATTTTGTGGTGTCTCCTGACAATGTAAAACTTTACAGACGATACACAATTAATACAATAAATACAATAGAAACAATGTAAACAATATAGAAAACATAAAATATAAGAAATACTGTAGTTATACAAAAACTACCTGTAAATTGTGTATATGTGATGAGTGCAAGACTCCCAGGTCCACTTACTGAAACTTACTCACTCTGTTCAACATTGAAGCCTTTTCATGATCCCATAGTATTAAATACATTGTAAATTTAATTCATAATATGAGAGCTTCAATATGAAAAACAGAACTTCTATTTAAAGTTTCTCTGCCAATAAGAATTTTAACTTCTGCACCAGCAGGGCTGGATGGTGAGAAGAAGTATCATCTTTTCTCAGGTACATCTTCAAACACCATCTCCTTATTGACAGTCTGGAAGTAACTGACCTGTTCAAACTCTTCATTCAACAAACCACAAATGGAACTTGTATTTGACAGTATCAAATGCATGCGTGAATATTTATACATACAGACCTTGAAGAAAATGTCCTTATATGTAACCCTCCATAATCTTAAGATCTTTACTCCATGAGCTCAATCGATGTAACTGTGGGGACAGAACTCCTTGTGACATCATTTCCTGTATCCATTGTCATAGTCCTGGTGTGAAACGAGGGAGGGTGAGTGGGAGGGAGAGAAAGATGCAAGAAAGAGAGAGAGAGAGAGAGAGAGAGAGAGAGAGAGAGAAAGATGCAAGAAAGAGAATGTCAGAGACAGGAAGAAGGAAGAGACAACAAGTGCATCACTGTGAGGACTTGAAAAAGCCATCTGCACTTTTGAAAAAAGCATTTTTGTTAATGATACCAGTCAAAGGACTGCGTTGACTTGCTTTATCATTTGTTATTAGATAACGTTCTGAGCATAACACTGGTGCCTATAATCACAATGTGCGTTGAGATCTATTTGTGACATTGTTCAACAGAATAGCCGAGAGAGGGAATAGACTAGAGGAAGCTATCAGGCTGTCCACACCACGTCCCTCCACCCTAGATAGCATGGAGCTGCTTTATGTATTTGTGGCTTTGCTCTTCAGTACCAGTAAGAGTTCTCTAACAAATAACTGCTTTATTATAAAAATAAATGGCATATCATGTGGAGCTGAACACTTCTGTGATTAAATTCCTTCCTGTTTCTTTCACAGAGTCATCCGATGGAGTCACAGTACTGCAGAATCGGACAGAGATGTTCACGAGGACGGGGACTGAGTCTGAGACCCTGCACTGTGAACACGACGATGCTAGCTACTACTATATGTACTGGTACAGGCAGGACAGCGGCAGAGGAATGCGTTTGATTGCGTATTCTTTAGACAAAGACGATGTGAACATAGAGCTGCCTTTCAGCGCATCCAAATACACGATGGAGCGTCCTGAAGTGAAAAAGTCGTCTCTGCAGATAAAGGATTTGGCAGCGGGGGACTCGGCTGTGTATTTCTGCGCCTCTAGTTATGCACGCTAACCCAGAACAGCGACGCTACACGACAATAACCCCTATTAACCACATACTGTACACCCTGCTGGAGGGAGGGGCCTCCTCCCGCTGTACAGCTGCTGAGCTCACTAATGGCACAGGCCTCCGTGCTGCACCCGTCCCTCCGCTGGTTTCACCCCAAATTCATACGATAAATACAATGCAAACAATCCAGGCAATATAGAGAACATAATATATAAGAAATACTGTAGTTATACAAAAACAACCTATAAATTGTGTAACGGCACAGGCCTCCGTACTGCACCCAACACTCCGCTGGTTACCCGGCAACTCCTCTTAGTGAAGTTTACTCACACTATTTAACTTTGAAGCAGCCGCTTCATTCATAATTTGAGAGCTTAAATATGAGAAACAGAACTTGTCATGACGTTCCTCTGCCAATAAGCGTAAAATTACTGCGCCAGCGGGCTGGGGCGTCGTAGTGGAGGGAAAAGTGGGACTGACTACCCTGGGCCCGAATGAAGGGAGGGCCCTCGAAAAGCCTGGAATGATGCGTGAGAGACATCGACCAAGAGAGGAAGGGGGCCCACAGAGACTGATCATGTATTAGGGCCCAGAATTTTGTGCTCCACCCCAGCCAGCGGGGCTGGAAGGTGAGACCAACGGCACAGGCCATCGTACTGCACCCTTCCCTCCGCTAGATACGACACCCCAACCCCTCTGTAGCCTTTTCAGAATTTCACAGTATTAAATATACAACAGATGTCAGCTTTCACTCATTGTACGACAGCTTATATATGAGAAACCGAACACCGGCTTTCCGTTGGAATCATTTTCAAATCTTTTCTGCTGAAAAATAATAAAGTTCCTCCTGACTGTGTACAGGAGCTCACGCTGTCTCAGGTGTGTTTGATTGCAGGTGTGTTAGCTCTTCCAGCACAGTACAGTATAGTCATTTCCTCCTTGACACTGCCTTTTCATGGTTCTCAGGCAACTTTTCCCTTGCAGACTTGTGTGACAGTTATGCTTTTTCTATGCGTCTAATGATTTTTCTTCCTTGTACTTGTCTAACACCTCCTTCCCACGATGCATCTAACACCTGATGCATTGAACCACTGTATTCTCTTCGAAACATACAGTTTTAGCTCAGAACTTATCAAACACTGACCCCTACAGGAGAACATGTTCAATTTGCCGTAGTGGGAAAGTTACAGACAAGGTACATCGCCCTACAGCACATCTGAAAAAATAACTCTGTATGTAATCAGAATTTGAAATGCAGTGATCTGCACACATATAACTGTAGGTGTTTTCACAATAAATTTGAACATAATTGTATGTTCACGTCAGGGTACCTTAACTCGTAATTTCTTAAGCAGGGTGTCAAGTGGAGCTTGAGATGCTTTGCCAGTCACTGAAAATATGTTATCCAACCGACACCAAATGAAAGCAGTGTAAGAATTCAAAATAGTAAAGACACAAAATTAGATCCTAAAAAAAAGACCGTACACATCCTTATTCTTCTTCTGATTACGTTTTAACCTTTAGCAGATAATTCAGAATAAGACTGTTCCTCTATTCTATTACTTTTTACACACAGTCCATGCATACAACTGGACATTGAAGCAATTCAGTAAAACATCTTGGGTGGCCTTTCTTTGTTTCAGCTCAAATACATGATTTTGATATCACTCCATATTAAATAGCATGTTCACAAATGTAACCCTGGTACACAAAAATGGCCTATACCTGATTTCCCTACACACCAATGTCATTCTGCAAGGAGCCAAAAAAAAAAAATTTGAAGTATGAAAAATGTGGCTCTTGTATAGCAGCTCTGAAGTATTGGTGTTAAACATTGGGCGTTAAAACAAGTTAAAATGAAGGTATTCTACTGATTGATCTCAATGAGATGTCTACATAGAAGAGATATTCAAATTGGGGGGTGTTTGTTATGTTTTCGTGTACTTAGCCATTGCAGTTAGAATCCTGCTTTGAGGAGGGTTCTACAAACAAAGAAGAGAGTGGAGGTGGGGATTCCGAAATCGACCTGAACAAGTGACGTCATTTCCTTCTTTTGGGGCGTAGTGGTGTCAGGGTGGGTGGGGGGGGGGGGGGGGGGGGGGGTTGTACCATAATAGCATTCACCTCCCCGTGCCCCCATCGCAGAGTTTATATAGATAGAAACTGCCAGTATGACATAACCTCCCAACAGCGGCCACAGACACATCGCACAGATGCGCTGCAGGGTTGGGGTGAGGGGGTTTGGGAGGGGGGAGGGGAGGGGAGGGGAGGAGAGAAGGGAGGGGTGCTGCGTTTTTGTGTGATGGTTTACCACTGTGGGGACAGGGGGCCACGGTGATACAACTCCATAGAGCCGCCGTACAAAAACCTACTGCAGTGTGTGCGTTGATCAGACTGGGCATCTCCAGCCTTACAGTGGATGTGAGAGAGAGAGAGAAGTCGCCAGACTGGCAACAGCACAAGGAGAGGACCCTTCATCACACACTCTTCATCACACATACACACTCACCAATTCTCTGGATTCTTTCCATTTTGGACATTTATGTTCTTCACAACATCACGTGGAAGTACACAGCTGCTCGACCGGCTGTTTGAAAAACTCATGGGAATTCCCTGTGTTTTGATTAAGCCAATTAGCTTAATCCCATCAGCACAAAACTGTTGAATAAATACTTTAAAGTCTGCTTTCAAGAAGAGGAATCCCTTCCCCTGTATTGTAGGCTGACAAGTGACAGGGCTTGTTTTTCCAAGTGAGTTAAGCACCGTGACACTGGGACCCAGGCTTACTTTGGAAATGGGACTAAATTAACAGTTTTAGGTAAGACAAATGCTTTCATATCTTTTTGTTCTCACGTGCAATGTTGACAGCTATGCAGGACGTAATTGTTTGGATTTGATAAGTAAAGGAATCAAAAAATAAATAACAAAGGCCTGATATTGGCTGCAAGGTAAATTCATTTAATAAGCCTACAGCACTGTGCCTATGGCAATCCTGCATACTTTGGTGACGGGACAAAACTGACGGTCTTAGGTGAGTGTACTGTATGTTTTTCTACCTTGGTGTAAAATATGTAAAAGGTATCAGTTGAAGGGTTTTATAGAATATCAACAGGTAGCTGGTGGTGGTAGCACTTCAGCGCAATCCATGGATAGTTTGACTAAACATAAATTATCTCTCTGATAAACTATATTGGAAAAGCAAAAATATAAATAGAGGCCCTTACGTAGCTCAGTAAATAATAAAAATCCTCCCTCGTTATTCTGGAAATGAAGAATGTATAACGTCCTTTTGCACTTTTGGAAGTGCAGATTATGTACTGTGCTAACTATGAAGCCACGTTTGGCCAGGCACAAAATTAACGGTTCTTGGTAAGTACTTTTCATTTTTTGTATGGACTGGTGATATAAGTCCTTTGAAACATAAATGAAGCTTTTAGACCCAGCTTTGTCATTGTTTTTTTTTTTGTTTTAATCAGGCTAGCAATTAAACTACAAGTAATGAATATGAGGCCAATGCACTCCGTGGCAGAGAGTTGTATAACCTTTCATTCTGAGATCTACAACGACCAAGACAAGGCACAGTGAAAAAGTTGTTTCCTAGTAAATTAATTAATGCAATGATAAAGCAATGATACAAGACATGCGTCATTCTATTAACTAACCAGTGTGCAGTAGTCTTGGCTACCTGAGCGGATCACTGAAGTTCTGTTCTGGTTGAGAATCGTTTATTGTCAGACCAGCAAAGACTATTGTATTGTACCTGTCCTTACATACAGTAGGCTACCACGACCTTTTCATAACCAATAGCTGAAAAATAAATAGGATAACTTCATTCCGTGCCTGAGCCATGCCATATTCACATTTTAATTATAAGGATAAAGTGGACCCAAAGTGCTTATTCAGAACACCTGCAACGCAGGAACACGTTAGTTAGCCGCTTAGAGTAGCTTAGTTTTTCTGTTATAAGACAGCATTTCCTCGATGTGTTCCTACTCAGAAGCCCATTTCGGATCGGGCACCAAACTGACTGTTTTAGGTAAGAAATTTAACATTTACACAAAGCTTCTTCACGCCGATAGTACCCAAAGCAAGAGCGAAACAATTTTTTTTTTTTTGTATAAAAAATAATAAGCAATTATATCAGATAATGATTAGTGAAAATGTTTGGTATGAACAAACTCTTTTTGATAATGTAATTTGATAATATCAGCCGTGCATTGGCCTTCATAGAATAAAAAAAAGAGATCTGGCTCTCCGCCAAGATCCAAAGTGCCGTTAGAAGTGCTTGATGGTTCTTCTCATCGAGCGGAGGGCTGTGAGTAACTTGGGACAGGCGTACTTCGGGAACGGAACCAAGCTCACAGTATTGGGTAAGGCTAAGGCTCTGAAAATGTCTAATAACTGGTCATGCATAAATAGCTGCGATTTGTTTTTTGTTTTTTTGTTTGTTTTTGTAACTTGCGTCTGTCTAATTCAGTCTTTGAGGGTAGGCTAGGCTATTTTTCTGTGGCTGTGTATCAGCGTGAACTACGAACCTGCCTACTTCGGCAGCGGAACTAAACTAACCGTTTTAGGTGAGAAACGTTTTTTAAAATATATAATTCTGTCTTCAGCTAAGATGTGCTTGTATAATGTTTATGTAAGAGACGACCGAACCAATTAGGCCTATAATGTGTGCATGCGCTTAGTGTTGTAATAGTCTACTGTAAGTAGCCTACTGTAGTTATTGTTTTTGGCTTTGGTGCTCCAGCACTGTGCTAACAACAGAGAAGCTTATTTTGGAGATGGCACAAAACTGACGGTTTTGGGTAAGTTACCATGGTAGAAATGTAATTGTCACTAAGTGACGTTCCCAAGAGTGTTTATGAAATATTTTGGGTCATTTTATGTCACGAAGTGTTGTTATAATGTACTATGTTTGTATACCTACAGTGTAGTCTATTGTGGAATAGGCTGATATTGAGATCCAGAGCCAATGCCTTAGATCTACTTTGTCGTTTCAATACAAAGTCATTGGCTGATTGAAATCACGAGTCAGGGCAATAATATTTTGATTTTTGTTTAAGGAAAAAAATATATTTCCTTGTTTAAATGGTTCATTAATAGATGGCCAGATTCCCAGAGAAGCACAAGTAGGTTAATGCTGCCAGCAGTCTTTCCCGGATATATATATATGCACAAATTACACAGTGTCAAAATGTTAGACTCTTTTTAGCAAACACATTTTCAAATCTAAAATTGAGTTATAATTTATGCATCCAGTACTTCAGAGGGCACTGGTTCATCAGCTCTGCTTTAGCAGGGACATAGGTAACCAGGTTTGTTCAGACACAAGCTGTTTGGAGAAGTCTGGCAAACAGCCCAGAAACCCCTCCAGTGTTATAGAGAGATAAGTTTTTCAGCTACCATGAAACAGTGTGAACACTCAGCCCGCTTACTTTGGAAACGGAACCAAACTCACTGTTCTCGGTAAGACAAAAAACAAATTAAATTCCTCTAAATTGTTCAGTTAGTCTTTCTAAAAAAGAAAATCTTTGTGGGTGCTGGGTAGGGAGTGAGAATTCACTTCGTCTCGCAGTGTGTGTAGAACTCATAGACCGTATAAAAATAGGTAGAACTGTATTTTAAATTACAGTGCAGTGATGTAACTGAGAGTAATAAAGTGTAGCAAAGAAAAAATTGAGCATTTTCTGGTCAGTGACTTAATGTTGTACAGTTGCAAGTCAACAAAACTGGCTACAGTGGCTATGAGACAGCACAGATGGTTTAAATAAAGTACCTGGGGGCAACAGTGTTAATGGTGTAGTCTCCTGTGTAATAATGCATAAAAGAACAGTGGGTCTTAGCCATGTAGTGCTTACTGTACAAGAAATCTTGTAAGGCTATGTGCTTGTGGTTAGCTATTTGCTTTTCTCTTCAGTACGAATAATAAAATAATAATGGAAACTGTAGCATTCAGACAGCATTGAGAATGTCCACTGTCTTCACCACTGAATTCAGAAAGCATAATTTCATCATTTTCCTAACCACGTTCTTTCTGAGCGCTTGTGTACACTCATGATGAGTTATCCAAAAATATGGTTTGCATTCTATATAGGTAGAGTGCACAGTTGAAACTGGGTTTTATTGTCATGTGCAGGACCGGTGCGCTGATAGGAAAATAAGAATGTTAACTAAAGACCATTGCGACATAAGTGTCGGCAATAAGCATATTCTCCCGATGGGCACCAGTAGCCACACCACTGAAAACAATCTTGACCCCACTGTGACATGCATGAGAAAATTAGATGTAGGCTGCGTTCACTTTTTACCCCATGGGCTGGCACTGTGCTCTGGCAACAACCCTCTTTACTTTGGAGAGGGTACCAAGCTCACGGTTCTGGGTAAGATTTCTCCTCTCAGACCAAAGGCCACTCTGTATACTGACCTATGGAAAGGCTGCAATGACCGTACTTCAGTCACATGATTAAGCCTTGAAGGCTTCGTCTGTACTTTAGGAATGATGTGCGGTACTTACTCGATTATTACACATAGCTTTGAAATCAACAAAGTTCTGCTGGTTTCTCTGAGCTAAAAAAAAAAGTACAGTTTATGTTTTTAAAAGAAAATAATTTTAGGCTTGTGGTCAATGAATGTCATTACTGAAAGCTAAGGAAATGCAACAATAAAAACAAAATTTAGTTTGTGTGAAGCTGACTTGCATGCATTAAAAAAAACATGAAGTAAAACTGATATACATCCATTTCTAGGTAGACTCCTAAAGTTCAGGCTAGAAAGATAAAAGTGAATGGGAAAAAAAATTTTTTTATTAAAATGTGAAAATTTTAAAATAACTTTCCTTATAGAAGCCCAGTCTCTGGTTGGGCAACTGCCACTGCTTTTCAAAGATTGTGGGACCAAACATACATCAGAAAATGATGCATGCAGACAGTAACCTAGAGACTAATAAAATTCTCTTTGTGTTTATGGCTTGACTGTATAAGATGTTTTGTGCTTCTCTGACAACAATAACCATCTGTTAACGAAAGACTCAGATCCTGGATACGCTCCAGCACTGTAGATTTGAACCGTTTTAAAATGAAACATGAGAACTGTGCTCTGCAGATGCCTTGTACTTCGCTAAAGGCACTAAACTAACCGTTCTCGGTAAGTAAAGTAAATGAGACTGACTTTTAAATAGGCTTTTGCACAAAATGAAAGATAGCACTCGTATATTTAGACAGACTTGTTGAAAACGTACCGCGTACAAAGTCTTTCAAACCGAATGTTTTCAAAAAGGCTGTCTAAATACGCAAGGGTTATTTTTCATTGTGTGCAAATAATATGCAGAGTGATATTTGTTTTGGTTGTGATATATTTAAAATACTGTAACGTTTTTATAATTTTCATAAACGTATACCTCTAAATACCTCTCACTCAACGGTTCTCTTAAATTCTGTGAGTGCTGAGCCAGTGGATATGGGATTTTTTTTTACGCAACCCCAACTATCAGGCTATGTATTTTGTTTCATGACGGTTTCATTGCAAATGTTTGGCGATTTATTAACAGTTTTTTGAGATACAGTAAGTGACTTTGATTTCTTTTAGCTCTGTCCTTATTTTGTCTCTCACTGTGCATAATTTGCACCAAAAAGCAATAGTGAACTTAAATACCAAATCAACAAAAATAAAGAACAGATGACAGTCAAAAGTACAGGTGACACAGATGATGACAGTGTATTGGCGACTCGCTGGTTGCAAGCCTGTACAATGACCTGGGGATTGCTCGTTTAAAACGGTATGGTGGCTAGAACATGTCTCTGCATGGTACATAATGAGGAGGTCTAATCAGCTTGTACTGTTCACACAAAAACTACTCACTAAATCTTTCTTCCACAGACCTCAGCATCGGGGTCACACAAGATGGCGTTTCTTTATTTCACAGCCTCTGCCCTGCTTTGATTTCACCCACAGCCTCAGCATGCCACTGCTTTATTTCACAGTCTCTGCCCTGCCCCCCCCCCCTTCACCCACAGACCTCAGCATCGGGGTCACACAAGATGGCGTTTCTTTATTTCACAGTCTCTGCCCTGCTTTGATACCCCCCCCCCCACCCCCCTTCACCCACAGACCCAAATATCAACATCACAAGACCCACGGTGAAGGTTCTGCCGCCCTCCAATTTGGAAGACTGTAAGAAGAAGAAGAAGAAGCGGACCCTGGTGTGCGTGGCCACGGGCTTCTACCCCGACCACATCACCGTGTTCTGGAAGCTGAACGGGGCAAATCTCACCAGCGGGGTCCGGACGGACGACACCGCGCTCCGCGATATGGGACGATAGGTTCTACAGCATCACCAGCAGGCTGAGGGTCCCGTCCAAGAAGTGGTTTGACACCAGGAACTCCTTCACCTGCCTCACAAGCTTCTACGATGGCAAAAATTACCTGAAAGATGAAGACTCCATTAAAGGAGTCAACGGTGAGACTCACAGATATCTCTGACCAAACCCTTCTATAGATATTATAGCTGTGTAGACTACGCACTTATTGTACGCCGCTTTGGATAAAAGCGTCTCCCAAATAAATAAGTGTAATACCAATAGAACTGTAGCTATTTTACCATTAGAATTTGAATAATAAATGGAATGATATATATATTTTTTTTTTACAATAATCTGATACATAATGTGTAATTATTTTCAACCTCGTTCCTTTATAACCATAATAATTTTTGCATTGTTTCTCTGTCTTTATGGCATTTCTGAATTATTAATGTAGAATTTTCTGTCCGCTCATATTTGCAGGTGGTGGTATGGATCGAGGTAATTTTGCACATTTTCATTTTTGACACATTGCCTGGTGATGGCTTATTTGCTCAAGCTTGACTGTGTATCAGAATCAGAATCGTATTTGTTTGCCAAGTATGTTCACGCATGCAAGGAATTTGACTCCAGTTTAATACATACAGTACCTATGCTTCGTCAACCTTTTTGATGGAAAGTGGTCCAAATGCATTGCATATAAGTACCCATATTCTTAAGAATAAATCCAATACGTGGATTTTTTGGTCTTAGTTTGGTCTTCAAGTGTCTCTTTTTTGTTCTTCTCTAGAATACTTCCTGAAATCGGGCGTGACTGCAAAGCTGTCTTACAGTCTCTTCATCGCAAAGAGCTTCCTGTACGGACTCTTCATCAGTGCAGTGGTCTGGAAGATCCGGGTAAGTGTGCTAAATTACAGCTTCACAGCTGGAGCAGTACTAACAGTAATATCCTTACTAAAAAAAAAACGGCAAACAAATAAACAAACAAATAAGAAACAAACAAATAAATATATAAATAAGCTGGAGCAGTATTTTTTTTAAGTCAACCACCAAGCACCTACAACAACCTGCTGCAGTTGTGATACAATTATACCTGTGTTGTATCTGAGCAGTATGACTATTACTGCAGGAAATTTTTTAAATTCATATACTACACTAATACCGCACACGGAGGACAGTGCTGACCAGAGAAAAGCTTTTCTCAGTAAGGGTCTCCTAATATCACTTATTTATCTGTTTTAATCTGTCCTGTAGAGCTCAGCATTAAAAGCTCCTAATATCACTTATTTATCTGTTTTAATCTGCCCTGTAGAGCTCAGCAGGGAAGCTCCTAATATCACTTATTTATCTGTTTTAATCTGTCCTGTAGAGCTCAGCATTAAAAGCTCCTAATATCACTTATTTATCTGTTTTAATCTGTCCTGCAGAGCTCAGCATTAAAAGCTCCTAATATCACTTATTTATCTGTTTTAATCTGTCCTGTAGAGCTCAGCATTAAAAGCTCCTAATATCACTTATTTATCTGTTTTAATCTGACCTGCAGAGCTCAGCATTAAAAGCTCCTAATATCACTTATTTATCTGTTTTAATCTGTCCTGTAGAGCTCAGCATTAAAAGCTCCTAATATCACTTATTTATCTGTTTTAATCTGCCCTGTAGAGCTCAGCAGGGAAGCTCCTAATATCACTTATTTATCTGTTTTAATCTGTCCTGTAGAGATCAGCAGGGAAGCTCCTAATATCACTTATTTATCTGTTTTAATCTGCCCTGTAGAGCTCAGCATTAAACGCTCCTAATATCACTTATTTATCTGTTTTAATCTGCCCTGTAGAGCTCAGCATTAAACGCTCCTAATATCACTTATTTATCTGTTTTAATCTGACCTGCAGAGCTCAGCATTAAAAGCTCCTAATATCACTTATTTATCTGTTTTAATCTGACCTGCAGAGCTCAGCATTAAAAGCTCCTAATATCACTTATTTATCTGTTTTAATCTGACCTGCAGAGCTCAGCATTAAAAGCTCCTAATATCACTTATTTCTCTCTCTTAATCTGTCCGCAGAGCTCAGCGGCGAAGCACTACGAATGAGCGGAGCTAGCTTCAGGCGCTCTTGTTGCTGGTGAACGGACACATTTGGAGCTGGGGTTCCTGACCTGCATTCTCTGGCTATTAATAAGCTGTACATAATTACAGCCTTTTTTACCCTCTCACTGGGGGGTTTTGTTTCCTTTCATGCTCATTCTAACCTTGTATTATTTGTACTTCAGGACATTCTGCCTGCATATCTCTTTCAATGCCTGTGGTTTAGTGACAATATGATTTGCTTTGGTTCTGCTAAATTCTTTTAAAATTTTTATTATATATATATATATATATATATATTTTTTTAATATTGAGCTTTTCCCCATATAACCTTTATTTTATATGTAACTCAAAGCAAATTGTTGTTCAACGGTCGCTGAGTGTATTTACCGGTGAATATTCGTGTTTATGATCCATTAAAACTTTCTTTTGCAAACATAATGAACTATTTCCTGTTGTCTTAATTAATGATCGTACAGTGTGTATATACTGCAGACACACACACACACACACTCAGGAATCTGCTGCACCGTTCACACCATCATTGGTATGCAGTTTTTTTTTTTTTTTTTAAAACAGAGCTTGAATAATCCATAAACTAATCATTAGCACTTATAAATGCTTTGTGGTGTTAGCTGGGGGTTAGCTGTGTTGTTTCCCCAACCCATACACCCTTGCGTTTAACTGTCTGGAGAGACTGATGCAACTGCACAGACATTTCTGTCAAACCCCCAGGGCAGAATTACAAGATCGTTACTGAGTGGCGTGTTGTTTGATTCTTTGAAGAACTTCGTTGACCAAATAAGTAAATGACTGTTTAACAAATTTCGCCTTGATTTCAAAGTCAGCATGCCGATTATGTGCATGAAAAAACTGTAACAAATGATGAGAGTAGCAGTGACCATCTATAGCCATCCACAATCTCTGAGCTCTTTCACTGTAAAGAAGGGAAACTTGCTTCAACCACCACCAATGTTTAGCAGCCCATATTGTATAATGCATAATAAAGGAAAGCAATATACTACTATACTACTTATATACTCTACTGCACGTTACTTTGTCTATGTGTTTGTCTATATATTGTAGAACAGATTTGTTCTGTATTATGTAATAATTTTCTCTTAATGGGAAAAAGAGAAGGTACCATAAGTATTCGCAAATATAGTAATATATCATCAGTAATATATTTCAAAATGTTCGGTAGACACTCATTTTGTTTTGTAGGTTTTTTCCTCAGGTAAACCTTTTCAGTAATTTAATAACACATTGTTTCTCCCTTGAGCTCCCCAATAGTATGTGTGGACATTGTTCATTGCGTGAATGCTCCATAGATCCTACACTGAAGACTGAAGCATTCCTGTCAAACTCATGTGCAGTACATATATTTGCCCCGTAATGCTCATACATGTTGTAATAGTCTGAGTATTTAAATCCAGAGTGGACGACTTTCAATTACGTAGGAATCTGTAAAACACGCCGTTATTAGAAATTTGAACTCGTTTTAAATAACAGAAAACTGTTATTTAAATGCGTCTTCCTGTTTAGATTAGCATCTTTGATCTGATCGGAAATTGCAAACGAAGTACAACAACAGACAGCGGTCTCTGCTGTGGAAGGCCCCGGGATGAGCCGACTTATCCGGGCCAAGAAGTGTGCCCGTGCTGTTCTGTTCTGCCTTAATTCCTGCATTAGGGGAAATACAGAATGACCAGGGAGCAGCAGCGCGACTGGCCTACGGACGCGGCAGGTTTCCATTGGGGCTTATTGAATAGTTTCAGCCTGTTTCCAGCTGTATTAAGCAGCGGGAGGTTTTCGATCGCTTCTTGCTCTTCGTTTCCGGTCGTTTTTGTCATTGTCATCCGCCTCTCTACCTCCTCCGCTGCTGGGGAAAAGAAAAAAAAAACATTTCCTGTGCGCGATAAACCATAGCGGTTTCTTTTCAACTGTCTGCACTGGAAATTCTGCACCCAAGGCTTGAGTGCATGTTTGCGTGCGCGTGGGTTCATTTTAAAAACCACACGTGTCATATTTTCTCTCGTTTTGAGCTGGCGAGAAGTTGTTGTCTTTTTGTCTTTTATTCTTTTCGTCGGCTGAATCTCACAAACTTGTGAAGTTGTTTTTTTTTCTTCTAACAGAGACAAAAGGTAACCGGGCCTCAGTATTCTGTGTCTGCTGTTATGACACCCGATGTCAACTATTCCATTCACATACATTACTGTGCATATCTTTGTTTTGCCAGAAACTTATTTTCCGTTTGACAAGATTCTCAGTCGCAGGTTGCTGTCCATGAGGTCGGTTTAAAAGCCCAAATGTAGCTACAGTATAACCTGGTAATAGCGACATACAGCACACAGCAAAGAAAGATTAGTCCGGCCTGAGCACTTAGTTATTTACAAGTTCATTAGGCCTACTTCCATGTTGACCCTTATTTACGTACTCATCACAGTGACACAGCCATTGTAGATGTACTCTCAGAGATAAAGGTACAGGGTAGGTACATTTTTGTTCTTTAAGGAACAAGTTTCCTGAAAGTACAATAATGTTATATTTGGGTGCTTAAAAGTACATTTTACAAACAAAAAATGTACAAATGAATTATGTATTGCTGGCTAGGGGTACAATTTAAGGACTTATAGGGTACCACCCCAGTGCCAGGTGTTTGTACCTTTTTAATGACTTTTTCATACCGTTTTTTTCTGAGAGTGTACAGGCTTAAAAAAAAAAGTGGGACAGAACAATAAAATAAATTATATTTCTCACTGTAAAAGGGAGAAGAAATGTAGGACAGCCGAGGGCGGCGGGAAACCATGATTGGTGCACCTCGGTCATGTGACCCGCTTTGTGCACGCCGCGATGCCCCTGCAAGGTGCAGAGAGGAGAGAGAGGGAGAGGGGGAGAGAGGAGGGGCCGGCGCCGCCCCCGTGCGGCGGGAAACTGTTGCTCCGCCGGCAGACTCTGAGACCGCAGCCCAGGGCCCGTGTGGGTGCAAGAACAGCAGCGGGGAGAGGATGTGGTGACAGGCGGGCCATGTGCAGGCACCCAGCACCCCCAAACCCCCCCCCCCCCCCGTGCCCCCCGACCCGACACACATACACACACCTGCCCCACTGCAACCTCTCTCACATATGCACATACAGACACACACACTCACACACAGACACATGTACACTACATACACATGCACACACTCACACACACTCACACATATACAGAACACACACGCACATACACATGCACAGGCACATACAGTACACATACATACACATGCACAGGCACATACAGACATACATACATACACACCTGCCCCACTGCAACCTCTCTCACATATGCACATGCATACACACACACTCACACAGACACATGCTAACACACTCACACTCACAGACACACATACGCAGTACACATACATACACATGCACAGGCACATACAGACATACATACACACACACCTGCCCCACGGCGAACTCACTCTACCTGCGCTCTCTCTCACATACAGACACACACACTCACACAGACACATGCTAACACACCCACACTCACAGACACACATATACAGTACACATACATACACATGCACAGGCACATACAGACATACATACACACACACCTGCCCTGCTGCAAACTCTCTCTCTCTCACGTACAGACACACACACTCACACAGACACAGAAGCACACACACGCACACTCACATACACATACACACATGCTAACACACTCACACTCACTGACACACATATACAGTACACATACAGACATACATACATACACACCTGCCCTTCTGCAAACTCACTCTACCTGCGCTCTTTCTCACGTAGAGACACACACACTCACACAGACACAGAAGCACACACAAACACACACACACACACACAGCCACAGTCACTCTACATTCAGGGAGTGTTCCATTTTCATGCACATGGCACTGAGCACTCAAACGTGGCTGGGGCTCTGTGACGCCTGTGCAGCACAGCTGGGTTTGCAAATGGTGCCGCTCGGCTTATCTTGATCAGAATCCCACCTGGAGACTCCTGAAACCACGGCCGCTACTGCTACTGCTACTGCTACGCGTCATAGTACCTGCCACTTTTTAGTTCGGTAACCAAACTCTCATATTTGCAATTGGGGGCCAGCTACCTTGTAAAAAATAGTTTACCCACTTTCATAGATTATTAAATGTGGGTTTATTATTATTATTATTATTATTATTGTATAAGTAAGGTATATCTGGTATCTCTTGTATTTTTAATTATAAATATAAATGGGTTTAAATGACAACTTGCCTTCCTGTTCGCTTCTTGACAGGCAGTAGTTGTAACCTTTCCCTGAAGTCACCCTCATTTTCCAGTCTACATCGCCCCCTGCTGTCCAGGGGTGGAACCACACAAGCAGATCCCAAGCATTTTGGAAAAGAGTAGCAAAGTCGACACAAATGCCAGTTTGGGCAGCTGAGAGGTTGTAAATGTCCACTAATGGAGTAGCTGCAATTTAGAGGCAGACTATTAATTTAAAATATTCAAATTAATTCTCCTTGTTCTCTTTACATAGAGACAGGTAATGCACTGTATGTCCATGTCGGAAAATTTGGCAAAAGTGAAATCATTGATGATTGACATACAAAAAAACCTACACATCCCACAGATTACTTATTTGTATTGCACTTCACAATGCCTTCAAAAAATCAAAGGCACCAGTTCTTAGCTTGAATTTAGACAGACTAGTCTAGACTTTTACCCATTTGTTGACCTTCGCAGAACGGGAGTGGGTTTGAGCGTATCTTCCGTCTGAGGAGCGATGTGCGTGTGTGTGTGCGGCAGCGGAGCTCGCGGGGTGACTGACAGCAGTTTGCCTGCAGGTACCGTCTGTGTCACGTGTTCTGTGGTTTGTGGTTTCGTGCAAAGCGCACTCGCAGCGGAGCCTTTATTGTACAGCCCCCTGCTTGGCTTGCGTTACCGTGGGTACTCCCAGCGCAGTACCACACAGCGGGGTCCGCCTCCGCCACCCTGGCCGACTCCAGAACAAAGTGGGAGCCGTTGGGCCTGCTGGCGCTGAACCCGTCCCGACTGGGCGGGTCCACGCTTCCCATGCCGAAAGAGGAGAACCAAGGATGTATCCCCTCCGTCGGGGTCCGGCGGTACCAGTAGATGAACGGGCTACTGGTGCCGTAGACAGAGCAGGTGACCTTGGCGGGGGAGCCTGGACGGAGGACCAGGTCCAGTGGAGACTGCAGGACCTGGAGCAGGTCCACACCTGCCGAGAGACAATGAGAGAGATGAAGAACTGAAGGGCGTTTCATTAGCTCTGCTTTCCATAGCACTTTCTGTTTTTATCCTCTGAGCTTCCCAGAAAAAGATTTTTATTTTTTATTTTTTTTTTAAACAAAGCCGTTTTACACTCACAGTTCCATTGCAGGAGAAGAAGAAGAAGAAGAAAGGTCATGATTGTGCTTGGGGCCATCTCCTCATGAGACACTGCCTGCGGGCAAGAAAGAAACATGGTACAGTCTGAATATTTATGAGGGTACAGAGGCTTCTGCCAACCCCTTCCACCCCACCCCCCAAAAAAAAAAAATGTTCGGCTGTGTTTGTAGTTGTAGCCCTACACTGACCTCTGGTGGGTATCAGGAGAAGTGCAACATAGGTTTTTGACTGGGCGTTACATGACTCCGTGTGACTGTGGTTGAACTGCTGGCGCAGTAATACATGGCGGTGTCATTTAGCTGCAGGCCTGTGATTTTCAGAGGGAAGTTCTGCCGGTTTGGCCGTGCAGCCGAGAACCTGGGGTCCTTGGATTCATTTTCTGCCTCCATCCCCTCATACCTGGACAGGTAGAGCAAGACCAGACCTGACCCGCAAACTGGCGGTACCAGTACATGTACTCATGTGTGCCATCCTGTTGACAGGGCAGTTGAATGCTGCTTCCTTTCTGCACCACAGCAAACCTGTCTTGGCGAAACCGAGCGGCCAACGTTTCTGGTGGAGAGAAAAAAAAAAAAGAATTAAAATGAAAGTGTGCACAGGTTCCACTCATCCCGCTAATGCACGTTAATTGCAAGCACACGCGTGTGTGTATGTATGCACGTGTCCAACCCCGCTTTGATTATGAAGCATAGTCTTTAAAAGTCTGCTTCTGCGGTCCTATCCAGGTGCAAACATCGTGTCGGTGCCGTGGTCGCTCGGGTCCAAGACGGTTTGTTTGAAACTCACGTGTAACGAAGAGACACAGATAAAGCGTCGCGAGGAAGTGCATCGTGGTCCACGATGCCACCAATTGTCAACCCCCTATTGCCTTTAACCCTATTGCTTTTCTACTAAGGGCTGCTCTGTGCTTTGCTTTGTGTCTTTGCTCAGGTATCTCTCTCTCTCTCTCTCTCTCTCTCTCTCTCCCTCCCTTCACCACAAGCTTCACATTGGCAGACAGCAAATAGCTACTCTCGCACTGGCAACCACACACAATTAGAGGTCATACTCAATCTCAGGCCAGTCTGACTTTATACCACACTGACCTCCAGTGGCAAACTGTGGTACTAACAGTGATTGGTCGAAAAGTAGCAATGACTCCAAATTGACAATGACAAAAAGCAAGATAAAGGAAACAAATTCAGTACTACATGGAGAAAAAGAAAAAAAAAAACCTAAAAATACATTTCTTTTATTTCATGCTTAATAGAAACTATGGCACTCAAGTGGTGAAAATCAGCTGAGTGGTTTAATCAACAAATAGTAACTTGCTTTGCATTATTGTTCCGGTGAATTCATTAGCACAAAAACTAACAATGGCAAGCACCATTGCTTTCATTTGTAATTTATTTCTTTTAAATTCAACCACGCAGATCAATCCAAGCATTGTGGACAAACACAAGACCGAACAATGTAATGAAAATATTTTTTTTATTATTTTAACACAATAATTACAAATAAACAATAACAGGAATTAAAACAAACATGGGGACCATATTCATTAACATAAGTTTTAATAACCAACTGGAAACTTCTAGAGTTTAAGAAATCATTTACTATAAACACCCCAGAAAACAAATTACCTAAAAAAAAACTCAAAGTTGTAGTTCCAGCTTGTTTAATTTGAATGGGAAGCCTTTCATAAAAAAATATATTTTAATGTGGAGAGAAGTTACGGAACAAAATGACACCTAACTCATTTCTGGAAAGCAAACATCGGGATGTACATCACACAAAAAGGGTGATTTTTCTTAGTTATCCTCACGGACATTGTGTGTCCGAGATTTCTATCATTGGCAAAAAATTGTTTTGGATTTTATCAATTGTGGGCACTGCCATTGCAGACATAGAAACATGCTGAATATAAACAGAAATAAAATACATTATAAAGACATTGCAACACTTCACCAAATAAGCATAAATATACAAATTGCTGTTTTCAGATATAGTAATGTATATTTTATACTACACTGTTGTGAAATATATTAATCATTTACCACATACTGAAGTACATTTCGTTTCCATAAGCCTACAGAAATCCGGAAGCCGTTAAGTTTGGACAGAAACTCAATTTGACCCTCTTCTTTAATTCATTCATTTAAAAAAAAAAAGGGAAAAAAAAGAAACACTGATAAAAACAAAGATAAATACATCACAGCATAAAGCTCAAGGATCTGGGTTTGCGACTCATGAGGTTGTTGGTTTGATTCCCAGGTGTGCTGCCTCCTTCCTATCCTTAAGCAAGGTTCTTAACCTGGGTGGCCTGAGTAAATAACCAGCTGTATAGATGGGCAGTATGTAGCTTTTTAAATCACTCTGGATAGGAGTGTATTGTAAATGGCTAGGATGTAAGCGTAACATGTTAAATATACATGCTTTTAACCACACATAAATCTAAGAAATTGTATGCTGTTCAACTGTGGTTAAACTGATATATCTCAGTATTCACCTTCTGCAAAAAGTTACTCCAAATACTGGAACCGTTACACACCTCAATATAACTTTTAAGGTTTTGAAAAAAAAAAAAAAAATTTTTTATATTTTTTTTTTTTTTAAACTGGCTTCAGTCCAGTCTGAGGAATACTTTCAGTGTTAAATGGTTTGAACACGGGCCTCGATCCGCAGACACATCCCCCATTGGACTGGCCTGATTTCTCCTCATTTTAATTGGCCAATCACACATACACTGGCCAGTCTAACCAATCATAAGGCATAAGGCCGAATAACTCGAGCGCCCGTCAGGAAGGTCAAGACCTGTGACCCCCACAAATCGCAGACTCACGCCCAGTACGGTCTCATAATTATTTCAAAATAATTTAGAGGACATGAAATACCAAACCTGGCATCTCTTACATCATAAAGTGGCCACTGAGCGAATGAGATTCACACATGTGGTGGCTCACGAAACCCCATTGCAGAAGTGAGCAAATGAACTTTTACTGAATGCCCCTCCCTCGTGGACACTCACAAACCATCTTTGGTCACACTGTGTACACGATACAGGCAGAGGTTAAGGCACGAAACCATGGCCGGTCTACTGTGCTGAGTTATGAACAAATAAACTGACCAAATATCTGTTCATCATTACCGCTCCTTGCACAAAGTCTCATTCAACTAACACTTGGCTGGCATGGCAGTAATGGTACACTTCTAAACTTATTTGCTGCCAAAAACAATCACATCCCATTCCCACGAAGACATAACTCAAACTAAACTTTTATGAAAAAAAAAATGTATACATGTACTGAATTCCCTGAACAAAAATGCTTACAAAATCTACAAAAAAATAAAAAATAAAAATCATAGGGTCACGACTATATTCCACCACAGGAAATGGGTCTCAAGTTCAGGTCCTCGGCTTCTCAAATTCAGGTTTGTAAATGAAGTTAAGGTACTGCTGTATGAAGGTAAGTTCTGGAGGGGGGGCAGGGGGGGGGGGGGGGGAGAATGGTCCTTGAGCCTGCCTAGCAGCAGCCAGTCCCTGGCCCCCTCACAGGACCACATGACCTCCTGACCTCCTGACCTCGGGGCCCGGTTCCCCCGCAGGCCTAGCCCAGCGAGCCGTCGCCCCCCTGGCTGTGCCGGGCACAGCTGGCACAGCAGAAGCTGGAGTAGTACTGGCTGGAGCACAGGCGGGCGTAAACGATCAGCTCGCAGTTGGCCAGCTCCGGCTGATCCACGCAGTCCGAGGGCAAACCCAGCCCGGGTCCTTAGCATGGGGAGGAGAGAGGGGGGAGAGAGGGAGAGAGAGAGAGAGAGAGAGAGAGAGAGAGAGAGAGAGAGAAGAGGCTCTTTAACAGTGAGTAATAACAAAGAGCAAATGAAATTTGGGGCAGTACAAAAACAAAACTGAACTATACAGGACAAAAAAATGTAAACAAAATTGTGCACCCCAAACCCTCAAACATATAATCAAAAACATTATTTGCTATAGTTCACACATTTTCAGAGCCCTGCATGTCTCAGCATGGAAACAGTGAAAGAGGAAGAAGTGGCGGAGGAGGAAAGAAACATGCGGACCATGCTCCTAAAATTTCAAGTTCGCTTTGACTAGCATGCAAATATGATTTTCAGGCATGCAGTGAGTAGAATCTGACCTATCGCCATGCATTTCACCCAGACCCAGGAAGTAATTCAGTAAGCAAAAATTTTGCTCCTTGAGCACCCCTGTTTTAGACTGAAGACCTTGTGCCTAGAAAGATCCTCCACAAACAAAATGCAAAATTGCTAAGAGAGCACAAAGAAAAAAATTAATCTCTCATAAGATTCACACACATTTCTGTGATCATTGTAACCAGGTAGAGGGAGAGAGCAGAGGAAGAGGGACAGACAGGAAGGAGAAGAAGAGAGAGAGAGAGAGAGAGAGAGAGAGAGAGAGAGAGGCCGACGGCAGCACACGGTAGCGTGCGAGGTGTCGAGGAACAGTGGCCCTCACCTGGCTGTGTGTCCTTGCTGATGCGCACCTCGGCCGTGGCACTGACAGAGAATGTTCCGGTGTAGGCGTTGCAGGTGTACGCACCTTCGTCTGCCGGCTGCACGTTGTTGAGGATCAGACTGCCGTCCACCGACACCTGAACGCGCCCGCCGTCCGGCCGCACCGGCACGCCGTTCCTGAGAGACGACAGCGCCGTCAGACACAGCACCCTATTATGACATCACAATAGAATAACCAATTGAAACGGTGATGAAGATAAAATGGCCGCCCGGTTGCCGGGGGGTTTCCGTCGGCTCGAGCAGAACGCAGCGGGGATGACGTCAGCCCTTCCCGGGGCGCCTGAGGGCAGAGCGCTTCTCTGACCTCACCTGGACCAGCCAACGTTGACGTTGTCCCCGGACACCACACAGGGGAGGTGGGCGGTGCTGCCCTGGGACACGTGTACGTTATTGGGGGCTGTAGTAATACGCAGGTCCCCTGAGGTGCACAAATACACACGGCTTGTTGAAAACAATTATGCGCATTAAAGGTAAATACTGTAGATGTAGCGATAGATGTGTATATAATAAAAAAAATACAACTGAAGTATCCTCACCAGCTACTTTGAGCTGCAGTTGTCTGTGCTGCCTCTGGTGGTGGGTGGAGGCAGTGCAGGTGTAGAACCCGGAGTCCTCGGAGGTCAGCTGACCAATAACCAATGAGCCATCTGATTGCTGGCGGTGTCTACAGAACACCACAGCAGCTAATCACGGATATTCATACGACAACACAGCCAACATATACCGCTTCCAAAACTACAGTTTGCCTTACACAAGAAACGAGAACACACAGGAATGAGAACAGAGGCGGACGCACACACACACACACACACACATGCAAACTCTCTCACACACACATGCACACACAGAAACACGCACAAACGCACACACATACACACACATACACACGCACACACACACACACACAGCAGGCTCAGCTGTTACCTCGGGGAGTTGACGGGGAAGTCCATTTTTGGTCCACTCGATGTTGACTGAAGACGAGGCAGAGGCGGGGCTGATTCTACAGGGCAGTCTGGCTGTCTGCCCCGCCCGCCGCTGCATCAGCGAGGAGCCTGATTGGTCAATCCTGAAACTGGAAAATGGGAGAAGCACATCCGTGTGCGTATGCAAAGGTAGACGTGTATGTACGTGTACGTGTGCGTGAGAGAAAGAGTGTGAGTGAGTGTGTGCGTGCGTGTGTGTGTGTGTGTGTGCGAGAGAGAGAGTGCATGTGCATGCGCGTGTGTTTGCGTGTGTGTGTGTGAGTGTATGTGTGTGAGTGTGTGTGTGTGCGTGTGTGTGTGTGTGCGAGAGAGAGAGTGCAAGTGCATGTGCGTGTGTTTGCGTGTGTGTGTGTGTGTGTGTGTGTGCATGTGCGTACCCACAATGTGTGTGTGAGAGAGACTGTGAGTGTGTGTGTGTGTGTGTTTGTATGTGTGTGTCTGTGTGTGTGTTTCAGTACCTGGGGGAGTTCTGTCAAGGCACCTCAGACGATTGGACGCCTCCAGCATTCGACCAATCAGATCCGCCCTGGATGGGGGGGCCGGGGTCCGTCTGGGGCGACTCTTGGGTCACACAGACAGACCGAACATAAAGCCACAGCCCCGCCCACTTCTGCCAACAGCGGGGTTTTAATCAGGGGGTCAAACGCACGCCTGACGTGGCGCGGCGGCCGGAGCAGCCTCACCTGAGACGGACAGGTAAATGTAGCGGTGGTCTCTCTCCTGACCCCTGGTGGCCACACAGAGCAGCCAGCCGGAGTCCTGCAGGGTCAGGGGCCCCACCAGCAGGGAGCCGTTGGGCTGCTG
>CM045883.1:9206305-9306305 GCA_025169545.1 Anguilla japonica | reverse complement strand
TGTGTGTCTGTGTGTGCCTGTGTGTGTGTGTGTGCCTGTGTGTGTGTGCCTGTGTGTGTCTGTGTGCCTGGGAGTGCTTTGACAGACTGAATCTAATCTGGGACTCATCACTCACTCATCTCAGACTTAAAGAGTCGCACAGGTGGGCGGGCTCCTCCCTCCCCGGGGGGGCGGGGCCTGGGGCTGGAGCCGGGCCGCTCCGCCCCAGCGCTCTTACCTCTCAGCGTCCTGCACCTGGTCGGGGGCGGGGCGGCGCAGGCGCACCTGGGCCCTGTGGGCCTCGGAGGCCGCGCTGGTGCCGGTGCCCCGCTGCCTCCCGGAGGAGGAGGAAGAGGAGGAGGAGCCGCGGTGCACGGTGAACACCTTCCTCATGTTCCACGAGCGGTCGTGCGCGGCGGCGTCCTCCCTCCCGCCCCCGCGCGCCGCCACCTGCACCGTGTGCGGCTGGCTCCGGGGCCAGCCCTGGCACTCCCGCTGGCAGTCCTCCCGCGAGGCGAAGTTGTTGCCGTTGCCCTGGCAACCCCCGTACCAGAAGTGGGAGCAGGCGCCGGCGGCGGGGTCGTAGTAGTAGCGCGCCGTCCAGTCGCTGCACGGGCCCGGGGAGGCGGGGCTCGGAGCAGACCCCTCGGTGGCCTGTAGCGCGCGACGCGGCACAAAACAAAAACATAGCGCAGTGTGCTTAACCAATCAGGCTCCCCATACAGCTTAATAAACTCAGTACAAAACAAAAACACAGCAGGGTGCTTAGCCAATCAGGATCCCCATACAGCCTATACAGCATAATAAACCCAGCACAAAACAAAAAACACAGCGCAGTGTGCTTAGCCAATCAGGATCCCCATACAGCTTAATAAACACAGCACAAAACAAACACACAGCACAGTGTGCTTAGCCAATCCGGATCCCCAAACAGCATAATAAACCCAGGGCTACAACATACAACACACCTGAACCTAATATTCTTGGCTGTGTCACAGAAAATGGGTTTAGAGTTAGGGGTAAGGGGTTAGGGTTTAGGGTTCATCCCACTGAACTACACTGCTTTAGTCTGGCTTAAATCACTGATCACTTTAAAGACTCAGACTGTGCAAATGCACTCAGGCTACATTACAGTTAAACCCCCTTAGAACTTCAAGCCCTCATGACTTACTACAATTCTCTTTCTTTTTTTTATTTTTTATTTTTTAACTCCAAATTGGACGTGCAGTTGTAACCACGGGCTCGGCTCGTCAATCTGGCACGCGCTCAGTCAGCACCGGCACAGCCTGGATTCGGCCCCAAAGTGCCATCATCAGGACTCGGGTCAACGGCATCAGGGCGGGAGCCGCAGGGCTGTGACGGTCTCTGTCAGCGACAGCGCCGCGCGAAAGCACTGCACGCTACGCGAGGAACACCGCAGCGTTCAGGCGCTCGACGAGAGCTCTGCTGCTCAGACGCTCAGCGCGGGAAGCACAACAACGCTCAGCTGCTCCGCGCGAGAAACGTAAAGGCACTCAGCGTCGAGGGCCCCCCGCTTGTTCGGGCTCCTTCGGCCTCCGCACCCCCCCCCCCCCCCCCCCCCCAGGCGCTGGAGAGATTGACTGATGATGTCACAGGCACGCGGTACGGAGCGAGCTCACGCCGGGACCCCAGGGGCTGGAGGGGTAACTCAGGAATGCAGCTTCAGTGTGTGGACCGTCAGAACAGCACATCCACCCAAAATCCCCTAACTCCCAACGTTTCACTGAGAACAGCACATCCACCCAAAATCCCAACGTTTCTCTTCCAGAACAGCACATCCACCCAAATCCCAACGTTTCTCTTCCAGAACAGCACATCCACCCAAATCCCCTACACGTTTCACTGAGAACAGCACATCCACCCAAAATCCCAACGTTTCTCTTCCAGAACAGCACATCCACCCAAAATCCCAACGTTTCACTGAGAACAGCACATCCACCCAAAATCCCCTAACTCCCAACGTTTCACTGAGAACAGCACATCCACCCAAAATCCCAACGTTTCTCTTCCAGAACAGCACATCCACCCAAACTCTACACGTTTCACTGAGAACAGCACATCCACCCAAAATCCCCTAACTCCCAACGTTTCACTGAGAACAGCACATTCACCCAAAATCCCCTAACGTTTCTCCCAGAACGCACATCCACCCAAACTTCACTTTCTGAGAACAGCACATCCACCCAAAATCCCCTAACTCCCAACGTTTCACTGAGAACAGCACATTCACCCAAAATCCCCTAACTCCCAACATTTCACTTTCAGAACAGCACATCCACCCAAAATCCCCTAACTCCCAACGTTTCACTTTCAGAACAGCACATCCACCCAAAATCCCCTAACTCCCAAAGTTTCACTTTCAGAACAGCACATCCACCCAAAACAAAAACATTCACCCAAAATCTAAACAAGACCAGGTCAAAACCTAGCATATGGCTGGACCTAACACACTTCATCCGGCTGACCAATGGTGTAACTGCATAACTTGGCCGACCAATGGTGTAACTTCATCACTCAGTCACTCAGTCACAGACATTCGCGTTTGTAGGGCTGGCCCCGCTGTTGCGGCCCAGCCAAAAATCCCAACGTTTCACTGTCAGAACAGCACATCCACCCAAAATCCCATCACTTCACTGTCAGAACAGCACATCCACCCAAAATCCAATCACTTCACTGTTGGAACAGTACATCCACCAAAAATCCCATCACTTCACTGTTAGAACAGCACATCCACCCAAAATCCCATCATTTCACTGTCAGAACAGCACATCTACCCAAAATTCCATCACATCACTGTCAGAATAGCACATCCACCCAAAATCCCATCATTTCACTGTCAGAACAGCACATCCACCCAAAATCCCATCACTTCACTGTCAAACAGCACATCCACCCAAAATCCCATCACTTCACTGTCAGAACAGCACATCCACCCAAAATCCCACCACTTCACTGTCAGAACAGCACATCCACCCAAAATCCCATCACTTCACTGTCAGAACAGCACATCCACCCAAAATCCCATCACTTCACTGTTAGAACAGTACATCCACCCAAAATCCCATCACTTCACTGTTAGAACAGCACATCCACCCAAAATCCCATCATTTCACTGTCAGAACAGCACATCCACCCAAAATCCCATCACTTCACTGTCAGAACAGCACATCCTCCCAAAATCCCAATGTTTCACTGTCAGAACAGTACATCCACCCAAAATCCCAACGTTTCACTTCCAAACACCAGAAAGAGTTTAAAGCGTTGTGTCTGTGTATTCACTGTAACGCCAAGGTTGTGCCTCAGACAAAAATGCTCCAAAGAACTCCTTCAAAGAAAGGACCGTGCGCAAAGTGTGTGTGTCCGCGCAATCTGCTTCTGTGTATGAACCGTGGACATTTAGATACTTAACTACTTATCATGAAAGACATCATTTTCATACTTGTGAATTCTAACACTTAAGTGTAGAACTAATACTCCCAGGCATCCAAAATGTGTTCCATAAGTCACTATGATCTTTACCGCCATCTTGCTTTACCCCGCCCTCTCCTCTCTCCCCCCGTCCCTCCTTCTCACACACACACTCACCGCCTGTGGGGGCATTCCGACACCCCTCCTTGCGGGGTCCTAATGCCGGCGTCACCTGGTCGTCACAGCAACCGAAGAGGCTGAGCCGGCAGTCCCTGGGGGCGTTGGGCTGGGCCGGGAACGGGTCCTGGGGGGGGGGGGGGGGTCCTAGGGGGGGGGGGGGGGGGATGTTAGGGCCGAGAGAGAGAGAGAGAGGGGGGAATGAGATAGAGAGAGAGAGAGAGAGGGGGAATGTTAGAGGTGAGAGAGAGAGAGAGGGGGGGAATGTTAGAGGTGTAGAGAGAGAGAGAGAGAGGGGGAATGTTAGAGGTGTAGAGAGAGAGAGAGGGGGAATGTAAGGGGTGGAGAGAGAGAGAGAGAGGGGGAATGTAAGGAGTGGAAAGAGAGAGGGGGTAATGTTAGAGGTGAAGAGGGGGGGGATGTAAGGGGCGGAGAGAGAGAGAGAGGGGGGGGTGTTAGGGGCAGAGAGAGAGGGGGGGAGGTGTTAGGGGCAGAGAGAGAGAGAGGGGGAATGTAAGGGGCGGAGAGAGGGAGAGAGAGAGGGGGGATATTAGGGGTGGACCGAGAGAGATAGAGGGGGGAAGGAATGATAGGGGCGGAGTCAGGGAAGATGGGACGAACCCCGACAGGACAGGACTAAACAAGGCCCTCACCGTGGGGGGCAGCCCCGGGTTCTCGGGACACCCTTCCCGATTGGGACCCGGAGACACGGTCACACCGTCCAGGCAGCACCCGTATCTGACGGAGAGACACAAAAACGAAAATCACAACGTGGTCCTCGTCCCACACACAACGGAGGGACGATGAGAAGGGCCATCGCGTTTTAAAATCTGCAATTTGGCACCCGGTGTCAATTCCGCAAGCTACGCGCAAGTGGAGCCTCTCGGCCAAACACAGACGCCTTTCGATCTGACATGCACGGATTCGCCTTTGAGCTGTCGAGCAACCGCATTTTTCATGCCGATTCTAAACTCCTGCAAAATTCTGAAAAGCACGTCAGACTCCAGCACACTTCTGACAAAAATCCAAACTCATTCTAAGATCATAACCGGCCAACTTTTTTTTTTTTTTTTTTTAATTGTGAATTGTTATGTTGGTTTTGTCTACTGTTTAAATAGATTGTTCCAAGTGTTGTTTGAAAAGTGAAAAGCAAGCAAGTTACAGAATATTCACAGAAACCATTAATCAGGTCAGGATCTTCTGTGGAAAGGGGAGCATGTAGCAGGGCTGGTAGAGGTCGGGCGGGGGGGGGGGGGGGGGGGGGGGGGGGGTGTGCAGGTAGGGACACAAGCAGGGGCACAGGTAAGGGAGTGGGGAGGGCGGAAGATAGAGGTTTCGGGAAGGGGCACATGTAGGGGTTTGGGGGGATTCAGTATGTGGCCACAGAGAGGGTTCAGGTAGCGGTGTAGGGAGGGGTTCAGGTAGGGCCGTTGAGGGGGTGGGGGGGTCCAGGTAGGGCCAGGGCCATGGGGCGCTTTATGTTGGGCCAGTAGAGCCATGGTAAATGGACAACATATATATAGTGCTTCTATCCAAAGCGCTTTACAATTGATGCCTCTCATTCACCCATTTTTACACACACACTCACACACCAACGGTGAAAGGCTGCCATGCCAGGTACCAATCAGCTCGTTGGGAGCAGTTAGGGGGTGAGGTGTCTTGCTCAGGGACACTTCGACACGCCCAGGGCGGGGGATCGAACCGGCAACCCTCCGACTGCCAGACAACCGCTCTTACCCCCTGAGCTATGTCGCCCCTATGGGGACGCCCCATGGGGACGTGCAGGTAGGCATACCTGCTCCGTATGCAGGACCCCTGAGGGCAGCCCTGGCCCTGAGGTCCGTTGGCAGGGGTGAACCCGTCGGGACAGCAGCCGTAGTAGGACTGGGAACAGTTCCGCTGGTAGCCGTCGAAGATGTTGGGGAGCGACGGGTTCACAATATTCGGCCTATGGACTGAGAACAGCGGTTTTACACTCACGACAAAGGGGGAAAACAACCACACAAAATACAAAATATCACAGCGTAACCCAACCACACAAGAGCCAAAAATTTCACAGCACAACCCAACCACACAAGAGCCAAAAATTTCACAGCACAACCCAACCACACAAGAGCCAAAATACCACAGCACAACCCAACCACACGAGAGCCAAAATACCACAACACAACCCAACCACATGAGAGCCAAAATACCACAGCACCACCCAACCACACAAGAGCCAAACTATCACACCATAACCCAACCACACAAGAGCCAAACTATCACAGCACCACCCAACCACACAAGAGCCAAACTATCGCACCATAACCCAACCACACAAGAGCCAAACTATCACAGCACAACCCAACCACACAAGAGCCAAAAATTTCACAGCACAACCCAACCACACAAGAGCCAAAATATCACAGCACAACCCAACCACACAAGAGCCAAAATATCACAGCACAACCCAACCACATGAGAGCCAAAATTTCACAGCACAACCCAACCACACAAGCGCCAAAACATCACAGCATAACCCAACCACACAAGAGCCAAAATATCACAGCACAACCCACCCACTCAAGAGTCAAAATACCACCTCATAACCCAACCACAATAGTGCCAAAATACAGTAGAACCCAGCTATATTAGAGCCAAAACACAACAGCATAGCCCAGCAACTGAGTGTTTACGCAAGCAGAAGCTAAAATACACAAAAACTCACACAGAAATACACACACACACACGCGCGCACACATACACACAGGCACACACAAACACACACACACGTACACAAACGCACATACATAAATGCAAACACACACACACACCCACACGCACACACAAACACACGTACACACAAACACACACAAACGCACACAAAAGCACACAAAAGCACACAAAAGCACACACACACCCACACGCACACACAAACGCACACAAACGCACACAAAAGCACACACACTACAGTAAAGCCACAGCTCGAAGGCACACTTCACTGCCCCTCAAATATTTTAATCAGACCGACAACCCCCCTCCCCTCGCCCTCGCCCCCCCCCCCACAAAACCCAGGAAAACATGCCACTCAGGGCGGATAATTAGTGCCGGGTCATAATGGGGGGGGGGCGCAGAGGCAAGGGGGCAAGGCAGCACTTTATGAATGGGGGAGGTAGACATGAATGAATATGAATGCGTGAGAAACCTGAAGTGGAGCTGTCGTTGATGAAGGGCCGGAACCCGAGCATGGTGTTGTCATGGCCGCTTGGATCCTGCATACTGGGTACAACTGCGAAGAGATGAACACACACACACACACACACACACACACACACACAAAAAAACACACACACACACACACACACAAAGATCACACACACACACACACACACACACACACATACAAATACCACACACACACACAAAGATCACACACACACACACACGCACATATGGATATAGACATATACAAGCACATACACGCAAGGACAAGAGAACAGAAACACACACGCGCACACACACATACAAAAACCACACACACACACACACACACACACACACACACAAAGATCACACACACACACACACACACACACACACACACACATATGGATATAGACATATACAAGCACATACACGCAAGGACAAGAAAACAGCAACACACGCGCACACACACACACATACAAAAAGACAAAAACAGACAGAGCAAGAGATACAGACACAATGAAACACGAGACAGACGGTTAAATAAAAAAATTAGTCACGGTGTAGCAGCCAGCTGACTGCTCTATTTATGAAAGCGTGCGGGGCCGGTGTGGGGGGTGGGGTGGGGGGTCAGACTCACGCTGCGGAAAGAAACAGGCCTGCGTGTTGCAGGACTCCACCGTGGGGGGTTTCGGGTGGGGGCTGCAGCGGTCGGCCGTGTACAGGATGCGGTCCCTGTCGGAGCAGATCACCTGACGCTCGCGCAGACCGGAACCACAGCTCTTGGAGCACTGGGGGGGGGGGCAGGAAGAGAGGACGGCACAGAGGAAGTGACACGACGATGAGAGGCGCGCTCACGTTTTAAAACAGGCTAAAGACTCGGGCGCAGCACGCCAGCGTGTGTCGCGCTGACGTTGGCGGGTCGGCGCGCGGCGTGGCAGCGGCGCGGGCATCCGGCTCACCAGGCCCCAGTCGCCGATGTGCCAGGCGATCCGCCGGTAGCAGGTGGGCATCTGGCAGGGCTGCTTGTGCGGCGGGCGGGGCCTCAAGCCGCAGGCGTAGTCCTGGAGACGAGCCCCGCCCGCCCCGATGCACACCACGTCGCGGGTCTGCTCGCCGGCGCCGCAGGTCACTGAACACTGTCGACGGGACCGTTAAAAAAAAAACCAAGAGTGAGGAGGAGCATAATTACCCGCTCCTTCCCTTTCTCGCTAACACTACACCCCCTCACCCCCCCTCACCCCCCTTCACCCTCCCTCACCCCCCTTCTGTCAAACACTGCACATAGCCCCCACCCCCCCACACAAGACTGAGCATAACCTTAAGTAACCCTTCCCTCTCCAGCCAGCACTACGCCCCCCCCCCCCCCGCCATCCCTCACCCCCCATTCTGCCAAACACTGCACATAGCCCCCACCAACTCCCCACACACGACTGAACATAACCTTAATTAACCCTTCCCTCTCCAGCCAGCACTACGCCACCCCTGCCATCACTCACCTCTCTTCTGCCAAAACTGCACCCACCCCCAACCCCCAACCCCCCACACAAGACCGAGCATAACCTTAAGTAACCCTTCCCCCTCCATCCTTCCCTCTCCCGCCATCGTCGCCCCCCCCTCCCCTCCCTCGCCCGCAGTACTCACCGGGCCCCAGGCGGAGGCGCTGTACTCGGCGCACTGCTGAAGGCCGCAGGCCTGCTGGCTGGCGGGCCGCGGGCACGTAGGCCGCGCACACGTTGTCGTCCACCACGCGCGGCCCCTCGGCCTCGTGGGATATGCACTGCACGCTGCGGGTCTGGGAGCCTCCGCCGCACGTGGCCGTGCAGGCGCTCCACTCCGCCGTCTTCCAGCTGGGGGCGCCCGGGGGGGGGGGGGGGGGGGGGCAAGTGTTTGTGGGTGGGGTGTGAGAAGGGGGAAAATTAAAAAAAAAAATACAGAAATTGCCAGTTATTATGAAGCCACGCCCCAAACGCCTCCTTCTGCTGGTCCAAATTTTGCAGACTATCGTTGCAGCCCCTGCCACCGGATTGCCACCCACAGAAGCACAGCACAGCAGCAAGGATGGTACAAACACACACACACACACACACGCAAACACACACACACACACACACACACACACACACACACTGCATTAGCGCACACTACTCCACTACTGCTCACTACGGGCGCTTAGCAGTGACTAGCGTAGCTACCGAAGCAACAGCATGATCAGCTATGGAATCTGAAAACTGCTGCTGGGTCACTCAATTAACCACTAATTTTTAAATCTGTAAAAGTGAATATGGTCGCTTCTGAAAACTCATGAAATAAAAGAAATCAAAGAAACTTTTTTTTATTGCTTATGAACGCTGGTCTTTTATGCTCCTAAAAACATACACATCACCATGCTGTTATTTTTTTACGTGTTTTAAAGCCAATTTTGGGGGACGTCAATTGTAGCGCGCTCTCGCGTCAGTGCTAAACCACATACACAAGTACACGGACTGTGCGCAATCCTCCGATACACTCACCTATGGGCCTGTGACTACCGTCCACACAATAACCCATACGGGGGGGGGGGGGGGGGGGGGGGGGGGGAGGCAGCGTACTACAGGAAAGCCAGGCTCCTCAGTGACGACATACTGTACAATGAAACTGCAGACGTCTGTTGTGCAACTAGGGGCCCCAGAAGGCAGCAGTAACCACAGGAATCTCGGCCCACTGAAGCCCACCATCCACTGGGGGGAGGAAGCCGGCTGTGGCCTGGCCACTGCAGTGCCTGAGCACGAGTCAGCTTATAACACAGTCCAGACCCGAATCGGTCATGTTCAGGCCACAGGCCGCTATCGCACCAGCCAATCAAGAGCCCGGATCTCGCCGCCGCTTGCGAACTCTCCTGTGTTCTAGAACCACGTAGCGCCCAACTGAAATTTAAAACGGAACTCACGCGGGCCAGCGCTAATCTAGACGACATCGGCAGTTACATCGACAGCTATTAATGCCCCCCACGTGCTGAGAACAAACAAAACAGGCAGCCGACAAAAGAAACAGAAAGCAGTCGCCAGCCGTCAGTTAAAAGGACAGTCATGTTTCAGCAGTCACACTCGTTATTTACAGTGTCTAATATATTAAAGCCTCGCCCAGCTTCCAAGCATGCATTTGGCAGCTCATTTTAAGCTGTGAATGCTGCATTGGCACCTGGCCAATCTCAACTGGTTTGTTAGTTGTTTCTGTTTGTGTAACAGTTCACAGACGTCTATTAAGACCGTCCCTGCATAAGGCTAGCTATTAATTTAATATACCCTTGTTTCCATTGCATCTTCAGTCTGGTTTGTGCTTAAATGGTGAACGATTGGTAGCAAAAAGCATCCCTTATCATAATGTGGATCAGCTGCAGACTCATAGCTACACAAACTCAAGGATAACGCAATTAGGCCCAATCCTATCTCAGGCACACTAACTAAAACGACACAGGCAACCTTCAACTTCAAAACGTTTTTTTTTTTTTTTTTTTTTTTAAATATCCACAACGATTACATGATCCTAGTGAATGCACATCTAGTGAGTCTTTATATCTGTGACTCACATTTAGTAATAAAGGGCAACCCTTTGAACTGTTTGGAAATGCACAATGGCAGACAGTCCACACCACTGAACAGAAGCCTTGGCTGGAGACACCAGGCTCCCAGACAAACACGGGTCTCGGGTTTCTGAGAAGACATCAAAGGGACAGGGCAGGAAATAGGATAGCTACCAAAGACAACTATTTAAAGGGCTGTATCCTGGCAACCGGACACATTTTCACAAGTGATTTCTTTGTGCAGAAGAAGCAGACACTGAACACTGAAACACTGACACAGAGGCACAAAGACCTTGGCGAATTGCCTTTTGATTCTTCCAAGTATCAGCAAAACAAGCAGATGAGTTCAAGGGACAAAAACAACACACTTTTAACGCAGAGGCTACGCTACAGAGCAGCCAGACAGCAACCCAGGTCAGAGATCAAAGATGCTGATGATGGGGTCAAAGTGGAAGAGGGGGAGAACAGGGCAGATTTGGCATAGGTGTGGGACATTTGTTACCCAGGCTTCAACAATGCCAGGAAATGAAGGCACAAAATGAAGCCCGTTGTCTCTGTCCACTTCCTGTTTATTCTTTGTGTGTGTGTGTGTGTGTGCAGAGCTGCCGGGTGAAATTCTAGTGCCTGGGATGAAATTATATTAATATATTATTCCCAGGCACAGGACAATAATATTTACCACTAGTTCACAGACCCCCCCCCCCCCCCACTTCTCCATGGTCTGGGAAGATGAACCCAGCTGTTCCCCACTGACGGCAGCCCTGTGTGTGTGTGTGTGTGTGTGTGTGTGTGTATACATGTGCGTGTGTGTGTACTGTGTGCGTGTGGGTGTGTGTATGCATGTGTGCGTATGTACATGTGTGCGTGTGCGTATGTACGTGTGTGTGTGTACGTGTGCGTATGTACGTGTGTGTGTGCGTATGTACGTGTGTGTGTGTGTGTGTGTACTGTGTGAGTGTGGGTGTGTATGCATGTGTGCGTATGTACATGTGTGTGTGTGCGTGTGTGTGCGTGTGCGTATGTACGTGTGTGTGTGTGTGTGTGTGTGTGTGTGTGTGTGTGTATACATGTGCGTGTGTGTGTACTGTGTGCGTGTGGGTGTGTATGCATGTGTGCGTATGTACATGTGTGTGTGTGTGTGTGTGTGCGTGTGCGTATGTACGTGTGTGTGTGTGTGTGTGTGTGCGTGTGCGTATGTACATGTGCGTGTGTGTGTATGTACGTGTGTGTGTGTGTGTGTGTGTGTGTGTGTGTGTGGGTGTGTATGCATGTGTGCGTATGTACATGTGTGCGTGTGTGTGTGTGTGTGTGTGTGTGCGTGTGTGTGCGTGTGCGTATGTACGTGTGTGTGCGTGTGTGTGTGTGGATTAAAAAAGGAAGGGCAAGATCTCTGAGCTGGACAGTTGCCCCACGCTTCCACGTTCGGAGCGTCGCAACGAATAAGGACAGGCTGTGAGAGGAACGGACACGGACTCCGTGCCCACCTGCCCGTGCCCACCGTGGCACGGCACTCAGTGGGGGCAGCGTGTTACCTGTACACAAACGTTCTGGGCCTCTCCAAGGGCCTCCACACTAGCGGCTGGTACAGGTACGCCATCCTTTCAAACAGGAACAACACCAAGAGCAGTGAGGTCCTGTCGCAAGCAGGGACCCTCTCTCCCCTGTCTGCCATGACGTAGCACAATTTCACCCAAAGCTTTTTTTTTTTGGTTTTGGCTCCCACCCCCTCTACTTTAGCTCCTCTCCTCCCCTGGGCATGTCTACTACAGATGACTCCTTTGTAAAAAATCTTACCTTGGCTCACCTGCGTAGGCTCACCTTTTCTCTATCCTGCATTTCCTTTCAAGGGACCGAATAGGTCTTTCCACACATGGCCTACTACCATTCAAAAGCTTAGATGGTCCGGAGAACCTTCTGTCTAAAGAGCTGAGGCGCCATGGCAACTGCCCATTGTGAGGTCACAATGCATCGGCATCATACGCCAAACCACAGCATCCTACGCGCTACTCCAAAACAGCATTCATTATATTCAACGTGGATCCAAAATGCTGAACAAACATTCTTTCTGTCCCGCCCCCTTGCATGCTTTCAACCGCTCACCTGTGAGTTTGCGGACAGGCCTGGGTGTTACAGGTACGGTTGTTCAGAGGGCGGGGCTGGGCTTGGCACATGTGATCCGGGTAGGCCTCGTTGTCGATGGTGCAGAACACCAGCCGGGACTGGTACCCTGGCGAGAGGCGAAGTGTCAAGAATTGCACATTCCAACGCGATAGACGTGTTATTTATTTCAAAATCTCCTCAATTCTCATGTTAGGCGCGAGAGCATTTTAGCTCACATTATGCGCTGCTCAGACATCACGACTCCCTGAAAACTGTTATTTAGCATAAATTGTAGAGGCAGAATGACTACGCGTGTCATTACCCTTTTTCGTTTTAATGTAATGAAAGGTGTGCGGCCGTGACTACTTCCTGTTTAGCACCATTTCAGAAAGGCTGCACTTTACGAGGGGGGGAAAACAGATGCAAAGTTAGGCAAAGCAAAATGCGCCGAGTCGACAGATGCGTCAGCCTGAGCTGGATCTTCTCTATCCCATTCCCTTACTAAAGTACTTCCAAATAATACATGCCTTTACGCTGTAGATTACTCTGAACCTTCCATCCATAAACAAAATCATGCCGTTTCACAATGCAATTAAACGGGCATGTCAATCATGACAGATTAGGGTGTTTAACAGCTTGAATATTTACGAGACATTATGCTAAGTGTGTGTGTGATCATCCAGAGGCGAAAAGTCCAGGGGTCAGAGAGTAAAAGTAACTGCCGTGTGTTTCTTACACCCACGAACTCAGCCAGCTGATTTCACTTCGTTAGTTCTACCTCCTGGCTGAAGAATTGTGCCGATTAGCATAATCCAGGTGACTGGAAATAAAATACTGGGGCGGATTTTAACTTTCGGAACCTGGCAGAGGATTAGGAAGGGGGGAAGGAAGCTGACCTGTCCCGCACTCCCTGCTGCACGGGGTCCACGAGCCGTGGCTCCAGTATTGGCTCTCGGCGGGCCGATTGTGTGGGAGGTAGTACTCGTACTCCACACCCGGGTTGTGCTCCTGGCTGATAATCTGGGCGGGGAGAGAGGATTGGGGGTTCAGAGCGGGAGAGGGGATCTACAGTGTGTGTGTGTGTGTGTGTGTGTGTGTGTGGATGTGTGTGCCATGTGTAACAGGGTGTTTGAGAATGATGTAACATGTTTCAGCAAAAAAACGTGTAACCGTACTCATAAATGTGTTCTTTCTAACTGAACTTCTTTTACTGAACTGAACGTACTGTCTGACTTTTTAGATTAGAGCACTTTTCTCTATCTGATCATTTTTGGTTGGCGAAGGGGTTTTCTTTTTTTGTTGTTTACTCCAGAGGGAACAGTATCACAAAAACACAGGAAATCAGAGGGAACAGCGCAGTCCTAATCTAGCTCTCTGCGCACTTGCACGCTGTCATCACCAAGGCTTTCCTCAGACCGCACAGCTGAACAGCAGCCCAGCGGTTCCATCTTCCTTTCCTTGGTTGATTAAAAACGACATTTTTAAAAAAGGCAGAAAGGAGGGCGCCAGTCTGACCTCCACAATCAGGGGTTCTGTCGTGGGCCCCCGGTCCCGTGATGGTTTCGGGGACCGACTCTCCCTCCGCGCCCCGTTGGTAGTACAGCACGGTGCCGGCGATGGGCGACGCCCGTGAGTAGTCGATCACCCAGTGCCCGTTCAGGTAGTACTCCCCACGCAGATTCTTGATGGCTAAAACATTTTATTTTTTTTTTTTTTTTTAAATAAAGACAATGGCAATGACACTCTGTGTAACCCCCGGCACATACGAACGTTTCGACAAAAAAAAAAAAAAAAAAGGAAACCACACAAATGCATAACGGATATATACGGAAAACATTCATCATTTAGTTCTCTGCTCTTTGTTAGCTCCCTTCCTACCCTCTTGAAACACGGCCATCGCCCCGTCCCCGAGATCACATGGCGCAGAGCTGCACTCGTCAGCGCTACCCAGACAGTGAGGTCAAACTCAAGCAAAGTTAGCGCTGCCTGGTCCCGCAGGCCAAATCCCGGCCAACCTCACCCAGGTAGTTGCGCGAGGGGACCGCCTCTCGGATACGGATGTTGGTAGCTCCCACGGGGATGATAAACATCTGATTGTACCCTGGAGGGGAGGGAGGGGGGGGGGGAGGCGAAAGGAGTAACGATCTTTCCCCAAGAGGGCCTTTATATATACGACACGAAAAAGCAACACGCGAAAAAACAACAACAACAAAAAAATCCAGGGGTAGAGAACATTCCGGAAGCTTCCTTCCCTCGGGGGGCACAGTTACCTTTGGGCAGGCTGGGCACGGAGAAGCTGTTCCTGGCCAGGTAACAGGATTGGCCGTTTCCCCCGCACTGCAAACAGGGGTCCTCCTCATGAGGCGATTCCAGCATGTGATCACAGCCCAGTCGCTAAGGGGGGGGGGGGCACAGGAAACAAAGAGGGGTGGGGGGGGGTGATTCAAGGTTATGCATCGGAGGACGATTAATACACGGTCAGGTTTCATGACTCCCATGTGGCTTGAATTCAAATGCCGCTTTGTGAGAACATACTATATCACCGCCCGCAGCGGTAATGGTGGATTAATTCACTTTTCCACCTGGCGCGATGCATGCAGCGTGTGGGTGTGTAAACCAAGCCTGCGAGGCTGTTCCAACCAACTCTCAGACCCCCTCCACACAGATTAGGCCAGGACTGCAAGGCTGTTACACCCGCCGTGTAGACCCCCTTCAGGCAGATTAAGCGAAGCCTGGAAGGCTCTTCCACCCACAGTGCACACCCCCTCCACACAGACTATACAAAGCCTGCAAGGCTGTTCCACTCACCTTGCAGACCCCCTCCACGCAGACTATACCAAACCTGCGAGGCTGTTCCACTCACCTTGCAGACCCCCTCCACACAGACTATACCAAGCCTGCGAGGCTGTTCCACTCACCTTGCAGACCCCCTCACACAGACTATACCAAGCCGGCGAGGCTGTTCCACTCACCTTGCAGACCCCCTCCACACAGACTATACCAAGCCGGCGAGGCTGTTCCACTCACCTTGCAGACCCCCTCCACACAGACTATACCAAGCCTACGAGGCTGTTCCACTCACCTTGCAGACCCCCTCCACACAGACTATACCAAGCCGGCGAGGCTGTTCCACTCACCTTGCAGACCCCCTCCACGCAGATGTCCCGGCGCCCAGGGTGGCAGGGCGTGCCGTCCACCACGGCCGCTTGGTGCCGGTAGTAGAAGTTCTCCCCCTTGGGGATGCAGTTCAGCTCACAAGGGTTCTCCGCTTTCAGAAGGGAAACAGTCCAATCAATCAAATCAAATCAAACTTTATTTATACAGCGCATTTCGCAAACAACTGTCGCAACACGCTTCACTGACAACCCTGGCCTAAACACCCACAGGAGCAAGCCTAAAGCAACAGTGGCAAGGATGAACTCCCGGTGGCAGATGGGAAGAACCCTCGAAAGGAACCAGGCTCAAGGGGGAAACCCAACCTCCTCTGGTCGGCTCAGGGTGTAGCTTGGTGACCAACATGGTCAGTCAGGCAATGTTCACGTTGATCAAATTAGTGGCAGGTAAATGACAATCCTGAGGGAGTGGCACAGATGATGGGCGGGGCCGAGTGGCGGTGGCGGTGGACACTGCCCACCCAGGGTTAGGGCCCCGCTTACTCTGCTTAGCTTTTCTGTGTAAGCACTCACCGATTAAATCTGATCATCACCAATAGTTTTTTTTCAGTCCAATTTTTTTCTAAATTTTCCAAACACGTCTGATTTGGAATGTCCAGTTTTCACTGCTGCAACATCCTCATGTCAATTTGACTGAGCACAGATTGGCAAGTGCTCATCACCAAATTAGCCAGAGGAGTTGCAGTGGAGGAAGAGACAAGGATAATCCCAACCCCAACCCCCCCCCCCAAAAGCCACAGCTACACTACTGATTCAGGACCGTACCTCACATCCAAAAACTAGAACCCCAGTGCCTTGGCAAGATGAGTAGCCAAGTAACCACTTGCATAATGAAATATTGTATATTGCCTCATTAAAAGTATTCCAGTGACAATTACAGTGAACATGAACATGCTCATGAACATTACTGGCTCCTGCTGGTCACTGTAGAACTGCACAACATGGACAACTAGCATAAAAACAAGGAACCACTGACATCCTGAACCCAGGATCACACCTCAGGCTCCGCCCTCTTTACCTCCATAGTAAGGAAGCCACTTGTACAGCTTCCCTTGGAAGTCCTGCCCATCAAACTGGGAGCACTGTTCCTCTCGAAAATCCCGGGATCCCTCGGGACAGTCCTGCACACAGGGTTCACAGGGGTCACAAAACACTTATTGTCACAGCCAATCAACTGTTCTGAAAAGCAAATCCAAAAACAATCCATTTCCCATGAAAAAAAGAATTCAGCTGTGCTGTCGGCTACTCGCAGTAAAATATTAAGTGTTAAATCAACTCTTACAGAGTACATACGGTCCCAATTGGACTCAAATGTACTCTGCTAGTGTTGAATTGCTGTAACACAGGACATTTTACAGTAAGTACCCAACTGCATCACTGAATTCTTTTTTCGTGGGTAACGGAGTGTTCTGAAAAGAGGCGAAGACAGACGTTTGCAACTATGCAATAATAAAGACGGAGCTTAGAGCGTCACACAGCTCAAAACTGTGGCACAGAGAACCCCCCATGCATGCAGGCATCTACTCTCTAATCCCAATAACTCCCAAAGCGGCCCCCAAAGAACCTTTCCAGATCTCTAATATTTCTCTGACTCTCTCCAGAGTAACCATGACGGTGAACCACGCCGATTTTAACTCTTCACGTTTATGAATCCTCATGAAACATGTTTTAGCGCATAATTCATACAAAAAACAATGGCTAACACTCCACGTTCCTCGAACTAACTTTGAACTAGGAAAAGATTGCTTTTAAATACTCTGCCCCTCACACCTGGAATGAACTGCAAAAAAGACTTAAATTGAATTGCATTGTATCACTGGGCCATTTTAGATCCCTGATCTCAGGATTTGATCAATTTTAATTGTAACTGTTTTAATTGATGCTTGTCATTATCTCTTCTATTTCTTTTATTTCTTATACCTCTTGTAATCTCGGCACATTGAGAAAGAGGGTTCCTACCCTCAACTGTCACCGAGAATCTTAAATAAAGGTTGAATAAAATGCCGACACTTCATGGGAAGGAGTCGGCGAAAAATTGTTTGAGTGACGTTCTGTTATAACAACGGCATATTTTGAGGTTTCTTCCCAAAGGGAAAGGGGTGCTGGAAAGTGGCCAGGACTGTAAATCATTCGCAAGAGACCTGGGTTGAATCACAAAAAGCTATAAAAAAAAAAACACGCATCACTAAAAAAAAAAATGCATAGGGGAAAAATGAAATCCACATTTTTGAGGTGATTTTGTTGGTTTAAGATTTCTCCCCTTTTCACAAACCGCACTTTTTAAAGGTCAGAATCGGAGCACGACGAATTTTCGCGCTCGAGCAGGCCTGCGCGTACGCGCGTACCTGTATGTTGCAGGAACGGTAAGACTTGGCGGGTCCCACGCAGTTGTTCCCTCCATCCGACCTGTAAAACAAAAGAATTACGATACCGTGTCACAAGGGGTCAGAGGTCACAAATGCACGAGAGCCCTCAAACACTCACAGCCCAGGCCCGGAGTATAAATCATTAACCATGGCAGGCAGGAGAAGAAGAGAAGAAAAATCTAACCGCAGGGCTCAACTGTGGATCTGCCTGGCACACGCAGGCAGCACACACACACACACACACACACACACCTACAGGCAGGGATGATTCCCTCCCAAAGATATGAAGGGTGTGGCCTAATCTGGGCGCGGTTGTATTCTGGGTGGTTGTGCCCCACACACACCCCCCTCCAACCTCGCTGTTGTCCCCGCCCTTGCCCTACTTTAACCCGTCGAGAGGCCTGTTACTGTTTTTGGGAGCCCCAGTGCCATGCCAGACAAGCTTTGTGTTTTTCTGAATCCGGCAGCGAGCGCTCGGCGGTGAAACTTGACCACCTGACAGCGCTGTAACCGGGGCCAGCAGACACGCCCAGGAGACAGAACAACCCTCTCAGGTGAGCCGGCGGTCTCTGAATCACCCGGCACGACACAACACAACAGAGCGCAAACAGACGGTGGAAGGGGGTTTGGTTGCGTCTGGCCTCTTCCGCGAAACAGGGTTCAATCACAGCGGATTGGTATGGGACAAGCCCGGTGGGGCGGGGTGGGGTGGGTGTGGGGGAGGGGTGGAATTAGGGGGTGACGAACACTGCCGGCGCAAATGGGATTAAAGCGTCAAAAACCTTATGACTGCGCCAGGCCGGAGGGTGGGACCGGCACTAGCATTCAAGCCTGTCCCACCTTTCATCCCGTGGAATGCGTCTGTTCTCTTTCACATCTGAAATTCCCATTTCAAAACGGGGAAATTCCATACCTGGTGCGGGGATTCACATCACCAATTCAATTCACAACAAAAAAAAAGAGGAGAGTAAAGAAACAAAAAATTAAAAAAGATTCAGTAAAACAGACTAATAACACTTAACCCCTTAAGAATTCATATTGCCTGCCACGGGTACTGGGCAATGAATGGCAAAGTTAAGACTCAAACAATCATTCTCACACAGCACAGTTAGCTAATGCTAATTCATGCAGCTGAAACCACAGCCCGAGGCGTTTGTTTACACTTCCTCGGATGTGTCTAACCTCCACCCACAAGGCCAGCTGTTCCGCCAAAGCGGTTCGAAAACACAGCCTCAGATTCCCACGCAGCCAGATGTGACAGTAGCTTTCTCTGAAGGCCACTGGAAATCAGCACAAACACAAAACAGCGGGATAAAAAAAACGCCATCACTCCAAAATTAGTAACAGATTTCCTAAAGTGAAAGCAATTTTTTTTATGAAGTGTTCACTTGACTTCCAGTATTTGGAATAACACAGGGATGCCATCAGGACCTGACTGCTGTTGTTGAGTGGAGCCAACAGGGCAAGATGGGAATTTGGCCTGAAATCGATCAATTCTTGTCACTAACTTTCAATCACAGTTAGGTTTTTTCCCTTCCCAAACAGTTTGGCAAGTTCAAAAATCACCAAAATTAACTGACGAGCCAAACATCTGAAGGAAAACCAAATGCTTCCTTTTAGCTGTGAGGCAACGTTACACTTGCCTTCTAGTCAAGTTAAGGACAAAGGTACGTTGAATCCAGCCAGGCCACTCCCTGGGGTTGTTTAAATAGGCTACATTTAAAATAAGCCAAAACACATTCTTATCAGCCCTTTGATTGCGCTCAGAATTCCATCTCAAACCGAGAACACACAGGGCTCTCACACAGGGGTTAACTCAGCATCATTCTTGAGAAACAAGAGCAAACATGAAACCCGATGCCCAGCCAAGAGGCCAATATGAACGAGGCGGTACCTGCCAACTGGGTGGAGAACCTACCTGAGAGAAATGCACAGGTAGTCAAACAGGACTGAGACACTACCTCAGAAATATGAAATCAGTGCTGTGCGGGCAAATAAAAATATCTCTGGTTTGGGGCGTACTTTGAATATTTTCATTTGCATTTATCATGATGCACAACCAGATAATCCGTTGTTTAAAAAATTTAAAAAAAAGTTTCAAGATAGGCATATTTAGGCAATTTATCGAGGCCCTACCAGGTTACTAGTCATGTAAATGAAATTAGAGAGCAAACGATGCAAAAAATTTTTTATTGTAGGTCGTCCAATAGTTAATAAACTGGATAATTGTGTGTAACAGTACAGGGCTTGTACCAAGTATTTTTAATGAATCACTGACATTTGGATTTAATTCTGAATGCTATAACACCGTGTTATTAATTAATCCCCAAAACAAGGGATTAGGCGTTTTTGGGGCAAGTCACAACCTGGCTGACAAATTTTCTGAGGTTTCCCTAATTGCTGTGGGAGACAGCCGTCTTAGGGGACAAAGAGAAGGAGTAAGGCCAACTGAAGACAGACCAGAGGTACATGGCCCCTAAATCAAACAATTTCACAAGCAATCGACAGAGTTTCATTTTATACTCGATGGCCGGTGATTTCTTAAAACTGCAAGGGACAATACCCCTAGAGAACTGACTGGGGAAGAATGGCTTAATAAGATGAGTCAATTTCTGCTGACAAAACCTGTCTGCTGCATGGTCATATTCTACACTGCCAAGGGGGAAGAGCTCATTATTACAACAACAACAACAACAAAAAAGTGCTTTGCATACATTGGTCGGGGGTTCATTGCCTAAGGCATGGAATCACACTAACAGGCCCACAGAGACGTTTAACCAGGTCTGGCAGTACCCTGTGAGGCAATGTTTAGCAACTTCATCGGGTGTGGCAAGGAGAGGCTCGGAGCCCACGGCGATAACAGGCAGTTCTCACAGACGACAGACGTGCCTGACGAAAGTGTCTGATACCGGGTGACTCAGGCAAGAGCCGTGAGGCTAACGTGAAAACGAAAATATGTTCGGGAGCTGTGCGAGGGGGCCCGCGCAAACGGCTCGTCCACATGACGCATGCCCCGCCGTAGAGAAGCGCCACCGTCTGTAACCAAGTAACCAAGGACAGCGAGTCAACGCCCTTGGCTGTAGTGTCACACGGAGCCCCGCTACTTCATATGCTTGCCTGTAGGATCACACAGAGAGGGAAGGTGTCAGTCAGTAGGGTCAGGGTGTGCCCTCTCTCATTTATGGTTGCCAGTTATAGAATCCGTCAAAACCCAAACAACTTAATCATGAAAGCGGTGGGTGGGGAGCTGATGGTGGGGGGGGGGGGTTGTGATTGCTCTCGCTATTGGAACCTTTCACTGACCGGAGGGGGTGGGGGCTATCAGAACGGATCATGGACCGGGGCGGGGGAGTACAAACTAACAGTCATTTTTTTTCAGTTATGACAGTTATTCACCACAAACCAGACCTGTACAAATAATTAGAAAATCGGATATTCCGGCGGAAAAGCAGGCATTTGGCAGCCCGAATCTTATTGCGCACTAGCTGCCCCTCAAGTCAACTGGTCACCTGCCACCTGCATGCGCCACCTGCAGGTGAAGAGCGGACCTGCAGGTGAAGCACAACGGCAGCGCAGCTGCGCTGGTGCACGGCAGCGTGAAGAGGAAACAGCGACCGGTATAGAACAAACTGACAATTAAAGTTTAAATGGGAGGAAAAAAACAAAACAGGCGGCACAGAATCTGGTTAAGAAACAAAAACAAGAAAAAAAGAAACGCGCAAGATGTGTGTTTAAGCATGACTTGTGAGCGAGGGCGAAGACCCAGCATTTCAGACAGATCGAAATGTGAAGGTAAACAAACGCTGTTTCAGTGTAAAGCAATGATGTGCTGTTATTACAAAAAGAAAACGGGTGCTAAGACCCAGAATCACACCAAGAAACGCCTTCACATGTGTACAGTCCCTGCCAACTTGAATGATGGAATGCTATGAAAAGTTTTTTTTTTTTTTAAATAAATCCCCAAACCAATTTGTCATGGACATGGACCCGGGGCAAAGAAAGAGAGAGTTTTTTTGCACGTCTAAGAAGTAAGCATTACTAAAAAATAAGGTCACGCTGGGCTGGAGAAGTAAACAGGAATTACAATAAGCACGGTGTTGCATCACCGTCATGGGTTGCCAAGGTAACTATGTGCCAAACATTCTATAACAAGAACATTGGAGAATGATTTCAATGGATGTGTATGCCCCCCTTAGCATAAATGCAAGGTAAGTAGATAAATGCAATGTAACATCAAGCTAACTGCCATTTGCCATTGGCAAAATGGTTCCAAAATTGCACAATACAACCAGTGGCAACTCGCATACATAAGACCTTTTCCATTGTGAACATTCCTCTGAGGTTTGATGGTTGCCTATGTCAGTGATAGTAATTGTCCATCCAATTTCTCTGTCCCACAAATTTTAACACACGAGTAGCCAGTTACATTCATACAATCAGAATGGTGATCAAACAGGATGTGAACCCAGGGGCAGTTGATACACATGTATGTCAATGACCAAAGGGTTGGGCAAATTTGAGTGAAATCTGGCAACGCGGACAACAACAAAATTCGGAAGAGATTTTTAAAACATGTACCGTATAAAGTGCAAGCTCCCCACTGACAGACAGATCACCTGATCTAGCCGAAGCAGTCGCCGCACGTTTACACCTGATATCAACGTACAGCCGCCCGCGGTTCATGAGAAGTGTGTGCACGTGTCTGAAGACAAACGCGCGGACACGGCGCTAAGATGGCTGCCACCCAATGAGCAGTACGGTCTTCTGCAGACCATCCTCCACACTCACAACCCAACCGACTTGATCCGCATCAGTGACTCGGGCTGCAGGTCCCACTCACGGCACAGGGGCACCATCGCTGCTGAATGTCGGAGATTAGCGATCAGAACCGCCATTTACCTGCAGCTTTCTCCTTCTTCTATATTATACACTCAGAAGCAGACCATCCAAACCTGTACAGGTTAAGCTACTGTAAAGCCAGTAAGGCACTAAAAAAGACTAGGAAAGGAATGGCTAAATGTTTTGGTTTTTATAATGTCTGGTCAGCGTTAATATCAGCAATGATGCCCTTCTTACATCCCTGAAATGCAGCCCGCACAGGCCGATCCTACGTTGGAAGGGGGGGGGGGCTGGGGGGGACTCCTTTGGCTTTCCCAGATGTTAGCGCCTGTGCAACTTAAAGCCGAGCAGCTGCAGCTGCTGCACATCTTGTACCAAGTTGGTAATGAAGCTGTCAGCAGATCATCGAATAATTTGATAAATCCTCAGCCCCGAAGACAGAGCCCGTTTGTTTTGGGCATGCTGGGAGAAATAGTTTGGCGGACCCTTTTTTCTGATTTCCACTTTCCAACGATACGACTCGAGACTTGAATCGTCAAATTCCTTTTCTGTACAAGGAAACGGGGCACAAAACCAGCCAATCGCCAATCCTGTTTCATGCACTGTGATCTTCAATACGTACTTGGAACCATTTAAGGTTTTTAAAAATCTGTGTACAAAGGGCCTACGTTCTATGATAAATTCTCTGTCATCTACAACTGTTGTTACGTTGATTGATTCTGACTAACACACTTTGCAATGCGTAGTACATGTGCATACCCGTACAATATTTTGAAAAATTAACACACCTTTCCAAACCACACAACTTAAACTGTCAAGGCCTCATCAGAACATTTCCACGAACGAGTGAGGAGAGAAAAAAAAAAAAAAAAAAAAAAAAAAAAACAGCCTGGCAGACTATCCAAGTGTGACACGCTTTCTGTGTTGACACACAGAGACAAACCCTGAACAGATGCCACAGCCTCATGAGACCCAGCAAAAAAAAAAAAAATGTTAAAAAGCACTTCAGTTTTTATGGTTTTTATTTTTTAATAAAACAAGGTGTCTTGGATGACAAAAACATGTTTTGGTGAAAATATTTTCAAAAATATTATTTTATTTTTACCGAAAGTCCCTTGTGTCGTAGGTTTCAGTACAGTAGACTACAGACCTGGGTCAAATACGTATTTGTTTTGGATTCAAATACTTTTCTGCACTCTTTTGATCTTGCCCGGTGTAATTGAGCCAGAAGGTGGGGTTTGCACTTTTTGAGAGTATTTCATTGGTTCCCATACACCAGACAAGATCAGTAAAGCGTAGTATTTGAATCCAAAACAAATACGTAGACTACATGAATCACTGGGTCTCTGGAGAATATGAAGAGTAGACAGCTCCATTTTCCACAGATGGTAAATGGTAAATGGACTGCATTTATATAGCGCTTTTATCTAAAGCGCTTTACAATTGATGTCTCTCATTCACCCATTCATACACATACACTCACACACCAACGGTGAAAGGCTGCCATGCAAGGAGCCAATCAGCTCGTTGGGAGCAGTTAGGGGTTAGGTGTCTTGCCCTGGGGGCACTTCGACACTCCCAGGGCGGGGGATCGAACCGGCAACCCTCCGACTTCCAGACAAACCGCTCTTACCTCCTGCGCCATGTCGCCCCAGATCAGCAGCAGACCAGGAGACAGACAGGCAGGAGCGTGACACACAGTGAGGTCAGATGCCGTCGTGGCTCATCCAGCCCCTTAAGGGTGCCGAGCCCACCGGGGTCTGCGTGTGGATGAACACACTCACACACTCACCTGCCTTGCAACTGCACTTCAGACTGCACAGCGCAAGAGGGAACATGCCACCTGGAATCTAGCACACTGATTTATGACCACACACGCTGTATGAACAGCACAGGGCACCCCTTGGAGTCTCTCTAGGGCACCCCTTAGAGAGAGAGAGAGAGAGAGAGAGAGAGACAGAGAGAGATATATATGCACACACACACACAGAAAGAGAGACAGAGAGTGAATTCTCTCTCAGCCTTACAGATTTATGAACACACTTTCAGAACCAGTCACACATAACACAGCTTTTCCCTAGCCTGGATTTTTTTCCTAGCCTACCTCCCCCCACCACTACCTCCTTCTTCAAGGAGTTGTAATATCCTTGTTCAAAAAACAGTTCATGAATCAACAGCGTCGCTTCAAAGTCCTTTAACTGTGCATTGCACTGTGTTTTGTATTTTTGCTTATTGAAACTGTTTATTCCCAGATGCTACAGGAGAGCTCGCACAGAGCTCTGCCACTGCAAGCGACCAAAGGGAAACCCAAGATAACCGACTCTCCTTTTCTCTCCCCGTAGCGGCAGTGAGTCAGGTGTGTAGGTTCTTTCCATGGAACATCTGAAGAATCCACACTTTCCCTAATTTATACATCTCATTGTCCAGGTCCTGTTACATTAAGACTTTTACACAACACATTTACTGATAACTGCACATGCTAATCCCCACCTCTTTGCTACTGTTGACAGCCCCGTACCAAATTGAATGCAATTTTCTGTCTTTTTATTTTTTGTTTTATCTTTGTAAATGTACTGTGGTGAACTTGGTTTTTTTAAGCAAACATGTTTGTATGTTTTTTGATTGACGCGTGCCTTCTTGGCCATGTCAGTGTTGTAAATGAGAATTTGTTCTCAATCACTTTTACCTGGTTAAATAAAATAAATAAATAACATTCACGCCTGGACTCCTGCGATTCCCTTCTTGCCGGTCTCCCCGCTTGTACCACCAAACGCCTGCAGCCATTACAGACCTCAGCCGCGAGACTTGTTTACAGTCCCCCCGCGCACGCTCATATCACACCCCTCCTCCTCCGATTTCGCCGGTTACCTGTTGCAGCTCGCACCGAGCTTCAAAACCGCGATACTAGCCTATAGGGCAGCGAACGGAACGGCTCTGTCATTCCTCCGATCAGTTCTTAAAAAAAAAAAACCGCCGACACGTTGGCCACATCTCTCTTCACAGCAACCTCCGGGCGACGACTGGCTCTCGATTCGCCCAGTCAAGGATGCCTGCCTGCCTGCACTGGCCCAAGAGTGGGGGAACCAACTTTCCAAAAAACGGTAAGGAAGAAAGCCCACCTCTTCCAACTGCATTTTAGGTTCTCTCTCTCACTCCCACCCTGAAGTATTCTCAACTTTTGTACTAATTCAGGCTATGCTATGTAATTAAATTTAAATGCCAACATCACACTTGAAATTCCTTCCAAAAAAAAAGTCAATATCATTTCACTGAGGCGCACATTTGGTAAAAAATAAATTAAGTGTGGCTTAGTCTAAACCAGAGCTGCCCAACCTTGTTCCTGGGGATCTACCGTCCTGTAGGTTTCCACTCCAACCCTAACAAAGCACACCCCATTCAACAACTAGAAACCTCATTGAGCTAAATTGTTCAATCAGGTGCGCCAAATTAGGGCTAAAATGAAAACCTACGTGTAGAATCTCCAGCAACAGGGTTGGGCAGCCCTAGTCTCAACAGTTTAAGAAACAGTGCAAGTTCCCGGCGCACACAAACCAGGACAACAATAGCGCTGAGTAACGTCTCCAAATCCGTAACTTTCCTCTCCTGTTCAGGCAACGCACACAGAGTTCCGCGCGCGTCCCCAGGTAGCTTCACCTGTAGCGGCAACGCCCGATTCGGAGAGCCGAAATCCCATTCAGGGTTTTATTTAAATGAGGCCCCGCCCCACTGAAAGTTCACTGCAAGCGAAGCCCTGAGGACAGCGATACGCAGGCGAAGACTTCTGGGGGCGACGGGGAAGAGCGTTGCGCAAACGCAGGTCAGACGAGTTGTCGTTTTCTGTCGGAGCTGCGAGAAGGTGGACCCAGCCCTGTCGTCGCATACACGCTGTACTCGACTCGAGGTCAACAAGAGGTCACAGCTGCCGTAATTCTTTCTTTTTTATGTGGGCGCGTCTACCACGCTGCTCCACCGGAGAGCCGCGTCAGGTTTTCGCGACCGAAAATGGACATTTACAAAAGAAACGGAAAGTAAGTATGCGCCAGTTAGTGTTAAAACAGTGCACTCGTATGCACACGCAATAACAAGCATCTCCCAGGCCTGTTCAAGTGAGGATAAATACATATGCAACATAAAAAATGCAATTCACAACCAAGTTACTCCCATTCATTATTTTCTTTCCAAATGGTATATAATTACTTATACTATACTTAAGGTAGGTATTTAAATACATTAAAGCACACAGTACTTCCATTATTAGTGCCCAACATATTTCCCACACGTGCAGGCCAATCATTCTGACTACATTCTGAGCCGTGACATCACCGCACTTTACCAGGGCTTCAAAAATAAATAAATAAATAACGAGGAAGCAGGCAAGGCTCCCCAAGTGGAAAAAAAAAAAAAAGAATAGTACACCACACTTCAGCGTACTTAAAAAGCAGAATCACACGAACGTTAATTATGCTCCAAGTGCACCAAAAGTATAAAATATAGTACACATCAAGAACACATCAGCACAGATCCCCCCCCCCCCCCCCCCCCCCCCCCCCATGGATCAAGTTCACACCTGTGGAGGCGGAATGGCGCTCATGGCGGGTTACCTCTGGCTGATGCATCTGCGCAGGCGCACGGTGACTCCGCTCCCGCAGCTGCGGCTGCAGTCGCCCCAGGGCCCCCAGTCCTCCCAGTAATCCCCAGCATGCTGTCTGCCATCCTGAAACTGCACCAGCACACACACACACACACACACAAAAAAATCATCTTCAACCGCGCTGTCGCGTACGAGGACGCCCACTCGCTCAAACGTCCCGCCTGTCGACTGACTGCGCGTTCTGATTTAAGGTTCGCGAAGGGGCGTCGTTTAAGGCGAACCCACCCATCACCGTGGTGACCCTTGACCTGGGAGAACACCGATCTTACGTGTTAACATACACACTGACACACAATCTGCGATCAAAACCGGTGATAAGCACAGTGGGCTGTGTCAGAATTGCTGAGGGGAAATGCTAGTTTTTTTAGCTTGTTATATTGTTTGCATAGATTTTACACACACACACTACCACACGCACACACATACCATCTCCCTCTACTACCATATTACAACAATTACTGTTGGGAAATATAACACGGATGCACGAATCATTTGTACGCAGACTTGCGTGCTGATGGAAACAGCAACAAAAAAATTTACAAAACAGCATTTTGACCCGACAACGATCTGAATGGAAGAGGTTCATTACCAGGGTGGAAAAATAAAATTTTTAAAAAACAATGTACAAAAGTTTACCAGTGAAAGAGATACCATGATGTACTTACAAAGAGTGCTGGTACAGGGAACAGCTGCACAAAGGCCAGAACCAACAGGATCTTCATGTTTGCTAAAAATAAATAAATAAATAAATAAATAAATAAATAAAGGCAGACAGATTCAGTGTGAGAAAGCAAAACAATAAATCAAAAAATCTCTGAACTCCTTCAACTTCCTCTTCCAAGTCTGCCTCTTGTCATGGCGCCGCCACTGTGCACATACTTTTTTTGGAACAGATTTTGTCAGCGTGAGAATTTTCTAATCCCCAGCACATGGCTCATTTGCATACCGAATCCAACCTTACTGTGCTGGGGGGGGGGTGGGTTCCTCCACTGGACTAAGTACATCCACAACAGGGCTTACAGAAACCACATGCCCCCCCCCCCCCCCACCCGCAATTAACTGATTAATTAAAACCCCAAATCTACACCATACATCAGGTCAAAAGCCTTGCTTATTTGCTCGTTTTGACCGTTATCAAGGAACAGATATCCTGCTCCAGGGAATGGGAGTACCGGAACTGCCCGAAACCCTAGACAGAGGGTAAGGGGTGTACACAGTGTGGGGGGGCAGAGGTAGAGGATGACCCCGAGCGCAGACAGGAAGTCGGGGAGGATGGGGCAAGAGGCCCCCCGAGCAGACAGAGGTGACTACTCATAACTGCACCCACTTAAAGCTTGTCACCGGTGTCAGTGCTCCAGGCCAAACAGCTCCGCAAAAGTTTTTTTTTTTTTTTTTTCCTGGGTCTCATTACCAAGAGCTGTTGGTGTGAACAGTTCGCAGTGCAGTGATTCAACACGCAGAAGTGATCCTCGGCAAATGAATGGGCTTGTTCCTGTACTTTCCCAGGAATACTCATGCATCCATTTCTGGAAAGCATGCTGGGAAAATCAGGGAATTTCGGGAAATACATGAAAAAAATCTACCAACAACTGCACTAAAGGAACACTCTCCATTAGTTCAATATTAATAATACTGTCTTTACATGAGTGTGGTTATTATATAATCGTAATTGTTATATTAAGCGGATATTCTTGCTTGAATAATGGCTTGTTTGTGCGAACGCGCTGTTGTGGCGCAACAGCAGCACCTCGCGTATCAACAATGGTGTTTAATTGAACGCTGCTTTATGTAACGGGATTCAGCGAATAGAAAACTCTAGATTCCGATTACGAAATTCGAATGCGCTTTTCATCACGATTCCAGCACTTGTGATTCTCATGAAATTATTACTTTTAGTAATACAACCAATGTGGAAATTTTATGCACATGTTTGGCTTTTAATTTCAAATAGCGTGCATACTGTGAAATTATATAATTCTTACACATGTTCAATTTCCATGTAAACTACTTTCTGTAAATGTAGGCTAATGGTTTCCTCAAACTTTGTGGTCGTTGGAGCGGTTTCTCAGAAACAGGTAGAAATGACAACCTGTCACGCTTCAATCAGACAAGGGGTGGTAGCCTAGAAATGGCAATTACGAGCTTGCTACGGCTAAAACGTGTTACTTCAAAAACGTTGCAAAGGTTTTAAGCAAATCAACTCTATGCATCGAGCATATCCAGACGTATCAATTTTAAACGAAATTAATGCTTTATTAAAAATTATGGTACTGCGAGGCTTGACAGTTCATGTGTACATTGGTGTTCAAATGTACAATCTGAGTGCCTCAAAGCAACGCATTGGGAAATTGGCGGTTATTAAATAATTAGGCTACACTAAAACTATACTGCTTGCGCACTCAATTTGATTAATACAAGTCTTCCCCACCTGCCATTCAGTCAAATGCTGGAAATGGTAAAATCTCCAGGCACTTAATTCAGTAAATAAAATTCTTACCCCACTACGAGGTCCTCCGGTACACCGAGCACCTGGCGAGTCCTAACAATGCGACTGCTAGTCCAATACTGCTTATCATAGGATATGCTAGCTATTCGCTCAGAACTGTCGAGAATGAGCAAGAGGCGTCAAGTTACTCTTAACTCCTTCGACTAGAAATCTCCTTGATGATCTGCATTATATACTACCGAGCTAGCGGAGTGTCCCAATAGCGCCTTTCTCCGTTTCTGCACGACAGGAAACAGAGTTAGAGGGGCACTGCTGGGAAGATAACCCTCCTCTGCGTCACCCAGCCAACCACAGCTTGCCCGGGGCAATTACATTGGGTAATGAAAGCAATGTGGGCATTTAGAGTCTCATCAGTGTAATTTAAATTGTTTAAAGTTTTATAGTTGTGTGTGCCGGTGCCTTCCGGACGACGACTGTGGATTTAAAATTTATTGTTCAACATAGTGTTTGCAGTAGGGTAGGCTACCGCCAAATTCCTACAAATACGCTCGCGTTATAAATTTTTGGTTATGATTAGACTGCGGATGAAAAGGGGCTTAATCACAAGGATCATTGTAGCCTATATAGCCTCCATCCATCACCCCTTTTTCAAACTGTGATTGAGTAAAAGTCATCCACGGGACAACTAACGTCGCGGAAACTTTCCTAATTGAAAAAACACATGCATTCCATAAAGAGACATGTTGTGCTAAATCGATTCAGTGAAATAAATACGTAACCGGTAAAATACTAAATAACAAACAGATGATCAGAACTGGGAATAATAGTCTAGAAAAAAAAGACGCGACCGATGATGAATTTGAAGCAGAAGTTGCAACCCGCAGTGGTGTGAATTATTCGCTAGAGACGTGAATATCTACTGAAATCACTACACTAAGAACAAAACGAAGTTACTACAACTCATAGCATGAGTAGAAAGCTAACAGTCTAAGTTTTCGAAGTATTTTATCTGCCAGTGGGTAGACGACATCCGGGGGGCATATGCGCAAAGGCTTTTCTCAGAATTCAAGCAACACATTACCACTAACCATACAAAACATAAATAATTACACAAAAACACAACATCGCCTATTAAATAAAGTGGTCAGTCTGGATTTCAGCTGTGAAACACGCAAGAGTCTATGCGAATGCTACCCGATACAGCATGTTTCTAGAGTGGCCTCCCATTCCCTGTAAGTGGTGGGAGTGTTTGGGAACATTGAGGCCCAAATTTACGGTCTTCTTTAGAAGGTTTTAAAAAAAAAAAAAAAAAACAGAATGATTAGAGAAAACCGTATGGTATGTGGAAAGTGGTTCTTTAATTTACACTATGCATACCCCCCGTTGTACCGTTTTGACATATCGATAAGTGATGTTAGCGAAAATTAGATTAAGGTAGCCTAAATAGAAACAGGATGCGCGCGTAGATGGAAAACCCGTTTCAAGTTTCGAACTCCAGGCAGTTTTAACGGTCATCTTTCAACCCGGAGCCTGGAATGCACTCCAGAGTACAGAAAGAAAAATGGTACTACCACCCGCGACTTTTGAGGTGTCACTTGATACACGCCATCTCTGCGTGAGGATACCAGGTGAGTGTGTGAGTAAGTCTGTCCTGATGACCCATCTTGTATTCTTTATTTCCTGTCTTTATGAGTGTCTGGAAAAGCGCTAGACAAGTAAAACTGAATTCAGTGGAATCTTTCTTACGTTTTGTTAAGCACTTATATCCTGTGGCAAAAAAATGCAGGCCTAGCAGTGTATTAAACGCATATTACTGACTACAAGTAAAGTGTATTAGCCTACTCATTATTAGCTCAATTTTTGCGTTCTTCCCTTGTGTTATCGATCCATAAATTCGCAGGCTTGACTGTACCTGGGTAGGAGCCCATTGGGAATTTTGGCTAATAATTAGTAATACATTTTACTTACAGGCGATGATACGGGTGTAATACACTAATACTACATTCTAGGGGGGAGTGGGCTTTGGGTCACCGCTACTCAAACCAAACTACCTTGGCATTTTGGGTAGATTTTCTGAAACTCTGCACTCTCAGAAATAAAGGTATGAAAAAGTGCCTAAAAATATATTAACGATTGTTACTTTTGGTGGTACCATATAGGTAGATAAAAGTATACCCCTAGTCAACATTACATAATTAATTTGCACTTTTTCTTGCTAGAAAAATGTACTTAGAACATTATTGTACTTTCAGGGTACATCTGTGAAATTTGTTTGTTAAAGAACAATATACCTCCACTATACCTTGATTTCTGAGAGTGGTCAAATGGTGTGGTGGTACAAAATCAGAAATCACGGTGCTCCGATGTTAAATGCAGTCAATCAAGCCAACTCTTTGGCTTTTCTTCGGAGTGAAGACATTCTGGCTGATACCAAATACTGCTTAATTGCTCCACTCCCCTACTTACTGTTCGCCATGTTTGCTTTGGTGCCCGTTTTTTTTTATTTATTTTTTTTTTTAAATCTCAAACCGCAACCCTCCACATCCGCCTCCCCAGAGCAACTTCCTGTTTCTCGCCACCGTCATTATTCCCAACCGGACATTTTAAAGTTTTAAAGCCTCACCACAACACTCAAAACCTTTTCTGCGTCAATGTGCCACCTCTAGCCCAGTCTCTCCCTCTATCATCTACCACAGACATTCCTTCTTATCCCCCACTTCCTCTACGTCTTCTTCCAGAGGCCCTAATCCAAAAACCTAAGCCGCCCTACGACAAGAAACCACCATCCCGTCCCGACCCATCCCACCCTTCCTCACCCTGAGGTCTAAGAGTGGGTCTTCAAAGCGTCTGGCTGCTCCTTTTTCCTTTGCGTCAGTGGAAATCATGGGACGTCCTGCAGCTGTTTGGGAGAACTCCTGTGCCGTTTCCGTGCCTTTATGCACCCCTCGTTGGCGAATGCCCCAACTGTAAACACTGAGAAGGGGAGCAGTTCGCCCCAAAGTACACAAGCACTGAATGCACGAAAAGACTGGTGAGGACTCATCCATCACAAAGGGCCACCAAGCTGCAACCAAGCAGCTCCGCTTCTGAAAAAGTCCATCCCTGTGCTCCTCACCTGCCCTTCCTCCTCCTCCTCCTCCTCCTCGTAGTCCTCCACACACATCTGCCTGGGGGACCGCATTTAGAGAAGGGCCACCAGGACAGACAGGCCACCGCAACAGAAATGGAGGGACAGGGAGACACAGGGCTTCACACGCAGGATTCTGCCCAAACGATTCAGCAGCACGTTATCCCCATGCTAGCCCCTCCCATTTCCTTATGCTCAGGTCTCCCTTCGTGGGAGCTGCCCTTGCAGACAGGGCAGCCAAGACCACCCCATGACCCGGACTGCCTCTGCAGGACAAGTGAGCAAGCTGAAGGACGGTTAACCACTTCCCCTTTCTATCTCTTACACGTATGATTAGCCTACATCATTAACCACAAAGTTAACTGTAGTGATTATACATGTATATACGTCACCTGTGTCTCTCGAATGCCCAAGACGAATTTCTCCTAAGGGAGACAATGAAGGCTAATCTAATCTAGAAGAAGCAATGGCCAAATGCATCCATTCCCAAAACAAGGCGCAACGGACTAATAGTATTTCTTAACAATCAACTGAACGGGTAACCACGTTCCCTTTTTCTCCACTTGGGCCCAAAGTGACCCCAGCAGAGAAGTGGATTCCTCTAATAACTTCAGAGTGGTTGTCTGCATAGGCGCAGTCCAATGGATGGTGCACACTGCTCTTGCACTCATATAATTGCTCTTATCTGTACACACACACACACTTTGACCCTCAATTACCTTTTTTCAGGTGGGAGGGAGCTTACGGGGCCACTGTAATTTGAAAGCACGGTGAAAGCCAAGTACCTCAATCAGTCACCTTGGAGCGTCACAGTCGTTCCCGGGGAAAGGCCGAGCTGTCCCCATGGCGATGGGCATGCCTTCAGAGTTCTAGGCAGCGTGCCAGTCACACGCTGTTAGCCAGCTGGCAGAGGGGATCGGGCCGGCACAGAACGCTTGCGCACCAGTCTTCCACGGAATTCCTACAACGATCCCACTGTTCTATTGCGTCAAACCACAAGGTGGGCTTTATGGAATGCCAGTGAACAAAAGGAAAAAGACAATGCTGTCCTTGTTTAAAAATGCACAAGAAATGCATCGCAGATACGTAATAAATTAAACAGGCCATGATTAAAAGCTGGCCATGCAGTCCGCTTTTACTCCTGAAAGTAACAACAGTGACCGATACAAATGGGAAGAACAAATAGGACAAATTTTTTGCAAAAGCGACACAATCGCCCACCAAACATTCAGGGTCCCAAAAAAAAAAAACAAGGGCACTTACACGAGGAACAGCAATTTAGGCATTAATTATGCAGAGAGACTGATAACTTACCTTGTTTGAAGAGGAGTAACTGTTTAGAGGCAATATTAGAGTGAGAAACACACACATATAAGCAACTGAAGACTAATGGACATGCACACAAAAAGTAATGGACACAAAATACACACAAGCGCATGGAACCGGTTTAAATGGTGCAGAGAGAGGGTACTGCTCATGCATCTCCTTTATTTTTTAACAGTCTTTCAACAACTTACAAAAACAGAAACTCACCGAGACTCACTGATTTAGAGGAGGTGGGAAGGGGGGGGGGGGGAGCGGGCGTACATCTCAAAAATTGGAAATGAAAAGGGGAGAGAGTAACTGCTCTGCAGGAGGGAGGTACAACGGAACTACAGGCAGGCACAATTCAGTCTTCCATTAAACAAAAAAACCCTAAAACCCATCCCCTCAACCCCCCACCCCCCCCCCCCCCCACCCCCCTCAAATCTCTTGAAGAGTATTTATACAAGATGCCACATTATCTGCCATTCCAGCCCCAAATCCCCAAAAGTGTCAAAGCCTCCTTTGTGCTTTTCCAGACGCACAGAAGGAGTTGTGAAAACCAGCCGAATCTAAACGTGGAGCACAGACACGTGCACGTAACCATTCAGAACACAGCCTTGAGGCAACAAGGAGGTCTTGAATCCTTCTGAAAACCGGGACAAAGCCAGTGAGGTCTTAGACAGTGGGCACTACCAAGTGCACGAGTTCTTAGACACGACACTCAAGATATTCTCCAAACGTCCAGTCCGTCACAAACTAGCCCTGTGGTTCACATTTTTGTGCTGTAGGCTCCTTACTCTTGTGGTTCTAATTACCTTAATTTCAGGCTTAAAATAGCCCTAATGCTGCTCAGTGTTAGGGGGGGTACTCAGTAGAAATTTCCAGGCCATGGAGGAGGAAGCCGATTCTGCCTCTCGGACAACCGTGGCTCACAACCTATGATGATGCTCTTTTGTTTTCCCAGAAAAGACAAATAACAAAGTGTTTCTGTAAGATGGCTGAAGGATTTAATCCTGCTCGTTTCATTCCATCCCTTTAGTTGCTTTGTGATCAGTGAACACACACACACGCACGCACAGCTCTCTCAGTTCAGCACTGCGTTTGGAGGTTCTCTCACACTACTAAGCCCCAATCAAGATGGAGGCAGGGAAAGATCACAAATCTCTCAGAGTGGATGCACACCAAGCTTCAAAAAGGAGATGGGAAACAAAAACAAATATCACAAAATAAATCGGAAATCGTGGTTAAGACTCAAAACTGGAGGAAAAGTTACTCGCGAAACAAAAGTCCCTTCCACACACACATACGCACGTGCGCACGTGCACGCATACAAACACAAGAATTATACAACAAAATTTTTTTTTTAGTCCAGTTCAGTCCAGAAAGTGGTGAGGAGGGGGTGGGTGGGTACCCCGGGTACCCCTCATCTCCCAGTGAACCCCAATGATGAAGGGTGACAGTTTCAGGGCCTAAAAGCAGGAGCCCCCATTGGTGGAATCAGCTGGAGCGCGAGGGTAGAGGAGTGGGGGATCGGGGAAGAGGGGGGAAGAGAGGGGGGAGGGGGGCAATACCCTGCTATATGTAGAACTGGTGCAGGGCCAGCTGGTCCATGAAGGGCCGGACCAGGTTGTCCGTGGCAAAGTAGAAAACAAGGCCGAAGGTAATGGAGATGGGGAGAGCGGGGAGGGCCTTCTTAAAGATGGCCAGGAGGAGCAGGGTGAGACACAGGCCCTGGAGGGGAAAAGACAACATGGGGAGAGGAAGGATTAAACAGTTACTCCTGATGTCATAACTATCTCTAATCCTGACCTTTTTTTTTTTTTTTTTTTTTACTCATAATGGAGAGCGAGTGAAGGTTTGTAATCTAAACCAGTGTTTCAGCGGCGAAATCGTCCAACAGAATGCGATGTAATGGAGGAGTGGGCTGTGATGAAAGGGGGTGCCTGAGGTGGGGGGGGGGGGGGTGTTAAATCTGGGGGGGGGGGGGGGGGCAGGGTGAGTGGAGAGAGCAGAGTATGTTGAGGAGAAGTGATGATGGGGTGGTTACTGTGATGAAAACGGGAGGAGGACGGCGGCGGCGGCGGCGGCGGCGATGGGGAGAAAGGCGTCACTCACAATCAGGATGGCGACGAAGCAGGCCAGCGTAGTGTTCCAGTCCCCGCTGGCGGTGGCCGACGCCTTGCCCACCAGCATGCTGTAGAAGATGAAGTCCCCCAGGCCCAGCTTCACGCCCCCTGAGGACGCGCAAACAGAGCATGCTCAGCAACCTGCCGCTCACACTTTCGACGAGCGGGAACCGCCAGCAGGCACAAGGTGACAAGCATCAGTGCACATGGGGGGCGAACACCGAACCGCATCACAATAACAAACACATCTGCTTCCTCCAGTGCCTCCGTGTCACTCACTCTGTTACTCGCCCTGTTTTTTCTCTCTCTCTCTGTCTTTCCCTCTCTCTCCTCCACCCCACCCACCCACTGTCTTTCTTCCCCCCCCCCCTTAATTACCCTACAAATTTCGCAGTCTACCCCATACTTATGGGATCCAATGGGAGAGGCCGAAGGAGTGAAACCCAGTACTTTTCACAAATGACTCCTTATCCCCAAGTTTTTGTTTTTCATTATCGCCTAAGGTCCTGCACCAGACATGTTCCGCACTGGCACAAGCAACAGTCCCCGCAAGCCCTCAGAGGAGACTGACGACAGAAACAAAAACCAAATAAATAAATTCAATTAGGAGACGAAAGGTTGCAAATCGATCTCTATGGGAATTTGTGCTAAAAAAGGGTGGAGTCTGCGCTGTGTGGGCGGAGCCAGTTACTGTAAGGCCAGGTCAAACCGTGCCCATTTTCTCTCTCTGCCAATTATGCCGTTCCTTTTCGAAACCCCTCTTTATTCATAAGGGAATTTTTGTATATAACAAATAATAAAATAATTTTAAAAGTTGTGTAAGTCCCTCTGGATAAGTGTCTGCTAAAAGCCTGTAAACATAATGAAATTAAAGGGATACAAAGTGAATGGCAGAGGAAGTTTGGCCCGGCCTGGCACGGCCCAGCTCGGCCGGCACGGCTCAGCACGGCCCAGCTCGGCACGGCACTCACTCTCTTCGTCGTCCTCGGCGGGCGGGCGCGCGGAGGGCAGCTGCTGGACGGTGCGCCGCGTCTCGTCGGTGGACTGCAGGGGGCCCAGCTGCTGCTGCTGGTGCCCCACCCAGTCCGACGTGAAGCCCCCGTCGTCCTCCCCCTGCTGGGCCAGGGGCGGGCCTGAGGCCGGGGCGGTGGCAGGGGCAGGTTCTGGGGCAGGGGCTGGGGCTGGGGCTGGGGCTGCGAAGAATCACGTGACCAAAATAAGAGCACTGCCCCAGGCGTCTCGGTAATCAGTGAAGGCTTCTCGCACACTGATGCGCACGGTCACCATTTAGGACACGGCAGCCCAACCCTCTTCCTGTAGATCGACCGCCGTGTAGGCTTGCACTCCAGCCCTAACGAGGCACACCTCGTTCAACAGCTAGAGATCTGGTTCAGCTGCTAATTAGTAGAATCAGGTGCGCGACATTTGGGTTGGAGTGAAAAGCAACAGGACGGTAGATATCCAGGAACAGGATCTGTGTAGCCCTAATTTAGGATGAACAACATGAACAGTAATAATCTGCAGTAACAGTAAACTGAAGGAGTTAGGGTTAGGGTTAGGGTTAGGGTTAGGGTTAGGGAACTCTGTTTTCCCCATAACTTCAGAGCTCGCTCCCCAGCCTGGGATGGGAGTGTATTTCTCTCCCACTCACCCAGGTTCTCAGTGTCCGAGGAGCCGGAGGCGTTGTTTTTCCCGCTCTCTCCACTGTCTGCCATGCCAACGAGCCACACCATGGTCGCTGAAAGGAGGGAGAGAGAGAGAGAGAGAGAGATCTTTGGTACTCCTTTATTTTAGCCACTCTGGGATCTGAGATCACACTGAACATGGAGAGGGAGAGGGGCAGGATCTGAAAAGGTCCTGCTCGTGGGCCAATGTCTAAAAACGTCAGTTAGGTACAAGAGCCCCTCAACTGCTGAGTAGGTTCAACTCGGAAGGTTCTAGAACAGTGACGTGCTCGTGGACGACCTGCAGGCACCAGGTAGTGTGTGTGTGTGTGTGTGTGAGAAAAAGTTGGAGGGAGGAGACTCACAGGAATAGATGAGAGCGGGGAAGATGGGCTCGTTCCTCTCCTGCGCCGTCTCCACTAGGATACGGAGCGGTCCCTTGGGGCACAGCACCGCCAGCAGGTCTGGAGGGGAACAGCACGCAGGGGGACAACGTTACAGTGGTGTCAGATAAAACCCATCAGGTAGACTAGAGAATATTTTCTAGCACAGCGGGGTCACGGCCACGCCTGAAACAGCTGTCAAAATGCACTTTTGGACAGGTCAGCGACCCTTCGTGTCATATTTGACACGGTTATGGGGTATGCAGTCTTCTACAGCTGTTCCCCGAGCACCTAAAAAGGCAACAACCTGGCTCAGCCAACTAACACACCAAGATTTCAGTTTAACTTGTGTCAGCATTTAATCATTCTACAGAACTTTAATAAATGCCCTATATCTCAAAATGTAAGACAAACGTGCCAAATAACAAGCAGCCAACAACTGATGAAGTATCAGAACTGTCCAGGAGTATGATTAACCCTACTCTAATCAAACATTAACTGAAATTAGGGTTATGCATTTTGCTATAACATACTGACGGACTGAAACCTGTAGCATATTAGGAATGGAAATGTTTGCAGAAACACATTAAATTGCTCTCCAGTTCATCTCCAAACTGTTATCTTTAATTCAGAGGCTCTATGGAGCCGACTCTTCCCAAAGTTTGTTCGTATGCTCCAATTCCTAATTTCCTCCCTTCTTTCAAGATCTTCTCAACTACTAAGCTCAAACTGTGTGATTCACATGCAAAATCTGCCATGGGCTGATTCTGCCCTTCATCATTCCCAAGTAAAGGGTTTAGCCCTCAGCAAGCAGGACCGTGGCTTCATCGATGGAATGTATGAAGACCACATCCAGAGTACGAAATGAACCCCAGCCATCGGCTGTTAAATTTTATCTGCGGCTGGCATGTTTGTACACTCCACCAGCCACTTTGATGGGTAACCACCCATCACTTCGAGGTCTTGCTCTATTCCACATATCTAGCTGTCTAGTAACAGTCAAACTGGCCGGTAAATTTCGAGATGGGCCATCCACTGTGGCCGGCGGACAAAAAAGCTAGCGTCCTGCCCCCCCCCCCCGCCACGTCCGGACGGGAGCGAGGGGAGACCGTCCGGCGGCCCCCCTCCGTCCGGGAGGCCCTCACCGTAGACGGAGATGACGGCCAGGATGAGCCAGGAGGTCCACTGGGGCAGGTACTTGATGAAGACGAGGGCCATGAGGGCGCTGATCATGATGAGGTAGGCCTGCTGGAGCCGTAGGGGCCCCTTCCAGTGTATGCAGATCATGCCCACCACGCCGAAGTTCCAGATGATCACCGCCACCGTGATGTAGTCCATGGCCACGTTGTAGGTCTTAAACACCTCGCTGCCCGGAACCCAAACGCAGACGTCACACTCCCGACCTCTCACACGAGCAGCTAACTGCACAACACCGCGCGACTACGCGAAATTACTGTTCCTCTGTTTAGCCGATGTCTGTCTATAAGGGGTGCGGGTGGTGGAGATTTCCATACTGCAGGATCTGCACGCAATTTTTCAGTAACAGCAGCAATGCAGATTTCTAGAGAATGTTCATGCAAAGTGCCGCTAATCGTGAGAATTTTCATTAAACGTTAATGTTTTAATTTTTTTAAGGTAAACACAATTCATAGTAATAATTAAAAATGCATTGAACGCTCGTAACACTGAGAGGATATATTCTGAAGAGTTAAGCAGTATTATTCGGCTACTCACTATTATACCTTTTTTTTTTTTTAACTGCAATAAAGAAAATGATAAAGACAAGGAGAAAGGCAGCACAGGACAGAAGAGTGCACTAACCCCAGGTAGATGAAGGAGAAGAAGAACAGCATCAGCAGGAGAAGAGATAAACAGCCAGCCTTGGATCACCTGAACAGGAAACAGGAAACAGGAATAACACAGGCATCAGCACGGGGGGGGCAACAATCAGTTCCAGCCACGAAGACGCCCCATCAGAACAGCACAGTATGACATCCATTTTTTATCCTTGCTCTTTATCATATAAAAGTAACTACATTAAAAAAGATGCGCACAACCTGCTGTCGTAACCATGGACACCATGCAGCAAAGGCCTCGTGTTGCATCACACATACGGGCCATGAAGTATCACTGAGCAGGTACCATTGCCTTTGACCATTTAATCTTAAAGATCAACTGCAGCAGGGACTTTTCTTTCTTTTTTTCCCTCTAAAATCACCCCCCCCCCCCCCCCCCCCCACTCCCAGTAGTGTCCCTCCCCAACCCGTGGACCTGACGGCCTCCAGCCAGCAGGTGGCGCCAACACAGTGACGGGACAGCGGCACCTTGTAGCAGCGGTACTTGTAGAGCAGCACCAGCACCAGGGTCATGACCACGATGACGCTGATCATGATGGCGGCGTTCAGGATGGAGTTCAGGGCGCGCTGCCCCACCGTCTCCGTGTCCTCCGGGAAGGGCGTGTATATCCTGCGTGATGACATCACCGCCGCCATTTAAACACACTTTCATCCGGAGCACTCCTTACATTTTACTTTCTCTGAGGACGAGTGAGCGGAGGGGAGGGGACACTGTGTTCGCAGGAGGGGTGTGAGTGTCGTTTACAGAGCTGTTAGGAAACTAAAACGAATGCAATTGGGGGGGGGGGGGGGGGGGGGAAACAGCACACAGACCCGCTCTTCAGGACTGGAGTTGTGCACTTCTGCTCTCGGTAGTGTATCTGATTTTGAACAGAGTACAGGGGTGTCCAATCTTATCGAAAAAGGCCGGTGTGGGTCCAGGTTTTTGTTATTGTTCAGCATTAAGACACCTGATTCTGCTTATCATGGTCTTGACTGAAGAGCATGATTAGTTAACTAGTTGAATCAGGTGCCGCAGTGTTGTGCTAAAACAACAAACCTGCACCCACACCGGCCCATCTCGGATAAGACTGGACACCGCTGGAGTACACAGCGGCCTTACTCTCACTTAAAGGAGATTTGGGGGAAATTATCATCAGTCGTTACACAGACGTTCAATTGTTAATTGAACCCTCTTCTAAACACATTTATGTACTTCCCTCTTACCCCACCCCCCACTACCCCAATCCAAGCCCCCCCATCCCCCACCACACCCCCCCCCAAGCCACTCTGACTCACAGCTGGCCGTCGTTCTGCGTGTAGAAGCTGACCGACTTGATGGTTGCCACGACGACCACCATGCAGAGCGTGACCGGGACGAAGAGCATGATGACGTGCTTGGCGCCGTACTTCAGCGTCAGCTCCTCGTCCTCGTCCTCCTCGCTGTCGATGACCTGGCCGGGGGCGGGGTCGGCCCGCGCCGAGGGGGGCTGCCCGTTCTGTTCCGGCTCGCCCCTCCCCCGCCCTCCCGCGCCACGGGCCTCAGGACGCCGGGTCGCCTCGGTCCCCACACCCGGTTGCTGGGAAACAAGAGTCGCCGCAGAAACATGAAGAAAAAAAAAGCTAACTAGCAGCAGTGTTAACCTACAATTTCAACGCATGGATGTTGAAATGGACATTAAAGAAACTCTTTCCACACTGGAAAGAGCTGTTGGTTTTTTTCATTTTGTCCTTTTAAAACTGGCAGCTTTCCAATAAGACAACAAATAATTGAAAATTCAAGAAATACAGTGTGCAGGAATTTATTTTATTGCAGACGTCATCCTCTCCAAACACCTATGGGCAAATCAGCCAGCTGTGCCAAGTCCACACCCCAAGTATCTTACAGATGTCAAAACACAATTTTAGAAAAGAAACCTAAATAATATTGATTCTTGTTTTATAATATCGATGTTTTGCCAACAAACAATGAACCCAAAGATGGAATAAATGTCTCTCATTACAGCGTGTGGATTATGGAGGGCTGTGACATGTTATCCCAATCTTCCAATAACTCTTTCCCTGGGCAGTGTCACCGGGAGTCCAATCCCATGAGCCTGTGCGGTAAAAGACACAAGCGCCAAAGCTAGAGGGGCGAGCCCAGACAGGAGAACTCCATCTGCGCACGGTGCTACAATAAAAACCTCCGCATACCTGTCCTCTGCACGTCTCACCTACAGGTAATTTCAGCCGACACAGATAAGACAGGGAGGGGCTCGCTTGTCGTCGGAGCGCACGGGGAAGTTCACTTCCTTTTGAAACCGCGGCACGACTCGACAAACTCTGCATTTCAAAAGCAACGAAAACGCAGAGCCGGCATGCAGATGATGAGGAAACAGCCGGATATTGTGCATTTACTGCGCTTTCTGATGCACTGCTTCAAGCATAAAAATCACCACGGAGGGACCTTGCCCCTTGTTTCTGAGAAACACCTTAAATCCACAGCGAATAGACACGTGTGGGAATATAATATCATGTAGTTGTTTTGTTTTTTTTAAACAACGCCACAAAGACAGCATTTATGCGGACGTTAGTATGGGTGGTCGAACTGTTATAAGCATTATAGATTGATCCTTTTCACTCATTGGAAAACAAGCACACTAAGATGCCGATCACAAGTGAACATGGGATTGTCCCATCACCTGGAGAAAAACAAATCCTAAGCATTAAACTCACCTGTGTCTAGCTCTGCGTAAACCACACACTTAAGATAAAGCTTTTGGTTTTGTTTACTTCAAAGTCTCCTCACACTCACACACACACACACACACACACACACAACACAAACACACCGAAATGACTGTTACTCACCACATTGTTTTGAGAAATCTCCATTACGTCAGCCATATGAGTCCCCTCTTCCTCTTACATAGAGTTCAAGTCGATCAAATCTAAGGAAAAAATATGGAAGGTTGTATTTTTTATATAAATGAAATATATATATATTGTAGGAAGTCAAACGTGTACGTTTCGAGCATGTTAGTCCTTGAATGACCCAAAGATGACTTTAAGTAATTGTGTTAACTTTTTTTTATTTGATGACTTAAAATAAAAAGTTAACTTTTTACAGACCTGGACATATCAGATAAAAAAATACATCGGTTGGATTAAACGCTAGTAAAAAGATCACACCAAGCCTAATCATTAATACTGTAGTTGTTCGCCAATTTAACTACTTATGAGAACAGATTGGGCAGCTATATTACGGGGCAAGCTGGCAACACATAAAATACAGGATTATAGCATCAACAATTTAAACTGTAACGTTAGTTCACAAACTCGCTTCGCTGAAGTACCTTCAGATTGCTTCCAAAAGTTACCAAAACACAGGCTTCACTTCAACTTAGTGCCCGGTGACATTAGCCACTGCACCACTAAGTTCATGGGCCCACAAATCGCAGCATTTGTATTTTATGAGGTTAAATTGCTAAACGCATAATTTCACACCCAATAATCAATATGAACAGCCAGCTATAGCACACATTACTGAGCGACATTCCAATATAATCTTAACATTAAGATGTTAGCGAGGTACTCTACTAGACTACTATTTTATCCAACTTAGCAAGCTAATAACCTAGCTACGAAAGACTGATATTGTCTTCAAGAAGGATAGTTAACTAGATTTCTACATTGAAAGGTATCACTACGAACATTTAGAAAGGAAAAGGTTATCGTTTTATAAAGCTAACCCAACGTAAGCTATCTAACCATCAACGGTTGCTAGCTAGCCAGGAACAGTTAGAAAAAACGTTCATGCTTACGTTATGCTTCCCGTTATGCCGCAAGCTCCGTTATGTGTTGTTTTGCTTTTTCTTTTCTATCTGAAATGTTATTTTACAGAAACTCAGAACTCCACATAAAAACATTAACACACTTTCATCCTGCGCTGCTGTTCTTATTTGTTTAGACTCACTACAACTTGAAGAAACCCATAAATTCACATCCGGCCCAGGTACTTCCTCCTCCCAGCAACCATAGAGCTCAGAGTGTGTGGAAGACTAAGGTCAGAAAATCCTTAGTTTTCTAGACACTAGCCACTAAGACATACAATTTCAAAATAAAAGCTGAGATGACACTTTTCTGAATGACTTATTTCCGAATGTCGTTTTTATTTCCGCAGTTATTGGTCTCCAAATCTAACATTTAGAAGGGCCATTGGCCTAAAGGTACTAAATACTGCATTACTAACTTTCACATATGTGTGCAAATGGATTGCAGTGGCTTCACATAGACTAGTTAATGCATTCTGTCTTTTGGAGACTTGGAGGGTACACGACCTCACAGTGACAGATAAGAGAGCCATTTACTTGGTAGCGTCCAGGTATGAAACATCATCAGCATCGGGTTATTGAGAAAGGTAGTGATATGTGGCTTTCTGAAGGCAATTGGAGAACGTAAAATTGCAGTAATTGTACCATTTGAAAGTATTTATTTCTGGGATAGACTCCAAAATGGGATTTATTAAAAGGTAAATGTGTTTACAAAATTAGTATAAATATAAATGTAAATATATCATATACAGAAAGCAATTGTGCTGATAAATGCTGTTTTTGTAAAGCTAAACTTTTTGCTCCACTGAAGATCTGCAAAACTGAGCAGTTACAGCAAGGAATACGAGATTGAGTAGCCGTGATGAGAACATTATAATTTCTCATGTAAAACGAAAGTTCGACTTCATAATTTGAGGGTCTGGATGCACAGTAGATTTCAAAATAACAATACGCAGTTTCTTGCTTCGCCATCCAGTACTATAGGTGGTAGTAATGTACCCTAAGGCTCTTTGTATGCATATAATTTGAAATGAAGAAGACAATCGTCTACAACTTCCGGAGTTATTCTTCCGTCGTCTTGTTTCCCAGCCTTCTCCACCAACGAACGCAGAACAGCAGTCTCGGTCTTTCTGCCACAGCGGTCTCAGCGCGACTCAAAGGGTGCAAAAAATACATACAGGCCAACTACCGTGGAATTATTGCAGACATGGTATAAAATTTGATTCTTATATATTTTTGTTTTAAATATAACGGCTTGAGCAGTAGAAATTTCTTGGAAAAGCGTTCGCTTAGCTAACGTGAGCCAGCTAGCCTAGTATTGTCAGCCTGGCAATAGCAAAGCAGCTAGCTACTAGGCCTGTGCTGGAAGCTGTACGCTTGCTGGATAGTTATGCTTGATAATATAACAGTTAAGCAATCTGCGGTAATGTTCACTCTAATTGGTAATGTTTTATTTAGCTAGCTAGCTCATAATGTAATCATTGGTCGACACAACTCGCTGATGAGATTCGACGTTTTCGTTAGCCGCTTACTTGTTAGCTGACCCATTTGTTCGTCTTCTCTGGGGGGATGGTAGTCCAGCTAACTGTTTTTCAAACGTGGGTAACGTTGTATTTCTTGAAATGAAGCCATTTGCCGACCGGTTCACAAGCGGGCTTTCTATTTACTATCTATCCAACTCGATCTAATAATAAACTATATTAAGCCAGTGCTAAAATTGGCTTTCTATTTTTTAAATAACGTCAGATTGCTACCTAGTTAGCTATGAACAAACATCACTGCTAGCGATCGCACGATAGCCAGCTTGCACTAAGCAAACTCTTGCTTCGGCTCACCGTCCAGGACCTTGCTAACCTTGAAAGGAATTGGGAAAACCAGTAGTAGTGTGTATGGGGATTTAGTTTTATTATCCATTTTTATCTATTTTAAACTTTGTGATAGTTTGGTCATTTTAGGTAGCTGGGTGAAATAACCAGATGGCTAGTTGGCTAACTAGTTACCCCTAGGGGAGGTTATTGACGTCGTCCATGGAATGGCCAGTAGTAATGTGCTGGCTTATTTCGCTAATATGTCGAGGGTGTAGTTATGAGACATACTCATATTTGTAGATGGCGACATTTCTAGAAGATTGACTACCTGGGCTTAAAAATAAAATAAAAAAATTTTAAAAAACCGACGTCGCCGAATGTTTCTTGTAATGTTAATATCGTTTATGGCCTGTCAGTACTCGACGATTGGCAACAACTGTTTATTGTTTCGCAGTCTCATACAATTCTGCTGGTTCAGCCGACTAAGCGGCCAGAGGGGAGGACCTACGCTGATTATGAATCTGTCAACGAGTGCATGGAAGGTAAGAGAACTCCAACTGCCGGGAACCATTATAGTACTACCCTGTTCTCCTGCACCATGCCTCTAATCACTGGAATGGTTCACACAGGGTTGTCCTATGAATCTAAGATAAATGGCCCTGTAAGTTAGTGTGCCATCTGATGCTGCATATAATTTACATATAGCACATAGTTTGTGTCCCTGCTGCTCCAAGAGGGGGCATCTCCTAAACGGTAATGGAAAGGTACCCTCACCACCTTCATATCCAGGTCAGTGGAACAGTTGTTGTGAAATTGTGAAATTAATTATTTGTGCTGAATTTGAGTGAGTATACCCTACAGTGCGATTCTCAGACTCAAGATAAAGGAAACTGCAGCTTCAAGTGGGTGAATAATTTACTATGTGGGGGGGGGGAAAAAGTAATGTGCCTCCTGCTTGGCTCTTCTACAGGTAGTTCCAAATAGACAGAAAGGTTGAAATGTGCCTTACTGAAAGCTAGATGTTGAAGCCTACATTGGTTCATGTCTGTAGCATCTTGGTTGAGCAGACTGGTTGTATGTGGAGTTCAGTGGGAACAGACGGAGGTTTTATTTATTTTGGGATTCCCAGTAGAGCAGCATAAACCCTCCACTGCCTTGCTCTGTACTTTGGATGTCTCGTAATGTACACACATGCACTTGTGTCTCCCTTACAGGTGACATGTAAAATGTACACACATGCGCTTGTGTCTCCCTTACAGGTGTATGTAAAATGTACACACATGCACTTGTCTCCCTTACAGGTGTATGTAAAATGTATGAGGAACACCTGAAGAGGATGAACCCGAACAGCCCGTCAATCACGTATGACATCAGCCAGCTGTTTGATTTCATTGACGACTTGGCAGACCTCAGCTGCCTGGTGTAAGTTTAAGCTTCTGTGCAGCGTTTATCCTTTTTGAATCTGTCAATCACCTGTAATCTAGTAATTTTGTTGTATTCGTTGAGGTGCGGTCTTACTCACTTGAATTGTGAGAGTACAATCGAGGGGCGGGCGGGCGGGGGGGGGGGGGGGGGGGAGTCCGATTATGCAAATGACCGTTAAATAAGTAAGGACAGAAGTTGGCGTGAAACCTTGAGATGGATCGGCCCTTGTAGGGCGCCCCTGGGCTGGAGCCCGGGCTGCTTGCCGTTTGACCGCTGTCACTCATCTTAGATCAACAGGTACCGTCTTCTCTCGGACATCATGCCAACTGTTACACCGGGGGGGGCGGGGGAATGTGAGGCTGGGACGGAATTCCTTTGTGGGGGAAAAAAGGAAACTGTGCTAGGGTAAGGTGACCAGATTTCAAATCACGGTCCTCCCTTTACCTGGGAGTCAGGTGTGAAGACAGTCTGGCCAATCAGTAGCACGGATTGTTCAGTTAATTCCCCGGGAGAAAAGAAAATAGATAGGGCGCCAAAAACGGGAGCTGTCCCCGGAAAACGGGGACGTCTGGTCACCCTGTGCTCAAGGCCTGACGTGGCTGTGCCCCCCCCCCCCTCCCCCCTCCCCTGCAGGTATCGAGCGGACACACAGACATACCAGCCCTACAATAAGGACTGGATCAAGGAGAAGATCTACGTGCTGCTGCGCCGCCAGGCTCAGCAGGCAGGGAAATGAAGAGGCTGTCTCGGGGGGGAGGGGGGGAGAGCTGCGGTGGCTGAGCTGGGGGGAGGGATGGGGGGGGGGGGTTGCTTTAAGGAGAAACTTTGTATAAAATGAGTGGTTTGATTAAACGGATTTCTTTTTTTTTTTTAAGACGGCTGGGGGTGAGAGATTTCATGGTTACTTTTATATTTAATGTGTTCTTTTGCCCCTGAGTGAGACTATGTTTGTTTTCTGTTTACAATAGATAAAGGACTTTAAAAAAATATTTCGAACTGAGTTTTGTTTTTTTTACCCCAACATTTCACTACCCTAGTGCATTTCCCACATCCACCATTTCTGCTGTTAAGTCAGTTCTACACCATTTTTAATCTGCACTGATTTAGACTGATGTGAAGAAAAAATACTACCATCTAGGTCAGATGACCTTGAAAGCTTGACAAAGGAAAGTTTGTAAAAGTCGTAAAATTTCACCAAGGGAGTGAGAAGTTTTCCATTATTTCAGGTACGTTAAAACTTAAATGGGTCAAATTGACCCGCTACATAATGGGGGGTTAAGTGGCTCTAAAACTGTTCAATTAAACCCAATTACTCCTGCGCAGTTAAAGACACTCGGTCCACAGAGTTAGGGTTGAGAATCGCTGTAATCCACTGAAGCAAATGGAACTGATTTTTTTTTTTTCTAACCGTTTGAAGGGCTGAACAGAGGTGACTGGCTCAAGACGCGGTCGTATGAAATTTAACTCGGCTGCCCCTGCCCAGGACCTGAGGCAGTTTTCTAACCATGGTGAAACCCTGCCCCGGTTTATAATCACTTACTATTTCCTTAAAACAGATTTACAATCTTGGATAGGGAGCTTTGGTTCCCTTGATTTTAAATCAAGACGTTGAGACGGAATGGTTCTGCCAAACCCAAGCATGTTCAGTTTTATGTTGGCAGATACTGGCAAATCTTGTTAAGACTTCCGATTACCGCAATGCCATGGTATTGTAGTTAAAGTGAAGTACGTGGTTTGATTTGGAGAGATACTCAGTGACAGGTCATGCGCTATCTGTGGATGACATTTTAACCTTCAAAACCTGGAGCAACACCATTGCTCCCTGTCTTGTTGGAGCAGCAGTATAAATTACACACTGACGCTGCATGAAAAGTATTTTTTATGTAGCCTATACAATTTATTCTCGCTTTTTTTTCCTTTTTACAACACTAAATGTTAAGAGATCTTGCCATATACACAACAATCAAAATACATTTCTTAAACAAAAGAATGAGTTTGTCTCTACTCTGCATTCTGTGTTACCCTAATACGCATGATTTATTTATTTATTTGTAACACAATCAACGGCAATAACTCAATTGCGCAAAGCACAAAATTTGGCATTGCAAATTTAATTATGCTTATGAAAATGAAGTTACTGCATCTTCGTTGAACGGTGCTAAAATGATTTTAATAGTAATTTCAGTATACTAAGATTTGCTTTATGAAACTCGTGACAATGATGAACAAAAATACTTTTTATGTAAACCTTGGATTTAAAAATTGATCACACACGTGACAATTCATCCATTTGTGGTAAGTTTTTTTTAAAATCACTATCACATGAAAAGTCGTTATAATCACTTCCATTTTCCACAAGACAACGTGTATTACACATGATAAATCAGTAGCCCATCTGCACACGAAATGATCAGGCGGTATGTCCAAAAGACTTTGCGACACTTTCATGTTATGCATGCTACGATAAGTTGCCTGTGCACTGTTCCAAGGTATTATATGCATTATATTGTCGTTCATTCACCCATAACCCATTTTAAATGTACCAAGTCAGCCTACATCGTAAAGTAAGCTTTTTATCTAGAAGATTTTTTAGACAGATGAAACTTTAACTGAATTGTCAGGAAACCTGTTTTATTTTTTTTTTTTTAACTATCTAATGCCCTAAATAACACTTTTGAAGCCGATGTTAAACGGTCAGGAAGAGATTAAATAATTTTCATTATATTTTCGATATTAGGAAAATTTATATGCAAACTGTAATAATCCCTGATTTACGGAGCAATAAGTTTAGCAGTCGGATCTTCTAAGCAATTATCAACTCTATTTTAAGAAAGATTTGCGTTTCATTTTCTAAATTAATGGTGAAAGTTTTGCATATCTAACGAAAATCTTATTTAAATCGTTTTTCATTTATTCCGAAAAAGTAAATCAATCCGAAAAGTCACGCAAGAAAACAGCGTTAGTAGCCTATGCTTAGTCTACAACTCCTAAAAAAGCTGAACCGAATTATGAATGTTTTTCACATGCAAATTAGATCTTACGAGACAGCAGTAGGCCTACTTGAATGTTTTTCACATGCAAACTAATAAGAAGGATCTTGTGAAAGAACCTTAATTTGTATGGTTCCCATGCAAAATAATAATAAAGCCGCCCCCACTTGCGATTTTAAACAACAACACCCGTCAGTCATCTTAGCGTCCGCCAATCGCGTAACAGAAAACCCTCCGGTTGCACGAAAAAGAGATATTGATTTTCACACATGACGGACCTCGCGGGAGAAGCCCAATGATTCTCACCTGTTTATACCTTGGCTTTGATTTGTTTTGTTTATGATTTATACATGTACCTACGTCACAATTTTAGAGCAATATTCTCATTGTGCGTTTCATATCAATCTTTTTTTCAAATTAATTTCAGACCTAAATTCATATTAGGTAGCCTATGTTGCATTTTGTAGCCTACACTGTCAAAATGCTTTAAGATGTATGTGGTACAAGATGCCTTTGCATCATTATCTTTTACTGATATTTGCAATGGGATGTGGCATTGTCTGGGCGCGACTACCGTGTAGCCTTAAGGTTGAGAGCAGTTAGCTGTATCATTAAAAACGGCAGGTTAGGGGAGGCTGAAATTGGGGGTATCTGGAAATAGATCTTAGAAGACGCGTCTTTTCACTGGGCTTTGTATTCATATTGGCAGAATGTGAATTTGTGCCGCAAAGATAATACGGCTTTCTGTGAGAGCGGGGATTTTTGAAGCGTTTATACCGGCTGTTTTAGAGATCCGAGAAGCCACGCATCCCCATCTCTCCCCTTCACCACTGAAGGACGCAGCGGCGGCTCAGCCTCATCGCTCCACTCTTTCACTACCTTTGTGTTCTCATCTCTTCTCACTCTTGTTTCTCACCCACCCCAATCCCCCTCTACCCCCCTTTCCCTTAGCATCTGAAAAGACTGCTGAGTGAGAATCGATGGCGCAGAGGCCCGCCTGACAGGACAATAACCCACAAAGACGCGGTGAGTTTTTTTTTTTTAAAGGTTCATTATAAAAATTGCACATGACAAGAACGAGAGAGCGGCAACGAAGGTGTGCAAAATAGGGGTATTTGAAAGCGGATCCTTTGTGTTGTCGCGGGAGGCTGCAGTGAGCGTTTGCTACCTTGGGGTTCTCTAGATAGACCGTTTTATTAGAGAAGCGTAGCCACTATGTTGTATTACCATAAGCTAAATAGGAACGCGTCTGTCACGAATGTTTGATATAGTCTGTCTATTCATAGCTACAAACCAGTCTCCTTTTGTGCTTTATCCGATCTCCAAGATTGACACTGCATATTTGGTGTATCGGCTGATTCGGTGGGTCTTGGCTGTTATTGCGGAGCTCATTGCGCTGTGCAGTAGCTTATGTGTGGGGGTAAAATGCGGTTGCTGCAGGTTGTAAACAAAAATAAGAAACCAAGTGTACTACTTGGGAGGGAGGTTGGTGAGGTCTGCCCGTTCCTTGGGACCTCCCCTGGAAAAATGAGAGGGAGAGGGAGAAAAACAGAGGGTGGGAGAGAGAGAGAGTACAGAGAGCGGAGCTTTCTTGTTATAATTGGAAATGAGCTTCCGTTTCGAATTCCCATTCTGCTCAATCAACGCACCGATTAGGCTAAAGAGGCAAGTTGCCCTTGCGCTGGGGTTAGCCTTTTTACCATAAACACGAAAACGAGCCTCGTGAAATCAAGCCATTTGAGAATAAATACTACCTGCTGATTGTCAATCTCAACCCTCCTCGTAAAGCATATATAGTAATGTTGGTGTATAGAAATGTAGGAATACTGCAGGGTGGTTTTCTTAAGAAAGCATCACATTGGCCTTCGTGGGTACCCTAAACGCTTTCGCTTTCTAAGGTCTGTGGACCATGGCGATCTTCAAAATCAAAAAATCTGTAACTTGTTTTTAAATAGCTTTGGGAAAGGGGTTGTGTAGTGGTGGGGGTGATTTTCTTCCACCCAAGTCGAGACAAAGATGTGTTAGCGATTCTTGTTTTCACACCGCCGAGGCGTTGTGTGATGCAAGGGGAAAAGCACTTCGCTAACCCTGCGTATCTAACCCTACGCAAGTGGATGCGCTGAGATTGCCTACAGTATACAACTGAATGGCCGTTGTAATATTAAACTGAGATGTGTCTAAACCGCAGTAGTTGTTTTTGAAAGAAAAGAAGAAAAAAGATTCTGAGTGAGAGACTATTTTTCAAAGAAATCACAAACGTAATCGATGTAGAGTAGAACGTGTTCCTGTATTATAAAGCCAGGTCAGTTGTGGTATGTGATTGTAGTGCCTGTCGATAAGACAATTTTTAGAAGACTAAAAATTGAGTAGGCTATGTACAGTATTAGACCAGAAATGCAGTGCTTTTACGAATAGTGTTTTGTGGGAATAGGAGGGAATAGCCCACTGCCGTTACTAGTTAATAAGCTCGAGTCTCGACTCTCAAGTTTGACCGGCTGAGGGACACGATATTCCTAATCAACGAGAAATTAAATAAATATGCCTCTGTTTTATTGACGATTTCTTAGTTTTGTACCGGTCTTGCTGTTATTCATTTATTTTTGAATGCTATCATGTCAATTAATAACAAATTATGAACTGGACAATATGAGGCTGTGCTTGGGTAATCGGTTTACAGGGCAATTTCAGGATATACCTTATTAGCAAGTGTTTTTTTTTGTTAATATTCATAGAGCATAGACGCTTTAACATGCCAAATTACATAGTTGTTTAGCTATATTATTACGAGTTATTGAATGGGGCGTTTGGGATCGATTAGAATTAACCTGCTGAGGGTTGTATTAGAATCTCTTCGTAAATCTGAGCCAACGTCCTGTCTCCTTTAAATAGGCACCCATAAAAGTGTTGAGGAACAGCTCCTAATCTGCATGGGGAAAAAGCAAAAGCAAAATGCAGTCATTTATCTGCCGAAGCATAAATGGATAAAATAATAGGTGGCAGAGCCCTTCTTTTATCATACTGCAGTGATCAGAATATACATATCCTTTATATATCCATCCATCCACTATCTATACCCGCTTATCCTGGGCAGGGTCATGGGTGGTGCTGGAGCCTATCCCAGCATGCATTGGACGAGAGGCAGGAATACACCATAGACAGGCCGCCAATCTATCACAGTGCGTCATTTATATATGTATACAGAAATAAACAATCTCTTACCTGGCCATTTGTGCTCCTTGGGAAAAGGAAGGTTGAAGGTATTACAGAAGGGAAGGACAGGCTATATCCAAAAGTTTAAAGATGCACTCTTCCTTCCTTCCTTTCTTCCTTGCTTCCTTCCTTTTCTTCCTTCCCTTGATCTACAGAAGCATGCACAGATGAAAACAGTTTGGCCGAAACCCCATCTTGTCAATCAACACACGATAGAATGTCCAGTGTTAATTCAACTCTAACAGAGTTGATATGAGTCCAACTGGGGCCATATACACTCTGTAAGAGTTGATTTGACAATCAATAAATCGATCAAATTTATTTATATAGTGCATTTCACAAACAATTGTCAGAATGTGCTTCACAGACAACCGTGACCAAAACCCCCACAGGAGCAAGCCTAAAGCAACAGTGGCAAGGAATAAACTCCCTGCGGCAAATTAGGAAGAAACCTCGGAAGGAACCAGGCTGAAGGGGGAACCTATCCTCCTCTGGTTGGCTCAGGGTTTAACACTGAACAGTCTAGTGATGTCAGACAAGCGAGAGGTCAAAGAAAGTAAAGGAGAAGGGCTGCTTTTTCAAGATACTTGGACAAGGCAACGGGGTTTCCCTAAATCATGCTTGGTTAAGTGCTGAGCTGGTAAAAGGAAGCCTAGTGAACCATGTAAAACAGGGGTGTCCAATCTCACCGAGAAGAGCTGGTGTGAGTGTAGGATTGTGTTACAGCCTGTAGTGTTAAAGAAACGGATTCAACTAAATAATCATTTGGCTGGGATTTAATCAACATTTGTCCTTAACTTTTACTTCTAACAGTTGAAAGAATAATTTTTATTCTTCGCAAAAACGGTTGGGGCGAGTAGAGCAATCACTTAACGTTAGCTCGTCAAATTGAGTTTGTGAGGAAAAAAGGGCAATGCTTGCGTTTACTTGTAAGTCAACGTTAAGAACAAATGTTATGTTCATTGAACACTGGCCGTGGTCTTCAATTAAGGTTTTTATTGGCTGAATCAGGAGTTGTAGTGCTGAGCTGCGGAGTTTTTGCATTCAAACCGGCCCGTTCTGGCGTGAGGTCGGACGCCCCCTGCCATGAACCTGGGGACAGCTCAGCTCAGTTTCGCCCTCACCGAAAACGTCCCGTTTGTGTGCCCGCTCACAGGCCTCGGAGCGGTTTTTGGGGAACGTGGACCGCCACAGCGATGCCCCTGCTGGGAAGGAACCAGCCCCAGAATTTTGCCGAGCGGGCCTGAGGTGCGGCCTGCCCTCCCATGAGGCCCTCACGAGAGTCCCGCCAGTCTGCTCTGAATGGGGCCTCGGATATATGAAGTAGGCCCACCACCCCTATCCCCCAAACACCCACCCCCCCACCCCCCAACCCCCTCAACCCCCTCAACCCACTGAGCCTCCTCAACCTCTTTGCATCATGATCTGTACACTTCTTAACCAAAAAATGGTCTGGTTCTACGTGGCTACCACACACACACACACACACACACACACACACATCGCAGCTTTTGGTTCCATACGAGAATAGATATACTGAGAGAAATAAAAGAATTATATTAACCAGGTATCATAGCACTTCACAAAGTATGGGCAAGCTAACAAATGGTGCCACTTTAAGACATTGTTGTATATATATTTAAAAATGCATTGCTTGTGAAATATTTTTATCATAAAATTTCAAATGAGATCCACATATTCACATTATATTGAGGTATATTCCATTACCATATTATGGGATTGTCCTGGATGTTGCTGAACGGACAGCATACATGGCTCTGATAGTTACTGTAGTATGTCCATTTCATCCGGGCACGACCAAAAGCCTTGACTACGCAGCTGTCCAATGCAGTGCATTTTAAGTAAGTTTTTAAGCAAAGCACGAAATCCATAAATGTCCCTTTTTTATCCCTGGGGGAGGGGGGGTGGGGGGGTGGGCTATTAGTGAAACAGCATACCCCTTATCTATAAAGTGCAAGTAGCTGGAACATACTGCAAGGGAGTGTAGAGCTTAGCGCAGTGTTTCCAATCAGGGCCTGTAGCAGCACCGCAAGCACCATTGATCAGAGGCTTTCCTCCCTCCCGTGCTTGTGATCGTGTAATTCACAATGGCCGACCGTGTCGTTAATGTCGGCCACGGTGTTTTTCTCTGCTGCGTCTGAGACGTCGCTCTCAGGCTAACTCACCACTGTGTGTGTGGCTTCCTGCCCCTTTCCTTTCGCAGTTGACATGGAGGATGAAGATGGCACTTGTTTACTCGATGTGTTGTGGTAAGTGAGCCCGACCTAACCTGCCTGGGTGAGGTTGCTGTGAACTCTGAACCTTAAATGAAATGCGATTAAAAATGTTCTGAAAAGTGGTTGCGCAGTGATTAGCTTAAGTCTCTGGTATGGCGCAGAGCTGAGGAAGTTGGTGTTTGTCATACTTACACATGCCAATTTGAAACATTTTCAACTTTAAAAATTGTGCTTTAAAAATAAGAATACATTTTTAAAATATGCTTGCCATAGTTTTTTTTTTTTTTTTTTTTTGCCTGACTGTGTTATTCTGTATATGTAATTATGGGTTAATCCATCCCATTCCTTGGTAATTAACATTGATGTAAAAAAATATGTCTTTTTTCAGTCAGCACAACATAATTAACGCATTTATATTTGGATCTGAAAAGGAAAGAACTGGATTCACCTCCAGCGTTCATGAGGCCACTGCATAACCTCACAACACTCTGCTATTACCTTTTCAGTGACCCCCAAGCCCTGAACGACTTCCTTCATGGAACCAATGAGGTAAATCTCTACGTGTGTGTGTTTTTGTGTGTGTGTGCATGTGTGTGTGTGTGTGTGTTTGTGTGTGCGTACGTGTGTGAGCAGCCTTGAGCTTCATGTTTTCTCATTAATATTCATGAATAGAGCTGATGATTCGTGAATAAAATATAACAGATGATTCATAGATATTATTCATCTTCCTGTGTGAGGGATAGCAGATATATCAGTGAATCATTATTTACACTGTTTCTCTCAGTCGTGGGGGGGGGGGGGGGGGGGGGGGGGGGGGGGGGGGGGGGTTGTATTCCGTTCCTGAAATATTCAGTCTTGGAAGCCGTAGAATATTAAATTATTACATTTACCTGAATGAATATCATTGATATATTAAATATACAGTTTGCAGACTGTGTGATTGTTATAATTAGAGAGGAAATGTACCAGTCACAGACAAGACAGTTTCAAAATAATTACAATTTCAGGGGTGACGCAAAATTGGCCGACAGATAAATCTCATTCATTGACCTCAAATCTAAGTCAGTGGACCAGGTCAGCTTTCATCTCTGTACATGAATAATAGCTGGCACCATTTTAAAAATTCAGTCACGTTTTCTTCAACTTGGTTGGTGTCCTTTTGAGGGCATGCATAGCCCAGTTAATTTACAAGACTTTTTTTTTTTTTTACATGAAATGGTGACTTATTTCAAAGGGGTAGTATTGAAAAAGAGAATATCTTATTGTCATTCATATTTTCAGTTCATGCTGATTGACACACATAAATCATAGGTGAATAGATACCTTGTCTAAATATATTTTCTTCAAAATGAATGTGATTCAAACCTGAAGAAGGCTGTTTTGCCTGTACGTGAGGGCAGAGGCTTCATGTTCTAGGGTTTAAATGTTTTCGGTTTTTTTTCGGACATGGATCTAACAGTTCAGCAAAGGGCTTTGAACTCTAAGTACAGAACCTTTAAACTCTGGTTTATCCTGCTTTTAGACTCTGGATGCTAAGAGTGTTCGCTGATGGGCGGTGCAATCAAACATTGGACTGCAGCTCTCCTGAAATGGAAAAATATCCTGAATGCTAATTGGTTACGCATAACAAAAAAAAAAAAAAAAAAAAAAAACAAGTGCTTTCTCAATCTTTCTGATAAGCAAAGGTCACCAGCAAAACAACAGTGCGGCAGACACACGAGCCTACCTCTGAAATGGCACTTCACCACTGCAGTGGCCATTTACTGGCCGGTTGCTATTTAGACTCTTAGTGGGTTGAGTAATTAATGTAATAATTCACATAATTCACAGAAGGTTAAATGCACCTTTTGAAGAATGTATTACAAGTTGTAATTCTGAGGGAAAACAGGACGCTCTGAGACACGGAGAGTAGCTCTCGAAAGTGCACAAGAGGTGTCGACAGAAACTGAGCACGTTGCTGAGAAATCGTCTGTGGACGTACAGTACTTTGCACAAGAAAACTGAAACACGGAGACAGGTTTTTTTTTTTTTTTTTTTTTTTGTGACTCTACAACCGCGAAGCACAGATGAGAAGCAATCTTTCTCCAAGCAGCAGTCTGTTACCATGGTAATCCAGGATTGTGCTGGTCAGGGCAGGGGCAGATCTGTGGCAGAGGAAGCCTGCTGTACAGCAAGTTATGGTTACCTTCCCAGCCAATCAGCATTGCTTTCCACGTGAGATTCAAAGCGCTTTGGGCTATTCTTCCATACAAATAGTTTGTGTCTATAATTTTACTGCCTAGTTTCGAGTTAGGACGTATTCACACTGAAATCACAAATGATTGAACAGTAAGTGCCATTATGGTTCAGAGCAAGACTATAGCTTTCTAATAATTCAAATGTAGTCTAATCTAATTCTAATCTAATAATTCAAAACAAACTCCTACGTGTAAATGCAAGAACTGAGATCGTTTTTAAATTACCCATGGCCCACTCTCTGTTTCCTCAGTTGTGTCAATAAATAACTATACCTTTTAAAAGTCTATCTTTGTAGCAATACGTCAATTATTAGTCCATGTATGACTTTGGGGAGGGCGGCAGTTATGTGGTCAAACATTTACTCCTGAGTGTGCAACCTTCTGAAACCAACTGCTGGAATCGTGCGACACGGACGGGACATTTGAAGCCCATTCATGGCTCGCTATTGGATGGAAATAAATCACATGACCTCCACCTATTTCAGGCATATGTCAGATGTCATAGTAATATTTCCATGTTGATTGTTAAGACGGTAATCTACTGTGACAGGTTACAGACAGATCTTTTCTTTGTTACTGACCTAAAGAGCAAAGCTCAGGAGGCAATCGGCGTACGTGCAGTACTCCCTCCCGTGCAGGTGGTGGCGCTGTCCTCTCTCATCTCCTCTCAGGTTGACGCACAGCACAGTGTCTCTGGAAAGAGAAAACAAACCGTCTCAAATGCCGCTCCTACATAAAAACGCCGCTTTCTCTCTGTTCTGCCCTTTTCTCCCCCCCATCCACCCCCCCCCCCCCACCCACCACCCACACCCCCCCCCACAGCTGGAGAATGAAGATCTGCTCATTTCCTCCTCCTCCGGGGAGCCGTCCCTCTTCGCAGACGCCCCGGTGAGTTGAACTCTGTCCTCATTAGTGATGTCATCACAGCAGTGGGCAAGGGCGTAATTTATGGGGGGGGGGGGGGGGGGGGGACAACCCCCATCAATATTATAAAACAGGTCAAATAACACCACCACCCCCACCAAATAATAAACCATGATGATGAGAAAGATAATTTAATATAATAAATATGGGGAATTCATGTTGTGACTGGGACTCACGAGTCAGTAGTCTGAAATATTTTATCCTCAAAATTCACCAGAAATGATAATTTCATAGCTATTCTTTCTTCGAGGTGGCATGCCCCCCTGACCCCCCCCCCCCCCCCCCCCCCCCCAGATGGTTACACTTCTCTGGTTCTCTGCATTTCAGCCCCCCCAATATTCAAACGAAAGTTACGGCTTTGGAGGAGGGGGACCTGTAGCACAGTGTCGTGAGGCTCGGTTACCTCGTTCCTCTGTGTTCTGTGACACCTCCTCTCTGTTCCAGAGCCCCGTCTCCCTCCTGGCGGACAACACCCCCTCGCAGGACACCCCGCCTCCGGGCTGCGTGGACCTGTCCTTCCTGGAGGAGGCGCTGCTGGGCTCCCCGAGGGCGGAGGAGGGGCCCCGGAGGTGGGGCAGGGCGGGTCGGTGGGGGCGGCGGCGGGGGAGGTGGAGGAGGAGGAGGCCTGCGACATCCTGCAGCAGAGCCTGCAGGAGGCTGACATCACCGAGCAGACGCTGGTCCTGGAGGCGGGGCTGGCTCCGCCCAGCGAGGCCCTGTCGCTCTACCCGCCCGGCGCCGTGCTCGCCCCGGCCGCCTCCCACTTCCTGTCCAAGCCGCTGAGCATCCCCCCCTTGCCGGCCATGCCCCGGGACACCCAGGCGGCGGTGGAGCCCCCGCAGCCCTCCCTGCTGGCCGTGGGGCCGGGGTGCCCCTCCCTGAAACCGGCCGCCCCCCAGATGATGGGCCTCCTCCCCGGGACCGTGTTCCCCGCGCCGCCGCCGGACGCCTCCTTCTCCCTCAGCCCCGCCCAGGGTTCCGGAATGCTCATTCAGAAGGCCCTGCCCAGCCTGACGGGGCGCCCCCTGCTGGCGCCCACACTGAGGGCCACGGCCGCCCACGGCATCCTGCTGCCCCGGGGGCCCCTCCCCATCCAGCCCAAGCTGCCGATCAGCATCCAGCCCCGCCTGGTGCAGATCAGCCCCAAGCCCCCCGGCCAGAAGACGTCCCCGGGCCTCGCGTTCGTGCCGGGGGCGGCGGCGTCGCCCAACATCCTGCTGTCCCCGAGCCTGGGCCCCAAGCAGCAGCCCCCGGCCCCCAACCTGGGCAAGCAGGTCAGCCTGCAGCTGCTCAACCAGGGCGGCTCCATCGTCATCCAGCCCCCAGGGCTCCTGCAGGGGCCCAACCAGTTCCTGCTGCCCGGCCAGACCCCCGTGAGCGTGTCCCAGCCGGGGGGCGCCGCCCGGCCCCTGCTGACCGCCTCCAGCCCCCAGGGCCCCTCGCTGCGGGGCGGGGCTCCATCCTCGGGGCAGCTGGTGGACGGGGCGCAGATCCTGACCGCCTCGTCCCGGCAGCTCAACTTCAGCCCCGTGTTCGCCACCCCGGCGGGACAGCTGGCCGTGCGGCAGGGCGCCCTGCTGTCGGGACCCCTGCAGCTGCAGTCCGCGCCCCCCACCGTCTTCCAGATGCCGGCGCAGCTGGCGGGGGCCTACCCGCCCCAGGGGCAGGGGCAGGGGCAGCGGGGCACCCTGCTCCACGGCGCCGCCCTGGGGAACCAGATCACCCTGATCAACAGCCCCGCCATGCTGGCGCCGGACATGGCCTCCATCTCCATCGTCAACGGGCCGTCGGTGGTCCAGGGGCTGCCCTTCGCCCCCCAGGCCCAGCAGGACAAGCAGCTGAACCTGCCCCAGACCTCAGTGCTGCTGCTGCCCGACAGGCCGGGCCCAGAGGACAGGGGGCCCGGAGAGGAGCCCTTCCTCCACCTTCCACAGGTCAGCCCCCCCCCATCCCCCATCCCCATCCACAACCCTTACCCCTTACATTACACATTAAATTATATTATTACACCCTTTACATTACACATTTAATTACAGGCAGATGCTCTTATCCAAAACTACTTACAACTATTTAGTCTTTTACATAGTTTCCATTTATACAGCTGGATATATGCTGCAGCAATTCAGCAAATCTTGCCTCTTGACGCGCCCCCTAGCCAAACCAGCAGCACCTCCTCCAGCACAACCCCCAGCCGGCCCCCACCGAGCTCCAGATGCCCCCTCCGGTGGTGACCCTGCTGCAGCCGCTCCCCGAGCCGCCTCTGCAGCACGACCCCGCCTCCGCCGCCGCCGCCGCCGCCCTAGCCAAACATCTGATACCCCCGACGGAGGAGCAGCAGGTGCAGAAGGAGGTCCCCAATCTGCTCCCGCAGAAACAGAGCCTCCTGCATCAAATGCACCAGGTGAGCCAGCCGAACCGTGAACTCAACGCTCCGTCTCACAGAATGAATATTCAAAGTTGCTATAGAAACAACTGTGTGCAAAATATTATCACAAAATTAAAAATCATAGATGCATATGGTTTTTGATGTGTAGGATACCCAGATCTGTGTTGAATACAAATGTGAAAGACTATATATAGCTACATGCCAGAAATTGAAATCGGAAAATTTTCCTGCAGATCCATTAAAATTTCCCAGGAAGCATATTATGAATGGAAACATGTCATGATGATATCAAGATTTTAAAATAATCTTCAGGAATTTTACTGGTTTCTAAAGGCTTGGTTTTCGAATAATTTGATGCAGATACGCAGGAGGAAGACTGTAAGAGGCCTCTTAGGCACACAAAAGAAACACAGCTTATGATGAAAGCAGAACCAAAGCAGGCGTGAGCTCTGGCTGTGAGTCAGTGTGAGGAATGGAAGGCGCTGGAGATCCATATTTTATGGGGTTTAGATAAGGGCGCTGATGTAGACATTATTCTCTCTTTTATTACCCAGCAGGCCCTTGAGCTTCCCTCTCCCCCAACCGAAAGCTTGCCAGGGACACTGCCGGTGCAAATGTCCCCGCCGTCCTCCCCTCCAGCTCCAGCTCTAGCTCTAGCCAATCAGAGGGAACGACGCCGCCCCTTTGCTCCCTGCGATTGGCCAGACGGTCGCCTTGGCCGTGACGCCGAGCCCCACCGTGGTGACCACTCCCACCCACCCAGGGGCAGAGCAGGTCGGGACTCTGATTGGGCAGAACACGCTGGGCCCACAGCTTCCCCCCGTCAGCTTCCCCTCCCCTCCCAGCGGGCAGGCGGGGACCCTGCAGAGAGCCGGACACGCCAAGGTGGGGGCCCAGGTGCGAGCCGGGGGCCCGGGAGGGTTGGCCGCCTCCCCCCTGCCCGCGGGACACTCTGCACTCCAGCTGCAGCCTGTTCCTCTGCCCGTGCCCGTGCCCGTGGGCCCCCGGGTACAGACCGAAATGCCCGTCCAGGCCCCCGTCCTGCAGCACACTCAAGGTAATGAGCATCATTGTGTTGGGCGGGGGGGGGATGTCAAACCAAACCGCATGATAATAACAAACACATCTGCTTCCTCCAGTGCCTCAGAGTCACTTGGTCACTCACTTTGTTTCTTTCTTTCTATCTCTCTTCATGTCTCTCTGTTTATGTCTATCTCTCTTTCTATCCCTCTACCTCCCTCTTCCTCTCTCCCTCTCTCTCTCTATGTCTCTCTATCTCTCTGCATTCCGTCTCTCCCTCTCTCTGCCCCTATCTTTCTTTCTCTGTGTCCATCTGCCCCCCCCCCCCCCCCTGTCTCTACGCCCCTCTCTCTCTCTCTCGTCAGAGCTGGCAGCAGTCTGGCTGTGGACGGTAGCCTGTTCGCTCCAGCGTCGCACATTCTCAGGCAGCCAGCGCCAGAGGCTCCGGCCCAGGCGGCGGCTCAGCCGCGGACGCAGGTGAGAGAGAGGAGAGAGCTGCTCTCGCCCTACCCGCCAGGCCTGGAGGGGAAACCGGGGCGGGACTAGCTGTGGCTGTGGCAGAGGGTGGTATGAGCTGCACTCACCCTACCCGCCAGGCCTGGAGGGGAAGCCGGGGCGGGACTAGCTGTGGCTGTGGCAGAGGGTGGTATGAGACAGGGAGAGCTGCCCTTGCCTTACCCGCCAGGTCTGGAGGGAAAGCTGTGGGGGGGGGGGGGTTATGGCACTGGCTGTGGCAGAGGGTGGTATGAGCTGCTCTCGCTGTATCCGCCAGGCCTGGAGGGAAAGCTGTGGGGGGGCGTGGTACAGGCTGTGGTGGAGGGTGTTATGGGCCAGTGGCTCAGGAGGACGTGGGCTTCTCACCAGAGTGATGCAAATTTGGATACAGGCTGAGGTACAGCCGCTGGACAGTTGAGTATATTATAGACCCAGGTCAAATAATTTAACTCTTTGGGTACTGGTAAAATTTTGAATAATTAAGCAAGTCCATGCATGTCCTGGTGGTAACCCAAGGCCTGTTGGTGGACTCCAGCGGTGAGGGAGGATATCAAGCTGAAGAAGGAGGCATCATGGGCATGGTTGACGCGGAGGACTCCTGATTCACCAGACAGTTACTGGCTGGCAAAAAAAGGCCTCAGCTGCTGCAATTGCAGAAGCAAAAGCCGGGGCATGAGAGGAGTTCGGAGAGGCCTTGGAGAAGGACTTTCGTTTCGGCCCCAAAGTGGTTCTGGAAAACCATTTGGCATCTCAGGAGGGGAAAGCGGGACACCATTTAGGCTTTTCTTAGCAAGGACAGTGAAACTCTGACCTCAGCTGAGGATATTGTTGGAAGGTGGAAGGTACACTTTGAGGAACTCCTAAGTCCAATAGACGCACCCTCCGTGTAGAGCTGGAACAGTCTGGGGGCTCAGAACCTTTCTCTGTGGCAGAAGTCACTGGGATGGTTGGACAACTGCTCAGTGGCAGAACATCAGGGGTGGATGAGATTTGTCCGGAAATGTCAAAGGCTCTGGATGTTGTTGGACTGTCATGGCTGACACGAATGTCACGTGGAGGTTGGGAACAGTGCCTTTAGTGTGGCAGACCGGGGTGGTGCTTCCCACCTTTAAGAAAGGGGACCGGAGGGTGTGTTCCAATTTGGGAATCACACTCCTAACACAACAATGGCCACCACTGGACAATCAGGTTCCCGCAAGTGGAGTGTCTTCCTCTGACTCCTGTCTGTGTGAGCCCAAACTGCGGTGCGATGAGAAACGGCGGCTGACATCACATGCTTCGGAGGAGAGCGTATACTTATCTGCACTCTTCCAAATTGACTAGCAGAGCTTGCAGTAATGAGCACAGTTGATACGATCGGGCATTCCAAGGAGAGAAGAAGGGGGGAAAAGCATAAAAAGGAGCATTAAACATTAAAAAAGTGAAACAATTACAGCATTCATTCATGGTGGCTTTTTTGTGGAGTGTTATACTTATATAGCTTAGTGTTTTCAGTCTCGGAGTGTGTGCTCTGTGTGGTGACACCCTCTTATCTCTTAACATCCAGGTAACAGCTTGTGTGGAAACAGAGAGGGAGGAGAGACTCACGCTGGCAATGCGCAGACACAGGTGAGAGAGGGAACGGGCACAAGGAGTCAGAACCTCCGCAGCTCCACTGGATTTATACGGCAGGATTAATGTGGTTCATGAAACAGCTCCAGTATGCGTGTATGTGTGTATGTGTGTGTGTGCTGAGCAGGGTCCAGCAGCAGCTGTGCCAGGACCACGGTGTGGTTCTGAACCCCGACACCCTCTCCCCGTTCCTGTCCCTGGAGGACGCCGTGAGCCGCCTGCTCCCGTACCACACCTGTGCTGGACACCTGCCCGGCCAGGCCGGCTTCCTCACAGGTGAGCCGGGCCAAGCTGGATTTATCCAGGTGTGTTTGTTTGTGGCCGTGTGAGTGGGTGTGGACAGAATATATACTTACAGGGTGTGGCATTGTGAGTGGGTGTGGCCATATACTTACAAGTGGGTGTGGCATTGTGAGTGCTTACATAACTTACTGGTGCGGTGTGACATTGTGAGTGGGTGTGGTCATATACTTACTGGAGGGTGTGGCATTGTGAGTGGGTGTGGTCATATACTTACTGGTGGGTGTGGCATTGTGAGTGGGTGTGGCCATACACTTACTGGTGGGTGTGACATTGTGAGTGGGTGTGGCCATATACTTACTGGTGGGTGTGGCATTGTGAGTGGGTGTGGCCATATTCTTACTGGTGGGTGTGGCATTGTGAGTGGGTGTGGCCATATACTTACTGGTGGGTGTGGCAGTGTGAGTGGGTGTGGCCATGTACGGTATGTAACTTGCTGTCTGTTTCCCCTGTGCTCAGTGGACCAGCAGTTCGATGCAGTGTCTGGGATTCTGCTGAAGCGCACCAAGGACATGCTCAACAAGTACCGGCAGCTACTGCTGGGAGAGGCACAGGTAACGGGCAGTTTCCCATAACTACGATCCGGCAGTATCTCTCTCATCCTCTTTCTCTCTCTCCTCTTCATCCCTCGCTTCCTTACAGACATGTCAGGGTCTAAAATCCAGGACTTTACAGCACTGACTGCTCTGTTTCTGGTTTTCATGCCAAGTTCTACTGCTCTGAATAATTGCATTAACCCAGTGGTTCCCAAATTCTTTTGAAAAACAAAAACTTTAATTCTGCATGAATGCTATTTTTTGGGGGGGTTTCATTTGAACTTCCCTTTCAACCCACACCATACCCCCCTTTTCTCTTGGTGCCGCCCCCCCTCCCTTCCCCATGGGGGCGAGCCCCAAAACTTTGGGAACCACCGAGTTAGCCCCTGAGTTTTGCTACGACATTTTTGATCACAAACTACACCTGCAGACTAGACATGGTTAGTCTTTATAGAAAACATTTTACCGTTGTCCAATATCAGAGTGAAACCAGCATTGGCGCATACAGCCCTTCAGAAAATGAAGCCAGAATAATGGGTAGAAAACCACTAGCCCCATTCATTACACATCAGCACCTCAGGAGTGGAGGACCGTACCTCGACCTAAGAGGCTAACTCTGCCCGGCCGTTTCTCTGGCTCCCCGCAGCAGGTGAGCCCGTCGGCAGAGATGGTGATGCTGGAGCGGCTGTTCCTGCAGGCGGAGAGGGGGGTTCTGGGGGAGGAGAGGCGCAAGGCCCGGCTGGACCCAGGTCAGTACCCGCTTCAACGGGGGCAAAGACTTGTGCCAACCAAGCCGACAGGTGGTAGAAACCGATTTCCAAAAAAATCCACTCTGACTGTCTTCAGTCAAGTCATAAGAAGCTGAGGGTACTAGCTAAAGGGTAGGTAAATGACTAGCCTGGATGGGCCTAATGGCCTCCTTTCATCATATTTTCACATTCTCTGCATTTTAGAAACTGATCTTTAAAGCAATGGAAATTGTGACTTCAGACAGTCGGGAAATAACAAGCCTAGATTATGCTAATATGCCATTCAGCCTTTCATCATTCTTACGTTCTACTGATCTACAAACTAACGTATTAAGTATTGGAGAGAATGAATTTTTAGTTTGAGAGGAGTTATCATGTGTTATGCTACAGAAGAGCCAATATTTTGATAAGTATCCAGTGGCAGTTTAAATTCCTCTGTGCGTTCGATCTGCTTTTGCTGCGTTTTTTATATGTTCTTTTTGTTTGGGGTTCCAACAGACTCCTTCCTGTTGTCTCTACGCAAGCCGGCGTCCGGCCCGAACAACGCGGCCCCCTCCGGCCCGCCCTCTTTCCTGCAGTCTGGCAGCCCCCCCTCCTCCCCGTCCTGGGCTCTGCTCTCCAACCGCCCCCCGGGGCTAAAGACGTACCGCTCCAGCAGCCGGGGGGCGCTCAAGCTCACCATAAAGCACGAGTCGGGGTCGCGGAAGGTGGTGCACAACTCGGCCTGCGACTCCGCCCTCTCCGCCCCCTCCGTCCACAGGCAGGACTGCGCGGGGCAGCTGACCAACGGGGGCGGGGCGCTGAGCGGGCGGGGCTCGGAGTTATGGGACGCGCCCCGACCCCCCCAGACCGGACATCCGCAGCCTCCCGCGTGCCCGCCGCCCCCGACGACGGTCGAGGAGGCCCAGCGCCCCAAAAACAGCACAGGGGTCGCGGAGGCGCCGACAGCAGCTAATTCACGGACCCCCCCAGACTCGCTGATCGCGGCAGAGCCGCAGACTGCCGCTGCTCCTGAGCCGCCCCCCGCCCCGGACCCTGTCCTGTGCCCCCCCGAGCCCAAACGAGCGCGGCCGGACCCCTGCCCGGGGCCTCCGAGCCCGCTGCCCCTCCCAGAGGACAGCACCCTCAGCGAGCACCTGCAGAGCGCCATCGACAGCATCCTGGAGCTGCAGCGCCTGCAGGGGCCTCCAGCCCTGCAAGCACGCCCCCCTCAGGACAGGAGGGGAACTTCTGTGCTGGAGCAAGCCGTCAGCAGCATCCTGGAGGGGCACCTGTAGGAAGAATGTAGGGGGGGGGGGGGGTGTGTGGTTGGTAGACTAACAGGAAGTGAGGAACAGGAAACAGGAAGTGAGGAACAGGAAGTGGCATCAGAAGGGGAAAAAATTACAATTATCAATTTTTCAAAAGATCCACACTGAAACGTAAATACAACATTGCAACTGTAAAATGTCAGGTGTATGAGGTAAACCATGGTGTACCTGTGAAACATTCATATCACACGCATTGACATAAAAACACCAAAATCACATTTACTGTAGAAAAAAAATTGGAACGGAATTGACCGATTCTTAACAATCACCTTTTGTTTTAAATTTAGTCCCTATGTAAATTGTGTACATTTTCATTTGCTTAGTATTAAGTGGGAGGAGCCAGTAGTGTGTTTTAATAATTTGTGCCAGCGGGGGACAGTGAGGGGGCTATAGTCCAGCTGATGTACAGAGGCGTGTGTGGTGGTTCTGGAACATCGTTCCCTCAGCCCAGTGGAATGGTTCTGGAACTTCGTTCTCACAGTCCAATAGAAGGAATGGTTCTGGAACTTCGTTCTCTCAGCCCAATGGAATGGAGCTAGGTCTTCTGAGGTAGAACACTCAGAACACTGCCGCAGGCCACTAGGGATGGGTCCTGTTCCATTAGCCTTCACTGTGTGTGTGCAGGGAGTGTGTGTTGTGTGTGAAAAAGAGTATCAGTAGTGTTGGCGTGTAATGAGAAAATGCAAGATTATTAACCATGTAGCAAACAGAACACAGCTAAGGGGGGGGGGGGGGGGGGGTCATTACCCCTAAAAGTTTCCTGTTTCCAGCTTTCAGCTTTTGAAGTCATGTGGCTATAGTTGCGCAACCTTGTTTCGTCCTGATTACACCAGCAAACATCAGCGTAGAGTCTGCTGAACTTTGAACGTTTTTTTTTTTGTTTTCATTAATGGAAAAAAAAAGAGCTGAAAATGTGCAGTTTCCAAAAAAAAAACAAACAAAAAAAAACATTTAAAAAGAAACCGAAGGTACGGGGGTGTGGCACAGCCACCCTACACACTGTAGAAACGAGAGAACTCCTTTGTGGTGGCATTTTTGACTATTACTTTGTGAAGCTTTCTTTCCTTTTGGTCAAGGAGACGACTAACAGCTCCGATACTTTGAACTAATGAGCAATAATGAAGAGGGGAAGGTTGTAACGGGCCTTGGGTTTCCGGAGCGGTGGTTAGTCGAGTGTCGTCGTGAGTGGCTGAGTGGCCTAGCCCCCTCACAGTGCCGACTGTCTGTGAGGAGACTAGGCCCGAAGTTTAGTGAGTGTCCATCTCATGCAAAAGCTGCCTTTACACTAGCCCTCTAAAATGCAATACAGAAAATATCGTCACTCTCAAAGGCAAAGGGGGGGGGCGGAGTGTGTTAGTTTCCAGACGCGGGTCGGTTCTGTGAGACAGCGTCTACCGTCGCACGCAGACAGCGGGTCCGAGCGGAATGTCGAGTGCGATTGGGTGTGTGCATTGGCATCGGTTTAGTGACACTAGTTGCCACGGTTTCAGGGGTTCTCGTTTCTCTGGGGTTTTTTTTTTTTTTTTTTTTTGGTGGTTTTTTTAACCAGAGAAGCCCGTCTATGGCTTATTGCATCCTTTTTATCTTCAAAATAGCCTTTGACCAAAAACTGAGTTTGTGGTTGTCAAATATTTATTTTGTAATAGAATTTGTTAATAGCTGTTTTTGTTTTTTTGTTCAATAATGGTACCAGGCAGGGGTGGGGCCTGGGGTAGGTGGAGACCTATGGGTGGAGAAACTTGGCACTGGATCACACTGGTGAAGCCTGAGGTGAAGCAGTTTGCTTTAAAAAGCAAAAAAAAAAAAAAAAAAAAAAGAAAAAACACCTGTGATCTTCAGTGAATTCCCACACCTCCAGATTTGGGTTAGTAACACACAAGACTTCCACAATGCTAAGACAGCTGAGCAATTCAGTGTTTTGGCTCGGAACAAAACCAGCCAATTTCTCTATTGCCTTGACAACAAACGCTTGGATTTTTTAGTGCACGTTATAATTGCCCACTTACAGGCGATTATCACCACAATCTGTTATGCACGTCAAGGCACAAAACACTGAGGTGGAAGGAGAGAACCTCGGAATATCAACTAAGGACCCGAGATAAAACACAAGACAGATTTTTTTAAATCACCAAAGCCAAACCAGCAGCAGTGTTTCGCCCACAGACGCTAATTATTCGATACAAAGCAACAAAACCGAGGGCACGCAAAAGGTCACGTGACACAGCCGTCTGACCAATCAGGGTTCCTGATATTGACTGGGTTCCATCCTCTAGTATTAGTATACACTCTGCAGAGGACAAACTGCTGCAGTGTTAGCATTCTGAGGACACAGGTGGGCCAGGTGGGGTGTTAATCCTGTACGTTGAGCCATTTGTATTATTTTTTTCTTTTTTTTTTTTACTTTTATTTATTCAGTTGTAATGTATTTATTTTTTTAATTGTAAAGAATCATGTGACCTTGGAGCACAGGTTGGACACTGTTCTCATCTTTAAAGAAAAAAAAAAAAAAAAAAAAGTCAAGACAGACCGATTGTTCTGTTGCCAAAATCAAGGGGCCTTAATTCACCAGAACCAGATTGTAAGTGTCATTCTAACAAAAGCCCAACTAAAGACTCCTTTGACTCAAGTCATGGAAGTGGTTCATTTAGGACATGTAAAGAGAAAAGCTTTTTTAACTTTTTTTACAGACTATTTATTAAAATTGTGATTTTGTACAAAAAAAAATGGTGAATGGAAGTTTGGAGTGTTATTCTCTTATTGTGGCAAAGGGAGTTTAATTAAAATGAATTTTATTCTCCTTTAAGCAAGATTCTCCATTTATGTGAAAAAAAAAAACAGCCCTATCCAACTGGACGCCCGTTTCACACACACGCATTCAACCAAACACAAAAACACACATTGTACCACCAGGTATACAAATATGATCTTTAATATTTTATTTACAATTTAAGGAAACAAAGCAGCCTTTGGAGAGGGTTACATCTGGACAAATGTACATAAAAACCAAAAAGGTGCCAGTTTCTAATGAGAGTTCATAAAGGGGTGCATTCTGCACGTTCTGGAGCGTTTGTGCGCTTTACAATAGTGTCACGTTTAAATAGTTATGAATTAAGCTCTAGTCACAGTCTCGGGTTACAAACACAAAAATGGGAGGAAAAAAAAAAGTTGGCGCTGCAGTTTTCAGCGTCCAACGCGTTAGTGTGTGATCAGTTAGCAGCCGAGTTTCAGGTAGAAGCGGACGATTCTGACGGACGAATGGTAGGACAGCTATTTTTTTGCGAGACACCGACTTGCCGGGGGTCGGGGCGACATCGGTTACCATGACGTCCTGCCTGGAGAGCCGAAGCAGGACTAAAGGTCACCCCTTGTGACCCCCCCCCCCCCCCCCCCCCACCCCCACATCCACAGTGCTAAACATTTTCGTCCAAACACAAACCAGGGAGAAAGTGACACTGGTGCCAGGGACTGACTGCAGTTAGAGCAACCTGTAGGCCCTCCCACGTAATCAGCAAATGAGCAAGAAGATTTACCTCAGGGCCCATAGTCACACCCATTGCAAAAGGCAGACTAAAAGCTGATGTTTGTCAAGGGCCAACATAAGTCACCCATCATATGAAAAGGGCACAAGATTGACACCTTATTATAGCTCTGTAAAGCAAGTATTCAGTATTTTTTCACACTTCAGAACACATGGGAAAATATATATATTAAGGCTTCAAACCTGCAGGTTTATTTATAATATTCAAATGGGGGGGAAAAGAATTAAGAGCAGGTTTGAGCAAAAACTTTCTAAAAATGCAGTTCATTTGATTAAATTAGGGGATTTTTTTATATATATAATTTTTTTTTCTTTTCTTTAAAAAGTGTGCACTTGCAGCAGCATTCCATCCATCACCATTTCACCGCATCGTCTTTTCGAAGTCGTGTTCTGAAATCACCATGCGTGCTCGTCTTCAAAAAGAGAGGGGGAAAAAAAATCTCGCCTTTCCTGACTCCACCCTCTCCCAAACTCAGGTTGGCTCAGGTTTCACAGACAGACAGGCCTATTAGTGTCTCTATGGCGACCGCATTGGGCGGGGCCAGCAGGTAAGGGTGAAGACCGCCTAGGCTGGCCAGCTACGGGGGGGGGCACGCAAAAAAAGTGTCCACCCCTCCAGCTGTCTGTCTGCCCGCCCACCCCCCTCTCCCCTCTCCCCCCCCGCTCTCTGGGAGGGGTAAGGGGGGGGGGTTCAGTTTATCTGGACGGGCAGGTCCTCTCCGTACTTACGCAGGAACTTGGCGTGGTTGTGGTTGACCGACCAGAGCGGGTGCAGGTGGCGCGGGTGCATGGTGGACAGGAAGTGCTGCCGCCAGCGCCTCTCCAGCTCCATCAGGCCGCGCAGCCCCCGCCGGGCGTACACCTGCACCACCTTCAGCCCGTGCGGCACGTGGCTCTCGTTGAAGATCCTGACGGACGGACGGACACAGAGTTCACAAGCGAACCGGGGTCAGCCACACCTGCAGCCAAACAGCAGGCTGCACACATTTTAAAATCAGGACCCTCCACCCTCACAGCCTCCCCCCTGCTCTCATCTCTCATAGCTCTGCAAGAATAACTTTTTTTTAAGAGAATATAGTCAAGTATCTTTCCTCCACCCCCCCCCGCCACCCCCACTTTTTTTTGTTTTAATTAAATTTTTAATTAAGAGCAGACCAGCCACTCTCCTTTCATATACGTTCTGCCTTTATTCAGACTGGTGAAAGCTGACAGGATAAAGGGAAAAAGGATCACAGCAAAAGGGTCACAGTGGGAAACTTGAACCAACCAACAGCCAGGAGGGGTGGGGGGGGGGGGGGGGGGGGCGCCGCACGTCTTGTAACAGTGGGGAAGGTTAAGAGTGGGTCTGAGCGGAAATGACTTTAGAAATGCATAATTAGTGGGAATTATCCGTACGACGCCTTTTACGTTATGTTACTGGGGAATATGAGGCGTGCATTCCTCCCCTGGCCCTCCCTCCCTGGCCCCACCCCCTCCCCTGGTTGCCCCACCCCCTCAGCTAATTGCCCTTTTGGCCCCTCCTCCCGCTCACCCCTCCCCCTCCTCCCCTGGTCCCTCCCCTCACCCCTCCCCCTCCTCCCCTGGCCCCTCCCCCTCACCTGGTCTCGAGCCCAGCGGCCTTCTCCAGCATCTCGGCGGTGACCTCGCGCTCCTCCTCCTCCTCCTGCCGCCTCCTCCTCTTCCTCGCCCTCGCCGAAGAAGGTCCGCACCACGGCGCGCAGCTCCCGGCGGCGGGCGGCGGGCAGGCCGTCGCCGGCGGTGACCAGGGCGCGGGCGGCCGAGCGCACGCGGCGGCGGTCCGGGTCCTCCAGCGGGCGCACGCCCTCCTCGCAGCCCAGCGGCGCGGCGTGCTCGTCCGCCAGCCGCTGCTTCAGCTGCCCGTCGTGCCCGTTGGACGCCGCGTGGCACGCCGTGCACAGCAGCAGGATGTCGTGCGAGTTGTGGTCCTTCATCTCGGCCGGGAAGTGCCGCCGGTACTCGTGCGGGACGATGTTCTTCCTGCTGCGGGAGGAGGAAGAGGAGGAGGAGGAGGAGGAGGGGGGTTAGAGCAGGGGTCCTCAGTCTTATCCAGAAAGGGCCGGTGTGGGTGCAGGCTTTTGTTCCAACCAAGCTGTAACACACCTGCTTCTGCTAATCAACCACTAGAGTCTTTGCTGAGAACCTCAGTTAGTAGAATCAGGTGAGTTACTGCTTGGTTGGAACAAACCGGCCCTTTCTGGATAAGATTGAGGACCCCTGGGTTAGAGGATCCTCCTCGGTGCAACTCAGAGCAATATAGTCACCCCCATCCCCCACTTCCATTTTTAGATGTAAAAGCACCTCATGGACCTGGCTTTGTAACTCACTCCCTCACACTCGTTTCAGCAGGCTGAAGATTCTCCACAAGGGGGAGCTATTGGCACACACGGCACTTTGCATCAATGACAGTGTGTCCTTGTTAAGAACACAAGCAGCCTCATTAGTATCCGGCCACCCAATCATTCACTGCCTCTGATGGATTACACCAGGGCTGTAGAGTCATTGGGTAATTCCCTTATGCTGAATGTATAGCTTAATTAATGCCATTATTTTCAGCATAATAGTGGTTTTATCAACTTTTATTTTGAATATTTCAGACCCTCGCAAAAGTCCTTACTGTCGCTAGCTTCTCACTGCAGGTAACGTTACTTACAGGTCGAACCGAAAACAACCCAACTCCACGTCGCTTTTCATCCCCTTGGAGAACATCAGCTGACGACCACCGAGGAAAAGCAATTCCAAGGTTAACTCTAGCTCTTGAGGGAGCCCTGTAGGCTTGTCTTTTTGATTCGCTGTATCTGGGCGGTTTCACTAGCTAGTTAGCTAGCAGCAAACACTGCTGAAATCTGAACCCAAACCACACACACCTCTCCCGACACAGAAAAGGACGCCACACCCAGAAACATCCCAAACACATTTTAGAACAACAGATACAGGTAAAGGTGCGCAAATTCCACAAAAGTGCATAAGAGTCCAAAGACACAGTTCTCAAGGCTTTAAATGGCAGCAGACTGAAACCACAAATACCTGCTGCAGATACTGCAGCTCTCCAGGACTGGAGTTTGACACTTCTGGCCTACAAATTTTTTTTTTTTTTTAATCCGTAACCATCATCCCCCTGACAGCAAGGTGGGGGTGTCAGGAGATCTGACCACCTGGGCTCTGACTCAAGTGATTGTCACCATGACAACAATCACAAAAGGTGATCACAATCACTAGCCCCCCCCCACAGCATTTCCCCCCCCCCCCCCACATTCTGAATTCCCGCCCCTCCCACGGTCAACAGACCTAATGTAAGAGTCCGTCTTGCCGCACACCACGCACAGGTTCTCTTTGGCGGTGAGGTAGTAGTCGTGCTGGGAGTCGGGCCGTCCAGACGGTTCGAACTTCAGCCTCACAATGAAAGGGTCCTCACTAAGGAGCTCTAGAGCAGGAGAGAAGGAACTCTCAGCACAATGAAGGCGGCCATTTTAACTCTGCTCATTTGTCCTTGGGCATGTAACAAACAGCAGGAGTTCAGCTCAGGAAGGCACCAAATAATTCCAATTTTTAAAAAAATTATTTTTAAATCTACAAAAAGTTATTCATATAAAAGTGTTTTGTGAGTTTGGTGGCTCATGGTCACTATCACTGGCCTGGAATGACCAGGCATGCAATATTCTTGGCAACAGAAAGAGCCTCAAACGGTGAAAAGGAGTAGCAGTGCTACCTCCAATGCCCTTATCCAGGTACCACTTGGCCTTCTTCTTATCACACGTGCAGAGGGGCTGGCCGTCCGGGGCATAGAGGAAGCAGTTGTCATAGAGCGGAGACTTCCTGGAAAGCAGACACAGACACACACACACACACACACACACACAAACATGAGCATTGCTTCCCCCAATTTTCTGGAGTCCCTTTAATTCATATTAATAACGCTATAAATCTGACAGCAGCAGCAGAAGCAGCAGCAGCTCCTCGGAGGCTCTCCCGGCTGGGCTGGCTCACCTGGCTGGGCTGGCCCACCTGGGGCAGTCCCCCCTCGGAGCTGGCTCACCTGGCTGGGCTGGCTCACCTGGCAGAGTACCCCACGCCAAGCTGGCTCACCTGGCTGGGCTGGCCCACCTGGGGCAGTCCCCCCTCGGAGCTGGCTCACCTGGCTGGGCTGGCTCACCTGGCAGAGTACCCAGGACAGAGCTGGCTCACCTGGCTGGGCTGGCTCACCTGGCAGAGTACCCCGCGCCGAGGGGCTTGCGTCTGTTCTTCCGGGGGTCCGGCACCTGCTGGTCCCCGGAGCCCGAGCTCTCTGACGCCGTCTTCCTGCTACGGCGCCTCCTCTCCCCGTCCGGGCACCGCACCCCCTCCCCGCCATCCCCCAGGCCCCGCCCACGGAACGGCACGTCCACCAGGCCCTGGCACTGAGAGGACAGCTGGGAAAACGCCGCCGTGGAATCGGGGGCGGAGTCAGGGGTGGGGCTAGGGCTAGAGGCGGAGCTAAGGCCCAAAAGGTGGAAGAAGATGGCCACGGATACTTGGGCGTCCCGGGCAGCGTAGGTCACCTGGGTTTGGGAGAGAGGGGGAGGGGGCAGGTGAAAGGCTGACCCTATTTCGATGGGGGGGTAGGTGAAAGGCTGACCCTACTTTGAGGGGGGAAAGGGGGGTGGTTTGGGGAGGACAGAGCAGCACGGCGGGGGGCACCACCTGCTCTGAAGTCAGCTGACTCGCCTCCCAGTCGCTGCAGCGCAGCTCCAGGCACTTGTCCAGCGGGATGTCGAGCAGATCCGCCGCCAGGGACTTCAGACTCAGCCCGTTATTCAGCACCGCCCGCCTGAGCAGGGGGAGGGAGGGGGGGGGCAACAAATCAGCTTAACGACCGATATGAATACGACAGTTCAGCCATTTTAATGCCCTAAAAGTTACATTAAAAACTTAAGCCGCGAACACGGAGGCGAGCGTCCGCCCAGACCAGCAGACGTATGCTTCTTAGAAATTTGGGGGAAGAGCCGGATGAAATGCGAGAGACACAATGTGACAGGCCGGAGAGAAGCAGTGAAAGTGAAAGTGTTAGCAGTGCCCAGCCGAAGGCGCAGTACCTCTGCCGGAGGGCCAGGTAGCGCAGGTCCACGGTGCACCCCAGCGCCAGGCCGTAGTCGCGGGCCAGGCGCTTCCCGTCCTCGTAGCAGCCCACGCCCACCTTGAGCACGCGCGGGTCGCGCAGGACGCCCGTCAGCGTTTCGGGCAGGGGCCGCCCCGCGCCCCGGAACAGCGCCAGGCGCACCAGCGCGCACAGGCCCGTGTACGAGGCCACCTGGAGCAGGGACACCGAGCCGGCCTTCCCCTTCACCGAGACCTGGGAGGGAGAGGGGAGGGGAGGGAGAGGGGGTAACGGAGAGGGGAGAGAGCCGGGGAGGGAGGGGGGAGAGCCGAGTCAGACCGTGGGACGTCTGCAGTGACGATTCTCCGAGTGACAGGAAGGCCTCTTACACACGGGGGCTTTACCCATTCGCAGTCCAGGCCCAGGACGGGGTAGACGGACAGCTCCCCCCGCAGGGACGGCCACAGCTGCTCCCACTCCTCCTCGGAGCTCACCACCGCCCGCTGCGCCGCCAGCAGCCGCTCCACGGAGGGCACCGGCAGGGGCGGGGGCGGGGGCGGGGGCGCGGCTCGTGGGGGCGTCGTCGGGGGCGACTGGGAGGTCGGCGGCTGGACGGCCTCGATCTCCGCTTCCGCCTCCACTGGTGCGCTGGGCTGGACTCCTCCCACTGGCCAGACTCCTCCCACAGGCTGGACTCCTCCCACAGGGCAGACCCTTCCCACAGGCTGGACTCCTCCCACAGGGCGGGGCTCGTCGTGGGCCTGGGGGAGCTTCCTCTGCCGGCTCCTCACGGCTCTCCATAGCAACAGGCCCCCCGCCATGGCGCCCAGAACAGTTGCCACGGCTGCAGTGACAGCGCCCTGTCTGGACATTTTGACATCAGATCGAGGGGGGCGGGGGGGGGGGTCAGCTCAGGCGACTCAGGTTACAGGAGAGGGAGGGGTAGCTGTGCCTGGAAGCAATCAACACCCACTGAAAGATGGGGGTAGGGCCTCCAAACACAACAGGGGGTGGACAGGTCCCCAAAACGTACCCTGGACTTGTATTATGCACCAGCGGGCATTATGAACGAAGTATTTTTGTTTTTGTCTGGTATTGTACCACTCTTCAGTTGGATATAAATAGCAGGAATAAAACAAAGGATGCAGTTTTTTCCCCCTCAGTGAGGAAGTGGGGGGGGGGTGGGGGGGGGGAAAGGGGACCAAAAATAGGCCAATGATGTCACTTCTCTGCTTCCGAGCTGCCCAATCCGGATTGAGAAGCTGCCCTGGGAGACCAAAGCCCCCTCACAACACTTCTCCCATGCTGGACGACTTTACCACTCTACCTGTGGGTACAAGCAGTAAACCACCAATTACTCACAATCAATACCGTAACATTGATGGAGAGCTATTAGGTTTTGCCATGGATTCCAGAGTATGTACATCAGCTGCATATGAGGTTCATTGAGACTTATGAGCTTCTGTACCAATTCACATTTCACAGAGGAAATGGTATGCATATCAAATTTGCTAATAATCTTATTTCAGGTTGCTACATGGCCTTCTCAATTAATACATGTATTCCAGTGAGTGCAATAGACGTCCTAAATATTAATAAAGCAATTAAATTTACTTAATTCGATTTGGATTGCATTCGTTATGGACTCCAAACACCAGATAAGAACACTCATGAAGTTCCAGTTAAAATGAACACAAGTCGATTCGTCTTTTTTTAAGTATGAAAAGTGCTTAGGGACCTCGTGCAGTGCTTAGTTTAACGTGCGTTGTGGTCAATACCAGACGAGTAAACATGCCACCAGCATCACTGCACCCTGGCATTGTACTCGCCATTGACGCCATTGCCATTGATTCGGAAGTCAAGCAGAATCTTTCATTTGAAATTACTTAATTAACCGTGCAATCAAACGGTCGTCTTCTTTAAAAACCTGAATATTCTGAATAAACAACTGAATAAACAAAATTCACACCATGAAGTAACGAGCCGGCCAACATACTGCCACATTTTGTACGCCGGTTACTTTCCCCGTTAGTATGACATTAAACGTAAAGTCTTAAAAACAACCCAACAACTTAACAGCTGTTCAGTGAGCTCGTCAGACAGAAGCAAATTATGTAGCTACCGTTTGGATTAAGGGCATCCACAGTGAATCAATGTCTGCTTTCGTTCTCGGCGTGTTAGCAAACAATCAGGCGGTCATTTACGGGGAATCAATTGATTATTTGGTTACAAGAAGACCACTTAAATGACTGTTTACAACACGTCGTCGCAGCTAGCTAGCTTCCTTACGGGACCAAAGCTTGCTAGCTCGCCTCGTACTAATGCTTATTATTCAAACACAATGGAAACAACATTGCCTCGTGCTATGCCAGTTCCTTTCACGTCACGTTTTATGAGCCGACTGGCCAGTGTCTTTCATAAATAAAGTCTTGTATGTAGCCAGCTGAAGTTATTTTGTTGCATTTTGTCACAAGACTAGCGGTTGGTATTGCTCATCAGGATAGATAGTTAGCTCGCTTGTTAGCTAGCTAGCTAGCTTGATACCCAGCAGCAAATGACGAAGGACACAGTTCTGGAGTCCACAAAAACCCTCTTTCTGACAAATACAACTTTGTGCAAATGGACAGAAGTCTACATGCAACTGCAAATTTCGTTTTTTTTCTCTTTCGCTAAATACGTACCTCTGTACCCCAGACATCCACACGGATTCAAACATGCCCTGCAAAGCGCACGCTCTCGCTGAAGCAACACCGCGCTGGTCTTCCGGCTCTTTTAAGCAATCAGTGCTCCCATTCCGGACAGCGCCCCCCAGTTTACCGTGAAATTGGAGAACGGTCAAAACCTGCATGGTATCCTTCATGTTTATGTTACTTCTCTGCGTTCGAGTACGGAAAGAAGTTTTTTGAACATGCATGCAATGAAGCATGCGTTAATATAACCACTTTTTTTTTGTATTTCATATGTGGAAAGAGATTTCTAGCACATGTGTGTTGTATGGTGCATACTGAGTTACCATGGCTCAGTTTGAGCAGTGATATATCCTGCAATATGAATTGAATTCCACGCGGAAAACCACTCATTTTCACGTTCGTTCCATAGTTGACCATGATTATTCAATTGCCGTCACATGACAGATGAACCTTTTTTTTCCCTCAATTTTTGAAAAACAATGACGAGTGAAATAAATTCCAGGCAACCTCAGAACCGTACACAAAACACAGATCTGAAAGAATTTATCAACATTCAAGAGCAAATGAAGGCATTTAATTATTTTGTAGTCAGAACATTAAACTTAAAAAGTCATTCTGGAAATACAGCAAAACATCTCTGTGCAACAATAGAGTTTTTTTTTTTTTAATTTATTTTTGTGAAGATTTGTTACATCAGTCCTTTCGTGGGGGTTGAATTGTCAGATGAGCCCGGCTGGAGCAGTTTCCTTGACGCAAAGCGGTCGTGTCATCCTCTCCTATCGACTCTCCTTTCACGGCAGGTGGTTAAAACGGAACCACTGGGGCTGATCACAGTAATGTCCGCTACACTTCCTTAAGCACATGTGTTATTACAAATATCTCCACAAGGATCAACCATCGAAGAACGCTGTGACGATAGAACTACAAAACGACAGCGACAGCTCGGTATCCTACCGGCATCATTTTTATTCAATCTTTTTGCTCCAATTTCATTTTTTTTTTTTTTTTTTAAAGTAAAATAAACTGTGAAAAAAGAAAGAATTCGATCCACAGGTTATGACACGGCGGGAGGGATGGGAGACTGCAAACAGTAAACCCGCTTACACTCGGCATCAGGCTCCAAACGCGCTCTGAACCCAACAGAACTGCCCCGTCTCTACCGAGCCTACGCTCTCCATCAATGAAAAAAACCGCTCCACTGCCAATGGCGCGGCCGGCCGACCGATGGGTCGCCACAGCGCATGTGCAAATCCGTCCGTAAAAGCAACTTTTCCGACAGAGAGGACAACAAATGCAGCACATGAAAAGAAATCGCAGCCCCGGAATGAAACTGCTGATAGTGTTTATATTCGCACAAAACTCGTGACAGAGTTTTTAAAAAAGAAAAAGTGAAACAAAGTTGCGCTTTGTGTAGTAGACAGGGATGGAAACATCAGTTTAATATGTACTTAAGCAATAGAAAAATCAGAGGAGGAGGAGGATGAGGAGGAGGAAGCTGCCCGGGTAACATGCCAGACTCCCACGAGAGCCCAGATGCTCCCCCTGCTGGGTCCACATGATTGTTGCTGCAATAAGAACTTATTTACATTAAAAACCCACATCCAATCACTGGATGCCAACAACAGAACAAAACAAACTTTATAAAGCAAAGAAACTGTCCCTTCACTCTGTCCCACCTTTACATACAATAGAAATCTATTAGAAATTAATCTCTGTGCGCGAGTACAGCGTGCGTGCACGCATGTACGTAATCATGCACACACGCACGTACTTATACGTGCACGCACGCATGCACGCCAGTATGTACATATGCATACACTCACGCATGCACTCATGCGTGCATGCATGCATGGACATATACATGCATGCATGTACATAAGCGTACACGCACGCAGGCATGTACGTAAGCATGCATGCACACACGTACGCAACATGCATGCACACACGCATGTACGCAAGCATGCACATGTACGCAAGCACGCACACACGCATTTACGTAAGCACGTATGTACATATGCATGCATGCATGCACGCACGTACATGCATACACGCACACATGTACATATACATGCATACACGCATGTATGTATGCATACATGCTGTGTGCAGGCAGGCAGGCATGCCCATGCATGCGTGTACACATATACACACTCATTTTCATAACCGCTAGCCTGCACCTTTGGCAAGATTATTTACATCTCTTCAATTAAATTCCACAGCTATTTAAAATATACTAAATGCATAAAAATAAAGATTTTGGCATTCTCATTCATTCTTCTTCTTCTTTTTCTTCTTCTCAATCTGAGGTTCGTGAAAATCTCTCATTTGGAAGCTCAGCTCTCTTCAGTGCTCAAGTCCATCTGACAAGCGGGCCAGAAGTTCACACCTCCACAAAAAAAGGAGGGGGGTGGGGGGTGGGGGGGGCAGGTTGTATGAGTAGCAAGCAGAACCAGGAGGGGGGGGGAAACGGACACCGCCCCCCCCCCCCCAACAGGCCTGCTACGTGTGCCTCCAGCGAAGGGTGGTAGATGGGGGGGGGGGGGGGGGGGGGGTAAAGCCAGCACCGCTCTCCCACAGTCCCACGGGGTCCGCAGGCAGCCCCCGGGGGAATCTCCCCGCGGCGCTGCGCGATCACAACGAAGCATTACACTGGGCACACGGCGCGGGTGAACGGCTGGAGAGAAGCGACTCGCCCTCGCCCCCTTCTGCTCGGCGCTGGCGCTGCTCTGCGCAGCCGGAGGGGTCCGTAATGTGCGTCACCTGACGGGCGTGGCCTCCAGCTTAGACCACATCGCCAGGAAAGAAGGGTGGGGGTGAGGGGTCGGGTGGATGGGGCGTGTGAGGGTGGGGTGGGGGGTTAGGATCCACAGAGGATGGGGAGGGGCGGTCCTTGCTTCTGTAACCCCCCCCCCCCCCCCCCCAACACCCCCTCCCCGTGTGACTTCCTGCTTTTGGGAGTTCAGAGCTGGATCTCGAAGGTCTTGTGCAGCTCGGTGGAGAAGGGGTTTGTGGGGGAGGGGGTGGTGCGCTGGCGGGATCTGCCCTCCAGGGCGGCCCACTGCGCCTCGAAGGCGTCCACCTGGGGCTGGGGGGGGGGGCGGGGGGGGGGCGCGGGGGAGGACGGGGGGGGCAGGGCGGGCGGCGCCCAGCTCTCCGCCCCGTTGAAGGCGGCGCTGCCGTTGGCCGGCTGCGCGGGCGGGGGGGCGAAGGGGGCGGGGACGGGGACGGGGGCGGGGGGCTGGGCGGCTTGCCGAAGGGGCCGCAGGCGGGGCGGGGGTCGTACTGGGGGAAGGGCACCTGCGGCGGGGGGTAGATCTGGGGCGGGGGAGGGGGGGGCGGAGGCTGCGTGGCGGAGCCGAAGACGTTGGCCACCATCTGGGAGGGGGTGATGCCCACCACGGGCACGCTGGGCGGGGCGTAGGGCAGGCCGTTGGACATGGGGTAAGACGCCGGGGCGGGGGCCTGGAACGGGGGCTGGCGGGGGGGCAGCAGAGGGACGGCCGGGGGCATCTGGGGCAGGAAGGCTACGGGGGCCACAGGGGGCCACAGGGATGGGGGCGGGGGCGGGGGCAGGGACAGGGGGCGGGGGCGGGGAAAGGCAGGGCAGCAGCGGGGGGTGCCCCCACGGTGGGGGGCGGCTGCTGCGCCCGTACGGATTTGGACACCTCCTCCAGCCAGCGGTCCGCCTCTGAAGGGGTGCGTCTGTGAGAGGGCGGGGCAACCTGGACAACAGGGCAGCAGCAGGGGCAACTGGGGCAGTTGTGATGGGAATGGGAGGGGCAACAACTGCAGGGGCGGGGATGGTCCAGTCTCCTAGGAGATAACACAAACACATCAAAAATACCGAAACGCCAACAGGGCATTGGAATCACACGACGCACACATTTAGATTACTAACAGACAAAACGCATTTTAGATCATAATCATTTGGTTGAACAAAAAAGAAAACAATATACATTCATTAATGCTCACCGTGCATAAAAAATGCACCATTAGTTTAACATTAATATTTTTAAAAAGATTTTAAGAAGTGCTTTGGCCACTCGCAGGCAGGGGGCGATGTGAGGTAAGTATGGCGGTGCGGATGGCCATTAACGAAAAGCCGTGCTAATGTTATTAGCGCCCTCTCTACCAACCAGAGAAGACCTGCCCCTTTTAGCCGCTTACCTGAGTGGGCGTGGGCGTGGCCGTGGGCGTGGGCGTGGGCGTGGGCGGGGCGTGGGCCGAGGGGCCCGCGGGGGTTTTGGCCCAGGGGTTAGTGTCGCGGGCGGGCAGTGGGGGGGGCAGCGCTGGGGGGGCAGCGGCTGACAGGTTAGCAGGAGGAGGGAAGGCAGGAGCCGAGCCGTTCACTACGGCAGCAAACGGGGCTGCAGTTAGAGACAGCTGCTGTTAGGCATGCTCCAGGTTACACACACACACGCACACACACACACGCGCGCATAAGCACACACACACACACACACACACACGCGCATAAGCACACACACACACACACACACACGCATAAGCACACACACACACGCGCGCGCGCATAGGCACACACACACGCACACACGCACACGCGCACACACACACGCGCGCGCATAAGCACACACACACGCGCATAGGCACACACGCACACACACACGCACACACACACGCACACAGGCGCATAGGCGCACACACACACGCACGCGCACACACACACGCACACAGGCGCATAGGCGCACACACACACGCGCGCATAAGCACACACACACACACACGCGCACACACACGCGCGCATAAGCACACACACACACGCGCATAAGCACACACACGCGCATGGGCTCACACGCGCACAGGCACACACACATGCGCACACACATGCGTGCGCATAAGCACACAAACACACGCGCACGAGCACACGCACACACACGAGCACGCACACAAGCAGAAGCACATGCACACACTCAAACGTGTCAGGAAACAGTGCAGACTGACACACTGAACACATGCGTTTAAAATGGCGCATCTCTCAAAGCAAGCAGGTTGTGAAACATAAACTAAATCCCCACACACACACGCACGCACGCGCACACACACGCGTGCGGGGGAAGGGGGGGGGGGGGGGAGGGGGGGGCGTACCTGGCGCGGCGGGCGACTGCGGGGACGAGGCGGGTCTGGGCATGGGCGCGGAGGAGAAGGGGTCCTCAGGGGGAGCGCTGAATGCCGTGGTGATCTGAGTACACAGAGCACTGATGCTGTCCCCCTCTCCCTCCATCTCCACCTCCGCCACTGAGACAGAGAGAGGGGGGGGGGGGAGAGGGAGGGGAGAGAGAGAGGAGGGGGGGGGGGGAGAGAGAGAGAGAGAGAGAGAGAGGGAGAGGCGGGCAGAGAGGGAGGGAGAGAGAGAGGGAGAGGGAGCGGGGGGGTAAGACAGAGAGAGGGAGAGAAAGGAAGAGGTAGGGAGAGAGGGAGAGGGGGAGGGAGGGAGAGAGAGGTAAAGAGAGAGTGAGCAAAAGAGATAAGCAGACAGACAGAGGGAATTTGTGTCAATTTGTTTCATTGAGAGAGTGAAGGACAGTTCTTCACCTTGGCATACGCCCCATTTCTTCATAAACGAAATAAGCAAGAGATTTTACTACTATTTCAATTTCAGTTAAATTCTGCTGTCACTCCAAGACGCACGATAACCAAATGGACATTTTAAAAAGGAGGACATTTGAGTGACTGTGGGAGAAGAGAGGAGACAGATGAGCAAAAAACAAAATTAACAGAAAAACAACCCGAGGAACCTCACACAAAGTTTCTGAGCTCCCGTTAGCGTCTAATGAATCACCTCAAGCCGTCTGTCAGAAATGGTCTGAGGGTCATCACCTGAGCAGACGTGTGTGACGAAGCCCGTCCTGCTGTTTAGTGTGGGTGGTGAGCAGCTTGCTTTGGATTCAGCCCGAGTACGAAGGCCCCAGGTTCTTTTCTTTTTAAAAATAACACCTTTCTGACACGGACTCCCCGGTAAAACAGAGGCTTTTTAAATGCGTGTCTCCTTTCAGAGTTAGAGGCCTGGGACTCGGGTCAGCGTCTGTGTCGTTTCCTTCCCAAAGAGACCCTTTCATATTTACAGCCCAGTGAGCGCTGAGGACATGTGCTGGATCATAATAAAGAGGCCTCTCCTGATTGGCTCTTCCGTATGTGAGGAACAGCTCTCTGTGCGGGTAAGGGCTGCGCCTGTGGCTCGTAGGCGGGACTCAGAGACTCCAGGATGCTCGTGATTTTCAGATGCGAAGCACCGCATGGACCGAGCTTGGAACCAACTCACTAACTCACTCACTAACTCACATTACACTACACTCACTGACACACTCACTAACTCACTGACTGACATACACACACTCACTAACTCACTCACTAACTCACATTACACTCACTCACTCACTGACTGACATACACACACTCACTAACTCACTCACTAACTCACATTACACTCACTCACTCACTGACTGACATACACACACTCACTAACTCACTCACTAACTCACATTACACTCACTCACTCACTGACTGACATACACACACTCACTAACTCACTCACTAACTCACATTACACTCACTCACTCACTGACTGACATACACACACTCACTAACTCACTCACTAACTCACATTACACTCACTCACTCACTGACTGACATACACACACTCACTAACTCACTCAATAACTCACATTACACTCACTCACTCACTGACATACTCACACTCACTAACTCACTCAATAACTCACATTACACTCACTCACTCACTGACATACACACACTCACTAACTCACTCAATAACTCACATTACACTCACTCACTCACTGACATACTCACACTCACTAACTCACTCAATAACTCACATTACACTCACTCACTGACATACACACACTCACTAACTCACTCAATAACTCACATTACACTCACTCACTCACTGACATACTCACACTCACTAACTCACTCAATAACTCACATTACACTCACTCACTCACTGACATACACACACTCACTAACTCACTCAATAACTCACATTACACTCACTCACTCACTGACATACTCACACTCACTAACTCACTCAATAACTCACATTACACTCACTCACTCACTCACTGACATACACACACTCACTCACTGACACACACCACTCTCACATCACACACACTCACATCACACCCACATCACGTACATTTAGCAGGCTGAAGATTCTCCACCAGGGGGAGCTATCAGCACTCGAGTAGCTGAAATTCCTGGTAGCTGCGTAAGAGCGGTGCTTCGTATCATTGGCTCTGCATGTCCCTGTCACAGGGAAGCCCCGCACGGCACTGCCGATGGCGGGGTTGGGTGCGGGGAGCCAGGCTCACCTGCGTTCTTGATGGGGAAGTCGGTCTTGCGGGGGGGGGCTCACCTGCGTTCTTGATGGGGAAGTCGGTCGGGGGGGGTTTGGGGGGGGGGGGGGCTCACCTGCGTTCTTTGGGCTCACCTGCGTTCTTGATGGGGAAGTCGGGGGGGGTTTGCTCGCGTTCTGGGGAATGGTGGGGGGGGACGGCAGTTCTCGTTCGCTGCGCAGCGACATCTCGTTCATGCGCAGCCGCTTGAAGGGCGAGGTCTTCTGGCTGAGCGCCGGAAAGCCCCGGAAGGAGCTCTGGCGCGCCAGGGCCTCCACCGTGGCGTGGCGCCGCGGGATGGCGTGCGGGTTGGAGTCCTGCGAGGGCGGGGCCAGCGGCGGCGAGCCGGAGGGGGGGGAGGAGGAGGAGGCGGAGGCGGAGGCGGAGGCGGGGCCCGGGGGGGCAGCGCAGAGGCGGGATTGGCCGGGGCCGGCGCCAGGTTCACGGGGGCCGACGCGGCGGCCTTGGCCTCCGTCTCCGCTGATGGAGGAAATGACATCGTCGCGTCAGACTCACACACCACGGGCAGGACGTCATGGCTTCACTGATTCTACTCGTTACATTTGGAACTGACATTACAGGCATTTAGCAGACGCTCTTATCCAGAGCAACTTACATTGTATCCAATATACATTTATACAGCTGGGTATATACTGGAGCATTGCAGGTTAAGTGCCTTGCTCAAGGGTACAACGGCAGTGTCCTACCGGGGAATCGAACCTGCGACCTTTAGGTTACAAGACCAACTCTTAGCCATTATACTACACTGCCCCACATTACTCCCGGTTTGGGGGGTCTGGTTAATGTGTTCATCACTGAAACCCCGCAGGTCAGCAGGCGCTCTCCCTAACACACAACGCCATGGCCTCTGTACACTCCACAGCCCCCCCGGTCAGGCCTGTGCAGGGCTACGATCAACACTGACAGAGACTCCGTCAACACTGGTCCTCAACTCCGACCAACAGTTATAAGCACAAATACAGGCCACTGAGCTGGAAAAGGAGCTGACTGTGTCCCATTAGCCAATCACCGGCTCTGTGCAGATCTGACACCGGACTGAGGGGCCCTTTCGCACACAGAGCAGTGCCTTCGGATGAGCTGTCTAACAGCCAGAGAGCAGCGTCTCGTTTCCGGAGCCAAAATGGCGGCCCGGGCGCTGGCTCAGCCCACGCCCACCTTTCTTGGCCTCCTGGATCTGGCGCATGACCTCCTCGCGCTCGGCCTGCTCGGTGGCCGTGGTGACGCGGAAGGAGCCCTCGCGGGTGAAGGTGGTCCTGTTGGCGTCGAAGGTGGCCGTGACGCCGCACTCCTTCTCCCGCTTCTGCTTCCTCTCCAGGCAGGCGGCGAAGGCACAGCCCACTGCGTGACTCAGCCGCTCCCCCTGAGAGAGCAGCAGAGAGGGGCCCGTCAGAGCGCGGACAGACCCGGAGCTGGAGCCAGAGCTAGAGCCGGAGCCAGAGGGTGTGTGTGTGAGTGTGTGTGTGTGTGTGTGTGTGTGAGTGTGTGTACCTGTGAGTGTGTGTGTGTGTGTGCGAGTGTGTGTGTGTGTGTGTGTGTGTGTGTGTGTGTGTGTGTGTGTGTGCGAGTGTGTGAGTGTGTGTGTGTGTGTACCTGTGAGTGTGTGTGTGTGTGTGTGTGCGTGTGTGTGCGTGTGTGTGAGAGTGTGTGCGTGCATGTGTGATCATGTGCGTGTGTGAGTGTGTGCTTTTTTGGCTCCATTCTACAATGCCAGAAAAGCAAAGCCATGCTCCACAGTGATAGCATGGAGCCCAGACTGTGGGGAGGAGCTCAGGCTGTGGGCGTGGCCAAGGCGGGAGGGGCGGAGCCTCACGGAGTCCTTGATGGCCATGAAGCAGTGGCAGATCCAGCGGCGCGTGGTCCCATCCCGGCAGATGTAGGAGAAGGCCCTCTCGAAGTTCCGGTCAGGGGCGCAGAACGACACCTTCTCTATGGTCTGGTCCAGGAGCAGATCCTAGGGCACATGGGAACAGCACAGGGAGGCCAGAATAATTAGTGCCCAAGGCCAAGTATTAAACATGGTGGGTAACTAGGTGTAAAAACAAATCAAATAAAATCGTATTCATGTAGTGCTCTTTACAGAAAATTGTCACAAAGACAAAGGCTTTAAAGAATAGCAGAAAAAGAGCAAAAACCAGGCCTGAACCCCCAAAATAGCAAGCACATAAAAGCGAGTCACGTAATTACTAGTAATACCAACAACAACACCAAATTAAATCATCTGTTCCCACACCCCTGTACTCTCCACAGGCCCTCATTCTTGCAGGTTTGGAGGATCATTAATTAATCAAAAGGACAAAGCGAAGTGACACATTTTTATTAAGTGATTAAAAGCAGAAGATCCATCCCACAGAGGAATCCAGCGTGTCATCCACATCGTAGCAATGTCCTAATTTCTCCACCAGGTGGCAGCACACTCCACTCAGCACAGCGGGATTCCGATTTTAAACCCGCTTCTGTTTTTGAGAGCCATCGGCGGCGGCTCGCCGTCCTTACCTTCGTTTTGTCGTCTACGACCCGGAGGCCGTCTGCAGACACCCACAGGACGGCCTTCACCGCCTTCTTCCCTGCCTACGAGAAACAGGACAGGAGACAGAGACCAGGGGGTCATGGGTGTGTGAGAACGCAGGCACAGCGCTCCACTGTCCCCTGGGTGGAGCACGCACACACACACACACACACACACACACACACACACTCACACGCTCGGGAAGGTAATCTAGAAACAGCAAAAAAAAAAAAAAACTGTGAAATGAAAGGTTTTGAGAGTGCAGGAGAAAGGTGTGCACAGGTGGAATGTTGAGTGAAGAGCACCCAGGTGAAGAGGAGGAGGAGGAGGAGGAAGGCAGACACTGCAACACAGCAAAACGGCAACAGCCCTCCCACCACACACAGAGGAGACGCCTCACTCATTCACACCACACCACCGCACACAGGAGACGCCTCACTGATTCACACCACACTCCGCTGCTGCTTCTTCTCAGGCTGGGTGTGTTCAGGGGAGAGAAGGGTGGCAAGAGGGTGGCACACACACACACATACACGCACACACAAGCGCACACGCTCTCACTCACATACTCTCACACACACACACAAATCTTAACCCAAACCACTGTAGGAGTGCCCACAGTGCCCGCCAGTTCACACGTACACACACACACACGCACACGCACACACGACACACAAAGCACAACTTACTTTTTTAAAGAAGCCCTTGAAGGATTTCCTGTCCTGGAGTGAAGAGTGATAAAGGGAGGAGGAGGGGAACAAGGCAGGAGAATGTTACTGATGGAGGCTAGAGGCCGTGGTGATCGTGAGTGTGTGTGCGTGCGTGTGTGTGTGTGTGTGTGTGTGTACGTCTGTGCGCGAGTTTGGGTGTGAGTGAGTATGCGTGTGTGTGTGTGTGTGCGCATGAGCTGAGCGCATGAACGTGTAGGTGTGAGTGTGAGGGTGTGTGTACGCACGTGCGTGTGTGTGTGTGTGTGTGTACGTGTGTGAGGGTGTGGGTGGGGAGTGGGGGGGCTGGGAGAGGTCTGAGGTGACTGCTTCGGTTAGGAATGGATGAATGACAGGAGAGAGAGAGAGCGAGGGAGAGCGAGGGAGAGGGAGCGAGAGCGAGAGAGAGAGAGAGAGAGAGAGTGCAGGGGAGTACACACAGTCCCAGAGTGAAGGTGTGGTCTTCCTGCCAGTATTATTTTAGTAGAGGTTGTCAGTGTTTCCCCTAGCATTCTCCAGAGATGACGCACCTCCACGCTCAGAAAAGCGTCACCGCTCCTCGAGGAGGGAGCTCCGTTTCTCACTTTGACCGTTCGCCACCTTCCGTCTTCTACAAGCGCCGCCTTTCCAGCCCTTCCTTTAAGGAGGTACCGGGCCTTATTTGAGGCGGGGGCCGGCCCGCCCTGCTCATAACGTGCCTCGAATTAATATGCGCCTGAATGTCAGCCCTGCACAAGCAGCCAGCCTACTCACGGGTCTAAAGATAAAATAATTTTTGAAGCCGGGGAGGCTGTACACCTACGCCTTACGTAAGGCTGGCGAAGCGTTCCTCGGGAAACTAAACTGCGCACTTTCCAAAGGAGTCCGTGTGTTCATCTGACAAAATGTCTTCTACTGTTGTAAGTTACACTGTACAACTTCTGCGAGTCTACGGGCATCGTAGGAGATGGGACGTTGTCGTTTTGGGAGGACGAGCGGCAGGTTCATTGGTAATGAGACGAGCAGAGAGAGAGAGAGCAAACAGGGACTGCGATGAAACAGAAAACAAACTGAATCAGCAGAGCCCCGGCTCAGATGAGACTAATACCTCCACCTCCTGAGATCTTCAACCAATCAAACGCTACATCTAAACACCACCTTCTCCTCCAACTATTTCCTTCTCTGCTGATCAGATTGCTACGTACCAGCTCTGCAGTACATGGTTCCACAGAAAAGAATAGGGGAAACACTGATCATCGTGATTGTTATGATTATTGTTATTATTGATGTGCTATACCAGGATTAGTACACCAGTATTGAGCCAAAAGCGTCAATCAAAGTATTCCAGTGAAAAACGAAATTATGCCTTCGGAGGGTCCTGATTGGCCAACATTCTGTCCGTCAGAGCTGACTGGGTCACACCTCTGAGGGAGTTGGCCCATGGGTCAGAGGCCCCACCCCTCAGAGGCGTGGCCACAACAGGCAAAAAAAAAAAAAAAAATTAAAATAAAATAATAATAAGATAAATGGCCCAGCACAAGGTGTCCGCCACCCCCTGTGACATCATGAGCAAACGGTATGGGCAAAGTTGAAGAAGGGTGAAGATGATAAAACTTCAAAATCATCAAAACCTGCCCCAAGCTGATTGGATCAGAGCAAATCACCACTCATATCTGGTTTTCAGTTTCACATCATGCTTTTGCTGTCGTTTACTGCACGCTGGTTTCAGCACAGACACACACACACACACACACACTGAGTCAGACTGAGCAGAGAGTGTTTACAAACATGAGCCCAGCTCAGTCCCACATTCAAATCTCAGTGACTGGGTCAAAGGTCGAGTTCACAGCACAGAACCAAAATTAGGTACCCCCATCCCCCCACCCCCCCCCCCCCCCCCACCTCCCAAAACCAGTTCATCCTGTCATCATCTCTCCCATCTCTTACATCCCTCCTTCTTTTCTTCTGCTTCTCAGTCTCACTCCATCCCTTCAGTAAGGTTAATGATAAACGATCGGTGTGAAACTCTGCTATGGTGGAGCATTAATACATAAATGAAAAGCTGATTAAATGATTAATACACACACAATGCGTCGGTGTTAGTGTGAACGCCAAACATGCCCGCGTGTCACACGCTCGTTAGTTAAAGGACAGATTTGTTAAATAATTAACCAGAGAAAGGCGGGGAGGGGCGGGGGGGGGGGGGGGGGGGGGGGGGGAGGGGAGGAGGGGCACACAGGAGGGGTTTTATTGGCGATTTAACCATAACCTGCTTAAAAACAAAAAACAAAAAACAAAAAAAAAAAAGAACGAGACAAAACATAATGCAGTCACAACAATCAGCACAAACATTTTCAACGTGGCACAAGGAGACATGGGTAATGGAGACACAGGCATACAGAGGTGAGCCGTGACGCCATGGCGACCGCTCCTCCAGAGGAACACGGCGTCCCCCTCTACCTGCGCGCCCCCCCTCCCTCCCTCACACCATCCTAGTGACTGAAAAATACAACTCTTCTGTAGGAAAGAGGGCAACAGGAAAAACAATAACACAACGCACAAGCTCGTGGGTGGGGGGTGGGGTGGGGGGGGGGTCGCCCTCCACCCCTGTGATTTGGTGGCCGGGGTTCGGGGGGGGGGGGGGGGGGGGGGGGGGGGGTGGTGGTTTCAGCCGCAGAAACACCAGGCTGCTGGGCCTGGGTAGGAGAGGGACACTCGATCGCCCCGCTCCTCCACTCACAGAGTGTAATGGGTCACTGTGCACTGCACAAACACACCCCCCCCCCCCCACTCACCCCCCCCAGCTCCCCAAACACACACGTGGGGCCAGCAGGGCAGAGAACAGCACCGCATTCATTGTGCTGTTGGCTGCAGTCCACAAACAACCTCTCTCTCGCTCCCCCCCCACACACACACACACACACACACACACACGCACGTATGCAGGAGCAGAGGCCCTCTGCCACCCTTCCTCCCTCTCTCTCTCGCTCGCTCGCTCTCCCTCCCCACTCCACTGTACTGGTGACATAAGACCAGAGGCATTCCAGGGACTATAGGCTATAGTGACCGCTCCAATATGGGCCTTAGAGCCAGTTCACACAGCAGTGACTGCTGGCTGCTATAGCGACCGCTCCAATAAGGCCCATGCGGCTCATCCAATCAGCAGTGACTGCTGGCTGCTATAGCGACCGCTCCAATAAGGGCCGTGCGGCCTGTCCAATCAGCAGTGACTGCCGGCTGCTATAGCGACCGCTCCAATAAGGGCCGTGCGGCCCGTCCAATCAGCAGTGACTGCTGGGTGCTGTAGCGACCGCTCCAATAAGGCCCGTGCGGCTCATCCAATCAGCAGTGACTGCTGGCTGCTATAGCGACCGCTCCAATAAGGCCCATGCGGCTCATCCAATCAGCAGTGACTGCCTGGCTGCTATAGCGACCGCTCCACCAAGGGCCGTGCGGTCCGTCCAATCAGCAGTGACTGCTGGCTGCTATAGCGACCGCTCCAATAAGGGCAATGCGGCCCGTCCAATCAGCAGTGACTGTTGGGTGCTGTAGCAACCACTCCAATAAGGGCCATGCGGCCTGTCCAATCAGCAGTGACTGCTGGCTGCTAAAGCGACCGCTCCAATAAGGCCCGTGCAGCTCATCCAATCAGCAGTGATTGCTGGCTGCTATAGCGACCACTCCAATATGAGCCATACGGCCCGTCCAATCAGCCGTGACTGCTGGGTGCTATAGCGACCGCTCCAATATGAGCCATACGGCCCGTCCAATCAGCCGTGACTGTTGGGCGCTATGGCGACCGCTACAATATGAGCCATACGGCCGGTCTACTGAGCAGCTTTCAGCGGTCAGCGCCTCCCCCCCCCCCCCCCCAGGCACTGCTCACATGTCCAGGGGCATGACTCACTCATACACATGAATGAGCATGACCAGTGATCCGTGAGAGCTCTCTCTCTTCCCCCTCTCCCTCTCCCTCTCTCTCTCTCTTCCCCCCTCTCCCTCTCTCTCTCTCTCTTCCTCTCTCTCCCCCCTCTCCCTCTCCCTCTCTCTCTCTCTCTCTCTTCCCACTCTCCCTCTCCCTCCGTCGACACTTTCCACACCACTCATTCAATCAGAACCATGCCTTCCTTTAACCAATTAGAGAACTTGCACAACGCAGCAGACATTTCCATTTCTTGCCATCAAACAGCACTGAGCTACTAAAGGGATCAATTGTTTAAGATCTGGATGAGCCAAGATCTCCATTTTATTTTGCTGATGATGCGTACGACATAAGATGCGCCCTTCTGGCCCGGTTACCCTGTGGAGCGTGGCGAGTGGAGTACACCCATCAGGTGCCCAACGTCCCGTACGCGATTGTGGGGGAAGGGCGAAGAGCGGTATGGAACCTGCACGTTCAGTGGGTTCGCACGCGCACGCGCAGCGACGCTAACCCGCCGGCTAGCGTGGACGGGGCCGTAAAAGCCTGCAAAATTACCATCGTAAATTCCAGCAGCAAACAACCAGATAAGCAGTTTCAGGAACTCCCGGGAGCCCCAGCTGAAGGACACGCAGCCGTTCGGGGAGCAGCGGTGAAATAAAAGTGGCTCGGCGGACGGAGAGAAAGCTCAGAGCTCGCGCTGGGGGGGGGGGGGGGGGGTGAGATGGAGGGGGGGGGGCAGGAAGCGGACAGGCACGGCCCCGTTTGGGGCTCCCCCAGTCCTGCAGCGCTGGATAACACAGCCAGGCTCAGGGATCAGACACAAAACATGCGCTGTGTAGGGAGCTGTGTGTGTGCGTCTGTGTGTGTGTGTGTGTGTGTGTGTGTGTTTTGTATGTGTGTGTATAAGTGTGTGTGCGTCTGTGTGTGTGTGTGTGTGTATGTGTGTGCGCGTCTGTCTGTGTATGGGTTTGTGTGTGTATGTGTGTATATGTGTATGCGTGTGTGTCTGTGTGTCTGTGTGTGTGCGTATGTGTGTGTGTGTGTGTGTGTGTGTGTGTGTATGCGTGTGTGTCTGTGTGTGTGTGTGTGTGTGCGTGTGTATGCGTGTGTGTCTGTGTGTGTGTGTATGTGTGTGTGTGTGTAATTCCACTGCAGTGACATACTGATGATGCGTTCTCTCAGCTCCAGTCCCATTGGCTCTGGTGCTTTAGAGTTTTTCCGAGCGCCGGTAACAGATTCGCTCGGCAGGGAGACCCAATGGGGGGGGCTACACAAAGCCACGCCCCCTCCCTGGCAGCGGGTACGGCGGCGACGCGCCGAAACGCTAAACCCCGCGTGCGCGCGCAGCCCCAGAAGAGCCGACCGCCAAAACCGCCATCTTCCACCTCAGCCCGAGCCGCCGGCCTCCGGGGGGCACTTCAGGTCAGGTTCCGCCCCGTCACGATTGCCCGATTCGGAGGCCAGAGTCCGCGCTCACCCACTCACACGCCCCAGCTCAGCGTCAGCGCGTGCTGCCGGCGCGGCTCACCCCGTCCAAAGGCTAACGCCGCTATTACGCAAGCACGTTTCCACTCAATAAACTTTCACGCCTTTTCCGCTGCCCTCTGAAAAGTGGAACTCCCCAGCCTTATGAATAAAACACTTACCGTGGGACCCATTAAAACCAGAACTTAAACAAGGAAATTTGACTTTTTTTTATTTTATAGCCGTTTCTGAGAAGTCTGGGTTCTGTCCTCAGTGGCCTTGAGCACGCACGCGTCGGCGGGAGTGAGGCCTTGCGTGTGAGCGCTATAGCGCTTAGCGGTATAGCGGTTAGCGGTATAGCCGCTGGCGGCGCGTTCCCCTCCCGCAGCGAGCGGCGCAGTAAACAGGCTGCGAGAGAGAGAGGGAGGGAGGAGGAGAGAGGGGTGAGAGAGGGCGAGAGAGAGAGAGAGAGAGAGAGAGAGAGAGAGAGAGAGAGAGAGAGAGAGAGAGAGAGAGAGAGAGAGAGAGAGAGAGAGAGAGAGAGAGAGAGAGGAGCGCCGAGCGCGTGCGACCGCGAGAGGCTGCGGGTTCGACACGCGGACGCCCTGCGCTCATCTGCGTGGACCTCACCCTGAGGAGTGCCCCCCTGACCCCCACCCCCCTCCCCCCCAGCCTCAGAAAGGCTTTATTCTGCATCTTACCAGGAGGAGGGGAGGGGGCGGGGGGGGTATTTTTGCCCCAGCAGGTAGTAGAGAGCCTCTGTCGGCCTGCTGGGAAATGGGTCATAAAGCAGGGGGAGGGAGAGAGGGGTCCTTTAAGGGTAAACCGCACGAAAAAACCTCTAAGTGAATTACACCGCTCCATGTGCCCTTGTGCCCTCTTACGGTTTTTGGAGGTATGCGTGCTGGAAATGGGGCACGCTTCCTCTCACGTGGCTGTGCGTTTCCCCCCCCCCCCCCACGCCCCCACGACCCCTGGCCCCCACACCCCGTCTCTAATGCATGAGCAAATAAAGCAATTACCCATCCTCACTATTATTTTCCTCAGTCTGCACAGAACCATTAAAGCCACATATTTTTCACTGAAGCACTGACACTACTTCACATTTTGGTAGAAATGGCACCATTAGTCATCTTCATCCTCTGCTTGCCTCCATTTCCCAGAATGCACTGTAAAGCTGGTCACACAAAGCCCACCTGTTAGGAACAGGCTGATAACATGGATGCGCTGTTCAACCTCAACAGCAACACCTTAACCAGGAGGCACACAAAGAGGAGGGGGTCAGCTAAGCCACTCCTTTGTTAAGTCTATTTGCGCACTTAGGTGATCAGTAACCTTTTTAAAGATTACGTTTAAAAACAATGCGAGATACAGATACAGGTGTGGGCGGAGAGCATCCTGGGTATTGGGCTGGAAAGCCTGTAGACAACTTGAGATTCACTCATTATTGCTGGGTGCTACTAAAGAAAACAAAGAGCTTTTCAACATATTTACCTAAGGGTTGTATTTAAAGATCTTTAATGAGTTCCCCTTGAATGTTGAAGCTCAGTGAGTTTAATGATTAAATGGCATGGAGGGGACAGCGCAGTCCAGTGTTTGGGGGGGGGGAATAAGACCGGAGCACTGTTCACCGATTACCACCAAACCCCAGCGTACGAGTTCCATGAACCCCCCCCCCCCCCCCCCCCCCGCCACCCCGCAGTTCCAGCCTCAGCCTGGTGACGGCTCACTCTCCAGAGGCGAAGCTCCACTCACAGGACACATTCCCATGAGGTCCCTTAAATGGATAAATAATCCTCCTGGCTCCCCCATGAGACTGAAGGAGCTTTTTTCTTGGGGGGGGGGGGGGGGGGGGGGGGGGATGCGTTGGCAGAGGGAGGGAGACGGGAGGTCCCCGTAACTCGCAGCACCTGAAACAGAACTCCTGAAAAGAACCCCCTGAAACAGAACTCCTGAAAAGAAAAAGAACCCCCTGAACAAGACCCCCTGAACGTACCGTCTTGAGCCTCTTAACCGCGTCCTCACAGATGTGCATCCCTCGAGACTCCTCCACCTCCACATGGCCCAGATACTGCGGAGAGAGAGAGGAGGAGGTGAGAGAGAGAGAGAGAGAGAGAGAGAGAGAGAGGAGAGGGTGAGAGAGAGAGGGAGGTAAGGGAAAGAGAGAGAGAGGTCAGGGTGAGAGGTGAGAGAGAGAGAGGGAGAGAGGGAGAGAGAGAGAGAGAGAGAGAGAGGGGGTGAGGGTGAGAGAGAGAGAGAGAGAAAGAGGTGAGGGAAAGAGAGAGGTCAGGTTGAGAGAGAGAGAGAGAGAGGTGTGGGTGGGAGAGAGCGATAGAAGGAGAGAAAAGATGAGGGACAGAGAGCAGAGAGGTGAGGGACAGAGCCTGTGGGAGTTTGTGGTTTGTCATTTATGTACCTCAATGCTTTTGCAACACAAATTTTACTTGTCATGCAAATAAAGCACATTTGAAATTGAACCTGAATTTGAGAGAGGGTATATGAGAAAGAGAGGGTGTGTGTGTGTGTGTGTGTGTGTGTGAGGGAGAGAGAGAGACAGAGGGAGAACAAGAAACAGAGAGGTAAAGAGTGAGCGAAGGAGACAGAGAATGACAGAGAGAGAGACAGAGATAGAGAGTGAGAGACAGAGGGTCAGAGAGAGAGAGAGACAGAGGGTGTGTGTGTGTGTGGGGGGGGGGGGGGGGGGGGGGGGGAAGGGGACTGCGATTCAGCCCACCCCACAGGAAGAGCCCCTCGCCCTATCGCGGGGCGCTGGTGACCGTGTGGCTGGCCCTGCCGGCTGACCCCTGCAATCAATGGGCGGAAAGGGGCGGGGCGGGGCGGGGCCGGCCCGGGGCCCCTGCGTGTCACCGTGATGTCACACCCCCGGCCCACCCAGACACCAAGGTCAGCCCTGGAGACGCTCCATTGTGTGCGCTGCCGAACAGGAAGTCCTTACCCTTTCCCTCCCGCCCAACCCAGCGCCCACAGCGCCCCCGGCGTCTCCCCCCTCCCCTTTAAGGGAACAAGCGTCAATCACAGCGCCATCGACAGCCGCAGTCGATAAACATTCTCCAATGCGCTCTCAGAACTGCAAATCCCATACCGCTCACACCAGCTCAGCAGTCTCCATGTGCCAGAGGGTCACTATACATCTACAGCAGTAGTGTATGGACAGTAATGGCTGTAACTCAGAGGTTGCAGGTTTAAATCCCAGGCGGCACAGCCATTATATCCTCGATCAGAGCTGTCCAACCCTGTTCCTGCAGATCTTCCGTCCTGTAGGTTTTCATTTCAACCCTAATTTGGCACACCTCACTCCGTCAATTAGCATCTCAACGAGATCTCTAGCTGTTGAACGAGCTGCGCTCTGTTAGGGTTGGAGTGAAAACCCGGTAGGCCCCCAGGAACAGGGTCGGCCAGCAGCCCTTGCCCTTGAGCCAGATACTTAATCTAAATGGGCCGGACGAACACCCAGCCGTATGAATGGACGGCGTGTTTGTTTTTCACACTGCACACGCAGTAAATGGCCCCTGATAAGAGCTTCTGCTATCTGCTTTAAATGCAGCGCAGAGCCCTCCTGGACAGAGCAGGCCTCCAGGTTACCGTAGCGCTCAAAGTGCCTCTGACCTCATCACGCCGAACACAAACACTGAGGCAGAACGCACAACAGCGCCGCGCCAAACATCTGTCTGTCGCCTGCGGAACGCCAGGCCCTCCAGGCGATGGGAAGCGGAGTCTAAACGCGACTGAAAGCGAGGCTGTTTATCTGATCGGACGGGGAGAAGCGGGGGGGGGGGGGGGGGCTCCATACTGCCGTGAGCCCCAGAGGCCAGAGATGGTTTCGGGGCTCCACTATAAATACGTGTGCGCAAAAACAAACCCCACCCCCACCTCCACTCCCCCCACCCCCACCCCCAGTTTCATTTCTAGAACCTTCTGACTAATAAACCCATCAAAACAGCCGTCGTCGGCCCCGCGCGTCTGGCGGAGGGCGAGCGCGGGAAAGCGATCGCCGGGGGGGGCGGGGGAAACGAGGTGTCGGGTTGTGCGTATCCGCGGCGGCCTGACGAGCGGCGGCAGGTGCCAGAGGGAGCGCTCCCGTGTCACATGAGCGGGGGGGCCTAAATGCGAGCCTGCCCTTCAGACCGACTCCGCCCACGCTCTGACTGACAGCCCATTCCCAGCGCGAGGGAGGGGGGCAGGGAGGCCACGGACGGACGGCGGGCGCGGAGGGAATTCTGGGTATGTTTTAATATACGAATGCTGATGATGGGTCGAATTGCACTTTAAAGGAAAAAATTCAACTCATTTGGAGTCCCCAAAAGCAGTAGTGCTGACATACATGCGCAGTATGTTTGGGATTAAACAGGAGCAGGGTTCTTCCTGACTGCATCACTAGGAGTCATTTTCCCAGCCTTCAGGGGCACTCAAACTCATAAAGCAGGGCATCAGTGCCACTGCCTGCGGAGAGCAGAAACAGCATCCTTTCACTGAATTCAGCATTTAAGGGACCTCCTGTTTACTGATGTGTGATCCTGATGCTCCTACCAACTCAAGCTCATCAATCTCTCACACACACACATACACCAGTTACACCCATATTCATACACATACAGAGACACACACACACACACACACACACACACACACACACACACACACACACACACACACAGAGGCATGCACACACGCCAGCACGCACATGCACACACGTGTGCTCACATACGCCTGTGTCTGTGAAACCGGCCCTAAATGCTAATGTAGCACAGTATCTCAAAACCAGCAACCATGAAGCTCAACCATAAAACATTCATGGCAACGATTCCTTGTTTTACGCTGCCCAAACAGCTGGATTCTAAACATATAAAAATTGAAACCAGGTTAAATAAAAACCACACAGCCATATCTAGCCAGAGGAGTCCACTGTATAGAGCTTAACCTGTTCAGGTTCTCTCAGTTTTACAAGAACAGAGCTTCAGGATTAGCAGCGAAGTCATGGGCATCTCAGCAAAGATAACTTTACGGGTGTTTCTGCTGTGTTTCTTCTTCTGTAGTATTTCTCAAATGAGCTCCCTGGCCTAATGGAGTGCTGTGGGGGCGGAACTGTGCAGTGAGGCTCCGCCCACGAGTGTGAAGTCAGCAGACTCAGCACATACAGGAGGGGGCGGGCATGCAGTGAGCAGCCACTCCTGTGAGCAAAGTCCAGCAAAACACATTCTCATGCCAGTCAATAGCAACCTCTCACACATACACATAGTTACACAAATGCACACATGCACACGCAAACACAAACATGTACACATTAAC
>CM045883.1:9196305-9198805 GCA_025169545.1 Anguilla japonica | reverse complement strand
CCCGCACATTCCAACAGGAATACACATGGCACACAAATAACACTGCACACCAGGGGGAGAGGCCTCTGTGTGTGTGTGTGTGTGTGCATGCGTGTATACGTGTGTGTGTGTGCATGCGTGTATACGTGTGTGTGTGTGTGTGTGTGTGTGTGTGTGTGTGCGCATAAGTGTGTGCATGTGCATTTGCGTATTTGCATTTGCTGTGTGTGTGCCTGTGCGTGCGTGTGTGCATGCGCACACATGCATGCATGTTTGTGTGTGTGTGTGTGTGTGTGTGTATTTGTGTGCACATGTGGGAGATCTGATTACATCTAAAATAATCTTTCTAAGCATGGAGAAATTAGATTAGACTCTGCAGGAAGATCCTGCAGATGAGAGGCTTTCAGGGAACAGAGGGAGACAGAGCGAGAGAGAGAGAGACAGAGAGAGAGAGAGAGAGAGAGACAGGGAGAGAGAGAGAGAGAGAGAGAGAGAGAGAGAGAGAGAGACGAGAGAGAGAGAGAGACAGAGAGAGAGAGAGAGAGAGAGAGAGAGAGAGAGAGAGAGAGAGCGAGAGAGACAGGGAGAGACAGAGAGAGAGACAGAGAGCGAGAGAGAGAGAGAGAGATGGAGGCACTGCTTCCTGAATCCAGGCCAGGCTCCAGGAAGCAGCGCTTGGCTCTGTGGCTCCAGTGTGACAGGCTGGACTCTGGGAGACGCGCTCCAAACATGCCAGGCCCAACACGCGCTGCCACAGCCCTCCACAAACACGAAGCTGCCATATGAATACACAAACAATTAAATGCTGCCGTGTTACCATGGCAATCTCATTTTTTGCAGTTAGCGCTGGATTAGCATGCTTATGTAGAGCAGGAAACATGGGAAGAGTGGATGTGTTATATAAACCTGGCCTTGGAGAAATGCAGGGCCAGAGTGCATGGCATTCAGTGCTCAGAGCAGCAGTGTGGGGCTGCAGTGTGGGGCAGTGGTCAGAGCAGCAGTGTGGAGCTGCAGTGTGGGGCAGTGCTCAGAGCAGCAGTGTGGGGGAGTGCTCAGAGCAGCAGTGTGGGGGAGTGCTCAGAGCAGCAGTGTGGGGCAGTGTTCAGAGCAGCAGTGTGGGGCTGCAGTGTAGAGCAGTGGTCAGAGCAGTAGTGTAGAGCAGTGGTCAGAGCAGTAGTGTGGGGCAGTGGTCAGAGCAGCAGTGTAGAGCAGTGGTCAAAGCAGCAGTGTGGGGGAGTGGTCAGAGCAGCAGTGTGGAGCAGTGGTCAGAGCAGCAGTGTGGAGCTGCAGCGTCGGGGGTATTTGTAAGAAGTCTGAAACAGTGCCAGCCGAACGAAATGTTCAGGGCCATTATGGAAATCATAAAGGAAGAGTGAGAACAGAGAGCCCACAAGCTGCACTAATGAGGCCCTGGTGCACGCTCTGCTCTCCAGGCAGAGGAAGGCCACGGCAGCCAGCCGAGACAGACAGGCCCATTCCCACGGGCGCTAGCCCACCGTGAGCCTTCAAACAGAGAGCCCCACAGCACCCGTAAGCAAAGACAGGAACACGCTAACACCCATAAGCAAAGACAGGAACACGCTAACACCCATAAGCAAAGACAGGAACACGCTAACACCCGTAAGCAAAGACAGGAACACGCTTACGCCACTAAGCAAAGACATGAACACACTTACACCAGTAAGCAAAGACAGGAACACGCTAACAGCCGTAAGCACAGACAGGAACACGCTAACACCCGTAAGCAAAGACAGGAACATGCTAACACCAGTAAGCAAAGACAGGAACACGCTAACACCAGTAAGCAAAGACAGGAACACGCTAACACCAGTAAGCAAAGACAGGAACACACTAACACCCGTAAGCAACGACAGGAACACGCTAAGCCCAGTAAGCAAAGACATGAACACGCTTACGCCACTAAACAAAGACAGGAACACGCTAACACCAGTAAGCAAAGACAGGAACACGCTAACACCAGTAAGCAAAGACAGGAACACGCTAACACCAGTAAGCAAAGACAGGAACAGGCTAACACCCGTAAGCAAAGACAGGAACACGCTTACACCAGTAAGCAAAGACAGGAACACGCTAACACCAGTAAGCAAAGACAGGAACATGCTAACACCCGTAAGCAAAGACAGGAACATGCTAACACCCGTAAGCAAAGACAGGAACATGCTAACACCAGTAAGCAAAGACAGGAACACGCTAACACCCGTAAGCAAAGACAGGAACACGCTAACAACAGTAAGCAAAGACAGGAACAGGCTAACACCCGTAAGCAAAGACAGGAACACGCTAACCCCCGTAAGCAAAGACAGGAACACGCTAACCCCCGTAAGCAAAGACAGGAACACGCTAACAACAGTAAGCAAAGACAGGAACACGCTAACACCAGTAAGCAAAGACAGGAACAGGCTAACACCCGTAAGCAAAGACAGGAACACGCTAACCCCCGTAAGCAAAGACAGGATCAGGCTTATGCCAATCGCACAACAACATGCGAACACGCTGCAAT
>CM045883.1:9163805-9191305 GCA_025169545.1 Anguilla japonica | reverse complement strand
GTTTGCTGAGAAGCCTGGAGACCAGGAAGATGGAAAATGTATCGTTACCATTTAAAAACAGGCCCTGACACATTTCTGAGCCTTTGGTTTGGGTTGATAAATGAATCCACTCTTAGTCACAATTAACAGGCATTTTTGCTGAGAAGCTTGTATTGCGAGTCCAAGACCATTTAATCTCCTACAGGAATATCTTACAGGGCATCGATGGACAGAAAAGCGAAAGTGAAGGGCTTATGGAAGGATGGAAGGATTAAAGGGTGGAAGGACGGAGGGGTGGAAGGGAGTTCCTAAATTCAGGGTTCCCACACTTACCTCCGGAATGCTGGAAATTCAAGAACTCCTCTCTCGTTTATCATGTCTCACTCATTAGTCAAATTTAATGACCCATAAAACCCTACAATAAGAGCCAGATGCTGCGTATCACCAATAAAACGTATAAATGACCTCAATATCCTGGAAAATAAATGCAGCTCCAGGATCAGACTTTTCTAGATGACCAAACTCTCTCAACTAATCTCTCGCCATTTAAAGGGCTTTACAGTCGGTCTGTCATAATAGCAGTTATTATCAAGAGCTTTAGAGTCACAGATCTTACCGTGCCAAACCGGAGGGCTTTCGAGGACTCTGAAGGACTGTGGGACCGTATCTACGGTTACGGTGCGAAGTGCTCTGAACCAAATTCAGCACGGTTTCAAAATTTATTTCACACAGGCTCCACCCCCACAGACTAAACAACTTAACCCAGTAGTGTCTAAATCCAGTTTCTCAACAGGAAGTGCAGAGGAGTGATTTGGAAATCCTCATTTTGAAATCTTTCCAGATAAGCAATGGGGATTTATTTATACACAACTTGCACAAGCCTGACGCATTTCTGCGACTTCTCCATCTGTGCAGCTGGCCCGGCGGTGTGCAGCTCACATCTGGTGCACGTGCTGCGTTTAGCAGAATAAAGTTTACAGGGAAAAGGCGGGTTCCTGCAGAGTGAGTGTGCTGCAGGCTGTGAGAGTGACCAGCTGCTGCTGCTGCTGCTGCTGCTGTTACTGTTGCTGCGGTTACTGTTGCTGTCGCGGCTGCTGCTGTTACTTCTGCTGTTGCTGCGGTTACCGTTGCTGTCGCGGCTGCTGCTGTTACTGCTGCTGTTGCTGCGGTTACTGTTGCTGTCGCAGCTGCTGCTGTTAACTGCTGCTGCTGCTATTACTGCAGCTGCTGTTACTGTTGCACTTACTGTTGCTGCTTGCCCTCCATGCAGCCCACAGGCCTGTATCTCTCAGCAGAGAGACACTGGAGCCTGGTGTGGAGGCCCCATCATGCTTTATTCATGCCCCCCCCCCCCCCCCCCCCCACCCCCACCGCTCAGCGCAACAGGAGACAGCAGCAGAGGACATCACACAGCCCGTCTGACCAGACAGCCAGAGCGCCACACACACCCCACCGGCCTTCTAACGACACGGCTCGTGCAGCACAAAGCCTGAGGCTCAGCAGTAACAACAGCAGCGATGACGCTGAACGAACAAGAGCGGCCGCCCGTAAGCCTGGCACACACACCGCAGCGCTTCTGAGAGATGGAGAGGCGACCGAGGGTCAGGATGACGCACGCTGTGACCGGTCTGGGGTGTGTGCGTGTGCGTGTGTGTGTGTGTGTGTGCGTGTGTGTGTGTGTGTGTGTGCGTGTGTGTGTGTGTGTGCGTGTGTGTGTGTGTGTGCGCGTGCGTGTGTGTGTGTGTGCGTGTGTGTGTGTGTGTGTGTGTGCGCGTGTGTGTGTGTGTGTGGGGAGGGGGGGGGGGGCCCAGAGCCCGAGGGCCAGCCGCATGCCCCGTGGCCCCCCAGGCGTTCGTCACCGAGGCCCCAGGCTCTCCGACGGGGCTATAAATAGGCCCAGCAATGAGAAACACGGACAGCCGCTGCTTCGGTAACAACAGCCTCCCCAACAGGGGAAGAAAATAAATTACCGGCGGCTAACGGCGAGATTTTAAACAGCAAGCAGCCCCATCATGAGCCAGTTCCTCTCCGGGATAGAACAGTCAATTCGGAAGACTTCATTTTTTTTACAGCACCCCGTTTCTCCTGCAGTTAAAACGACTCTCCTGCTGTGGGGCTGCTGCCCTTCTCTCAGATTAAGGAGGAGGAGGGACAGAGATTCAGTTCAGTCATGACAAACATGCAACCAGGTCACAACCACTTCCAGTTCCCATATCTGAAATCTACAATCACTGCAGGCATTGCTACAACTGTCATTTTACAGATAAGCCGATATAGAGGAGAACCGTTCAAGGCCACGTACAATACTGGGGCTCTATTCATTTCTCAATGAAATTTAACACTCGAAAACATGATTCTGGAATGCATTTTTTGCATTTTGTCTGTCATTTTCCATTGACGCACGCCAGTGAGTAAGGACAATGACAAATAAGAAAGGGGGACAAATATTAAAAGCAGGCCTGTTCCCTAAAGAAAGGCCTGCCGGCCATGATAATGCAGCACCTTTGTGTTCTGCAGCCCACAGCTCATCCTGCTCATTTCTCAGGTTACGCTCTGAACTGCAGCTGACTGCGCAGCCGTGCGGAAGGAGAGTTAAATAAAGAGCACAAAATGAATAACAACCGCCATTTAAAAAAATAAAAAAAACCGATGAATGCCGCTGAATCAGGGCCGGCCTCGCGAGCGTAGTCACCGGACGCGGGGGGTGCAGTGCGCGACTCCGAACGGGACCTTGCGTCATCGCCACGGCCCGGCGAGCGTTCCACTCGCCCGCCCCGCCGCCGTCGCAGCGGGGCGAAGCTCAGAGCCGCGTTTAATATGCAGAGACGGGAGCGCGTCCCGCGCGCGCATCCAGGCGCCGAGTGCCCGTTCGTCATTGGCTGGGAGCGGCGGAAAAGTCCCACGCTGCCCGGTAAATCCCTGAAGTTTACAGGAACGAGTGGGGGGGGGTTTCTAAACAGTCTGTGTTTTTCCGGAAGCGTCTGAGGGGGCGGGTCATCGGCGCCCTCGTCCCGTTCGGGGCCCAGAGACGCGGCGCGTGATTTTAAGGCGTTAAGCCCGGGGTGCGATTTCGACGGCACGCTCGCCAGATTTCAATATGACATCAGGACAAGCTCTCGGGGCAATCAGGAGACGTGAATCACGGCTGTGAGGCTGTGACAGCATGAGCGTGTGTGTGTGTGTGTGTGTGTGTGTGTGTGTGTGTGTGTGTGCGTGTGTGCGTGTGTGTGCGTGTGTATGCGTGTGCGTGTGTGTGTGTGTGTGTGTGTGCGAGCGTGTGTGTGTGTGCGGTGCGAGCGTGTGCGTGTGTGTGTGCGTGTGTGCAAGCGTGTGCGTGTGTGTGAGCGTGTGCGTGTGCGCCGCGGTGAAGGAGCGGACACAATGGCGGAGTGTCTTCAGCGCACCGCGGCGCTGCCTCCGGCGGCGTGAGGCGAGGTGAGGAGCCGGGGCCCGTGTCCTACACACCCTGGATTCGCTCCGCAGCCCGAGCCGTGATGTCATCGCACCTGACCCAACCAGTCCTGCCGCTCGGGAGGAGCGTGAAAGAGAGGAGGCGCCTGCAGGTAAACATGCTCTTTCCTGGAAGGCCGGTACACACCGCACTCTCCTTCTCCCTCTCTCTCTCTCCTCTCTCTCTCTCTCTCTCTCTCTCTCTCCTCTATCTCTCTCTCTCCTCTATCTCTCTCGCCCCCCCCCTCACGTAAAACAATCAGTGAACCGCTCCCGCGAGGCATGCGGGCGCTACGCTTTCCCGGGGACGAGGACACAGGCGCATTGTAAAAGACTCGCAGGCTATCTGTGAGCCGCAAACATGACCCAGGTCCGTTACAATGAGCACTTCAAACGGACAGAGATAAAGGAAAAGCAGAGCACAGGCCTCTGCAGGGATCAGCGGTCTCTGGGGAGACTCACACACAGATTCACAGGGATAGCACAACACAGGCACGGTTTCCCCCTGTGCAGGGACTCTGTGGGATCCCAGTGTCGAGGTCTGCATTGGTACACATGGACAATACAGGACAGGCACCGTCTCTCCCTGTGCAGGGACACTGTGGGATCCCTGTGTCAAGGTGTGCACAGGAACAATACAGCACAGGCACTGTCTGTACAGGGACTATGTCAGCCCCTAGCAGAGGTGCACAGAAGCGCACAGGAACAGTACAGCACAGGCACCGTTTCCCCCTGTGCAGGGACCCTGAGGGCCCCAAGTAGAGGTGTGCACAGGGACAGTACAGCACAGGCAGTGTGTCACCCTGTGCAGGGACTCTGTCAGCCCCTGACCATTTACCATTTACCCTGTGGACTGGCCGTGCGCGCTCACATGTTGACGCACAGCGTCTGACCCCGCCCACAACCAGCAGCGCCAACGCAACACACAGGAAACTCCCCCGCCGCAACCTATGCCTGAAATCCGCGGGAGCGCAAACCCCTCCCACAGCGTGCATGTGTGTGTGTGTGTGTGTGTGTGTGTGTGAGAGAGAGAGACTCTCTGTGCATGTGTGTGTGCGAGAGAGAGAGAGTTCACCTTGACCTTTCTTTAAGTAATATTAGTCAGGCGCAGGAAGGTACAATCAGTACATGAGTAATACATGTATTCATCAGTGAGCCTAACGCAGAAGTGCACTTTTCTTTGGAAACTCTGACCCAGCCAAATAAGATCATCTCTGAGCTCACAATAACCCCCTATTTATCAGCTGCATTTCATAGGAACAAGGACAAAATTAAAGCAAAAGCCGGAATGTGTCTCTCAAAGAGGGCGTCCAATGCAAACACCGCCTCACAACAGACTCCACCCACAATGCACGTCAGGTCCAGGGTGTCATTCTAGACCAGGCCCAGGGTGTTCCCTAGACCAGGCCCAGGGTGTCCTTCTAGAGCAGGTCCAGGGTGTCCTTCTGGAGCAGGTCCAGGGTGTCCTTCTGGAGCAGGTCCAGGGTGTCCTTCTGGAGCAGGTCCAGGGGGTCCTTCTAGAGCAGGTCCAGGGTGTCCTTCTGGAGCAGGTCCAGGGTGTCCTTCTGGAGCAGGTCCAGGGTGTCCTTCTGGAGCAGGTCCAGGGGGTCCTTCTAGAGCAGGTCCAGAGTGTCCTTCTAGAGCAGACCCAGGGTGTCCTTCTAAAGCACGTCCAGAGTGTCCTTCTAGACCAGGTCCAGGGTGTCCTTCTACAGCAGGTCCAGGGTGTCCTTCTACAGCAGGTCCAGGGTGTCCTCCTAGACCAGGTCCAGGGTGTCCTTCTACAGAAGGTCCAGGGTGTCCCTCTAGAGCAGATCAAGGGTGTCCTTCTAAAGCACGTCCAGAGTGTCCTTCCAGACCAGGTCCAGGGTGTCCTTCTACAGCAGGTCCAGGGTGTCCTCCTAGGCCAGGTCCAGGGTGTCCTTCTACAGCAGGTCCAGTGACTGTTTGGAGCAGGAGGAAGAGCACAGCTCCTTGGGGAGAAGGTTCCCCACCTCTCTCTCCATAACCAGGACATTCTACGCAACAGAGGGTCAATGAGCCCTCCTCACCACACATTGCCCTGGTAACCTGCTGTTGCCAGGGAAGCGGCTGCACGGCGACGCATGCACTTCGGTGACGACAACAACCGCCTTTCACACACGGAACACTGAACACTGCCGTATTATAAATTTTCCAAGTGGATTCTCGTGTTCACACAACCAATGACTATCCATTATTTTAACAGGTTAAAATACCAACCACATATGATGGTTCCTGTAATTGTTGTCTAAACAAGATAGTTATCAAATACTTGAAAAATGCAATGGTAGGATAGAAGCAGGTCAAGAAAATAAACATATAGGCTAATGTCCAGGTGAGATAAAGTTAAACTAATACTAGCCAGAGAAGCTAGCTAAAGGTGAGCCAGTGACAGAGTGCGCTGTGTAGTTAGTAAGGAAGGCATCTTACTAACAAGTCTTTGGCACGTTTGATCCATCAACGTTACGGGTCCTTCCACACTAATGGCAAAACGGAACGCTTCCCAACCGAGCCCAGCGCACCGGAGAGCAGCGGTGCACGCTGTAGGGACCCCCTCCTGCTGAGCAGCGAGACTGAGCCCCTTTCTCAGGCTCAGAGTGAAGCTGATAAAGCAGGATGAGGCACACAGGTTACCCGGCTCTCTTTCGGCACCTCTGCGCCCTTAATCCTCACACTTCTTGCCGCACTTGTAATTTAAAAAAAAAATTTAAAAAAAGACTTAGGCGGTGCGGTGGGAAATGAATAAAGCGTGATAGGGGCGAGGGGAGAGATACAGGCCTGTGGGCTGCGTGGGCTGCATGGACCGCAAGCAGTAGCAGCAGCAGTAACAGCAACAGCAGCAGCAGCAGCAGCAGCAGCACAGTAACAGCAACAGCAGCAGCAGCAGCAGCAGCAGCAGCAGCAGCAACACAAGCAGCAGCAGCAGCAGCAGCAGCAACAGCAGCAGCAACAGCAGCAGCAGCAGGTCACTCTCACAGCCTGCAGTACACTCACTCTCCTCTACACTCCAGCTCAGTGACTGCATGAACCCGCCTCTCCACTGTAAACTATATTGCGCTAAAAGCAGCCCGTGAACCAGAGGAGAGCACCACACCGTCGGGCAAACCCCTGAAGCACAGTCACAGGACCACTCTGGAGAAGATGCTGACATTAGATGAAGATGCTGGATGTGCTTTAAATGTGCCATTAGCTTAAAAGCTCTGTACACTCCAGATCCCATGATCCTTTGCGTTAGTCTTTCCCAGCTACCGGTGCGAGTTCCTTTCATATGGATGTCTTGGCATGTTGAGCATCAGTTGATTCTTTACAATGGCTGGGCTGAAGCCACTCTTGTAAATAATGTACTTTTTTTCTTTCTTTTTTATCTACAGAGAATGCACAGATTTATGACATTCTTTTTAAAGTTGTACATAAATACATTCCCATAGTAGGCTATATCGGGTGACATGTCATCATCGGTATTTCCAAACCTCAATTTCCACACTCCTCTGGACTTCCTGTTTATAAAAATGAACTTGATGTGCCGTCTCAGGTCAAGCTGCCGTTTGTGATGATGAAACTGGCGCTAAAGCAGAGCTGACAGCGCCGGTGTCAGACGTCTGGGAATCAAAGCCCCCGCAGCCAAAAGTTCTCAGCGTTAAATTAACCGCCTGTCCGTGTTTAACGCGAGAGCTACGCGGCTGTCCGCGGAGAATTGCCGGATTTCACACTGTCACTGACTGTTACATCGACTGCAGGACAATTATTTTCCAAATCGCATGTGGCCGACAGTTTTCGCAGTCGTTCGCTTTGGGGGAATGACAACTGAGCCAACACCGGGGCCCTATGCAGGAATAGACCTGTTATGTCAGGAGACAGACAGGGAAGACAGGGCAGGGCAGGGCAGGATAGGATCAGTCGATTCTCTGAAATCTGACCATTAACTTCCTTGTAAAGTGATTGTTACGCCACAAGACTTACGGTAAAGACACAGAACACAAGTACTGCGCCAATGTCCCATTTAAACACCAATGTCCCATTTAAACACGGGTGACAATGCTTGTTGTCCTTTTGATGCCATTAGATCAAAAGGCACTCCATGGTGTCATATGCACATCTTTTCTTCTTTTTAAAATGTTTTTTTTTTTTTCTTTTTTTAATATAAACAACATGGCCGAATTGTCCCTGTACGTAATCCACAGTGTCACTGGAAATCAGTCACCTTAAAGGAATTTGCCAACGATGGCAGTAAAAATGTGGGGGAAACGACGACACGGGGGTTTAATCAGGCGAAGGATCTGCAGTGTGGCGCGGGGCGGAACGGCAGCGCCGCTCCCAGCCTGCGCCCGCGGCCCCTGATCCCGCGTGCCTTTCAGAGCGCACATGCCAGGCCCGTAAACAGAGCTCACCGCAGCCTGGGATCCCAGCAGCGCCCCCCGCCGAACACGCCACCGCGCTCCCGACACGCCCATCCCCCATCGGCCGGATCCGGTGACGCCAGGGGCCCCCGGAGCGGCTCAGCGCCGCTAATCTGCCCGCGGGGAGCCGCGCCAGTGCCAACCTGGAGCAGCAAGCCCCCCCCCCCTCCTCCTCCTCCTCCTCCTCCTCCTCACAATAGAGGTGCCACCAGAAACCATGCATTCTCTCTGCATCCCTGCCCCCGGGCCTGCCCAGGTGCCCGGGTTGCTAGGGGCAAAAAGCTTCCGGAAAGACCTGGAAACGGCCTGATGCACTCAGCGGGCAGGTACAGCAGGAAATGGAGCCGGACGCTTCATTAGCCACGGGACACCCTCTGCAAGGGGTCAGCTGGGGACCGGTAGCCACAGACAGGCATCAGAGCCGATGCGTACACACACACACACACACACACACACACACACACACACACGCGGTAACCGCCCGTCGCTCGGCCCGCCTCTGTGCCGCAGCAGCACTTGATCTCAGGGATCGATGGCGGTACGGCCCGGGCATGGCACGGCATGGCGCTCTCGCGGGCACAAACTGCGTGCCCAGCAGCTTGAGCCCACCCCCCACACTACACCACACCACACCGCGCCCCCAGGGGCACGGGCAGCACGCCCCCCACTGCCAGAGAGGCCTCATACCTGGGGGTCTTCTTCACACTGCAAATCACACAGCCTTCAAAGGGGCTGGAGGTGCGCTGCCCCAAAACAGGCCCCACAGCATTTCAGCACAGCCCACGCAGATCTGTTCCCCACTCTCTGTCCCTGTTCTTTACACCGCAATCAGGCCCAATCAGAAAGAATAGGGAATTTAAGCCAAATTTGAGATCTGGCACACTGATGATCAGTGAGTTATCCGTGCAGACTTTACCACTGAGTACAAAGTTACTAAAAACGAAAACGCATTAAAAAAAACTGCCTGGACAGAGATAGTGAAACAGACTTCTGGTGTGTTAATGGTTAACCACCAACAAAAAGGTCGAGTTTGTCAACCCCTCCATTCCACAAAATTGAACTCTTCATAAGCCCTTCCGTTAGGAAATGGTGACGGTAAGTGGCCTCCACAGAAGAGTATATTAGGCCTGCAATTTCTCATTTCCAAGCCAAAATTCCTTATTCATTCAAATGAAAGACAAATATGAATTGCTTGATTCACACCGTATTTTCGTTCGTAGGTTTAACCATTCACCTGAAAAGTCCTAGATTTTATAAAGTAACTCGCTAAATGATCTGTAAACGAAACATTCGGTACATTCCAGCTGTTAACACGGCAGCAGTAAGTTGCCGGCTAGAGACAGGAATAACTGGCACGTTTCGTTCGACAAATCTCGATTGCAACACACAGCGAGCTGTGGACAGCGATCGCTACATGTCGTATAGGTGTTGAGTTACATCACTGCACGGCCACCCATTGCGTGACGTCGAAGCAGGTGAAACGTCTCGTTGCATTTACTAGCAACGAGGGAGAGGAAGTTTTTCCCCCGCCACAGTAGGCAAATCGCATGCTAATTTGCGTGATCAAGACTGGGTAATCACCAGTACTACTACCACTACCAAAATCCCACTTCAGCCTATTGTTACTCTGCTCGAAGAAACCCATTAATATGTCTCGACTTTCAATGGATCCAGCAGAATGAAAATAGCTTTTTGAACATTCCAGAGTAAAGAATGTTCGAAGACAGGTGTTGGGCTACACTAGGTGACTTCCCATCTATCTTATTAGCTAGCCAAGTATAAATACACAACGTTCGCTACATTACAATCAAAAGTAGCCATCGTCTGTGGCTTTGTATTCAATCGTTAGGTATTCTAACGAGATCAACTATTTTCAATGAAATTACATGTTATCCACATCGTCCAAATAGTACAGAACACGTTGTAATTAGGGCCCGGCATTCTCTTTCAAAATAAAGCTAGCAACATTTCTAGTTTTTGCGTTTTACTATTACAATAGCGACATTAATTAGCCAATAACTGCTGCTTGGCTGGTTAGACTTGTCTAGTTGACAAACTAACACTAACGTTACCGACCAAACTTGTAAACTAACAGCAGCTACCATTAGTCATCAGGTTTCTAGCTACATGCTGTCCGTAAACAAACTGTAAATAGCACACAGTGAACGTCGAAATACACATTTAAACTTGCTAGCTAGATTACATACCCAACGTATCATCAACTATTCAACCCAGTAATGCTGATAGTGATACGCAGTAATAAACCTGGCTAGCAAGGGTTGTGACTTCAGTGTGACAAGCCAGTTAACTAGCTACGATAAGCCAAGTGAACACACCGAGTGTGCTAGCTGGCTTCCTAACGTTAGCATGATAGCACAGCTAACGTTAGGAAACTGAAACGGCTCTAGGTGTAGCCAACCACCCGGTATAAACGCAGTACAGCCACTTAGCTTACTGGCAATAAAGTGCAGTTGCGGCCGCAACTTACCAAGCTAACCGCCCATTAGCCAGGTACATCCTTAGCTAACGCGTTAGCCCGACGGGCGATACTCTCACCATAACACCATCCTGCGTTTTCGTTCTCAAGCTAGAGCTAAGGTTAGCTGCCTCCCTCGAAAGACATAGCGAGGTGCAGATAACGTTACGAACATAGCAGGCTAACGTCGTTAGCGAAAACACAACAGCTTTATCCTTACCTTTACAGCAGCTCCAGGACGGGGAAGAGGTCGTTGCTTGCCGAATGAACCACGAATCACTCACTAGTCTGGTCACTCAAGTGGCCAAATAATTTAAATTCCAAGGAAGTCCTAAAGAGGACCAAACAGCGCACTGCCCCCTCCGTCTCGTTGCCGAATGTTTCTCGCCTGTTCACCTGCTCCCTTAGCTATGCCAGTCGCCGGTTCAACCTAACTCCTTGCCCCTAGCAACGGACCGTCCCTCCTTAAATCAATTGGAAACCGCATGCCATATAACGGGAATTCTGGGTTGTGATTGGTGAGTGCACTTGACAGTCAGGACCATTCGCGGGACACCCAACCGGTTGTTTGGCAACGTACTGTAGTTATAAAGCTCCGCCCTGTTCCAGTAGAAAACTATTTATCCATCCAATAAGCGTTCAATAGTAGTTATTTCCATCCTTACTGTCAAGTTGGACTCTGTGAATTTACAGGCCCAAAAGAACAGGTTTGGGAACATCTCATACAAGCCTCACACAAGCATCGCTTTGTTATTATTTGGAAAAAATGAACAAAAAAAGTGAGGACCAGTATATTTTCAAAAAAATTAAAAAATCTATCCAAACCACCAATGCCTACAGTCAGCTATGGATTTTTGTTTTTTAAAAAAAACATTGGACATCAAAACTGCTTCAGCCCCAGGGTGGTGATTTTACTTGGTCTTGCGATATGGACAGTATTCTGCTGCAATAAATACAAGCTTACTGGATGATTACAAGCTTACTTAATGTGGTGTTGAATAATAATGGTTAATTTAACTCAAGCTCAAGACTATCACCTACAATTTTCACAGGAGAAACATTTGCCAGTGTTCTGCTTTTTGAACAGAGCACAGCCAACAACTCCCTCGCGTATTTATCAGTGTGAAATTTCATGACCAGTTTAAAAAGCGAACTGTATTGACAAACGTGTGATACAAACACAACATTAAACACTACTAGTCTGACGGATATAGTTTTATTCTTTTGTCCTTTTAATCAGAGTTGCACATAGATCATGCAAAATGTTTATACTGTTGGAATTGTAAAGACTCGTCATCTTGTCTATTCTTGTGTGTATGTTAATTTGTCTTGATTCTCCTTCTGCCTACAGAAAAATAGAGTACAAGAGTTTCCTGATCTAACAAGGCTCTGATGCATCCAGAAAGCCATCACGTGTGTTGCATTTAGTACGAGTATTTGTTAGTTTTCACATTTGTCTCCATGCTACCCAGTGGGTCACCAAATGAAGGTGGAGAAATTAAACACTGAAAGCGCCAACACCAGAACAACAGGGGCAGACAACAGCGAATGCACAATCGGGCGACCTTGCGCATTCCCACTGAAGTACCCCGACCCTCTCTAAGTGCTGGCTATTTGTATAGGCACTGAGTGGGCTTTTCAGGCTGAAATGACACCGTAGCCCCGCCTTGATTCTGATGAATAATTGACCTGCTGAAAAGCCAATCAGCAGCCTTGCATTCTGGGCATAGCTCCGCGTGAGGATGACTCTGAGCGCAAGGACTGCAGACTGAAGACTCTGCCGCATTCTTGGGATTCCGATACGCTGCGGATGCCATCGGAGCTGTTTACTTGACAAGGTTGCCTAGCCTGTTGTGCACTCCCCACTCCCTTTATCTCTCCCTCTCTGTCTGTCTGTCTGTCTGTCTGTCGTTATCTTGCGTTCTCCCGCACCCCACCATTTTGTAGCCTGCCACCAAGTTATGCTGGACATTTGAAAGTTCAGGGCATACAACACATGGAATTGAATGAGTTGTAGGAATATGAGGAAAGGTTATGGAAAACGTGCAGATTTTAGATCCACTCTTTGGCATGCAGCCCGAGTCTGTCTGTCTGCCTGCCAGGGACACACGCATTGCTGTAATTGCACTGCCACAAGTGCTGCTTGTTAAAACTCTCTCTCTCTCTCTCTCTCTCTCTCTCTCTCTCTCTCTCTCTCTCTCTCTCTCTCTCTCTCTCTCTCTCTCTCTCTCTCTCTTTCTCTCTCTCTGTCTCTTTGTCTCTTTCCCTGTGTGTGTGTGTGTGTGTGTGTGTGTGTGTATGAGAGACTCCCTCACAGCTCAGAGATGCTGTCCTCAGCCTTTAATTTTAATTTCTATTGTTGAAGGAACACCTCTGCTGCCCTTTTTCCCCCAGGGTCCTGGGCAACCGCACAGAGTGAGTGAGTTCAGAGGTGAATGGCAGGTCTGGAAAGGAGAGGATATTTCCAGGAAGTGGAGAGAAGACGCAGAGAGGCTGGGGGACTGGTTAAGAAGTAGCCGGGGGGGGGGGGGGGGGGGGGGGGGGCGCTGTGATGATGAAAGACCGATTGCCTCAGAGCTGAAGGTGTCTGTGTGGTGAAACTGAAGAACTTTTTTTTTTTTCTTGTGTTCCTGTTGCCAATCACTTCCCCTCTAGATTGTCTGAAAAGAGAAGCAGCACAGAGTGGTGGAAAGGGAGCAACACCCAGAAGTGTATCAGTGTTGACACTGTGGCCATCTTGTAACCACTGATTCAGACAGGTTCTTCAACCGCTTCTTCCTGGGGGCCAGATTCATATTGAAAATACCGTATATGGGACACAGATTTTTTTTGCCGTTTTTTTTAAAGTGCATGAGTAACATACTGTATATTGTGATGCACAGAAAAATGACCAGTGTTAAATAGACTCTTACAGAGTACATATGGACAAACTGTGGTACAGAGTCGGACCATATCTATTCTGTTAGAGTTGAAACGACACTGGACATTTTCACTGCGTGGCAGTTACTCATTACTCTGTCACTGATGAGACGTTTGCTGACACTTTCACAGTTGCAGACCTGGAAATGCATACAAAAAAGCAGTTTTTTCCCTTTATTTTCAGTGATCCTTTAAGGTCACAAGTTCAATAGCCCTGGAATAAGGGTAGTTATATAATTTTCTTCCATGTGGCTTCCTCTATCTCTACTGTGTGCCAGTGGAAGACATCCAAGTCTCACTGTGCTTCACACTTGCTTACAACTGCAGACAGAAATGACTGCGCTGATTACTGGCAGAACTCCACCCCAAATCTCTGGTTGAACCCTCCTTCCACCACTCCAAACTACAAATTATTAAGACTAAGTACTAAGCATGATAGGTGGGGTACATTCTGTTTTTTTTTTTGTTGTTGTTTTAAAAAAAATACAAATTACTGCCACACCCAGTCCATGCCGTTTCTAAATATGTCCTGCTATCACTGGCTAAGGTCTTTTGATTGGTCGTATATTTTTAAAAAATATTAAAATTTACGATAAAAATAGCTTTTGGTTGTTTTCTCACCTCATGATCACGAGGAAAACTTAAAATTGCCTGTCATCATGTCACTCACGCCTCTGCTCAGGGGTGGAGAGAAAGCCTGTGGTTGGCTGTTTCCTCTTGCTGTAACTCAGTTGCAGCGCAAACGCATACAGCACACAGGCCCATAAGAATTTTGATCACAAACGGTTGAACACTCAGTCCTATATAAAGTAAATAACCATTTTCAAAATAAGAATTAAGAATCCTATGCTCATCTTTTTTTTTTCAAACAATGTAATAGATAGAAGGTTATCTGGACTTTTTTGTTTGAAGCACTGCATGAGTTTTATAATTCAATGGATTATTCCTTAGGTTAGCGTTCACCCTGGTGGTCATAGTTTGTATTGCATTGAACACTATTGGCGGGAACACAGGCATCACCGAATTCATTGGATAAATTCCACAGGGTATGTTTCAGAAAATCAACCAGAAAGTAAAATCAGGATAGGGCATATTAATCCAGGTGCTTAAAGCTGTAAATGACTTTTTTATTCATCCAGTCTTTTTGATCTTTTACTGTCTATACCATAAAATAAGGGAGGAAACATTAAATATTTTCTTTGGCTCAAGTCTAGTCTTGTGTCAGAGGACTTTGCGTATTGGTGGAACTTCATGGAAAGCTTTCTCCGGACCATTAGACGGTAAGACGTGTGGAGACCTGATTGTTTTTATTTTATTTAACCTTTATTTCACCAGGAGGTCCCACTGCGATAAAATCTCTTTTCATAAGGGAAGCCAGGCCAAGAAGGAAGCTGAATAAACAGAATAAAATGATAAAATAACAGACATCAGTGATACACAGTGAAAACAAATTTTACCAATAGGTAAAAACAATAACACACTTTTATTATTATTATTATTTCTTGATTTAGTTCTTCCAGTGAAGTGAAGCTCTCTAGACAAAGTGTTTTCTAAGAGTTAGTTCAGGACCGAAGAGCTAGAAAATGAAACGCACGCTCAATTCTTACTCTTGGCACCTGGTTATACATGGCTGGGATGAACAATTCTGTTTGTAGCGTCAGGAAGTTCATAGCAGAGAGAGAACCAGGAACATGGGGAGAGGAACAACTACTGCTCTGGTTTCTCTTCCTCCCTCCACACGGATACATCATGATCATCCCTGTCCAATCAGAACCAGCGATACTGGTGCCAGTCCAACTATAGTAACCATGGGGACAAAACAGTGAGAGCAAGGCTGGCTGTCACTCAAAGAACAGCATCATCTGCTGCTGATCAAAGACACATTTTGACATGTAATTTCTTAATTTATTATTGGGGCCCCCATACTGCCTAAGGAGGCCAAGCAAACACTGTGCAGCCCTAGCGAGCTTCAGCAGGGTAGCGAGGGGACTCATGGTGCAAAAAACAGTGACACCGCACGTTACATCACCGTGCCAAAAGCAGCAAGGTGTCACATGACACTGTGTTGCCATAGCTACGGGGTATACTGCCAGATCCCCAGAGGAAACTAACTCTGTCACCTTTCAACTAGCGCTATCACCCACCACAGCTTCCCTTTCTCCTTCATCAAGTGCGACAACGGGAGTTAAGTGTGGCACATGCACATACATGGATACACCAGTGTATTTTATTAAATGTTTAGTAAGAATAAGTCTGCTGTGAACATGTCTTTCGCAAAAATGAAACGCTGAATTTATTTAATGGAGAAAAAAAGAACTCATTTAGATATGATAAAACAAATATCAGTGCATAATACAGATAAAACAACTGCATCTCCTTCACTTTGGGAGCAATAGTGTTTTGATACGTATAAACATGACGAGCAGAGTTCCATAATTTTCTGTTCATGTTCCTTTTATTCATTCTTTTTTTAATTTGACACATTTTTTTTCTTCATCCGAACCCAGGTCAGTTTAGATTTTATTTAAAATATTTACACATTTAAAAAAGAACAACAACAACAACAACAGCAACAAAAAATACATTCTCTGTTGTGGACACTTCTCCTCGTTTCAGTGTGGTCTTGAATAAGATAACCATGCAAACACAAAGTGTACCTGAACGTGCTTCAGATGGTCTCATCTAAAACCTCTCCCTCAGCACCCCTCTCCCCGCTTCACAGTGGATTATTCCAACTCTCCACCTCCCAGATCTTTTCTTCTTCTGATGCAGTCTTGGCTCTTGACCAATCAACTGACCACCCAGCCAGCTGGCCAACCCTTTGATTCGAGCATAGAGGCTAAACTTTACTAGGATGGTCTAGCTTTTGATAAAACTGCAAACAAAAACGGGAAAATGTTGGGGAAAATAACTCACTCAAGACAGTTAGCAAAAACCATGAGGGGGGAAAAATGTCCACATTGAAGGTGAGGAATTACAGGTTTGAGCTCAAAGATAGTTCAGGAGGATCCAAGGATGCACAAAACTTCCAATCCCGCCCTCCCCCACCCCCCTTCTCCTAAACCCCTTCACAATCCTCATTCACACATTAGGAACTCCGGAAGAAGAGTCCAAGAAAGGACTCTCGAAACACAGAGTCCCGGGGCATACTTGCTTCCAGACCGTGGCTCTTCAAACAGTGACAGTGTGGCGTTCGTGACCCACCGAGCTCTAGTGCATTAACCAGCTTCTTCTTCCGACGCACAGCGCATTACCCAACCCCGCCCCAACCTCCACCCCCACGTGCACTCCCCCACCCCCCACCTACACCCAAGCCCCCCCCCCCCCCCCCCCCCCCGGTTTGATCAGGTGAGCAGCTGAGGCTCCCAGGTTTGGCTGGCCAGCTGAGGCCGGCACTGTGCGATGATGGGGGGGCCAGCCGGGGGCTGACTGTCCAGACACAGGCCGCTGACCGCGTGCTGCAAAGCTGGGCCCTTCGGCTTCCACTTCTGCCCCGGGGGGCGCGAAGGGGGGGGGGGGGGGGGGAGGGTGGGAAAAGGGTAAAGGAGAAAACCACAGGGCAGCCATCAGATACACTGTGACATGTGTCGAGCAGATCAAAGGAACACTGAACACAACTGACGTGACCACAAGACTGAAATCAGCATTTAGTGATGTCCAGTGCAAAATGTCCAGTCTTATTTCAACTGTAAAAAAAAAAAAACCAAAACAGATGAAATTTAGCTATGAAGCTAATTCTGAGACAGTTACTAACTGTCCATTGTCCCTTTCACATGAACAAATAAAGAAACATGAGTCCAATAGGGACTGTATGTACTCTGTAAGAGTTGATTTAACACAGAACATTTTACTGCGTAGTGTGTGCGGGTCCTTAATCTGAGGAGAGATAATCTTGGGTTAATCCTAATCTTGGGTTTCACGGGCATTGTTAATCTCAGAACCCCTAAGAAAGTGCCCTGCTCCCGTGTAATGGGGTTCGAGGCGATGTCACACTGTGACACAGCAGCACTGGCAGAACGAGGGCCAACCTCTAACAGACTCACGTCATCCTGGGTCGTAACAGCCTAAAGTCACAAACATGATGCATTTTTTTGGACTGTGAAGTTTAAATAACTTTTAAAAAAATTTTTGTTAAAAACCGTGGATTTTTTTAATTTTAAATGAAAACAGGAAAGATCAAGGGCTGGGTTAAATGAGCGTTTGTCCTTGATATGACTGACTGACTTTTTAAATTCAGAACAGCAGGTCACTGAGTTCAGCTGTCACCAAAATGTACTCATCATCCTGTGTTCATGAAGGGAAAACAAGCACACTTATTTTTATGTCAGAGTTAAGGAAAAAAAAAATTGATCGAATCCAGGACCATATGTTTGTGATTCTGACATTGTAGACTTCCCAAGCGTTTTCTGTTTATTCAGTATTGTATAAACACCATTGTATTTTGTGGAAATACAAGGAAAAATTACTTCATATTTATTGCTCTTAGCAAAAAAATAATTCTGGGAAGAAGTAATATGACGGAGTATTTACGCTTCCAGAAAACTCTTTAAAGAAGCACACCCTGGGGAGCGGGGCCAGAATCGAGGGGAAATTGATGGGACACTTCCTAATGGAGCTGACGTGTTTTGAGGTGCACCCAGAGTTTTCGTAGTCAATAAATCAGCTGAGCTTCGACGGGTTAAACCCTACAGGCCCGAAGATAAATTAATCAGAACGAGACTTCAAACAACAACAGAGGCTGACTGGGCCAAACTGGACTGAGTGGGAACACATGGGATGGGGTTTGGGGAGCGGGGCACAGTGCAGATAACCTCTCTGAGATTGGGATGGGTGGTCCTGAGGGGGAGGGGGGGTGTAAAATGTTTTTTGGGGGGGGGTCGCGAAGCAGGGGTTAGTGTGGAGCGGGAGAAAAAAATTGACGATCCGTCAATTTCGGAGTTATTCGCCGCTCTCTCAGATTGACTGCCACACAGGACTCCACTCACACTGCGGCCCGCTTGTGAAAAAGAGGTTCCTTCTCATTAGCGCCAGGCCTGATGTGGTGAGCGATGCACTGCACGACAAAGGGGAACGACAGAGCTACACGTGCGGAACACGCAGCAGGCTTCCAATTAATTTTACAGCCCAGATGTGCAGAGTTGGACTAGCGAGCTAGCTAGCTATATCACCGTGTTGGAGTTTTAGCTATTTACAACAGAGGGGAAAAATGGGATGGCCGTTTGAGCATGTTAAATATAGACGTGGGGCTGGGGGGGGGGGGGTGGGGGTGAGGCGGGGGGGGGGGGGGGGGGGGGGTGGTGAGGAGACCTGAGGGACTTCAGAAACTGGGCCAGATCTCACGAAATCTAGGAGGCCAAAGGTAAGGCCTCAGCCGGGACCAAAAAAACCGAACGAGAGGGACGCTGGGAAGATTCCCCGAGAGCCACAGGAACAGGGAACGGCCTCCACGTCCTCCAGGCCTCGGGAGACGCGAGGACAACCTCACACGTGGTCCGGGTTAGAGCGCTTACCCCAGGGATGACAGATCGCCCTGGTGCCGATCCAAACCCATCCAGGACTGACTAAGCTCCACTTAGCTTCACTAAGACCAGCCAACTGGCCAGGCAGGAGAGGGCCTGTTCCCAGCGATTATCCCAGGACAGCGAGAGCAAGGGGAAAGAGGGGAAAGAGGGGAGAGAGAGAGAGAGAGAGAGAGAGAGAGAGAGAGAGAGAGAGAAGAGAGAGAGAGATCCCCCTCTCTGAGTTGGACCGTAATGACAGACCTCCTCTAGGGTACGGTTTCCTGAGCTTTTTTTTTCCAGAGCTTCCGTCCCAGTGCGCACGTTTATCCAACATGCCTTCCACAGCGAGGGGCGGCCACGTTCGAAAAATAAACACAGCCGCATACCGCTGCAGGGGAGTCCTCTGCACTGCCCTCTGCTGTCTCCACGGGATTTCTGATCTCTGCCCTGCTGCGAGGTCATTTCTGCACAACCAGGTTAGGAATTCATGGAGACACTGCAAAACCGAGCGCCTTACGGAACTCCGGTATTGGAAACTCGTGTGGCAGTCAGGGCCATGATAAAATAAGAGAGTTTGATTGTGGAACTTTGCAACTCTCCCTAAGCCTGTCCCTCTCTCCCATACGCCACCCTGTTTCACTGACCAACCTTCACACGTTCTCCTCATCGCAAGACAGACTTCTGTCTGTCAGCTCACCTGTTTGCCATCTTTCGGATTGCAGGGATCCAGCCTGACCTTTGACCCGGTCGAGAAGGCAGTGATAGCAAGACAGAGGTCCTGCTGACGAATCAGAGGTTCAGCGAAGGTCCACTTCTGTGGAAAGACAGACAAATGGCTCCTGATTGGCTGACGCAGCAGTCATGCTTAGGTTCATGACAGGATGAATCCTCAAAATGATCTGTTAGGACATATGATTCCAAACACGTTTATACACTGACGCACACACATGCATGCACACATTCACAGACACGCCAAAGCACATAAGCAAACATACAATACATTCAGTTAGCAGAGCGTTAATATCGAGAGCCAGGAACAAGTGAGTAAGAAGTGCGAGAATAAACTCTTCTGTGAAAATACACAGCATTAAGCCAAGTGCTAAGACAGGAGAGGTGAGGAGAGGGCTGGGTATGAGGGAGTTAACAAGTCATCTGACGAGGCCAGGCTTCAGTCCACTTTAGAAGAATGCGCTCCATATGAACATGTACACACACACAGACACACACACACACACACACACACACAGACACACACACACGCGCACTCTGAGGGCCCCTGGTGGCCGTGCCCTGACCTGTGACTGGGGCCAGATGGCCCCGCTGCCCTTGCATTCTCCCAGGCTCAGGCTCTCTGTGCCGTGGGACTCCAGACACAGGCCCCCCTGCTTCAGCATGCTGGACACGGGCTCCTGCTTCGGGATCCTGAGAGGGGGGGGGGAGAGAGGGAGAGGAAGGGGGAGAGAGAGAGAGGGGGGGGGGAAGAGAGAGAGAGAAAGAGGGGGGGGGGAGAGAGAGAGGGAGGGGGAGAGAGAGGGGAAGAGAGAGAAAGAGGGGAGGAGAGAGAGAGGGAGAGGGGGGGGAGAGAGAGGGTTAGAGTTAGAGAGGGTTAAAGAACAAGAGCAGGGGGAATGTAGATAGGGAGTGAGGAAAGAGTGGGAGAAGGAGAGAGGGAGGGGCAGAAAGTAAGAAGGGGTAAAGAGAGAGAGGGAGAGAGAAAGGGGAGAGAGAGAGAGGTGGAAAGAGAGAGTGGGAAAAGTAGAGAGAAAGAGGAAAAAAGGCAAAAGCGTGAGAGAGAGGGCGGGGAAGAGAGAAAATGAAACAACACTGGCATGAAATTCCTCATTTTGGAATGCCCGTTCAGGGTTATGTGCCCGTTCCAGTTCAGCAACAGCCTGTGGCAATCTGAGAGGGCGCAGAGTAGCAGAGCCAAAGCCATCTTCCCACACTGCTGTCCAGCAGTTGAGCTGAGCAATCATTGTCCCGGAGGCCGGCTGCGGTCACGTGACTGACCAAAGGAGGCACTGTTGCCCAATGAGACCAGAGATACCCTGCCAGCTGTCTCCATGGACACGGCTACGGCCAATCGCGCATCACCCTGCTGGTCGCCAGGCCGCAGCTGACACCGCCACAGACAGAATTCAGCTGTGGACCCTGAGGAGTGTTACCGCCTGGAGAACCAGTAGTTCAGCTGCAGTATGCCACAAAGAGCCCGAGGAAGGCTTCATCTGAATAGTGTGCAGTTAAGCCCAATGACATGGGTGTCAGAAGAATGCTTACCTCAGCTCGGGGTAAACGTTCTCCAGATACCAGCGGAAGGAGTTGCAGTTGAGCTTGCGACGAAGAGCCAGGCGGTCTGAGATGCTATGTGTGGCCGTGCGGGGGGGGGGGGGGGGGGGGGGGATTGGGAGAACAAAGTAAGTTTTGTCAAAACATGAAATATCTCCATTGATTGAACATGATATATTCACTAAGATGTACTGCCAGAATTCCAGAACGGCACGAAGAAAGGGGAGAGAAAGGAAAAGGGAGGGAGGGGGGGATGGAGAGGGAGGGAGAGAAAGGGGAAGAGGGAGAGGGAGAGGGAGAGAGTGGGGAAGAGGGAGAGGCAGAGGGAGGGACAAGGAGGAAGAGATGGAGGGGGAGAGGGAGAGGAACAGGGAGAGGGAGATGGGGGGGAGAGGGAGAGGAACAGGGAGAGGGAATGGGAGATGGGGGGAGAGGGAGAGGAACAGGGAGAGGGAGAGGGAGAGGAACAGGGAGAGGGAGAGGGAGAGGAACAGGGAGAGGGAGATGGGAGGGGGGAGGGAGGGGGGGTGAAAGCTTGAGGCTGACCTGCCGAAGGACTTGCCCTGCGCTGAGGGGCGGGCGAGGTAGTAGTACTGCTTATAGTCATCCATCCACACCTCCGCCGCTCTGCGTGTGTTCCTGCCAGACACACAGGGTCAGAGCGGGGTCACAGAGGCACAGGAAGCAGTCGGCCCGGGGCGGCGGCCAATGTGCCACCCTCAGCGCCAATGCGCCAATGTGCCACCCATCAGCGCCAATATGCCACCCTCAGCGCCAATGTGCCACCCTCAGCGCCAATGTGCCACCCTCAGCGCCAATGTGCCACCCTCAGCGCCAATGCGCCACCCTCAGCGCCAATGTGCCACCCTCAGCGCCAATGCGCCACCATCAGCGCCAATATGCCACCCTCAGCGCCAATGTGCCAATGTGCCACCCTCAGCGCCAATGCGCCACCCTCAGCGCCAATGTGCCACCCTCAGTACCAATGTGCCACCCTCAGCGCCAATGTGCTACCCTCAGCGCCAATGTGCCACCCTCAGCGCCAATGTGCCACCCTCAGCGCCAATGCGCCACCATCAGCGCCAATGTGCCACCCTCAGCGCCAATGTGCCACCATCAGCGCCAATGTGCCACCCTCAGGGCTAATGCGTCACCCTCAGCGCCAATGTGCCACCCTCAGCGCCAATGCGCCACCCTCAGCGCCAATGTGCCACCCTCAGCGCCAATGCGCCACCCTCAGCGCCAATGTGCCACCCTCAGCGCCAATGCGCCACCCTCAGTGCCAATGTGCCACCCTCAGCACCAATGCGCCACCCTCAGTGCCAATGTGCCACCCTCAGCGCCAATGCGCCACCATCAGCGCCAATGCGCCACCCTCAGTGCCAATGTGCCACTGGCGCAGCCCACTCACTTGATGTAAGTCAGAGCGTTGCCTTCTGGGAATTCGTAGGGGTGGCGCTTCCTGAAGACGTGGCCCACACGACTGCAGGGCAGGATCTCCAGGCTGCCCCCGCACATCCACACCCTGAACGACAGCTCTGGAAGGAGGGAGGGAGAGAGGGAGAGCGGAAAAAGGAGAGAGAGAGGGAGGGAGGGATAGAGAGAGAGACGGGGAGGGAGAGAGAGGAGGAGAGAGAGAGAGGAAGAAAGAGAGGGGGAGGGGGGAGAGAGAGAGAGGAAGAAAGAGAAGGGGAGAGGGGGAGAGAGAGGAAAAAAGGAGAAAGAGGGAGAGAGGGAGAGAGAGAGAGAGAGACAGAGAGGCAGAGAGAGAGATGGGAGAGAGGGAGAGAAGGATATACAGATTAGAGAGAGAGAAGGGGAGGAAGGAAGAGGGAGGGAGAGAGAGAGAAAGTGAGGGATAGAGGAAGAGAGAGTGAGAGAGAGGGAGGGAGATGGAAAGAGACAGAGCGAGAGAGAAGGGGGACGAATGGGAAGAGGCAGTCAAGAGACAAGGGAAGCAGAGGGGATAGAGAGAGTGCACAGAGAGAAATGAACATGAATTAGCAAAAGGTCAAATGCACAGGCTTCTTTTCAAAAATGGATTCATGAATAAAACATTGAAGACACAAAGGACAATGCACCACACAACAAAACGCACTGTAACATTGAAGAAGTGCATTAGCGGAAAAAAAAAAAACACGCAGAGAAGCTCGTTTTGTAAAATGTCTGATTGGAAGCTCTACTGGGAGACGGTAAGCCCTTTGAAGTAACACTGGGCTGAGTGCTCTATCAGAAGAACCAGGCTCCATGACAACCACGAGTTCCTGCCCAGGATCCCATCAACAGGAGACGGCTGCTCCACTTCAAACCTACTCACTGCACCACCAGCCTCTCTCTCTCTCATACAACCAAGGGTGGGACATTTTACAAGTTTCTCTAAACGATCGCACGCCGATCTTCTCCCGAGCATTTACTCAAGTACTCCTTATTTATTCATTCATTTGTTTATTTGTCCCAGAAGCCCGTTTCACAACAACGGCAGGGCCGCTTAAAGGAACCGCAGGGCTAGCCTTCTCCTCGGCGTAGGCTAGCCCGCGCTAACAGCGCTCTCTGATAAGATAAAAGCCTGCTCTGAACGGTTACCAGGCACGGCTCAAGCCTCTGTGTGACGCCCTAGGCGAGACTGTGGCCCGGGGACTTGGGGGGGGGGGGGGGGGGGGGGGGGGGGGGGGGGGGGGGGGGGAGGTGGGGTTGGATGTGGTAGGAGCGATTGCTAAGGGGGGGGGGGCTCGCAACACGCACGGGCGATACATGCCTTGACCGGTGACTATGGCAATTATTTTTGTAAGTTTCAAAAAAATACATTTCTGATTATCCAATTACACTTCTTTCAAAACATTTACAAATCTTCTGGAGAGTACTCCTTTACTTGAGTAAACAAGCCCCAGCCCTCCTTACAACTCCTTAATCTGCAGTTCTAAACAAATTAGCAATATATTTCCCCACTATTCGGGGACAGATAAAACTGGCTTCATTCCCTATTTATGATAATTAAAGCATGGAATTCAGTCTTGTGTTAGTACACAATGACCAGCCTTAGGCTGTGGGAGAGCTTTACTAGAGTTAAGCAGGGGAGTTTTTTTTCCAACAGATTTGATTTAAGTGTTTGCTGCACAACTCCAGATATGAGTGCAGATGGTCCACTCTGTGTCTGTGTTTTGTTTTTCAAAGTTTTCCCCCAGCTGGACAGAAAGGGCTTTTTCCATATATCATCGATGCCTAATTCACCTTTGAAATAAGCAGAAGCTTCAACATCCTTAGCTCTGCACCAGATCTGAACGCCATTAACACTGTGACAATCTATCAGGATTTCTTCTCCATCTGGCCAGCAGCCTCCTGCTCATGTGTGTACAAACACAGCATAGGTGGGCGTACTGCGGTGGGCTGCAGGAAGGTTAAACATCAGAGATGTTCTGGGCTCAGCAGTGTTTGAACAGTCAGTGATGCTTCGGCAGCTTACACGCAAGCCAGCATACTGGTTTGCATTGGAAGGACACTCAGCACTACAGCCGGTATGCACCTCATAAACAGGACACGGGGAAAACTACATTTCCCACAATCCTGCTGCAAAAGAGTTCAAAATCTGCGCTGAACAGGTTGAGAACAGGTCTGTATAGTTTGTTTAGTTTAGTTTATTACGGTCTTGATATGGGGTTTTATTATTCATTTATTCAGTTTCTTTTTCGATTCATAACTGAGACTGTCTTACATGATGATGCTCTCTGTATACAGTTGATTTACAGACTGCATTTTAAGTAACTGCTAGAGCAGACAAAGACAACGTATGGGAAAATTCAGAAGCGTTGGTCTGCAAATATTCCAGAATTGCAGTCTTGTCCAAAGTGGGCTTGTTCACTGGTGCAATTTCACTCACCGACTTTGTCGAGAGGTACAGGATGTCACATCTTTGGCAGAATTCCATGGATGCGGTTGCCTTTTCTTTTCTTTTTTTTTTTTGCAGAGTTCTGCATCTAGCGTGTGCAGGCAGCACCGTACTGAATTTCTAAAGGCTCTTTGGCAATTTAATCAGTAACTTAACCTGGCAACCTGGGGCAAGGACCAGGAGGACAGAAACGAACAAGGCGGAACACGTCTCTCTCTCTCTCCTCGGCTCACCGAAGTTCTCCCCGCCCCAGATGTCCATGTGACTGTCGTACTGCCCCAGGTGGTTGAACCAGCTCTTGTCCATCACAAAGATGCCCCCGCGATGACCGGCGTCCTGCGGGCCAGAACCACAGCAAACAAACACAGCTGGGACGAGGAGGAGGAGGAGGAAGAGGAGGAAGAAGAGGAAGATGATGAGAAGGAGGAGGAGGAAGAGGAGGAGAAGGAAGAGGAGAGGAGAGGAGCAGAAGAGGAGCAGGAAGAGCAAGATGAAGAGGAAGATGATGAGGAAGAGGAGGAGGAGGAGCAGCAAAAGTAGGAAGACGAGGAGAAGGAGGAGGAGGAGGAGAAGAAGAGAAGGATGATGAGGAGGAGGAGGAAGAGGAGGAGGACAAGGGGAGGAAGAGGATCAGGAAGAGGAGCAGGAAGAGGAAGAGAAGAAGGAGGAGGAGGGTGAGGAGCAGGGAGAGGAAAAGGAAGAGGATGAGGAAGATGATGAGGAGGAGGGAAGAGGAGGAGGAAGAGTGATGTTGGCTGACAGAAAGGAGCAGCATCGATGCCACACAAACTCACCTGATGGGCTGAGTGGGGTCTGTCCGGGCCATCTTCTGCTCGATGGGAATCTGCTCCCACTTGAAATGCAGATTCCAGTCGAACCCTGGGAGACACGGGGAAAGAGAGGAACAAACCCGCTGTAGCATTCCGGAAGGTTCCCGCACGGGGGAGCCCCCGTCCCGTCGCGGCGGCGCGCACTCACCCCCCCTCAGGTCGGCGGAGGCCGCCAGGTAGGCGAAGTTGTCCAGGCTGATCACGTCGATGATGGGGCTGACGACCCGGGTGTGGTCCTGGGGAGGAGAGCAGGACGCCGCCGCCGTGTTAAGCCTCCAATGCTAACGGTAACTAATGGCTAACTAAAATAAATAAAGGTTAGTAACTAATGCTGTAACGCTCCCCCTGGGCTTTTTTCAGCATGTTAGGCAGTGCATAACAGTAAAGTAACCCACATTCTCTCCCGAATGTGGAGGGGATCTGGGAGTAATGCTGTACCTTCTCTTCATTTCTCTTATTCATAAAGGAAGAAAGACGTACGCACGCGTGAACACAGCAGGGTTTGTTAATGGCAGGCTGGCGCGGTGTTCGGTTTAACCGGCGGCACATGGTGCGCGAACCTGACACTAGTGCGATGCCAGTAATGCCGCTATCAGCTGTGATTTAGCGGGAAGTGACGCCGGTGTCAAAACAGTACCACTGTGACACGGCAAGTTAGAACCACCGTGACACGCCAAAATAGTACCACCGTTACACGCCAAGTTCATGGAGCCCCAGTATTAAGGTTCCCAGCAGGTTTGCACGGAACTAGTGACACTGAAATGCGCCAAAAACCAAAAAGGTAAAAAAAAAAAAAACCACATACACAATCACCCAGATGAGTTTTAATACACGGAGCAGGGTGCTTCAGCTCTCCCAGGTGTGAAGAAGGAATGAAACTGCAAACACGTGTTTCCTCTACTGTGTAAACTGCGTCATGTTCAATGATCATCACCATCTGTGTTCCGCATCATTACCAAAAGACGAAACAGGCTCATCTGATGACCCACATACATCCCAGAATATTCCCTAATAAATCTCAAATGACAAGTCGAGGGTTAACCGTGGTGACCATGGCGACCCCGAGGAACACGAAACCCAGAGTAAACAGACCTGGGGTCTGGTGGTTACAACGGGACAATTAACGCGAAACCTCTTCCAATTAACGCTGAAGTGTGTCTGAAGAGGCTGAACTCGCCGCGAACTCTCTCCCTCTCTCCTCGCTCTCGTGTCTCTCCCCTCTCTCTTCTCGCTTTCTCGCTCTCTCTCTCCCCTCTCTCTCTCCCTCTCTTTCTTCTCGCTCTCTCTCTCTCTCTCTCTCCCTCTCTCTCGCTCTCTCTCTCTCGCTCTCTCTCCTCTCTCTCCTCTCGCTCTCTCTCTCCTCTCCTCTCTCTCTCCCTCCTCTTCTCTCCTCTCTCTCTCCCTCTCTCTCTCCCTCTCTTTCTCGCTCTCTCTCTCCCTCTCTCTCCCTCTCTTTCTCGCTCTCTCTCTCCCTCTCTCTCCCTCTCTTTCTCGCTCTCTCTCTCCCTCTCTCTCCCTCTCTTTCTCGCTCTCTCTCTCCCTCTCTCTCCCTCTCTTTCTCGCACTCTCTCTCCCTCTCTTTCTCGCTCTCTTGTACGAGAAAGGGAGAGAAAATAATCTCCCCGCCACACTTTAATCAGGCACTTTCAATAATATTTTTTTTTTCCGAAAAAAAAAAAAAAGATTTCCCCAGCTTCGATCATTAGTGAAGGAATTTTAACTGCAATTTCGCAACTGCTTGTTTCTACCATTCTCTGC
>CM045883.1:9076305-9161305 GCA_025169545.1 Anguilla japonica | reverse complement strand
TGGCAGTCTTCAGCTGGGAGGGGTGGGGAAGAGCACATTACAGAGAGCACATTACAGCCACTGCTAAAGCAGAGGAGTCTGTGCACGTGGTTCATCTGCTACACACACACACACACACACCTACACAGGCACACATACACAGGCACACTCTCATACACACACTCACACACACACATGCAACACACACACAAGCACACACACACACAGGCACACTCTCATATACACACAGACACAGACGTTGAGCGCACACACACACACCACTGTAGGGATGGTATCAGAGAGGTGACTCTTGACTGGAGGATTAACAGCGATCTGATCTTCAGCCTGCCTCCTTGTTCAAATCAAGCACCACTGGTGGCCAGTGGAGAGGGAAAGGCATTAGCACGGGCAAGCCTGCTAATCCACAGAAATGGTGTGTGTGCCTGTGTGCGTGTGTGTGTGTGTGTGCGTGCGTGTGTGTGTGTGTGTGTCTATGAGAGTGTGCCTGTGTGTGCGTGTCTGCGTGTGGATGAGGGTGTGTGTGTGTGTGTATGAGAGGGTGAGTGTGTGTGCATGTGTGTACATATGTGTGTGTGTGTGTGTGTGTGTATCCTGGCACATTTCTGTGGCTAAGAAGGACAGATGGTGGGAGGGAACTGCAGGGAGGTGATCTGACTGGATTACTCCTGTGGCAGCAGGATTCTGCTTCCTGACAGCTTCTGCACGATTCAGACTTCCCTGGCGTCATGACAACCCGGCCTTGAATGTTTGTGTAGGTGTGTATGTGTGCATGCACTTGTGTGTGTGTGTGCGTGTGTATGCATGCGTGTGCGTATATGCATGCGTGTGAGTGAATATATGCATGTGTGTGTGCGGGCGTATATGCATGTATGTATGCATGCATGCGTGCAAGTGTGTACATGCAAGTTTGCGTGTGCATGTGTGTGTGTGTGTGTGCGTGTGTGCATTGGCAGGATGTAGCAGGTGAATTAAACAAGACTGCGCGTGATTAGCAACAAAATAAATGCTTGACTTCATCGATTCAGGACCGAGCTAACAGGATCTGAAAAGGTAAAAACTCCTGCATTACTGAAGTACCATGAGCCACACTTTGCCCATTAGCCCCTTATTGCACCCCGTCCTCCCTGTACAATAATGGACTCTTCTGAACTGAATGCGCATTCACACCATGAGCCATCATCAACCGCAACGCATACGAGCCCTGGTACCATCAGCCGCTCTCAAACTAACACCGCTAGCCACTATTGGAATTACCGCTACCCATACCAGGCCAGATATGACACCTTCACAATGCTGGTGCGGGCCCTGACGCTGGTCTGTGCACGGGACTCATATGGTGTTAATCTGGGAGAGCGATGTGGACAACGCAGTCAGTTATTTGGCTGAGGTGAAGAGAAGAAAGCTGACCGCAAAAAAGAAAATGGCTGCCAATTAACTGCTCTCGTAGTTAAAACAGCATCTTGTAATAATCGTGTCTTTATGGTCTCCGTCTGCGTTCAGCGGAAAACACGCATGGTTTTTTTTTTGTGTTCTCGTGCCTTCCTGCGTTTCACGGAAATAAAATGAGTTAAAAAGGGTCCTCCCTGCTCTGACTGCAGGAGAAGTGTACTTTTCCGGAGAGAGTTCTTCTGTAAAGAGGGCTATGCACAAGGCTTTCATCTCTCAGGACTCAGGATGTGTCAGCACTGCATGGTCATCCTTTTCCCATTAGTTCGCTGCGAGCCACAGACATCAGCTTCTCTTTCTCTCTCAATCTCCCCTCTCTCTCTCTCTCTCTCTCTCTCCATCTCTCTCTCCCTCCCTCCCTCCCCATCTCTCTCACTCTCCCTCTCCCTCTCTGTCCGTCTCTTTCCCTGTCTCCCTTTCCAACAAAGTTCCGAGTCCTTTGTGTGCGTCTCCATACACATGTAAGAAGCCGCTAACAGATTTCAGACAGGTGAAGCCTGGTCCAGCGGCAAAATCAATAGCAGAGACGGAGTAGATAAATCCAGCGCTGAAACACTGCCAAGTCCCGTTAAAGAGACAGTGCTGCAGCTTCTCCCTCAGTCACATCATCCCTGATGGACGGAGGGTGTTCTCACATGAGTCATGTAGTAGTACAGGCTAGGACGCAGACAAACAGCAACTTTTATCCTCAAACTTTTTATTTTTCTGTTTAAACAGAGAAGCACCAGTGGCCAGTAGTGATGGCAATCCTGTCAATCCACAGTTTAGTGTGTGTATGTGTGTGTATGTGCAGGTGAGTGTGTGTGCGTGCATGTGTGTGTGTGTCTGTGTATGCGTGTGTGTGTAGAGCGCGTGTTTGTGCGTGTCTGTGTGTGTGCATACGTGTGCGTAGCTGTGTGTGCAGGTGCGTATGTGCGTGTGTGTGCGGGTACGTGTGCGCATGTGTGTACGTGTGGGTGCATGTGTGTGTGTGTGTGCATGTGCGCGTGTGTGTGCGGGTGCCTGTGCATGTGCGTGTGTATGTGTGTGTGTGTGCGCGTGTGTGTGCGGGTGCGTGTGCGCGTGTGTGTGCGGGTGCGTGTGCGCGTGTGTGCGCGTGTGCGGGTGTGTGTGTGTGTGTGTGTGTGTGTGCGTGCGTGTGTGCGTGTGCACATGTGTGTGCGGGTGCGTGTGCGTGTGTGTGTGTGCGTGTGTGTGTGTGCGTGTGCGCGTGCCTGTGCATGTGTGTGTGCGCGTGTGTGCGCGTGTGTGTGCGGGCGCGTGTGCGTGTGTGTGTGCGGGCGTGTGTACGTGTGGGTGCATGTGTGTGTGTGCGTGTGTGTGCGGGCGCGTGTGCGCGTGCCTGTGCATGTGCATGTGTGTGTGTGCGGGTGCGTGTGCATGTGTGTGCGTGCGTGCCTGCACCCATTCAGAGGGGCGATACCTACGGTCGGTGCTGAAGTCATCGACGAGGATGATCTCCTGGATCAGGGCGGCGGGACTGCGCAGGAGGACGCTAAGAGAGGGGCAGAGAGAGCAGGCCGACTGAACCACTGCTTTCTGCCGACCCAGGAGACCAATCCGGGGTCAGAAGGAACTTTCTGCCGACCCAGGAGACCAATCCGGGGTCAGAAGGAACTTTCTGCCGACCCAGGAGACCAATCCGGGGTCAAGAGGAACACGCATCACACTAGCAGGTGGCAAACCCATCCCCAGTGTCCCCCCACTGCTCCACTGGCAGACACTTACCTTTTTATGGTGCGCAAAAGCGTGGACCGAGCCTCATTGTGGAATGTAATGATGACACTCGTGGGCGGCAGGTCAGGGTCAAAGCTCACCGATGCGCACCTAGAGGTCAAAGACGAGACCTTTTCAAAAGGAGGCCGCCACACACCAGCAAAGGCCCAGGGAGAATTATGGGAAAATGAATGACAGATGAGAAATGTTCAGATAGCATACACATGTCTTTCATAAACTTTCTTTTTTTTTTTTTAAAAGATTTGATGCTTCAAGGATATGTCAGGAATGGGTTTGACTAGAAATCTGAGAACGTATCAGTGTTTTTATAAGATTCTCTCGGGGCATGCAGGGAGAAAGCGTAATCCCTGCTTTGTTTAAAGTAATTAGAGACAAAACAGGGAAAGATGAAAAAAAAAAAAAAAAAAAAAAAAACAACCAGCAGTCAGCAAATTCAGGAAAAAAACCTCTTCAACAGTTCCACTTTGATATTCGAGAAAGTGCCTGAGAACAGGGCTGTAAAAACTGGTCACATGACGAGGTGATGTATGAACAGGAAGACAGACGATCCGTCTTTAAAGCGGCTATGCAGGCTCGGGTTCGGCCTCCATCAGCTCTCGCTGTCAGGAGGAAGTTGGAGAGAGAGGGACAGAGAGAGACAGAGAGAGAGAGAGAAAGAGAGAGAGAGGGAGAGAGAGAGAGAAGGGGAACAGTCCGGTGCCACACTAATGAGAAACAGAGGATTTCTCCTTCACATGTGAAAAACTCTCTACGCTCCCGCCATTGTGTTACTGCTGGGGTGGAGGAGGGTAAGGGACTAAAGGAACAGGGAAGGGGGGGGGGGGGCGGGGCGGGTTCAGACATAGCCAATTCCCTGATTTGACAATGCTAATGATAATTACGGACTTTCCACTCTGTGGAGCAGAACCATGTGGAATCCCGAAGCTCCAGATCCAGGTTTCCACTGTCAGTGCCAGTAAAGGCGACTTAAGAACCGCAGGATTACGTAAATGTGCCGCTTCACCCCATAGCAAAGCTGCCATCGGCGAACCGGAGCCAGGGCCATGAGCAGAACTGCCACGCCCACTACGAGGCCCAGCCAATCAGGAGAGAGGGTTAACCTATTAAAACTGAATTACCCCGCATAGCAAAGCTGCCATCGGCGAACCGGAGCCAGGGCCATGAGCGGAACTGCCACGCCCACTACGAGGCCCAGCCAATTAGGAGAGAGGGGCTTAACCTATTAAAACTGAATTACCCCATAGCAAAGCTGCCATCGGCAAACCGGAGCCAGGGCCATGAGCAGAACTGCCACTACGAGGCCCAGCCAATCAGGAGAGAGGGTTAACCTATTAAAACTGAATTACCCCATAGCAAAGCTGCCATCGGCGAACCGGAGCCAGGGCCATGAGCAGAACTGCCACGCCCACTACGAGGCCCAGCCAATCAGGAGAGAGGGGCTTAACCTATTAAAACTGAATTAATGACAGACAGACAGCCAACCCGGGAAAACATCAGTACAGCAAATATCAATTTTGAGACATATCCTCTGTTCGGTTTTTACAGAACAAAAAAAGTATTCCATCTTTAATAGATTTAGCCTGGTTAGCCAGCTCAAATACACAACCATACCTTGCCAGGATAAATAAAATGATTATTCATATGACAGCTTCAGCGCCTTGTAATAAATACCAACACTACAGTCTGCCCCCCCCCCCCCCCCCACCCCCCTCTCCAATACAAGTGTTTGACCTGCTTTCACCCGAGCTCTATAGATGAATAACGACTTTTGGCATTCATAGAGCCACTCGGTCATCATTCAGTTCATCTGGAACAGCAGAGACACTCACATCGTTACAGGCGCTGCGCAGAGGGCGGCTTGTGCAGCGAGCACCGCCCAGAACAGCGCTGTCAGGCAAACGCCGATCCCAGAGAGCCGAGTCATTTTCAGGGCAGATAAAAGAAAGGCCGCTCCGTGAGAAATGCCCTCTCCCGCTCTCATGCCTCTTAACCCTGTTTTCACGCCTCTCAGTTATGACCTCCCCTGATTGGCCGGGCTCGCCGGCGGGCAGAGGCGACCGGGTTCAGCCACGGAACGGAATGCGAGCGGAGACCCGAATTGGAACGCCGCCCGATCTGTGACTCACAGTCTGGCGTTCCAAATCTACGGGGTTGGCTGCGGCTGGCTTCGGGGTTCCGAATTCCGGAAGGTGGGTAATGGCATCGAGAGAGAGAGAGAGAGAGAGAGAGAGAGACTGCCAATTTCCTATGGCATCGCTGTCTGCGCAGACTGCGGCGACGCTTGGGTGACTGCGTCGGGCGTTGTGCGTGACACGCCTGCGGTGTGACGCCGCCGCGTGTGGACTGCGTTCGCCAAGCACAAAAAAAACCGTCAGGGTGCGGCACACACACACACAGAGCATCGCACTCGAGGACTCCAGTGCAGGGCTAATGTCGTTTTGAGCAGCGCTGCAGATATCTCGGCACAATAAGGTGTATCGCGTAGATAATCTCAAAAGGAAAAGCAAAAACTCGCAAGAACGCCAAAATTAAGAGATTTAACAAATGGGGTCTGCAGTGTTGGTGAACCATCTGAAGCTGCGTTTTAATTTTTCAGTGTGAGCTTGTACTGTATGTAAGAGCACGCTGTATGTAAATGAAGGGGGAATGCACATTTAATCTGTGTTCGCCTGTGTACTCCTGCGTGGATATGTGTGCATGTGTCTGTGTATATGTATCTGTGTGCTTGTGCGCGGTCAGTGTGCTTGTGCGTGCGTGTTTATACGTATGTGCATTTCTGTGTGTTTATTCATTTGAGTGGGCTTGTGTATGATTATGTGTATGTCTTGTGTGTGGGCTGTGTTTGCATACATGCCTGTGTACTCCTGCGTGGATATGTGTGCATGTGTCTGTGTATATGTATCTGTGTGCGCCTGTGTGTGTGTGTATATGTATCTGTGTGCACCTGTATGTGTGTGTATATGTGGCTGTGTGCGCCTGTGTATGTGTGTGTGTACATGTATGCGTGTGTGCCTGTGTGTGTGTGTGTGTGTGTGTGTGTGTGCGTGTGTGTGTGTGTGTGTGTACATGTATGTGTGTGTGTCTGTATGTGTGTCTGTGTGCGCATGTATGTGTGTGTGTGTACATGTGTCTGTGTGCGCCTGTGTGCCTGTGTGTGTGTCTGTCTCTGTTTGTGTGTGTGTGTGTGTATATGTGTCTGTGTGCGCCTGTGTGCCTGTGTGTGTGTATATGTGTGTGTGTGTGTGTGTGTGTGTGTGTGCGTGTGTGTGTGTGTGTGTGTGTGTGTGTGTGTGTGTATGTGTACATGTTTGAGCGCATGCGTGTGCACACTCACCTGTAGTGCCGTGTGTCCCTGATGGCCCGCTCGCTGCCCAGCCGATCGCTCTCCTGCAGGTTGAAGGCGTGCTCCCTGTACGGGTCGTCCCCGGCCTTCAGCTGCTTCCCGGACAGGTACGCCTTCTCGTCGAAGCGCCCCATCTGCACGCCCCCGTGCTCTGCCCGGGGGGCCGCGTCACCTGGAGGGGGGGGACGGCAGCACACACAGCACAGTCAGAGGTCTGGGGTCACAGGTCACAGGTCAGAGGTCCCTGCAGCCGGGCAGGAAGTGACTAACCCTGGGTCCAGGGGGTGAACTGACATTCCTCAAACCCGCAGTGGAGAAAGTGTGTTAAGCCATCAGCAGTAAGGGTCTTCAGGCTCAGGCCTTTCCTTTTGCAGGGACTGTTCACACATAAATGGCTTTAGTGTTTCAGCTGACTCATAGGGAAAAATGAACCAAACTAACCCTAAGGCCTAACCCAATGGCCAGACAGACCTCATCATTTATATTGTTGCCATAAATAATGCCATAAAAAGATATTTTAGAGAAATGAAATTTTCCTTTAGATGACTCCCTCGCAATGTTTGTGCTGGCAGCTCTGCCAGCAAACTGGCACTGCCAACCAGCAGTAACTGAGACCGGGGGAGGCTGTGGCACAGTATTAGACCCAAAGACCCGTAAAGCCCTGGAGGGAACGAGTGGATAAATTAGGGAAAAAAATGGGGGGGGGGGGGGGGGGGGGGGGGCAAAGGTTAAGAAAGGGGAGGGGGGAAAATCCATATCTTCAATTTGGGAGGGAAAATGAGAGGACTGATGTGGGAAAAGTGGGGGAGCTGCATTCCTCAGCTGGCCGTTGTCCGTTGAGGAAAGGCTTCACTCACGACTAGGATCTGGGTAGACATTATCACCTTAGTTTTCATTGTAAAATAAAGAAAACACTCACTTGAAGAGAAAAAATCTAGTTCACTTCCTAGCATGTAAGATGAGCAGCGGTTTTAGGGTCTGATAGAAATTCGGAGGCTGCAGCCTTCAAAAGCCCAGACAACAGTGAAGGGAAAGCAGCAGAGACCCGACCAATCACAACGCCCCACAGCCACAGCCCAGCCAATCAGTGTGCGGGGGACTACTGCAATTCCAAACCAATCACAGTGAGAGGAATGCTGTACAGTCAGTCCAATCACAGCCTGGGTGATGCTTCAAAGTTTCATGAATTAAGGGTGTATGGATTGATCGGTGGCCTTGTCGAGTGAGTCACCACAAGCTAACGAGCCGGAAATCCATCTCTCACCAGCACGGCAAGCTCGGATGGCGATGACTTTCTTCTCACATTTCCGCTGGTTTCAAGCCTCTGAAAAGCACCAAGCGACTTCTTAAGGGCACACTGTGGGGTTTACGACCCATTATGGCGTTGGAATCGCACAGTAAATATGTTGCAATTACTTGTTGCTCATTCTCACTTCATCAAACGCTTTCAGTCTGTTTCGCTTGCTGGCCATTGACCACAATGTCAACAAAAGAAAGCGTGTCATCCAGGAAATGTTTGCGCTGTAGAAGAACCATCAGTCAAGGGCATGAGCAATGCCAGGTGAACTGTGGTACTGGACGTGCAGAAGAGGACTTTAACTACATTATTTAATTGCCAAGAAGCCACTGCCAATTAAATTATGCACTTAAATGAAAATAAGATTATGAGATTTGATAGGATTGAGGGCTTGGAGGGCTTTTTTCCCTGACCACGAACTTCAAGCAAGAAACTGTAAACGTGATTTTGCTTGTGCGTGTAAAATGATGTGGGCGAGAACAAACGGACCTCCTCACAGATTTATTTTTTTTTTTTAAATCACACTGCACTACACTGCCATGTGCTAAATGAGCAGTGAGGCTTGATATGCCAGGGAATACACACAAACTGCAATCTACCACACAAATCACAGCGCATAATTTACAAGAGCAACTTAACCACCATGTCATTAAGCCAAATATTCACTCCAGCAACGCATTGCTAATGAGGCAGACATGAGTAATCAAGCGAAATTACTGGTTTCTCCTAATGTGGCACTTCCAAGCTCTCTGCATAGATCAAACACAGAGAGCCACCTTCCCTGAAACAGCTGCAACAGGCTCCCTCCCCCTCTTTACTTCCCTCTCTCACACACACTACCGCACACATGTACACACACACACCACTATCGCACGCACATGCACACACACACAGCCACAGACACACACATCCAGACACACATGCATGCATACAGACAAACACTCACACACACACACACACACATCCACACACACATACACGCACACAGTACACATTCACAGTAACTAAAACAAATTTACTTGCACAACCTTTACATTAATAGCCAGAATTTCAGTATACAGAAATAAACATTTAATAACCGTTTTAAAAATATATATGAGCTAGTATTGCCCATCACATCACAGTGCCTTCACATAGGAGCCCAAAGGACTTGCACTTTGTTAGTAAGTAGAGATGTCTGCCAACGAAGAACTGTTCTTCACTTGGAAAGCTTGGAGCAAAAAGGGGATTTTAATATTTAATACAGTAACTGATGAGGTGCATGTATAATGCCAGTGACATTATTTTCACCATGACGATGAGAACAGTCTCACTCCAGCTACTGCACTACAGGGCTGACCGGCAGAACCTATTAATAAAGGGGAGCCTAAAAATATGACCCAGAGTGAAAGTGCGTGCTTTTCACCATGGGGACTGTGTGTTTATTTAGGCACAGTATGAGAACGAGGGCCCGGGCAGCCCGAACGGGGGGCCACGGATATGCCTGTCATCGTTTCGGTCCAGACACGCTCCTTCTTCTTACTGTGGCGCTCGCTCTCTCTCCACGGGCAGGTTGCCACGGTGACGAGAGCAATGCCCCAGGTTCTTCTTCTTCTTCCGTCCACTTATGGTGGTGGGAGTGGAGAGGACGAAAAGAGAGACTGTTGAAAATGGAAGTGCGTGGACACATGCTTGCTGCCATTTTGCTGCTGCTGTCCTTACATCCTTATAATAGGCAATGGACATTTTGCCAGTTGAGGATAATTTAAATTTTTCTTACTTTTGGTCCAGTATGCTAATGTGGAGGAGTCAGACTGACTGGTCTCCAGGGTGAGAGTTCAGGGGAAGACTGGGCTGGAATGCAGAACTCAAGAGTGAGATCAGCTCAAACCAGCACCCCCCCCTCCACTTTTACACACACACACAGCCATACACAAACACACACATACACACACAGCCCAACACACACACACACACACACACAGACATAGCCTAATACACACACACACACTCAAACACGCACAGCCCAACACACACACAAACACACACACAGGCTAACACACATACTCACACACACAGCTGAACGCACACACACACACACACACACACCCCACACCCCACAAGGGGAGCCTGAGGGTTTTTACTACATTTTTCACACAGAGTCACAGGGGCCCAACCGCACCCCGGCTGGCCACACTCCATTTATCAGTTTCAGCTAACCGCCAGCAGGGAGTCGATCCTGCAGCCCCTGCCTGTTAACGGCAGACAAAGCGGCAGATAACCTGAGATAAGAGTAAAGAAGCCACCGAGCCACCGAGGGAATTCCATCATTCCCAGCCGGGGCCTTCCGAAAACCTCTTTCAGAAAAAAAAACGTCTTTCACAACAACGGGGCTTTGCGATCCCAAACCAGCTTTCCGCCCCTTTCCCGCCACAGCGTTGGAGGATAACAGAAGAAGAGGCTCTGCTCGTGGCTATAGCCGCAGGGAACCTCAGAGAGACGGGGCCAAATCTGCTCAGCGAACGTAAACTTTGGGCAGTAATATACACGCCAAGCCACGCATCGCTGCACACACAACACACACATCAGATCACATTAAACGTGCTTTAAAAAGAGAGTGGGGGTGGTGGGGGTGGGGGGGGGGGGACGGCTCGGTTGCCATGGTTACAAAAACAGCTGGCCTTCAAGACCTGCGCCCAGCTGCAGAGGCTTCCTCTAGGAAAGGGTGGAGTAAAACAAGACAAAAAGAGAGAGAAAGAGAGAGAGAGAAAGGAAGACAGAAAGCCAAAGAAAGAAATTTTTTTTTAAAAAAAGGTTGAAAATGCGCTGTCCTCACTGTTCGCCCCGACACATTTGACACGGCCCAGCAAGGTGGGGTGAAACACGACGCCGGCTACACAAGCCCACATCAATCCCTAATGACAGTTACCGTGGGAACAACAACGCAGCACCCCTGAGGAGGTAAATTACAGGAGCCGTGAGACAGAAAGACAGCCGTCTCTACAGCCGCGCACACACACACCACTCAGATACAGCTGCACACACAGCCGCACACACACACACCGCCCCGATACAGCCGCACACACACACACCGCCCCGATACAGCCGTACACACACACCGCCCCGATACAGCCGCACACACACACACCGCTCAGATACAGCTGTACACACACACACCCGCTCAGATACAGCCGTACACACACACACCACCCCGATACAGCCGCACACACACACACCGCCCCGATACAGCCACACACACACACACACCACCCCGATACAGCCGCACACACACACACACCGCTCAGATACAGCCGCACACACACACACACCGCCCCGATACAGCCGCACACACACACACACCGCCCCGATACAGCCGTACACACACACACCGCCCCGATACAGCCGTACACACACACACCGCCCCAATACAGCCATACACACACACACACTGCTCCGATACAGCCATACACACACACACCGCCCCGATACAGCCATACACACACACACCGCCCCGATACAGCCGCACACACACACACACCGCTCCGATACAGTCGTACACACACACACCGCCCCGATACAGCCGCACACACACACACACCGCTCCGATACAGCCGCACACACACACCGCTCCGATACAGTCGTACACACACACACCGCTCCGATACAGTCGTACACACACACACACACATCAGATCACATTAAACGTGCTTTAAAAAGAGAGTGGGGGGGGGGGGGGGGGATGGCTCGGTTGCCATGGTTACAAAAACAGCTGGCCTTCAAGACCTGCGCCCAGCTGCAGAGGCTTCCTCTAGGAAAGGGTGGAGTAAAACAAGACAAAAAGAGAGAGAAAGAGAGAGAGAGAAAGGAAGACAGAAAGTTTTAATTTTAAAAAGGTTGAAAATGCACTGTCCTCACTGTTCGCCCCGACACATTTGACACGGCCCAGCAAGGTGGGGTGAAACACGACGCCGGCTACACAAGCCCACATCAATCCCTAATGACAGTTACCGTGGGAACAACAACGCAGCACCCCTGAGGAGGTAAATTACAGGAGCCGTGAGACAGAAAGACAGCCGTCTCTACAGCCGCGCACACACACACCACTCAGATACAGCTGCACACACACACACCGCTTCGATACAGCCGCACACACACACCGCTCAGATACAGCCGTACACACACACCGCCCCGATACAGCCGTACACACACATCACTCAGATACAGCTGTACACACACACCGCCCCGATACAGCCGCACACACACACACCGCCCCGATACAGCCGCACACACACACACCGCCCCGATACAGCCGCACACACACACACCGCCCCGATACAGCCGTACACACACACACACCGCCCCGATACAGCCGCACACACACACACCGCTCAGATACAGCTGTACACACACACACACCGCCCCGATACAGCCGCACACACACACACCGCTCAGATACAGCTGTACACACACACCGCCCCGATACAGCCGTACACACACACACACCGCTCAGATACAGCCGCACACACACACACACCGCTCAGATACAGCCGTACACACACACACCACCCCGATACAGCCGCACACACACACCGCCCCGATACAGCCGTACACACACACACCACCCCGATACAGCCCACACACACACACACCGCTCAGATACAGCCGCACACACACACACACACCGCCCCGATACAGCCGCACACACACACACACACCGCCCCGATACAGCCGTACACACACACACCGCCCCGATACAGCCGTACACACACACACCGCCCCGATACAGCCGCACACACACACACACCGCTCCGATACAGTCGTACACACACACACCGCTCAGATACAGTCGTACACACACACACCGCTCAGATACAGTCGTACACACACACACAAACCTCTACAGCTGCACACTGTAAGACAATCTCAGTTTGAAAACCCACCTCATAATCATCTCAACAAGGCCATGTTCATATGCAGTAAACACTGAAGACAGGCATGGCCTCTCTTTCACAAAGGTGAACGTGCCTTCACGAAAATATTAAATACTGAAAACACACTGAGATAAAATATACTCTCAAAATATATTTCTAAAATTATGTGTCATGGCAGTGCAGCAAGGTGGTACATATTTGGCTGTAGCATCACTGAAAGAGGTAGGGTTTTAGCTGAAAATGTCGCTCTCATTTTATTGCACAGAGTGGCAATTCGGTTTGATTTGGTTCCTGCAATTCAGTGTGCCTGATTGTAATAACAGAACCTACATACAACACACTTCACTCACAATGTAGTCTTTACATACAAATAATGAAAAATATAATCAATGAGCAAGAAATATAAAATGAGAATAAAAGAGGAATGCAAACAATGTAGAAAACAAATAATGAAATCAAAAAATAATGCTGCATGTATTCAGGATCATTTGTATCATATTTATTTATTTGTTTGTTTATTAAGGCAAAAAATTATGCAAAATAAATTAAAGGAACTAAACAAAATAAACGTGACTGAAAATATTATAGAAAAATAAAACCAATAAATAAAAAACAACTCAAAACAACCTTGAAATCTTGAAATACTGAGTTTTTAAACAGAATTTAAATGCAGCTGATTAATGTCTTGAGGAATCCTCTTCTGTAAATTTGAAGAAGGAAAGCAAGAAGCAACAGGTCCCCTCATTTTTCAAAATAGAAGCCCAGCAGAAGATGAGCCAGAGTTACATTTACATTAAATTAATTTGGCAGACGCTTTGATCCAAAGCAACATACAATAAGAGGTCCCCTCCTGGCTCATATGGAATAAACACCTCTCTCAGTTATCTCACCATCTGATGTTTCCCTTAAAAACCAAGAATAAAACGCTCAAATCTGTCCTAACTGGAAAAAACCTGTTCTAATTAGAAAAAAAAAACATGTTTATAACTGGAGAAAACCTGTTATGACTAGAAAAAAGTTATCTAACTGGTAGCCAATGGAAGGACAAATAGACTGCAGTAATATTCATTTTTCAGTACCCTGATTGGCTGTTTAATTTTTTTCACAAGCTGAAGGTCTTTTATTATGAAACATGGAACACCTGAAAATAGTCATAACAGTAAAGGGTAGGTAAAAGCATGGATCTTTTGTTTTTTTAGCATCACACGGAGACACAAATACTTCCTTATTACCGTGATTTTTCTTAGCTACAGAAGAGACTGGTGATATTTGCTGATATCTTCGACCTGTACCTTCACACCAAGGCTCTGGGGTCCAGGATCACACCACAATTTTCTGACCTCAGATTTTAAGATTTGAAAATGCAGTTTAGAGTCTCCGTCGCGCCTCTTTGAACTCTATTTAACGGTGTTTCTGTTGAAATTGCTACCATTAGCCCTTCCTGCCGCTGAGGACACCTCTGGTAATTTAGGAAGGAAGTAGTTCTAGTAATTTCTTGCAAAACGCAAGCGGGCTAGATGCCCCAACATTTTACTGCGCTGTGCACAGCTGGATTGCAGTTAAGGCACCAGAGGACTGCGCACAGTTAAGGCACCAGAGGACTGTGCACAGTTAAGGCACCAGAGGACTGTGCACAGTTAAGGCACCAGAGGACTGTGCAGTGCGCACAGTTAAGGCACCAGAGGACTGTGCACACTTAAGGCACCAGAGGACTGTGCACAGTTAAGGCACCAGAGGACTGTGCACAGTTAAGGCACCAGAGGACTGTGCACAGTTAACGCACCAGAGGACTGTGCAGTGTGCACAGTTAAGGCACCAAAGGACTGTGCACAGATAAGGCACCAGAGGACTGTGCACGCAGCCGCTGGCACAGGCAAAACCGTGGGACTGCAGGTTACGGCTGAGCTCTGGGCACGCTCTGTACGGTTTTTCCCTCTTCGGACTGGAGCACATCTGTTAAGTGCCTCGGCTGGACGCTTCGCCCCCCCCCCCCCCCCCCCCCGCCCCAAAAAATAAACAGGACAGAGTGGCCATCTCTTATTTAACAAGCTGAGGTGAGCTCATGAAAACAGGGAGGAATCTATTAGAGGAAAGCATGAGCACTTTTACCTAAGTGAACTAGATTCAAAGCTGGCCCTTCTCTCTCTCTGCCTCTCACTCTCGGTCTCCATCAATCTCACCCTCCCTTTCTCCCTCTCTCTCTCTCTCTCTCTCTCTCTCATCTCTACACACAAAGCCTTCACTAGCAGCGAGTGAGAGACTGGCTCGGATATCAGGGTCTGAGGCTGGAGCAGCCCGAGGGGGCTCAGCGTTACAGCCTCCTGGTTGTCGTCGGAGACGGAGAGAAGCAGCGAGCGGTCGCCTGACCGCCTGATGAACGACCTTGCCGTTGACCCCGGGGCGAGGTCACCCACAGGGTGCAATGGCGTGCCCCTCGCGCTCGCCAGGGGGGGGGGGTGCGGACGCTAATCCCAGCACTGCCCCACATTAATCAGCACGGGCCAACTTTCCACTCATCTAGCAGGACTGGAGACGGCTGCAGCTAATCAGCGTCGATAAGCCGTAATCACGTCCGGGGCCCGAGCGAAACCAAACTCGCTGGTTAGCTTTCTGCGGCCGTGGTTTTAATCTAGCTCGATAAACTATGCAGAGATGGGCGGGAGAGGGACAGAAAAGAGGGAGGCCACATCCTGCTGTCCTTTTACGGTACGTGGCGAGTGTGAGTCACACAGCACGAGGTCGATGTCTTCTGGAGGACCCTGCAATGTTGCTGTGGAGCCACCGACGTTGGCTGGAGCGATGCAGCTGATCACTTTTGCTGGATTCAGCGCTTCCTCTGAGGATTCAGGATTGGATCGGTTCTGAGTGGCTCAATAGTCCGACGGCTTCCGGGTAAATATGTGGACTTCAGTGCTCATTATTTTGACAAACCACGCCCACTCTGCTCCACTTCTAAAGTACATATTGTTACACAAAACACGTTCCACTAAAACATGTACATAGCGAATTGATATGTCGCTTTCCATCGGTCTATAAAAAGATTTCCTCCAGCTTGAGTTTTAATGTTAAAGCATGGCCAGAAAACAGTTGAAAACTGATTCGTTTTCACTGTCAAATCTTCGGCCTAGTTTGGCTCACACCCCTAAAAATGGGAGAGGTCTATGCCACGTCACAACCTGGTGATGCCACTTCTCTCTCGCCAGGACCAGTTAAATCCAGGTTTTTAAGGCCTGTCCTGTTAAGTAAGCCTCCCATGTAATCAGAATTTACTGCAAGATTAAAATGGCGTGACCAAGGATAGTTTGGGTTTATCTTTACTTTTTAAATCACGTAACAAAGTGAGTTGCACGTCTGTGTCTAACCGTCTTTCATTAAAAACAAACAAACAAACAAACAAACAAGCAAATAAACAAACAACTGAATGGAATTACACCTGTGGAATTACACGCAAGGCCCTTTGTAAACTTATCAAACGTTTCCGTCCTGATGCAGAATTTGTTGTGTGGATGCCAGATGGGACGCAGGCTCTTCTTCTCAAGCTACGGTGCGAGTTCTCGGGCCAGGGGGCTGTGCAGCACCAATTTTTCAAAATGTGCTTCACTAATCTTGTAAAATTCTGCATAAAAAAGTGATTGTCAATCCGTATTTCATTTTACTTCCCTATACCAACATTGAAATGTAATGTCCTTTTCATGTGCTAGATAAAACTGCCAATCAGTTATTATAGACTCATATAATTTCCCCATGCAGCATTGGGATAATAAAGCTGGCATATGTTCACCATACAGACTGACCCACCAACACCAGGACACTGAGCAAAGCAGACTCTGCTAGATTACATGTGCAAAAATACTACCTATAAATATTGTCAGAACGAAAGCTCACACATGTGCAAAGAAATAGTTCTTACATCTACATCTTCTACGTGCTTTCTGGTCTCAAGGAGAATGGGGGTACAGAGACATTGAACTACGTTGCCAAATGTATTAACAAAACATAAGTTCCACTTCAAGGCACAGCAAAAACAAAACTGGTAGGGTTTGCATAAGCTATATATCTAGCTGTTGTGTGGCGCTCGATTCCTGTGTCAGATTTTCTATTGCCCTGAAGCTAAGAGAAAAGAGGATAATAAAAAGTCTATAATTCGGGCTAGCGCGACGCAGCAAACTGCGAAAACACCGACAGCAATACAGAAAGATTAAATGAAAAATATTCAGTCCCCCCTTTTTTATTTTTTACAAAGCCTGGATTTGTAGGTTTTCCTTTCTTTAAGTAGCCTACTGTTTTACCAAAGCGAGTTTAATTAATTTCTTATTCTAAATATACACCAGGATAGACCAATTCACAGGCACGCGGATCAGGGATTGCACCTTGGCAACATGCATTGTAGGTGTGAGAAGCTTCTTATGGATAATTGAGATCCTGCTAGGAACAGAAGTAGCCTACAGCGACGACTGCGCGAGCCAACAACCACACCGCCGTTTCTCGTGCACGTATGCTTTCCTTGCTCACTCGTTAAACAAAACAACAAAAAACTATACAGTATAGGCAACAGGCTTATTATATCACTAATACTTTAACCTAAAAAAAGCTTTAATTTGCAGACCAACGATGCCTTAATAAAAACGCACCTCCCGCAATGCATCAGATGCACGGATTACTGCGCATCAACATGCAACACACACTCCCCTGCAGCTCCAGCTTCAAGCACTGCGGTCTCCCCGTCTCGCGATCGGCGTTTGCCTGAATGGATCACTTACAATGAGAGGGATCGTTCTGTCGTCCCGGTGAATCTCCACGCGCCCCGCAGCCGCTCTCTGACCATGGCTCTTGCCGCCGGCGGTCCGGGTCTGCGACACCGAGGACGGGGACGTGTGTGGTTTATTGTCCTGCCACAGGTAATATAAGGTGCCCAGGATCCAGGCGACGGTCAGAATAGCGATGGCGTTGGCCCGAATCCTGCGCATTGTGAGCCCATACGGAGGGCTCCAGAGCTCAGCCAAAGATGGTCGGGTTTGGCTGTGTTCTGGGCAGGGTGCAGAGGTGGTGGGTGTACGGCTCCGATGATGCCTCGCGCTGCAGCTGACAGCTTCAGTGGCTTCGAGCCGTTTTGTTGGAGCATAGGTCCCGGTGCTGGGATCCGCGCGCTCGCGGAATCACGGTCCTAGCGCCGCGAGTTTTCTCCGTGTGTGCACAGCAACTGCGCGCGGTGGGTTTAGGCCCTCTGTATGTAAGATTTCTTCTGTCGTGTTTTGCAAAGCAAATGTCACAATCCCTTCCAATCACCGTGGTTTCATTTCCCCTATAATTCATTTGCACAGTGCTGCAAAAAGTACGGCTGACATTAATTAAAAATATATATTTTGTAAGAAAGGAACACCGACGTATTACACATTTTGGTAAAAGACAATCTGCCGTTAATGTAAGCGCACCATATGCATCAGTTATTTTCTGCTTCGGATGCTGGCGATTAGCTTCGTTTCCCTGTCCCTTTAACAGTAATTACAGTGCAATCACAGTGTGATTGCATGGGCTGCTCATTTTGTGCTGATCTGGAATGGATTTGGCATCTTTTTAACCTCAATCTGATACAAATCCCCCTCGAGAATGTGATCTATCGCTGAAGGTGTGTAACAAGATAAAACTTTATTTTTTTATTATTTATTTTGTGCCTTTGATTATTTTCTGCATTCCCTTTTGTGTATTCAGCAGAGTTTTCAAGGTCTGAAGCAAATTAATTTAATTTGTAATTTAGCTTGAATGGGACAGAGGCTCCAGATTTGTACAGCTGGCAGATATTTTAAAACAGTTTTTTTTTTAAATCTTATTAAAGCACAAGTGAACTCTCAACCCCAGGTTTCTGTTGTTCATGAATAACTGCTGATACCTGCAAAATTCAGATGAGGATTCGGTGACTCAATTGATAAAGACGGATGGAAAGAAATCTGGGATTAAACTAGCATATGCAATGGCGGTATGCTCCCTGATCTCACCTCTGACTGTGACACCCCATACCTCACAACCAGACTTCCGGGTGAACTCTGATTGTCTCGCTTTCTTGATCTTAGTTAACAGTCATAATTCAGTCCGCGCAGTGTGCCAGTCAAACACAACTGTCTTCAGACAAGGAGACCAGACACTCACTGCTGCTACACAAAGGCCATGTGACACAACACGAGCCTCTTTTCCACCGCAGGGCCGAACGGTTCTGAGCACGGAGAGGAACGGTTCCAACGGTGTTTCCGCCTGGAAACGGTTTGGCGCGGAACGCTCACAAACCGTGCCCAGCACGATTTTCCTCGGCACGGTTAGACAGCCGTGCTCAGTGCGGCAGAACCGTTTGGGTGGGCGGGCTTAATGACGTAGGCATTCACTGATTGGTTTCACATACATTTACGTCAGTTTTGCGACTGGGCGCTGATCCACTGTGTCGCTTGCTGTCCTCGCTAGTTTTCCTTAGATACTTCCTGGTCCTGGTTTTAGCGGCCCGACAGACGGAAACAGAAACGGTAACCGTTCCCACGAGTCCTGAGCAGCGCGGAACGGCACGAAGCGGCCCTGGTAACCGTTCGGCCCCACGGTGGAAAAGAGGCTACACAGTCCCAACCTTTCACCGGACCAAACAGTGTGTTGATTCACTGTGTGCTGAAGTATCAGGATGCGAGGGACAGCAGGCCCGATGCTGAAGATCTAGGGGGGACTCAGATGTTATGCTTGGCAATGGGGTAGAGCAACGGACACTCACTCATCGGCTCTGGCACAAGGAATCCATTGAGGGGGCTTTTCTTTTTTCTGTGTGTGTGGGTATGTGTGTGTGTGTGTGTGTGCATGTGTACATGTGTGTGGGTATATGTGTGCGTGTGTGCATGTGTGTGTTTGTGTGCATGCGTGTGCATGTGTGTGTGCGCGTGTGTACATGTGTGTGGGTGTGTGCGTGTGTACGTGTGTGTGTGTGCATGTGTATTTTTTTCAGAAATGAGGTCATTGGTACTCCACCTACAGCAGAAAGAATTGGTTTAATTCTCTGCAGCTGTTTCTGAGACCATTAGAAACTGACGTTGCCAAGTTTTCCTGGCACACACATCAATGCATGTGCAACATGATTAAGACGAAATCGTAAAGAGAGAACAGCGTGTGCATGCCATTAGGGTGGATCAAGCACTCTGCCATTAAGAAAAAAAAAAAAAAAGTTAATTAATTACAACAAAAAAAACGAAACGTGTGAACTTCCTGTTGACTACCGATGCTTCCATTTAGTAAATTGCCAGCTCAGATGATGTGAAGGCTGTAAAACACAGCAATGAATTTCTGTATCCCCTTATTTAGAAAAGAGAAAATAAATTTTCATGATGACAGGACGCCTTCGGTTTCGGACACGTCTCAGAAAGCTGTTGTGAGCACCATCTGAGCCTGCCTGCAGCTGCATTTTAAACACACACTCGCCGCGTGCACTAACGTCGCTCTTACGATCTCCTTCAGAACACATTTACATTTTCATACAGACGAACATTAACCAGAAGCACGATGAGAAGAGTGTCTTACAAAAGTGCATACAAAAAAAAAAGCATTGACAAATTGCAGTCTGGACCAAGGTATCGGTGTCACAGCCGATAGTCATTACATGAGGCTTCACGTAATGTTAAGTACCACAGAAGCACAAGAGAGAGTTTAGAGTGTTGTGCTTTAAGTAACAAATGGATTTGAGGGTAATGTGTTAAATGTCATATAAGTGAGTGCATTGAGCCCAGAATGAAATGCCAGAGGTCAGGGTTTGTTGAACCGTAGTTTTATCTGCCCATTCTCTGGTCAAGATGCAGTGATTTCAGCTTAATGCACATTTAATACGTTTCGCTGAACAGCTGAGAATAAAAATCCCTGCCCCCCATCTGACAGTACGGCACTATACAGAATCATACTGCATTTTATCTGTCTTCTCTGAACAGATTTGACCGGGAGAATGCAGCCTTACAGGCGCACAAACTCCCAAGTCACCAGGACAGAAAGGAGGGAGAGACTGAATGCATCTGGTGCTGTTGATGGAGTTTTCTTTAGAAGGGAACCCATTTGAAAAGGGGCGAGTTTAGGGTTTCCGGTTTGTGCAATGTATACATTACATTACTCCTGGGCTAGAGCCTCCTAAATCCCCCCCCACCCCCGCCCAAAAAAAAAACAAAAGAAAAACAAAATTTCACAGCCTGCTTTAAGACACAATGCTGGCATTTTTGACCACAAAAAAAACAGGAATTCCCAGATACTAAGAGTGAATGCACACATACATACACACACCCGTACACACACACACACACGCATACACACACACATATGCACACACCCGCACACACACGCGCACACATTCATGCCTCTCGCAGAATTCCACCACGATAAGGGCGGACAAACTCATGTCTCGCTGCATAGCGGAGGAACATGCTCATGTTTGACCCTCGCACTGGACCTTACAGTATGTGTGCAGCGCAAATACTTTGAGTCTGAGCAAATACAGAAGAGGGAAGCTTCAGAGAACGTCTCCCAAGTGGGAGGGGGGGGTGGGGGGGGGTGGGGGCTGGGGGGTTAGGGGGGAGCTATTCCAGAGGGCCACAGCCCTTTAAAGTTAACAAATGTGGCGGATGATGGGGCTAGACATACAAAAAGAGGCCATTATCTCAGCTATTTCAGTTTGTAGCACTTACATGGAAACCCTGGGTTTATACTCACATTATTCAATGGAAAGTTAGATTAAGTTCTATTAATGGCTTTCTTTTTTTTGCCTCAGTAGTGAGACTGATATAGCGCGATAGCGTAGGCTACTTCCTGCTTCATACCATGTCACTCATGTTTTTGTTTATTATCTCTTGAGGTTCTACAAAATATACAGAAATATTTAACTGATTATCAGTGGCTGCCGTCCCACGTTAACTTCAGTCCATGCTCTTCAGCTCTAGAAAGACCACAATCAGATATTACATGTTTGTTAGTTGGGCCCACAGAGAGCATTCGTACATGTTTGTGTCTGGATCATGAGAGCAGGGACTCCTGGCACATTTCCATCCATTTAATCCTGGAGTGGGGAAGGTGGGGGGGGGGGGGGGGGGGGGGGGGGGGGGGGGGGGATTTAACTTTTAAAAACACAGACTACGGGACTCCAGGAGTGGGAAAAAGTTGAGAACAGAGGGAGAAGAGAGATCAACGGATGGCGAGGAAGAGGGGGAAGGTTTCAAATCCCAACCGTTGTAAAGATTCACCTCGGCAGCAGCTCTTGCGAGCCCCCCGCTGCAGAGCGGCGTGTGAAGCGCAGGTGTGCGTTTCGTCCCGCGCACATCGACCTCAGGCCACGCGAGCCTCAATCTGAGCGGGAATCGGCCGAATCATTCGCTGCTGTTCCATTTCCCACCCGCCGTGGTACCTCACGAGCGGGGGGTTAAAGCGGGGGGGGGGGGAGACCGGAACCACGCCCCCCAGGAACCTCGAAATCGGCCCTGGTTCCTCCGGTGGAAAAGGGGCTACAGCGCCTGAGTTCCAGGACAGGTTTTCCTGCGGTGGAAAATGGTATATAGTAATAGAAACGTCAGCGATGACAACAGTCCTGCAACTGCTTAGGGAGAATTCCTGATCACATGGCTTTCCAGAGGACTGAGATAATCACGATGGTTTTTTTTTTTTGGCAAAAGCTGTCCAAAAAAAAAAAAAACCATCCTGCACCTGTTTTCATCTTAAAAAGCCTTTTTTGCGAATTCCAAAACTGATTCCCTTTAATTTATTTTAGTGCTGGCAAAGATCTGCAGCATCTCTAAAGCTGCTTTTAAATCACAGCACATAAAATGAGATCTGGGTCTTTATCCAGCACATGAGGACAGTTAACTTAAAAGCCGAAGCATAAAATAAGCAATATAAGCAGTTAAAAAGGAACATGTACAAGAACAAAAAAATAGCATCTTCTTATAGAGTACAGTGTCCCGGGGGGGGGGGGGGGGGGGGGTGGATGTCAAATTTTATTTATTTTTTTATCCCCTAAAAACGGCCTCAAGAACAACTTCAGGTCATAAATGGCAACTTATCAACTAGGGAAAGCCAACTCTACTTGGTCCTGTTAGACGTAATGTGTGTGTGATCCGTGAGCTCAGCATCTGAATTTAAGGAATGGCTCCTCAGGGAGTGGCCAAGACGAGTGAAATGGACTCTGGTACCGCACTGCAGCCCTTCTGCAATACATTTTGTTTTGCTTTCTCTTTTCAGGTTTTTCCTAGACGTTGCATTCTGGCTAAACTCACACTGTAATGTGTAACGCCACTTTTTGAATAATGTCTCAGAAATCCACAAGAGCCTGCAGCGGGATCTGATCTCGCACTCTCGACGTCACCGAAGTAGACTTTCCCTCCTTTTCCGTTTCTGTACCAAAATACGCCAGTCAAACATCCGGCAAACGTCCAGGAGCAGTGAAGAAAGGGGGCGAAAAAAAATAAAAATAAGGGAGGGCCACAATAATGTGAGTCGTGCACAATGAATCTTGTTCTCTCTCAAAAAAAAAACAAAAAACAAGCGTAGTGATGAAGGGTGTTGGCAGAACACCGAGGCTGCGCCACGTTGCATTTGGAAGCACTGCCCAGGGCCTGATCTCCCATCCTTTTTAAAAGGCTGCTAACGGTCCCACTGCATCCGTTTCATTTCTGCCGCTTCTCATTTTGGCTCCCGCTGCGCCTCAGTGAGTCGGGACAGACAGCCCCAGTAGACCCCCTGCTGTTGGGCTTCCAGAAGAGGGAGCCACCCCATTTTTTACAGCGGGGGGTGGGGGTTGGGGGAGGGGGCGATTCCGGTCCAGGAGGGCCGGGGCGTGCGCCGGCTTTGGTTTACAACAATTGCCCCGGCTAAATGAGCTGACTGGCTGCGCACCCCCTACATGGGTTCACCCGTAGGGCAGACCCGCTGGAAAGCGTTTCATACAGGGACACGAGAACTGTGTTCGGCTGCCATTCGTTGCACTTATTAAAGAAACGCAGCAGAAATGTCAGATGGCGGACATTTTAGAGCTAATTACGTAATTATGGTCAGAAATTGGCATGAAAACCAGAAACAGGGACGGCCTCCCTCGCCCAGTTCTGACTGAAGGCTGCCTCTGCGGTCCTGCTGCTCAGCTGCCTGGCGTCAGCGTGAGAACATACTGCAGGAAAGGGGCGGCAGCACAGTATAACGGTCAGGGAACCGGCCTTTATAAACCAGAGGGTTGCAGGTTCGATTCCAAGGTAGACTTAAAACAATGGTACTTGGCCTGGATTGCTTCAGCACATATCCAGCTCTATGCTATGTGTCCGGGATGTTGCTTCAGTACATTTCCTGCTGGATATTATGTAAAAAAAAAAAATGCAAAGGAAGTCGCTCTGCTCAAGAGTGCCTGCAATGTAATGAACACACAACACTGTACAACTTTATATAGTCCGTTTATTACCAATGAAGCCATTTCAATAAGAACATTTAATTGCATTGAACATTGCATCGTCTGTAAAATACATCATCTTCACGAAGTTACCGTTAACCAATTATCTCAGACTCTCAATCTTCCCCCAAAAAGATTATGTATATTTTACAAAATTCCATACAGTTTTTTTTTTTAGTTTTTCTTAAATGTACCTTGTAGAGGGAGAAGACTGGGAGAATGACTGAGGAGCTCTGGTATGGCCCAGGTCATAACCAAACGGGGACTTCAGCTCAAATTTAACGAGTCTTCCTTCGGCTAAATCCTTGAGATTTTGCAGAGGCTGTACATTAAATAAACTGCAAAAAATCCAAAAGCAAAAATGTCTCAAGCTTAAAGTGCCATGCTCCTAGCGCTCTCTGTGCATGATTAGTGCAGTCATACATTAATGTAGTTAGTCCTCAGCTTTTATGCTTAAAAAAGAGAAAGGGGGGGGGGAGTTCACGTACAAACAAAACAGTCAGGGAAAAAATGTTAAAGTTAACCGTTAAAAGTAAAGATTTCCAGTTATTCTCTGTACAATGCCGCGCTCTCGCTCTGGAGTAAAGTCGCTGGACCTGAGACAGGCTAAAAATGCGCTCGGCAGACTTGTGCATCCCAGTAACCGTCCTAGTGACCGTCGTCGTACAGGGCCCGTGTGGATTATGGGATGGTACAATCACAGCTCTCCCGCCTCTATACCAGCGCACGCTCAGCGTCTTCGTCTGCTTTTCGCTTCGAGGAGAGGACCTGAAAGTACGATGCGCGGTACGACTGGTACAGTGGAGCGCTTCTCCGCCTGCCTTCTCATGTGCCTGCCAAACACCCACATATCGCCCCCTTGAGGAAATTAAGACACAAACGTAAGTAGCAGATGAGACTCCACGATTAATATACATCTTATGCGCTGACAAAAAGCAGAAGAATGGGGAGAGCAGCCTCCCAGGAAAGGATCCTGTCTTTTGAAAACGCACACCGCTCAAACCCAGCTCCTTGAGAACCATGGAGTAGTGCAGAAGTTCAATCAGTGTCGCTGCTCGAGGGTAGAGACTCCTCCCATTGCCCCCCTCCCCCACCCCCCAATGCGATACTAGTATAGAGAAGGCCGTGCTCCCAGAGTTCCACAGTTTTGTAGTTCCAGAATTCCAGACCGAGGGCGGAGTCTCCCAGCAGTCCTTGCAGTCGCACATGCAGGGTCCAATGTTTGCTGCGCTGGCAACAGAGCATGCCCAGTGTGAGACGAATTTCGACTGGGTCAGAGGGGGCGGGTGCCGATTTCGATGACAAGGTGGCAGCTTGCGGTGCGCATATCCCAGAATGTTCCATGGGCTAGGGAGGTGGGGTGGGGGGGGGGGGGGGGGGGTATCACAGTTCGGTGGGGCACGTATTGCGATCCTTGCAGCAGAAATAATGGACTACCACGCCATTGGGGTACCTGGCAAACGCACTGGAGACAAAAGAGAAAAACACACAAGCTTTAAAAAAAAACGTACGAGCTGAAGAATATTAAAATTGCACAAAAACAAAATGAAATCGCTGGACATCATCACCTTGAGAACATCAATTTCAATTTGGCCAACAGTGACACACACTACCAGTCAGACAGGAAAAAAAACTGATTCAGATTCAGAGCCCCCGGAGTTTTGCAGAGGAGCGCTTACTTCTCAAAGTAATATTTTCCTGTTGGGTTTTGGGTTTGCCCGCCGTGGAGCCTGTCTGCGTTCGGACCGCAATTAGGCTGAGCTGCTAGCGTGAATGGCGTCAGACCACAGAGTGCGAAACGCAGTGAGCCAAAGAAGGAAACGGGCTGCGATTCATCACCGAGCCGCTGCAATATGAGCTAATGTCTTATAATAAAAAAATTAAAAAAATATCTCGTTAGCTCAGACCCACAAGCAAAGTGTAGAACCGTGATTTCATGGCCATAGAGCTTAAATGACTTCCTGGTGTGGAAAAAGCGCACGGGGAACACGCGTGCCTGCAAGGTAAGCGGTATTTTAGGAGGACAAGACGAGACACAAAAGAACCCAAACTAAAATTTTTCTTTGTTGGGTGATGTTCCGGATGTTATGGACCGCTCCTTCAGAAACACAATGCAGCTAGACGCCTAGATTCGATTTTTGAGATTATTAAACACGTGAATCATTTAAATGTAAATTGCGAAGGGCATTAACGTACTGTTGAGCTGTCTTTATCACATTACATAACATGTATTACACACACAGTCCACCCAGGCATGCAAATTATCTTACATACATTCAGTACATGGTACTACTTTACTATTATGAATATATTTCATCATAACTGTCCGTGGCTGTAATGAAGCGCGGCTCGGTGTAGCCGCGCTGACGCTCTCCACTCCGCGCTAGCTGCTGTGGACGGGAGCGATTTTAACGCGGTGTTAATGTAGCGCGACGCGGCTGCGTGTTCTCCTCTGGGGAGGCCCGGCGGTGGCGTGTAATGGAGGTTTAATGGGACGGCGGAGGAGTAACGGCTCAGGAGGGGAGGACCAGACGGCTCGAACGCGCGCGCCGCTAACTCCTCTGCGCCGACGACGGAGCTCCTCGCTCAGCTCGAGAATTCCACAGGCCAAGAGGCGGTCGGCAGTGAAACAACATCTGCTCCCCCAGTAGGTATCCCGCAGCCCCCAACACCCCACCCCCCGCCCCCCCCACCTCCCGGGGGCGCGTTTCAGTGCCAGTTTACCGTTTTCCCGCCATTACCCACGCTCAGCGGCGTCTGCGAGCCGTTCTGAGCCAGACTCATTTCACGTTCGCTCTCTCCGTTTACTCGGGCCATTCGGCTCAGAGGAGAGGCGGCTCTCTGCGGACGAGCAGCGAAGCTCCGGATTGTTCCGGAACGTGAACTAACTGCCATCTGACTGCCGTCCCCTCGCACTCCGCAGACCCAGCCGGATCATTCCGGGGCTCGAACCTCGCCCTCGCCCCTCGCCCCCTCGCTCACCTGTTCCCGATCTTCTTCTTGCACACGCGGCAGGTCTTCTCCTCTGTGATGATGCACTTCACCTGCTGGTGGAAGATCCGCTCCTCCTGGACCTATCAGAGACCACCGCTTAACGTTCACGAAGAAGGGCCTCAAATTCACGCTCGTGACAAAGAGGCCTTGCGCTACGGTGTGTTCGCTATCCGCTCAATTTTGATGGTAAAGCGTCACAACAAATAAAATCACATGCGCGCACACACACACACACACTCACCCGCAGGAACTCGGCCTGCAGCAGGCTCTTCAGGACCTGATTGAAGCGTTTCTTCTGGGCCTTCTCCTCCAGCACGCTCTCCAGAAACACCCGGATCTCCTGGATTTGAGTGTTGGCTGGGAGCAGGTTTATCGCCTGGGAAACGGGGGAGGGGGGGGGGGGGGGCACAGAGTGGGTCATGCTGGCGCGATTCGCAGTGAGCAGAGCGCAGGGGGGGGGGGGGGGGATCTTTGCTCTCCTGCAATTTCACGGGACACACGCTACCCATTGTGCTGAGCTCACTTCGGGTGGCAGACGCCTGAATGTCCCATAACTTGGTTTAATGGCTGCTTTCCCCCTTTAAGCAGCCTCTGGGCGCACAGCCAGGCCCACGCTCAGAGGAAATGAAAGCTTTGAGCAGCCAGAGTCATATAACATGAGCCCAGGGTGTGCCACATGCAGCGGACTGCCTCAGGTTCATATAACATGAGCCCAGGGTGTGCCACATGCAGCGGACTGTCTCAGGTTCATATAACATGAGCCCAGGGTGTGCCACATGCAGTCGGACTGTCTCAGGTTCATATAATATGAGCCCAGGGTGTGCCACATGCAGCGGACTGTCTCAGGTTCATATAACATGAGCCCAGGGTGTGCCACATGCAGCGGACTGTCTCAGGTTCATATAACATAAGCCCAGGGTGTGCCACATGCAGCGGACTGTGGTTCATACTGAGCCCAGGGTGTGCCACATGCAGCGGAGTCTCAGAGTCATATAAAATGAGCCAGGGTGTGCCACATGCAGCGGACTGTCTCAGGTTCATATAATATGAGCCCAGGGTGTGCCACATGCAGCGGACTGTCTCAGGTTCATATAACATGAGCCCAGGGTGTGCCACATGCAGCGGACTGTCTCAGGTTCGAGCAGCTCCCTGGAGCTCATTACGCGGTAACTCGATCGTAGGGCTTTTTCAATGAGGGAGAGCACTCGTAAGTCACAGTGCTGGCCAGCAGGACCACACACTGACTACGCCACAGGCCCACAGGTCACGGGAGGGCGAGTGCATTAGTGTGACTTTGGGTCGTCAACCGTCCCCAAAAAAAAATGCCTTCTGACATCCAAACATCCGCCCAAATGTGTAACCGTTTGAATATATTGCATAAAATATATCGTTATATTTACATATATATACATTAAATGGCAAAGCTGTCCACCAATACGCACACGTTCGCTGGGTTATGTGCGATGGACTCTCGGCTCTCGGCGTGGACGACGCGGAGAAGACGCGGCGCCACGCGGCTTCGTTCAAACGCTGCCTAATTTCCGCCGTCTTCCGCCAAATTCACCGCCGTCAAATTTCAAAGAAAATTCTGCAGACAGCTCTGCGCCCTTTTGTTGAATTTCCCCCCCCCCCCCCCCCCCCCCCGAGAGCCGCACGGAATCCAGGCGCTTTCCTAACACCCCCCCCCCCCCCCCTCCTCCTCCTTATGCGCTCAGGACAGGTAATCTCCGCTCTGACGGCTGGCTTAAGAGTTTCTTTTTTCCGCCATTATGCTGCAGCTTTAGCGCCGGCTGGATCTGGATCTGGATCGTTTGAGCACAAACGGCGACCGGAGGGGAGGAGATTTACGGCGGCGAATGAGACTAAGACGAGCGAAGGACGTGGTTTCAGCCGACAGGAAGAGTCTGAACGAAAGGGCACAGATTAAAATACGACTCTGTTTACACGCTCTGAGTCTAATTCCACCTGAATGAAACTCAATTTTTTTTTTTTTTTTTTGGCCACTAAAATTTTGTTCCTGTTGTGACAGGGAAAGCTTTCCTAGGCACTAGCAGGTCCAAGGAGCCACTAGAGGTGGGGTGTGCATGCGTGTAGGGGGGGGACCACTCATATTTTCCCCCCCCCAACACACACAATTTCTAAATCAGTCCCTGTTGAAGAGATCTACTGTCCCACAGGTTTTCACTCCAACCCCAACAGAGCACGCCTCATTCAACAGCCAGAGATCTCTAGAGCAGCTAATCGGTAGAATCGGGTGAGCCACCATTAGGGTTGAAGTGAAAACCTACAGGACGGCAGACCTGCAGGGACAGGGTTGGGCAGCCCGGCTCTCGTGTGACTGGCGCTTGAGTGGCGCCCCCTTGTGGCGCCCCCGTGTGACTGGCGCTGAGTGGCGCCCCCGTGTGGCGCTTCCCGCGGTGCGCTCGGCGTTGGTCCGCAGTACCTTGGTGGTGTTGAGCTTGCTGTGGTGCAGCTCCAGCACCTGCAGGGCGGCCTGCAGGTTGGCCTGCGGCTCCGACAGCTCCATCTTAATGGGCCCCAGGCAGTGGACGTCCGGGGGAGACAGGTACATGCGCAGCAGCGACAGGTACACCTGCGGGGGGAGAGACGGGCATCAGGCCTTGGTTTTGTACCCTAAAGGTCAAAGGTTCGATTCCTGGGTAGGACACTGCTGTTGTATACTGAAGCATTGCTTGAATATATATCCAGCTGTATAAATGATGCAGTGTAAATGCTGTGTTAAAAAGTTGTGTGAATCGCTCTGGAGAAGAGTTGTCCGCTAAATGCCTGTATGTGATGCATCACCCACGGGAAGTGGGTACGTTACCCCCCCCCCCCCCCCCCACACAGCGACTGTTTGTTTATATGTGGCTGAGCACACATACGGACGTCCATTTTTAGCACAGGCACGGAGGGGGCCATACTCACATCTTTACTGCCATCTGCCTCCCTGTCATAATGCTGGTGACAGTACCTTGGGGACGACAGAGCAATGCGATTTAATAAACTGTCACATTTATTACATTTTTTTTATTTATTTTTTTGAAAAAAGCGATTACTCATTAAATGGCAGATCCCGGATAAATGGTCTAATATTACTTGGACAGGAAAAAGCATGATTAATCTGTGGCAAGAGTGATTGTGTTCAGTACTGCTCATAGCTTGTGAGCATGCTCAGAACGGTGTGTCTCTCAGTGGCGAAAGTGACAGTGCAGCGGATAGCAGTGTTGAATCAATAGTGAGGGCCTTGTTGGATGAGCTCTTTCACAGTGGCAATGGTTCAAGTGTTTTTCAATACTCTATGAGAGCGACAGCAGCTCCGCCAATCACGTGATATGTTACAGTAAGAACCAGTACAACAACGCCAGCGGTGATTGGTGCATACTTTTTCGCTACTTCCTGGGCGAAAACCTACAAGGAGCCAGGTGTAGTGTAGCCGAACAAAATCCACCAATCACCATTCGTGTTGCTCAACGGTTGTTACCAACGTGCTCTCTGATTGGGGAGCCCCCGTTTTTTCTAGCAGCAAGGTGACATCACGGCTGCCTAATCCCTGTTTACGGTGGCGCTCACTCCTCGGCCATGCGGGTGTCCTTCAGCACGTGCACGTAGATGAAGAGGGCCTGCTCGTGCTTCCCCATCCGGCCCAACAGCAAGGCTCTCTCCTCCAGCAGCCCTGCAGAGACACAGGCACACACGCACATTTTAATTCTTTATTCTTTTACACGCACGCACGCACACACACACACACGCAAGCACACACATACACACGCGCACGCACACACGAATGCATGCACATACGCACAGACGCACGCACACACACGCACGCACACACGTACATACACACGCACGCACACACACACGCACGCACAGACACATGCACGCACACACACACATATACACACGTGCACACACGCACGCACGAATGCACGCACATACGCACAGACACACGCAGGCACACACATGCACGCACGCACGCACACACATACATACACACACGCACACACACACACAGACACAAACACATGCACAGACATAGACACACGCACACACATAGGCACACAAGCACACACACGCACACACACGCGCGCACGCATGAGGTAATGCCAGTATGAAGTACAGGAAATAGTGTTGTGTGCACATTCAACCCAGACTGGGCTCTGGTACAGGCCAAAATAAACAACTAAAAGTAAGAAAGAAAATAAGTCTGCACACATACATACTCCCAATTATAATAGATTACTGTTTATTTTCCATTTATTTATACAATAAATATACTGCCAGTTATGATAAATAAATGTATTACTGCAGCGTTTCGACCAGCAAGGTGTTTGCCTGAAGACCTTGCCAGACATAACGTTGCAGTAATAAATTTACCTATTTGACAGCATATAACTCAGTGTGCATACATAATTTTCTTTCTTACTCTGAATGGCAAATAAGAGTCATCTGACTGGAGCTAAAACGGGATCATTGCTCCAGTTAACCTGTGTGTTCTTTTGCCCAGAGACCAGTAATAAAATGTTGCTGTTAGATCGAAAAAACATGGAGTAATGACCTATTTCACGCTGTTTTTTTTTTTCAATCTCTCCTGAGCAAGAACCACAACTTCTGTTTCAGGCTTTAACAGAATAAAAAAACCCCACTTTGATTAATCGACTACACACCGTAATTAAATTTAAACAGGCGCAAAGACCAGCACTAATCAGGGGCAGCGACTACTTCGGCAGATCCCTGTGTATTCATGTCTCTTTCGCCATCTACTGGTGAAGTGAAGGAACTGGCGTGAGCTAAATAAACTAAATGCAAGTTGTGGTCATTATCATCACACTTCTGCTGTGATTAACTGTCCTTCTGACATCAATGGGCAGAAATATGATCAGCATACAAAATATTTTTAAGCAAAACCGCAGTCTCCATAAATCAAACGCTTAATAAAAACAAACGGAAACGTAACGATTTATTAACGAGTCCAACTTCCATACATAAAAAGTGGGCTGCGACACGCACGCGCGCACACACACGCACACACACGCACACACACACACACGCACAAAAACTGCGCTAGAACATCTTGCTGCGAAACAAATCATTCCCAGCTTGTTTTTTTATCTGTTCCAGATTGGGCGTACCAGGCCACCACTCCAGCACTGAACCGTTGGGGGGGGGGGGGGGGGGGGGGCGGGGCTTCCACAGGATGAATGCCGCAAACCCCGCCTCCACACACACCCAGCTGCCTGTATAAACAGCGCTGAAATCGTTTAACTAATCCCTCCCCCAAAGCCATGCTAAGAAAACAAACATTATAATCATCAACGGCCATGTTAAAGACAGAACTTCCCACGCATATCAACACCAGGCAGCCCAGACAGTTTCGCTAGCACGCGCCCTGTTTCCAATAAGTGGCATGTCAGGAAAGTATGTAATCTAAAAATTACATGCAAGAACACATTATTTCCTTTTATAACCCATGCAAATGGAGCTAGAATGAGCTCTGTTCTGTTCTAGCCCTCTACCAACAGCAGTACACTCGCAGGCCCCCAGAGAGCCTGCCTGTTTATTTACACACGCTATTGGCTGGAAATAACCCATGTGACCTCTTCTCTCTGCACTCAGCGCAGTCGGTCGACAGCCCCTGTGTTTACATGGGAGCCTAATCCCCAGGACTCCTGAGAGACGCAGCGATTAAACCGATTAGCACAGTGACGGTGTGCCAGTTTACGCCCAGGACTGAGACCGATGAAGGCCTGTCATAGTCACCTTAAAAAACACACACACACAGCCTGACCATGCCCTGAACACACCTGACCCCAGTCCAAACACGCCCAGACCCTGAACACACCTGACCCCGCACTGACCCCACCCTGAACATGCCCTGAACACACCTGACCCCGCCCTGAACACGTCCTGAACACACCCAGACTCTGCCCTGAACACGCCCAAGCCCCACAATGACCCCGCCCTGACCACGTCCTGAACACACCTGACCCCGCCCTGAACACGTCCTGAACACACCCAGACCCTGCCCAGACCGGGCACTGACCCCGCCCTGAATACACCCAGACCCCGCACTGACCCCACCCTGAACCAGCCCAGACCTCGCCCAGACCCCGTCCTGAACTCGCCAAGACCCCACTCAGACCCCACTCAGACCCCACCCAGACCCCGCATTGACCCCGCCCTGACCCCACCCTGAATGCCACCCACAGTCTCACCGTCGAAGGGGAAGTCACTGATGAGTCTGGCCGGCTCGTAGCTGGAAGAGATCTCCAGGAAACTCAGCAGCTTGTTCCTGAACTCCCCCAGCTCTCCCTCCTCCTTCCCAGCAGCCACTGGGGGTTCACCTGAGGGAAACAGAAGAAGATGGCTGTGAATTAGGGTAAAATACCTGCCAGTTTAGTGCTCCCAAGTGAAATTTACTGGTTGCAAAGGAAATGTGCAAAGACAGTGAAAAATCTTAGGTGAAGTAGGTCTTTGTATATACACAGGAAGTCTAGATCAGTGGTAACCAACCCTGCTCCTAGAGATCTACCATCTGGCGGATCAGTAATTAATCCCTGTTCCAGTGTGAAATTAAGATCAGAGAGCACACAAACAGCAGCCCTCTCTCCTGGCCAGAATTACATCACTTCAATGGCTCGCAGCAGACTAATTGACCCTAATTTGGCACACCTGACTCCACTAAATAGCAGCCCAATGCAGATCTTTAGCTGTTGAAAGAGGTGTGACTTGTTCTGGGTGAAATTAAATGCCTACCGGACAAGAGATCTCCAGTGTTACCGATGGTCTAGGTTAATGTGACTCGTGCCCTCAGGACTGCGCACTTCCTGTGACCCACAGGAAGTGCACGCTAACGCACAGGTGTGCTCACCCTCAGGGAGAGAGTTGAGGTACTCCTTCATCAGGCCCTGCACCTTCTCCAGGTAGAGCTGGATCAGGACGTTGTGGAACTGGGGGTCCGTCTCCTCCCACACGTGGATGATGTGCTCCAGGTACGGCACGGCCAGCTCCCTGAAGCCCTCCTTCAGGAAGCTCAGCACTTTGTGCCTCGGGAGGGTCTCCACCTCCGGCAGGTCCTCTGTGAAGATCTGTCTCACACACACACACACACACACACCCAACACATACACAGATACACACACACACACACACACAGATACACACACACGCACAGACACACACACACACAGACACACACACACCCACACACACGCATACACACACACACACACACACATACACACACACCCACACACACGCACACACACACACACACACACACACACACACACGCACCCAACACACACACACACACGCACACACACACACACACACACACAGACAGACACACACACGCAACCAACACACACACAGATACACACACACACAAACACACACGCACGCACACACACACACACACACACACACACAGACAGACACACACACACGCCCACCCACACAGACACACGCACACACAAAAAAAAAATTTCCATTTTGCCAGCTATTTTATAAAGCTTCATTTCCACAGCAGGAGGCAACCTAATAACCAAGTAACTCAAGACGATTAAAACTGCAATTAACTCACTCGTAATGAGGAATTTTTCCTCAGATATCTTGCTAAGATCTCTCGCATGAAACCCAGAGAACGCGCCTCAGAAGGGGACTAAAAGCCCTGAATCTCTAAAGATCTCCACACATCTGGCAGACTACAGTGAAAAAAAAAACCCTGCTGAGTCTTCCAAACCAATGACCGTTTTTTTCCTCATCGAGACGAACGAGGGCACACTGGCCTGACACTCGCATGACATGTCCTGCGCCGATCGGGCTCCAGGAGTGCGCCAGGAGAACAGACAGACACCCTGGCAGGCAGGGAAGCAGCTTTCTCGCTTTCCTCTCCCCTTTCCAGGGTAAATAAAGGCCGGGTCAAACTGTCTGTCAGTACCTTTTCTGTGACGTTGTTTACTTCGCACAGAAGATTAAATTATTCTCAGCTGGTATTCTCTCTCATGCTCTCCGACGAGCTCAGTGTTTCAAGGGTCTTTGGCAACAGCCAACCAAGACTCTCAAAATGCTGAATCTGGGGGAATGGCTCAGTATATACGATACCACCCCCACCCCCCCCCCCCCAACTCCACGCATCGCCTATAGTTGGCAAGATTGTTTTCTTAATAGGACAGTTCACTTTCTGAGTTTTTTTCCATATTCAACCTCACTGTAGAAGCATCTTTGGAGTATAACTCCTATATAACTCCTGAACCCCCCAGACCTGCCACTGCAAAGCCTGTAGTTCGTCAGAAACTTCTGGAAATATCTAAAATATCCTTAAGCAGGAACAAAACTGCCTGGGGGAACTGAAAAAAGAATACTAAAACTGAAAGGACATCAAAAAAACCTCAGAAAATCAACTATCCTTTAAAGGCAGTAGGGACTAATCCCACAAAAATCCCACTAATCCCACTCAGAAGATCCAAGGGGTGCAACGCCCATGTGCATTAAAGTGAACATGCAAAGCACTATGGGATTGCTGGCTCACTGGCCCCAAAGTCTCCAATTTTGAGGGAGCACTTCCTGTTCCCTGGAGTGCTTCCTGTTTCCAGGAGTACACTGGAGGTGTGGTTTTAACAGTCACAGTATCAAGCTTTGTGCCGCGTATCTGTGACCACGAACCCCATCCCCCACCCCACCCCGCAGTCATACAGAAACGGGAACCGAATAGCAGATACGAATCTAGCATCCTGCGCATTTGAGTTCACACTCCTCCTCCTCTCCAGGTACAGCTTCGCACCTTCAGTCCGTCCTCAGGGCAGATCTTCAGCACCCAGGGGGAGAACTCGAAGATGATGCCCAGGTTCTCCATCCCTGGAAACGGCGGGAGAGAAAAAGGTCAGCTCGGAGGACACCAGAGGTAACTGTATACGGATGGGTGGGGCCAAGGGTGGGCCAATAGAAACCCAAATGGTATATTGGCCCCGCCCATTTATCTTGGCTGAGTCACCACACCCAATTGTGAATGCCCACCTAGGCAGTTCTTGCCCCACCTATTCTACGAGTTCTACGCAGGCCCAACTATGAATATTTATGGCTGAGCTGTTCAATAGAGGTGCAGGAAAAGTGGGAGGGATGTGGATGGGACAGTGGTCAGGGCAGGGACAGGATGTGGGTGTGGCGGCGGGCTGGATGTGAGCGGGACCGTGGATGGGATGTGGGTGGAGAAGTGGGCGGGGCAGTGGGCTGGGATAAGGGCGGGGCAGTGGGCTGGGATAAGGGCGGGGCAGTGGGCTGGGATGTGGGCGGGGCAGTGCGGAGACGTACCAAGCCTCTGGAGGTACTGCACTGTGCGCTCGTGACCCTTCAGAGGGGAGTTGGCCTTGGTGGACTGATCCAGCAGCACCTGCAGGGCTGGAGGACATTTCACAGTTAAAGAGGAAGGACAGAATCTGAGGAAGAAGAGGGAAGTGGGAAATGGGATAGGGAAAGGGTGGGAGGATAACGATCATGTGCATCACATTTTCTCTACAGTACAAATTTTATTTGACCGTCAAATTTCCCTGGTAACAGCTGGTTATCCGGCGAATCAGTTAATTAAACCCTGTTCCTGTGCGCAATTAAGATCAGAGAGCATGAAAAACAGCAGCCATCTCTCCTGGCCAGAATGACATCACTGCGATGGCGTGCGGCAAGACTAATTAAAATCACAGGCCGTAAACAAGAGCGAACTGTTACAAAAACAACAGCAGTGTAATTACCGTAAACATGACCTGGAGGGTTCACAGCCTACCACATGTTAAATGAAAACATTTCTCCAGTGCTGTTGAGTGTCAGTGTGAACAGACCCCGTGCTCCCAAGTTCCTAGTGTGAATAGGCCCCCGGTGCTGTCGAATCTCACGGAGAATAGCTGGCCAGTGGCTTCTGCCAGATGCCCCCTTGAAACAGGATATGTGTGTGAATCCCAAGAGGGATTTTCTCCTGAACAAATAAGAGGCTGTATAAAATAATGTCCTAACTACTCAGTGCCAGTGTGGACAGTCCCAGTGCTGTCAAGTCTCAGTGTAAATAGTGGACCATTAGCTTTGGCTCGATCCCCCCGGAAAGGGGGATTTTTCTCCTGAACAAATAGAGGCTGTATAAAATAATGTCCTAGCTACTCAGTGTCAGTGTGGATAGTCCCAGTGCTGTCTAGTCTCAGTGTAAATAGTGGACCATTAGCTTTGGCTCGATCCCCCCGGAAAGGGGGATTTTTCTCCTGAACAAATAGAGGCTGTATAAAATAATGTCCTAGCTACTCAGTGTCAGTGTGGATAGTCCCAGTGCTGTCTAGTCTCAGTGTAAATAGTGGGCCAGTAGTTTTGGCTCGATCCCCCCTGGAAAGGGGGATTTTCTCCTGAACAAAACAGCGGCTGTGTAAAACAATGCCCAAACCGCTCAGTGTCAGTGTTGATTGTTCTGTGTGACATGGCAACCCCTCACCTTTCTGGTGCAGCCCCTTCTTCTCGTAGAGGATGATGAGCTCGCTGTACTTGTGGGCCTTCTTCAGCACGTACTCGCTCACCTCAATGTGACAGTGGTTATTCTCCAGCCTCAGGAGGGGCGACACCAGGGCCACATTAGTCTGGGAGAGAGGGAGGGGTGGGGGGGAGATAACAAGAGAGAGAGAGAGGAGGGGGAGACACAGGGAGAGGGGGGGGAGAGAGAAAGAGTGAGGAAAAGGGAGACAGAGAAGGAGAGAAGTGCAGTGAATCCACTGCTTTTCCTGCAGATGTTAGGAGATGCTCTGTTTTGTGGGTCAGAGATCCAGTGAATAAGGCGTTCAGTGGGGTAGAGGGGCTCAGTGGGTATAGGGGTTCAGTAGGTTAAGGGGCTCAGTGGGTATAGGGGCTCAGTGGGTATAGGGTCTCAGTGGGTACAGGGGCTCAGTGGGTATAGGAGCTCAGTGGGTATAGGGCTCAGGGGGTATAGGGGCTCAGTGGGTATAGGGTCTCAGTGGGTATAGGGCTCAGTGGGTATAGGGGCTCAGTGGGTATAGGGGTTCAGTGGGTACAGGGGCTCAGTGGGTATAGGGCTCAGTGGGTATAGGGCTCAGTGGGTAATGGGGCTCAGTGGGTATAGGGCTCAGTGGGTAATGGGGCTCAGTGGGTAATGGGGCTCAGTGGGTATAGGGGCTCAGTGGGTATAGGGCTCAGTGGGTAATGGGGCTCAGTGGGTACAGGGGCTCAGTGGGTATAGGGCTCAGTGGGTATAGGGGCTCAGTGGTATAGGAGCTCAGTGGGTACAGGGGCTCAGTGGGTATAGGGCTCAGTGGGTATAGGGGCTCAGTGGTATAGGAGCTCAGTGGGTACAGGGGCTCAGTGGTATAGGGGCTCAGTGGGTATAGGGGCTCAGTGGGTAATGGGGCTCAGTGGGTATAGGGCTCAGGGGGTATAGGGGCTCAGTGGGTATAGGGGCTCAGGGGGTATAGGGGCTCAGGGGGTATAGGGCTCTATAGGGCTCAGTGGGTACAGGGGCTCAGTGGGTATAGGGGCTCAGTGGGTACAGGGGCTCAGTGGGTATAGGGGCTCTATAGGGCTCTTACGTGCAGATAGCACTTGAGCAGCGTGGTGTCGATGATCTGCAGCAGTTTCTTGCGGCTCTTGATGGTGGGCGTGCCCTCCATGAGCGGGGAGGGGGTGGACGGGTCCGAGTCGTTCAGCTGCTTCACCAGGTGACTGCGTTTCTGTAACACGCACACACACGTGCACATATACACACGCACACACACACGCATGCGCACACACGCACACACACGCACGCGCACACACGCGCACACACGCGCACACACGCGCACACACGCGCACACACACACATGCACACACATGCACACACGCGCACACATACACACACGCACACGCACGCGCACACGCACACACATGCACGCACACACACACGCACACACACACACACACACACACGCACACGCACATGCACGCACACACACACGCACAGAAGGGTGTGTTAACAGGGCGCTGCTGTAAAAGAGCATGTGGGCTCAGTCAAGCTGCCCTGCGTATAAAAAGGTTAATAAATAAATAAACAAATTAATGAATAAATAAGTTTCACTCGGCGCACTTGGGGCAGCTCACCTGGGTCAGGTAGTCGATGAGCGCCAGGTGGGCCTTCTCCAGCTCAGCGCCGGACAGTGTGGGGAGGGGGTTGGGGTAGTGCAGCTGCTTCCTGTAGTCCGTGGGCAGGAGGTCTGGATACAGCCCGATCACATGGGTGGGGTCTGCGCGGGGGGGGGGGGGGGGGGGTTTGGGGCACAGATACCTCACTGCCGTGCCGGGGGCGATATAGCTCAGGAGGTAAGACCGATTGTCTGGCAGTCGGAGGGTTGCCGTTCAAACCCCGCCCATGTCGAAGTGTCCTTGAGCAAGACACCTAACCCCTAACCTCTATCTGCTCTGGCGAATGAGAGGCATCAATTGTAAAGCGCTTTGGATAAAAGCGCTATATAAATGCAGTCCATTTACCATTTACCATGCCGTGCCATTTACTCTACACACAACACACACACACGCGCTCCTACACACACACACACACACACACACACACACACACACAAGCTCCCACACACACACTCACACACACACACAACACACACGTTCCCACACTCCCACACACCACACACACACACACACACACGAACCTGCAACCTTTAGGTTACAAGATCAACTCCTTAGCCATTATACTACACTACTGTGTAGCAGCTGTGTACTCTAGTTCCACAGGGGAAAAAAAGCAGCAGAGGTAGACAGGTGGACAGGTCAGCGGCTCACCCGTGCCCAGCTTGGCGAACACCTGCATGGAGTCATCGAAGCGCTTCTGGCAGAAGAGGTCGAAGGCGTACAGGTTCTGGATGTGGTGGATCTGCTGCCGCTTGTCGCCGTCCGAGTCGTCCTTCATCTTCTGGGAGCAAGACGGACAGCGGATCACACAGGACAGAAGGACAGGGAGACGGGAAGGCCAGTCTAACCGCACACCCCTCATCCGTCCATCCATCCATCCATCATCTAACCTCCATCCATCCAACCATCCATCATCTAACCTCCATCCATCATCTAACCTCCATCCATCCATTATCTCACCTCCATTCATCCATTATTTAACCTCCATCCATCCATTATCTAACCTCCATCCATCCATTATCTAACCATCCATTCATCTAACCTCCATCCATCCATTATCTAACCTCCATCCATCCATCCATCATCTAACCTCCATCCATCCATCCATCATCTAACCTCCATCCATCCATTATCTAACCTCCATCCATCCATTATCTAACCCAGCGTTTCCCAACCTTTCTCCGTCCATGGCACACTGTCCAAATTTTAGAATCTGATGGCATACCACTCTGAAAAGTGAGCGACATGCTGATGTTGAGGTCAACAGAAGGCTTTAATGTTCTTTTGGGGTTTTTTATTAAGCGATATGCATTTTAATTAATCTCATTTGGCTTTTGTTAATGGGATCGCTCATTTAAGTTTTTTTAATTAATTTGAATTTGTACATTTTTTAAATTTATTTTTTTATTTTTTTAAAAAGGATTTTTCACACGGCACACCTGACCATGCGAAACGGCACACCGGTTGGGAAACGATGATCTTAACCCGTCTATTCCTGGTCAGGGTCGTGGGGCGGCTGGAGCCTATCCCAGCATGCATTGGGGTGAGAGGCAGGAATACACCATGGACAGGTTGACAATCCATTTAGGACACCCCTCATAAAGATATCACTATTTAATTGGATATCAGTATCCAATTAAATAGCTTGATTTCTGACTCATGAGAAGGGTGTGCTTAGACATGAAGTGCCAGAAGCCTGCAGTCTGGGCCTTCACTGTGTGCACTTCTGCTGAAAGGCCCACAGTCATTGGCTCAGAGCGTTTGCATCTAATCTCGGTTTCTGAATCAGAGCGAGTCTCCAGAGCGCCGGGGCTTGTGATTGGCTCCTCACCGCCAGCTGCAGGGCCAGTTCAAACTGTTTGTCCTGCAGGAGCTGCCGGTTCTGGGTTGCTATGGAGACGGGCACAAGGCGCCACACAAAATGGTTGCTGGCAACGTACACGATATTGGGCCTGAGGGAGAAAAAGAAAAGACAGCGAAAGGGTAAGAGAGAGAGAGAGGAAGGAGAGAGAGAGAGAATAAACCCAGAGGAAAGAGACGAGATCCACTCAGACAAAACGGCAGCTGAATCGCAGCTTCCGAACGGCAGTGACAAGTCTGAACAGCTGATAGACAAACAGCCTCTACTCAGCTGTCTGTAAATACATCCCCCCCCCCTTCTCCTCCTCCTCCTCTTCTCCCTCCTCCCCCACCTCCTCCTCACCCAGCTGAGGTGATAAAACGAGGCCTCTGAGCTCCACACTCTGCACCAGCAGCCGGGGTTCGAAGGTGCGGATCTCCACATAACGGGGCAGCACGGCGATGATGTAGGGGGGCTGGTGCTCTGTGGGGGGGTTGGGGGGGGGGGCAACAGTGAGCAGAGAAACAGTTATCAAAATACTACAAGGTGTAAATCAGCTAAAGAATGATCAGTGAGTACAACAGCTTTCCAGCTCATTCAGTAGATTCAGTATTCAGTGTATTCAGATACAGACTTGACGCTGTGCTGGACACCCTCTGGATCGTAGGTAAATATTATAGCTTGTTCTCTGCTGTTCTCTGTACTGTTTTTTTCAGCCAGTGGGAGAGGAAAGATGAACAAGGCAAGATTCTGGACATAACCACCACCCGGGCCAAGGCTTCTGGCACCGGGAAGGATAACCGCCAACCAAAGCAAATACATTACATTACAGGAATTTAGCAGACGCTCTTATCCCGACTTACCCGAGGAATTTCAAAGAACATTTATCCATTACCACACAAATACTGAGCGTCCTTCTCTCAAGGGTACAACCAGTGAGACCGGGAATCGAAAACCTTTCGGTCACAAAGTTCCTTACCCATGCTACCTGTCCAAATGACGGAATTTAAAAGAACTTCATTACCACACAAATAAGAGCGTCCTTCTCTCGTACCGAGACCAGCAAAGTAAACACGAATCCCTGTGACGGAAGCTTCCGGAGCCTCCGAGGACCGCGGGGGGGAGGAGGGGACGGGGGACGGATTAGACCGCGCGGGGAGGAGGAGCCCCACGGTCATCGCGAAGCGTGACATCACGGCGGAGTCCTGCCAGAGCAGCCGTCCCACGCCCGTTCAGAAAGGCCTCCGGGGGTCCGGCGGTGCCCCCCGGTCAACGTTAAAGCCCAAAAACCGCAGCGAGCGCCGCCCCCCTCCCCTCGCCTTTAAGACGGCAGGCGTCCACATGGAAAAGATTTTCATTTGTTTCCAAATCACCGAGAAACAAACGGCGGTCCAAAGCCCCGTCGAGCCCGTTTAATTTCACAGCGCGAGATGCGTTCCGCGCCTTGAGAGCGGAGCTGGCTTGCGTCTTGCTGCCTGGAACCCAATTTTTTCGGCAGACCGCAGATATGTGCTTAAGCCTATTAACAGCTGAAAGACAGGGAAGGGTGTCATCGGCTTCACAATCTCTAAAATGTCATTTTAAATAGGTTTCAGCACTAGGGCTTGTTGAGGACTTACTGCCAGGCCCACTGAGTAAGATGTCTGTCTGTCTGTCCCTGCTCTCGGCCAGATGGATGGGCGTGGCTCCACCGTAAGCAAGTGAAGCCGTTATTCACTCAAACCCCGTCACGGAGGGGAAAACTGAGAACCACTACCTCCGCTGGCCATTCGCGGTACTGCAGCCGCAATTGAAATTCTGGCAACACAGGGCTTCTGGCCTCCAGGTTATGTCCACTTGTTTAAGCCTCTTCTGTTTCAGGACAGGGTGCGCTGTACGTGCAGTTGGGAAACAAGCGCTGTATCGTTACGAACTATAAAATACCCACCCCGGGACCACGGGCGCTAATTTGTTTAGCGCTAACTAGCACAGCTTAGAAGCTGCACATTGTCCCTGTCAAATAAATGAATGAAATCTAAATATATTGCCCTTCAGCGAGAGGGGGCGTCTCCTGCAGATGGCATGGTAACGGTTATTGGTCCGCAGTGCTAGTTTAGCAGAAGCAGCATTTTGGGGGGGGGGGGGGGGGGGGGGGGGGGCAGGGTCACTCCACGTCCTGCCAAAGTCACATTCCCCATTCAGTCAAAACTGAAGAGACTGCCAGCGGTTGGCTGCTACACAGAAAACCTCAGCTCCCAAGACTCCATTTCACTTTTACACTCGGTCATTTCTCTATTCAAACGAGCCAGAAATGGGAAAAGTGATTAAACAGGCTCGCGTCCACTCGCTCGCTCGCCCTCGTTTCATTACGGAAGCAGACACGGCCCGTTAGTATCCGCAGCCCGAGAGACGGGCGATTTACCTGCCATGATCCCCGCGCTTCGAAAAGGAGCGACACGAGCATGCGCCACGAACCCACCCAGCCAGGAAACGGGCGACTGAATAAATAACACAGGAGCGGCGAGCGAGGGAGAAAGAAAGGGACAGAAGAGAGCGAGAGAGCAAAGAAAAGAAAGGGCTCTGAATGAGTGGGTACCAAACAAGGACGTTTCTGTTAGGAGCCCCCCCCCCCCCCCCCACTTCCACCCCCTTGTGAACATGACCTCCATTTCCACTCACTGCGCACTGTAAGCAAGGATGCTGCCCTTCATTACAAACCCGCCACGGAGGGGAAAACTGAGAACCACTACCTCTGCTGGCCATTCACAGTACTGCAGTCACAATACAAATTTTGGTAACTCAGGGCTCCAGGTTATGTCCACTCGTTGTCGTCATAATTTAAAGTCGTTATGGACGCTGAGGTACTTGAGCAAATCTACAGCATAACAAGGTTATGGAGGCCAAAATGCAAAAATAAAACTGAATCTACTGCCTATGGCAGGGATCCTTACCCATTGCAATAGGTATGTCCGTCCAGTTGAGGGCGCACTTTTGGGTGCAGACGCCTTCCTCGTTCAGAACCACGGTGAGGTCGTCCTGACCAACTGCCACTTTCCCGTCGGCCATGGGGCGACCAGCGGCTCCAGCTGCTTCCCCGTAGGGAACAGCTCTTTGATGGAGCCGCGTCCATCCATCTAGCCGAGAGCAGGGACAGACGAACAGACGTCTTACTCAATAGGCTTGGCAGTAAGTCCTGAAAAAGTCCTACTGCAATATCCAAAGACAGCTTTCACCCAGACGTCCAACATTTCAACACCCTGTCTTAGCCACTCTGTTTATGTTTAAAGGGACAGACCATCTCTTTGGGAAATTTGCTTTTTGGCTTTCTCACCCATTCCTTTCTCATCCCTGTGCGTCCAGCACAAAAATATTAGCCAATATTTACGGGCCACATGCTGACTGCGACCGCTATGAATGGCAGCAAGTGCAAGCAACATTAGCTCCACCAAATGAAGTTCCCAAAAAGTTGGACTATCCCTTTAAGGACACTGGTGTATGACTGAACCCCCTAGCACACGTTAGCAGGGGTTTTGTCACCCCTCTCTCCCTCTCGAACACGGACCAGGTAGAGGCCCCTCCCCTCTCTGTACTCACCCGGATCAGGTAGTAGTCCCGTTTGAACCCCACACAGATGGAGTTCTCACACCAGGCCATGGATTTGGGAATGTCTGGCGCAGCAAAATCCCCCTGAGTCACAAAATTAACAGGGATATACAAAGTGTGCATCCACAACAACACCACCATCACATGAAGCCTTGTGCTTTTTCTCCAATCACAGTTTTTAATGTAAGTGAAACAAAAGATGCACAGCAAGCGCAAGAACAGTGCCCATCTGAAAAGACGGTTTCATTTGAAATTGCTGTTGTTACCGTAACGCCAGTATCATGAGAGCGTATTATTTAGGCTCCCTGTTAAACGGTGGTTTGACTGACTACTTTGCACAACCGCTGGTTATGAAACGTGCCGACTGTGCCTTCTCCACGGCAACACTGCACTGCACTGCACTGCACTCTCTGGACAACAGCCTCTGACAAGCTCCGTAATGTAAAAGATATTTAACAGAGAATACATGACTTGCTCTATCCTGTCCTGAAAGACTACTTCTCCTCCTCCTCCCCCCCCCCCCCCCCCCCCCCCCCCCCCCCCCCCCCCCCCCCCCCCACCTGCAGCTCATGGAACTCCCTATCCTTCCAGTAGTACAGCTGCAGCTTCTTCTTCACGGCCACACACATCCTCAGTTTGGCCTCCCCGGAGCTGCCATGCTACAGAGAGAGAGAGAGGGGGTGAGAGAGAGACATGGAGGGAGGGGGGGGGGGGGGGGAGAGGGAGAGATAAACAGAGAGAGAGAGAGAGAGAGAGAGACATAAACAGAGAGAGAGAAAGACAGAAATTAGTTCATGAATGACCACGGCATGCTTTTTGTTTAATTAACCTTCTGTTTATTGGTGCTGCTTTATTTTACACGTTCTAGTTTTTTTGTGACAAATTCCACCTGGTAAGGAAGCACGTCCACCTCAGAATCAATAAATATTTTTCTGCAGTGCATTTCAAGGAATCAGATAGTGTGTACAGCACTGATTGGTTAAGACATGTCTGATCTTTTGACACGTGATCTAAAAATGGCTCTGAGCATGATCTGAGCTGTTATCATCATTCTAGCATATATCCGTAGTTATCATTATATCCACAACACTTTCAGTCATCTTAAACTGGAACCATTTTTAGTGTGAGAATGAGCCTGACCAGCCACACTGACCTGCAAGTCACATGCAAAGAGGGAGGCTCCTTTGGCCTTTGACACGACAGTGATCTGCTGGAAGGTCAGGAGGTCATGAACATGGATGTTGTTTTCTGTCAGAAGGCAAGAAATAAAGTGTAATTCAATCACAGTCAAAAAATATCCTTCTACAACCAAATAGCAATGTTTTTGGGCTTCCCACTTGTATGAGATGATGTTTACAGATGAATGCAGCATTGATTTTGTAAAATTATTTGTAGTGTTGCAATCCAACAAATTGGTCTTTTATGAAGAGGACATTGCATGTGGAAACACTGTTTGAGATGCATCATTTTCTATGCATTTTGTCTGTATAAACAGTCGCTCTCAGGAAAGAGTACTAGGTAGAAGTACATGCCAACACACAAGCAAAGTTCTTAGCAATATCATCAGTCTGACAATAGAATTAATTGTAAATAGCATTAAGCTGAAGGTTAGAAATTAATACAGAAATATGTTGACAGCGACAAAAGAAAGAACAATGCCAGAATTAATTTCTCTGTTAGTCATTTTTCATGACTTTTTTTGCATGACTACTTCCCATGATTAATTGACCACTGGCAACTTTTCTAAGCATTTTCAAGAGTAGTGGAAACCTTGACTTATGAAATATCATAGTTTTGCTTCCCCACCCTTTGAGACAAACCAGACATACTTACCCAGTAGACTGACCAGGATCTTGTACTGAGACACAACAAACAGCTGTGAAACAGAGACATAGGAAATTAGATGAGTTTTAAGACTCTAGTCAATATAACTGATAGAGGCAACCTACATCAATCAGGAAAAAGATTCAACCGCACACAGCAGCTTTTGATTGCTCTATGACCTCATTGTAATATACCCCACATTCCCATTATTATTTCACCAGATAACCATTTTAACTGGTCAAGGCGGTGGTTTGTATGAGCGTAAAACCTTTTGCACATGCTGAAATCTTTAGCAGACTTTCTTATGCTGTGATATTTTATGTTTTCTCTACTGTAATTCCACTGGCCTGGCCATGTTTTAAAAGTATAATATCTGCAGTTGGGCCATCTGTGACAGGTTCAAAGGGGTTCATTTACTTTCTGGAGTTTTTTTGATCAAATCTGATATGATCAAGCTTATGTTTTTGATTGGCTCAACCGGTTTTGTGTGATCAAGGATATTTTAGATACTTACATAAGTTTCTCATTACCTACCAGCTTCACGATGACTAGTGTAGTGGCATCCACAGGTTTGTGGTTTAAAGCAAGACAATACACATCAAGAAACTCCAAAGCTGTTTGTACAGCAATGTTATGCTTCCACGGGCTACACATATGAACACATTAAAATCCAGAAATTGAACCATCCCTTTATGCCATTATAACTGCAGTTATTTTACATTAATCCAAAAGTTGTTATTACCGACAAGGAAGAAGTTACTGGCAATACCTTGATGAGCAGTTAATCAAATCATGTGAGACAGCTAGGTGTCAGCAATAAAACCCAAATGCTCCAAAGAAAAACACTTGAAATGGCAGTCTGTGCCTTTTTGTATTTAGCAAGCAAACCATAATCTTATAGGCACACAAACAAGTATTTTTGGGCTTGCATTCCAATCTGCAATTATTCAGCTGTCAGTTGACTCCGCCTTTAGGTATTGTGTTTCTCAGACACAGCTAGCATCTTTGGAACAGTGAAAAATGCAAGGAATGTCAAGGTCACATGTTCATATACCTCAGGAATGACAACTCAAAAGAGCAAGTGGCCACCAGCCATCTTTATTACCTGCTGAATTTTCTTGGAGAAGTTCTTGTTGGATTTCTCCAGTGTCACTTCAAACCTGTTACTTGCTGCAAAAACAAGGCAGACGAGGACACACAGTTGGTGACTTGCCTCCCTTGATCACCTCTCTCCTGAATGCCATACAAGGCCTCCAGCTGGAATAATGCCTTGATTAGATAACTGTCATAACTGGCTGCATAACAGTTCACTTCAGTGTACAGAACACTGGAGGCTTTGAAGTGAAATGAGGAACCTTCAACGGTAACATCCTTCCCCCTCCCCTCCCTCCCTCACGTGACTTTCCCTCACCTGCATCCTTCTTGATGCGGTAGAGCAGTAGATGGCCTGGCTTGGTCCCGACAAGAAGCCAATCCTCTGCAAAATTCACATGCTTGTGTTAGCGCAGCAAACCTCAGCCTAAATCCTGACATGGAATTAGGCAGAAGAAACTGCATACGTTGCGAATGATTTAACGTACAGTATATCTCCAAAAAAGTTAGACTAAGTTAGAAATGATCCTGGACACGCTTTATCCCCACCCAACCGTTTTAAAAACAGTTTTAATGTTGTTTCTGCTGGGCAGAAGCATTAGTCCGGGTCACACACTGCTCCATTAGGCGATTTGGACATCTCACAATTGTTCCTCGTCTACTGTCATCCGTTCAAATTGACTAGGTAAATCACTGTATTATATTTTAGCGTTAGCAAATAGTTGTTTTGACTATGAATCGTCCAACTGCAGCAAAGGGCGTTCCATTTGCTAGCAGCCCGTCAGGTCAAAATGCTGTTAAATCGAAAAAGCCAGCAACCAGTTAACATTTGCGATTTAATCAGAGACCACTAGTAAATATAATTCTCTAGTTGCCCAGCTAGCTGGTGGAATCATTTTATTCCATAGCAATGCACAAATTTCAGACGTCTGAAAAAGAACCCAAAACTTTCCAAAGACATAACGTCATTGTAGCTGGCACCACTGTCTCACAATCTAGCTAGCTAACGCTAGCTGTAGCCATCAAGCACAACACTAGTATATGATGGTTAGTTGTACCCTGAGGCCTGTCCGAGAGAGACCACCCAGAAAAACAAACTCACCCCAGGCCGCTAGGCAGTCGATCTGAAGCGGCAGCTTCTCCAAAATAGGTACTGGCTCATACGCGTCGTGCATTGTGGTGCCGTTGGTTCGCTAGCCAACTAGCTAGTTTGGTAGCTAGTCGACTAGCTAGCAAAGTGGCGCTCGATACAATAAGAGAAGGAAGTATACCAAAGCTATGGCGTCAATTAGCTGGCTAAGTCCTTGCTAGCTTTGTTGTATATACCCGCTTCGATCTCTCTGAACTGGACAGCACAGCGTACAGGACACTTATTTTGAATTAGCCTCTTCTGGGTCCGAGAGATCGAAGAAAATCATCCGGCACTGCCCTTCTCCGACTCTCCGTGTAATCACATGAGCTCCGACTGTTGTGGCTGTCCAGCGTCAAAAGGTGTGTGCAACAACGTCTGTCCGGTCAAAAGAGAAAGCTTGTCAGTTAGCTTGTTTGCAAACTATCGAGCTATAACGTTACAGGAAATGTCAGCAACATAGCCTATATTTTTAAACAGGAGCTTCCTGTCATTCGTGACCTGCGCCAATAATATCCCGAATCACACTGACACATACACATACAGACGAGTCCATGACAGGCAGGTGACTCGCGGCCAGCGCACTCACATGGGGCGAATTAGGCACTCACAGAAAACAAAGTAGGCCTACAAATGATTTCCAAATAGCACAGCTGTGCCTTTCTTCCTATGCGTGTAGTTCAGGTAACGTCCGCTGTGGATGTATTTTACGCATTGTTTCACATTTCGAATTCGAAATAGGCTACTGATTGAACCTTTGTTTTCTCTTATAACCCAAGCTGTCTCAATACAGTCTCCCCATTTATTTGTAAATTGGGCTCAATTTTGATTTTGGCATGTTGTAGATTAGGCTAAATGTTGATCCCTCCTGCGTTAACTACAGTACCGTTTTTTGTTGTAAGTGTTTTACAAATGAGGTTCACGAAACTTCAGTTCTGGTAAGGGCTGATACGGAACAAAATACACAAAAGAATAACTGACAAAAATAGCGTTTAATATAAAGATTAACCCTGAAACGAAAAGAACATACAGTACAAAATGGCAGGCAAACCAATTTTTACACGTCACATTTTTTTAAAATCCGTTATATTCTTTCCAAGTCAACGAAAACCTAACCCTTACATTACTTGCGTTCACAACATAGAACCCAAGGATGTGGTAAATAAATTAAAAGGCCAAAATAGCCCAGGTTGCAGTAGATCGCACGGCTTAAAAGTTTTTGGACCTTTAAAATATTTGAATGCTTTTTTTTTGGGGGGGGGGGGGTGGTCCAAAAAAAAGCGATAAATGCAATACATTTAATCAATGGGAGAAAATAACACAATCCACAAAAGAATCCCGTTAGCAGTATGTACTCACAAATAATTTTAATAAATAAAGCTAGTTGCATAACTCATCCCCCATACTCAAATTTATTGGAAAGGAGTAGCAATTACAATTATGACTTAATATGGCAACGGCCTTCATAATTTCCGTGCAATAGGGAGCATCTCTGCAAGAGTAAAAAGGATGAAAGGGGAGAATTCCTTGTAGTACACCGCGCGGTTTCCTCTTAGGAGCGCTAAGACACAGACCAGTTACCAAGCTACTCTGAACTTAGTGCGCGAGCCTCATTCCATCTTCCAGTTGGCCACTCAGAACCGGTCTGTTAGGCCCTTCAAGACAAACATTAACGTGCGCGTTCCAACTGTACTCCCAGAGCAAACTGAGACGCAAACCACAAAGGAGGACGTTAAGGGGATGGAAAAATACTTTTGTCTTCATGGAGCAATTTCGCCACTCATCTTTTTATGAACTGCAGGATTAAAACAAACACTGTTACTCAACATAAATAGACTATTATTAGGCATTTTCTTTTTCCTTCATTTGTAAGCTTCATGGCAGTTTCTCTTCTGCAGCATACAAAACTGGTGTCCTGCTGTGTAAAGCGGTTTTGTTTCGGCGTCAGTGTTGCTCCAGGCTCATATCAGAAACCACAGACTGACTCAGCATGTACTGTACCACAGAATGACATCATGCCCAACTCTCTCTCCCCCTCCCCCACTTTCTCCACACACCCACAGACTGCACAGTGGCAGCCGGTGCTCTCTCAAATGAAAAAATAAACTTAAAGCTGTGTGTGTGTGTGTGTGTGTGTGTGTGTTGGTGCGCGTGTGCTGATGTGAAAAATAAATCCAGTGTTGAATCATGTGAGTCCAAATACAGAAGTGGAGCGCCCGGCGGCTCTTCTGCGTACACTCCCCTCCTCCGTCTTCCTGATCTTGCCCTCCTTTATTACTCCATCTTCGATCTTTCCATCTTGGCTTTCAGAATTTCCTAAGGAAGGAGAGAGAGGAATGATCGAGGAGGAGCCTCTTTGCAGCTGAGTGACGGGGGGGGGGGGGGGGGCCCTGCAACGTCTGACCTCATGCTACAATGGAAGAAAAATGTGACTAGGGATCATGGGACATGAGTAAAGAAATGAACCAATCACTTTACCTCCTCTTCATCCAGCATCACAGGAAGTGCTCTACAGAGAGAGAGAGAGAGAAATAAGCTGTATGAACACAAAGCCGTCACAGCCACACAACTCCTGCCCGTGAGTAGAAATATCCATTTTAGATCAGCAACCCCCAAACAGCAGCACAAGAGCGCATACAAAATGGCTCAGGAGGACACCGAGGAAAAATAAACGGTAGCCATGTGCAACAAGTCTAGTGCGGTTTAAAGCAGGTTTTATTGTGTAGTCCTGCAGAGCTGCCATCACAGTTACTGGTGGGGCTAACCTCTGCGTTTAGATAAAAAAAGGAACACACCGCAGCATGAATAATTATTCTTTTTGACGGGCACCCTGTTCACTTGTTGCACTTATTTTTAACAGGGATGAACCATATGCCCTTATTTGGCATTGGTATATTTCAAACTGACATTTTTTTTTTTTTTTTTTAAGACCACCAAAATGTAATCATAATTTGCGTTTGTTGTGTGTCTATGATACTTCCAGCCGATTCCTTGAAATGCGCACCAGTGTGTTCTTGCACACTGCTTCCTGTACAGCGACTCTGCAGCGGCGCCTGAGCCGCGAGCCGCATTAGCTCGCCGCGGCGCTGCTTCCTGTTACTGGCGCTCGTTACTTACACGTCGGCCACGGTTGTGGGGATGTTCTCCTCCACCCATTTCAGATCCTCATCCTGAGAGCGGCACAGAACGAGAGGCGTTATTCTTACGCTCGCTCACAGCTGATCTACGCACAGTAACCCTGTCATTCTTAAGCTCGCTCACAGCTGATCTACGCACAGTAACCCTGTCATTCTTAAGCTCACTCACAGCTGATCTACGCACACTAACCCTGTCATTCTTAAGCTCGCTCACAGCTGATCTACGCGCAGTAACCCTGTCATTCTTAAGCTCGCTCACAGCTGATCTACATGCAGTAACCCTGTCATTCTTACGCTCTCTCACAGCTGATCTACGCGCATCTAACCCTGTCGGATGTCTGATGCTATCAGGATCGGAGGTAGGGAGGGGAGAAGTTAAAGACAACTGGGAAGTTAGTGAAATTAGGACCATGCACCACTGCCGACCAGATAAGATGTTGCCAAGTGCTTAAAAACGAGCAGCACATGACATGTATTTATTGGACGTAGTACTGTTTTTAACCCTTCAATGCAGAACATACATAAGCAGCAGGATAATAGGAGTGAGGCAGATGTTTGAAGGTAGGATGTGAGGATGTAGGATGCTCCATTCATCCTTGAATCTCCCCTTCAATTTTGTCAGCAAGTCCATAATTATTCAAGTCAAATTGTCCACTAAATTTGCTTGTGTGTGTATACCGCAGTCTTAATGTGCACTGGCAGACATCCGCCATCACCCTGCTCTGAGAGCCTACGACAGGCACATCCCATGCGTTTTCCCCGACACACACTGAAACACGCCGAAGCACGCCCCACCTCTTTGCTCAGCAATTTCTGGGCTCCGTTTGTCTCCGGCTTCGTCCCCCTCATCTTCATCCCCTCTGGAAGAGACCCACACGACCAATCAGATTCAGACTCAGACTCAGACAGGGCAGGACAATCCGACGGAATTCAGTGGTTCAAGAACATGTACAAAAATCCTCCAAAGGATTCCATTTTGTCGTCTATTCTTCTGGAGTCCGAATGACGTTCCATCTCAGCTACAATGTTGCAAAAAGTTCCCCATCACGTGCACATAAGACTTAGGACAGCCCTAATTGTTGTTTTGCTATCTACATGTCACACTAAATGATGACACTATGGTTTCATCAGTTAGGTCAAGTTGTTTTCAGTAGTTTACTAGAATGACCATAATCTGTGACTGTAGTCATGCGTCGGTTTGGTTTCAAACATCTCACCAAAAGCCTCATTCAGCATGGGCTCCTTGGCTTCATCGTCATCCTCATCATCATCGATAAGTGGAGAGTGGGAGAACCTGAGGTGAGTAAGAGTAAAACCACAGCAATGACCAAACAGGACAGAGAGAACCACTTTTCATGCAGAATTTGAACATACATCACTGACCCAGTTTTGAGGTTCACGCAACCACCTGACCAGCCAACAAGGAATTCTGGGTCGATACATTTGCATATAAAAGAATGAAAAGATTCGAAGTTGCAAGGTCCTTCAACTACCACATAAATGGTTTTATGACCGCAGAATCACATACAGTAGCCTATGTAAAAAGTGAAAAATAAAAAACCTTTTGAAATAAATGTTTCTATGAGCTGTTCATTACTGACTGGACTCACTGAACACAGCTGAAGCAGAAAATGCAATGATAATGAGAAATAATCATTATTAATAATTAAATTCAGTTTAAATGACCTCTGACCTCTGGCTGTTGGCAGAGGGCCGTAGCAGCACCATGATCACCAGGAGGATGGTGGAGAAGAGCAGCCGCCAGAACGCATCATCCACCCACAGGTCCCTCCAGCCCTGGGCAACACACACACACACACAGTCCTCGGTCAATCCCCCGGTAACACCAGGCTTAAACATGCAACCACACACACACACACACACACACACACACACACACACGGTCCTCCGTCAATCCCCAGGTAACACCAGCCTTAAACATGCAACCACACTCACATACGCACACACACACACACACGGCCCTTGGTCAACCCTCAGGTAACACCAGCCTTAAACACACAACCACACACACACACACAGACCTCAGTCAACCCTCAGGTAACACCACACACACAAGTCACATGCACACATGCATTCTTATCAGACCCTCAAAGGAAAACAGACTGTTTACTGTGCTGACAGGGAGTCAGCAAGTGTGATGAAGACACAGTGGTCAGTTGCAAAACATCCGATTGGATCAGCATTATGTAAACCTTAGGTTCCCCATAATACAATGTATCATGTTTTGTATTGTTGGAAAACTGAAGTCATGGGGAAAAAGTTGGTGTCTTTAGTGGTGGGGTGCTGCCTAAAGATCTTGAAACCTATGGGTCAGCGCCCAGTCAGATACAAAGGCTTAACCCAGTGCGATATGCTTACAGAGGTAGTGCAAGCAGGATCATTGATCTATACTGTTTTGCCATGACTGTGTCTTTACTTGATGACTTGGTGTTTTACTTTGATATCTTTTTGTATGTAATGAGAGAAGTGAAATGGTTTGGGGAAACTCAACCAACACAGTCTCGTGCACATCACATGTGTGTAGCCATTTCACCACTCACATTTTGCACCATTGTATATAGTTATTATTACTGAACACACTGAAAAATAAACTGCATTCATTTCAACCTGACATTCCTCTTTGACTCTTAACACTGCACACCTAGCAGTTTTAAGGTCCTAACATACACATACACACTCAGGATATCTACACCCCGTAGTTACTCGCCTATACACTAGTGTCGTAGCAGGATACACAATTGTATTTATGCAAGCTACACAAGCCAAAGACATGAGCGCATCTACGAAGCTAGACTGCGATCCGTATAGAGCCACACTACTGGCGGACAGCAGTCTTCTCTGCCTATGCATAACTGTTAGCACAGAGGAAAGGTTAAAACACTACTTTTGAGTATTTTATAACTGAGATAAAATTACATTAATCCCGTTCCAGTAGCACCGGGTAAGACTACACACGTTCCTCCGCCACTCAGACATTTCTGCCGTTAGGTTTGCAGAGGGGGTATCTAACAGCTGGTGACCTCGCCGTGATACGTTTTGGTTTCTTGCTGTTGGTGACCTTGACGCACAGTTTGGTGTATCTGAGGGGTTTCTTACACAGGCATGGACAGTTTTTAAAGAGCATGTACATGTACTAGTACACATGCATTTCATATGCAAAATGGCTCCTTTTTTTTGCATGTCAAATACCTCCACGTCACCTGAAAGCAACTTACGCCTCCAACATTTTGATCACTGCTTACAAATTTTCGAGAGGTACTTTGTATTTTGCAAAAGAGTACATTTTAGTGTATTTACGTTTACTATTGCTGGACACGTGCAATTCTAACTGGCCAGATGAACAATATGAGGAAGAGGAGGAGTCCCGCTCACCGTCTGACAGTCGACCAGCTTGAAGACTTTGGTCGTCCAGATGATGAAGACAATGGAGGCTGCAGGATGGCACAGAGAGAAGAACCATGTCACACATGTTAATGTCAAAACGTCATTAACACGTTTTTGTTAACAGGGGTTTGTTAACGTCATTAATGTCATTAACAAACCCCTGTCGTCCCAAAAACACGGGACACTTGGGAAAAGCGAGCCAGGCCCCCCCCCCTGGGGGCGGGACTCACCCAGGACGGAGAAGATGAGGGTGTTGGTGAAGTGCTGGTACAGGGAGAGCTTCACCACGTTCCGGCGGATCTTCAGCAGACGGATGGTCTGGGACAGGCTGATGAAGACGTTCGAGGCTGCGGGTCAAGGGGGGGGCAAACGTACACGACCGGGAAAAAAGGGGGCAAAGGGCACCTGAGGCTCTAACGACAACAGACTGCCCATGAGGTCTAAAATTATGGAGAATGACACTGGAGCAAGATAAGAGGAGAAAAGATTCAGGTTGAGTAAAACACCTGAATAGGTGGAAGATGGAAGCAGAAATGTGCCTGATGTGAAACATAAGGAGTCTCACAATACCGCTATGCCCATCTACATACCAATCTATTCCTCAATATACGCTTATCCTGAACCTTTGTGACAGCTATGGTCTGTGCAGTGTGCAATAATACATTAGTAATACAACATGGCTGACTGATTGATTTATGAAATATTGAAATGTAAAATGCCTCCCGCCATCACCTTCACCACGTCTCAGAACACTGCCAGAACTACAGTGTGGCGTATAGAGCTGATCTACCCTGCTCTCCTTTCCCCACTGTGGACCACAATAATGGACCAAGCCCAGAAAAAAACGTGGGGAAAAACGGTGGGAAAAAGTGTGGCCGCGTTTCTGGGGGCTCAATGAAAGGATATCCACCACATCACACAAGAGTCGATGAGGGACAGGCTAAGGTTGGCCACTAGGGCTACTGTGCCGTAGAAGCTCTGAGAGAGAGAGAGAGAGAGAGAGAGAGAGAGATGCAGTCATATAACAGCTCAATATTAATATTACTGAGCAATATTTCTGTGTCCTTCCACGGTTAATTCATTACAAAATGAAAAGGGGGCTTACACCGGTTCCTGACAGCCAGCGAGCGAGCGAACTGGAGACAAAATCGCGCATGAAACTGTCCTGATACGCAGTGTTGCCTGTCGTAGCGAGACTAGCCCGAACCAATCAAATTAACCAGGGGCGTAAACAACTCCTCGGGCGGGAAACAACACTATTTTTGGACATTTTGCTAATCCTTCTCATTTCAAATAAATGGTAGCTAGCAACTGCATACGTAATGCAAATAACATCCTATGTCTACAGCACTGTAGCATGTTAGCTGCCGTGATGTTTCAAAACCACTATGCAAGACTGGTGCAAAGTAGCGTGCGGATCTCGACCAATAAAAAGTGTTTGGGGGCGGGACACGGCCGCGAAAACTCACTCGACTAGAGACACAGCGAACGAATATTCGAGGGGTGACCGACATCGCTGCCAGTTCGCTGTCGCTCGCGGCAGGCCAGGATAGCCTGATTGAAACGAATGCCTTTTAATCGCTTTTTCTCGCTCGCGTCGCTGTGTGCCAGGAACGGGCGTAATGCCTGGATGTGACCGTGAGCTCCTGCAAACACTCACCCCGGTGACCCTCAGCACTCCCTCCACGGAGGAGAAGAGCAGGTACAGCAGCCCCACAGCCACCAGCCGGTGCACCGTCGTGCCCAGCCTCGGCCTACAGGAGACCCAGCAGGGAGCAGTCACAAACGGGGCATACCAAGTCACAGGAGGGGGAGGAAGAGGGGGGAGGGGTCAGAGGTATTCAGAAACGGGGCATACCAAGTCACAGGAGGGGGGGCAGAGATTTTACGGAAAAGCAGTATAATGTCACGTGCGTTGACGTGAGGGTCGTCAATCTTAATCAGAAAACGACATTAACATTCAAATGAGGGTTGTCCAATCCAACAGATCACTCACATGGAAGCGTACTGCGTGAAAATAAAACGAATAATTCTTAATCTTATGAATATTAATGAGCGCTGATGTCAGAGACAGTGAGTGACGGGTGAAGACGGCAGTGCCCGCGTGAGGCAAGGGGCAGGCTCACTTGACGATGCCGTAGCCCAGGCTAACGATGAGCACCAGGACTCGGGCCAGGGCCCTCTTCAGGTCCGACAGCAGCTCGGCGAAAATCACAGCGCCCTGGACTGGAGGGGGGGGCGGGAGCAGGGAGAGCCACGGTGGGGATGGCGGGGGACCAAAGTGAGGAAACCAGAGATACGTCAAACATCAGTAACGAAGCAATCGCTAGGAGCGCAGAACAAGGACAAGCGTGATGTAATGTGTGCGTGCGTGTGCGTGTCCGCGTGTTTGCATGTGCTTGTGTGTTTGTGTGTGTGTGTGTGTATCTGCGTGTTTGCATGTGCGTGCGTGTGTTTGCGTGTGCTTGTGTGTTTGTGTGTGTGTGTGTCCGCGTGTTTGCATGTGCGTGCGTGTGTTTGCGTGTGCTTGTGTGTTTGAGTGTGCGTGCGTGTGTGCGCGCGTTTGTGTGAGTTCGTGTGTGTGCGTGCGCTTGTGAGCGTTTGTGTGTCTGTGTGTGTGTGTGTGCGTGCGCGCGTGCGTTTGTGTGTTTTTACCGTATTCGCCGCGGTAGCGGATGCTCTGGTACTCGGAGTAGAACACAGCCTTCTCCAGCATGCCCAGCAGGATCACGGCGCCGATCCAGAACTGGATCCTCAGCAGGTCCCGCCAGTAGCAGGCCGACCAGACCAGCCACAGCAGCGCGAACAGGACGTACACGATGCACATGGCCATGAAGAACTGAGGGAGGCAGGGTCACATGGTCACGCAGTAGCTCCGCCCACAGTGGCCACGCTGCGGCCAATCACCTCAGAGGTGTGTATGTGCAGGGCTATCCACCCCGACACCTTTTACTCACCATCATGAGAGGCCAGTCGGCAGGCGAGGAATATTCATAAGGCCCTTTCATCTCCACTCTCACTGTAAATGAACACGCGCACACACATGCGCACACACACACACACACAACACATGCACGCACACACACACACACACACACACACACATGCACACGCATAACACACACACACACACACACACACACACACACGGTCATTTGTGAGATAACTTATATATATATATATATATATATATATGCCATAAATAGGATAGCCGTCACACTAACCGCAGATACAGTGCTATAAGCGTGTTGTAAATGCATCACTCACTGGTGAAAGCATATTTCCCAGGCGAATCTTTGGGGTCCTCGTCCTCCTGCCGCACCCCAGGGGGGTCCCGAGGCTGCGCTCGCACTTTTACGATGAACATGTAGGGACTGTCGAGCCACGCCTTGGCCACCGCCCCTATCGACTGCAAGACCATCGCATTAAAAGCAAAACACGCAAGAAACACACGCAGGCAATAAGTCACATACATGCACAAACTAAAAAAAAAACGTGCACACGGCATCAATAAGTGAATTATTATAAGGGCTGATATCGCAGAGCTAAGATTAGTCTGGAGAGCTGGAGGTGCAGGAGGGAATCCAGGATCCTCATACCGGTTTCTCCTGCCATCCTTGAGGTGTGCTCCGATTGGCTGGCGTGCTCTGTCATTCTAAAAACAATAGCGACAATAACCGTCAAAGGTCTGAGGCAGAAGACTGACCACAAGGAACCTTCCCTTCACTCCATGTTAAAAACAGCACACAGGGCTGTAGATAAGCACTCGCCTACCACCGCAGAGACCCGGGTTCAATCCCCAGCAGCGGTACGTTCCTGGCTTGGTTAGACGTTCCTACGAACACAACTGGCAGTGTTCGCGGGTGGGAAGCCGGCAGTGAGGGTAAGAGTCCTGATCGTTGCATTAGTGACTCTGGGGAGAGATAGCGTGAACCTCCGCACACGTTACGCTCTCCCAGTGAAACTCCTCGCTGTTAGGTGAAAAGAAGCGGCTGGCGACTCCACATGTATCGGAGGAGGCATGTGGTAGTCCACACCCTCCCAAGACCAACAGAGGATAGCGCATTGACCAGGACTGTGTGATACACACAGGGAATTGGTATAACGACTAAATTGGGGAGAAAATGGCAACAAAAAAAAAAACTGAAGACCACAGAAGTGCAGTTTTCCTCAGTTGTACGCTAAACAGTTCTACTGACACAGCACTTCCATGTACTTCGCATATCACCGCATTACCAAACACTTTGGTGAACAGTTTTCAGATCATTAGATCCAGCCTTAAAAAAAAAAACACTCTTATGTCCTAATCTTAATGTCCTAATGCTGAGACCACAGAATATGTTTATTTCCGTTATTGCCCAAAATCTCTCAGGACCTGTGAGGTACACCCTTCTCCTGCAGTAGCCGCACTCACCTGAGGGCTGGAGAGGGGCTGGTATGGAATGAACTCGGAGTAGTACACCTGCGGAGAGAGAGGAGACGGCATCACACCCCCACTGTATCACCAGGTCCTGTGTTTACAGCTGTGTCCCTCTGCAAAATCTGTCCCGTCAAATGTCAACAGCACACTGTATGAAAGGGCTCTCTGTACATCTCAAATGATTTTTGTCTTCAACGTTTCTCAAAGAATGCTGACGTGCATGCTGGGGAAAAAAGTGATAACCGACAAGCTTCATTTTTTAACACCCAATTGAATAGCACACATACCATTTATTTTTCACATAGTTTTTACTGCATCAGGGACCTGGTTTGAAATCAACCCGGTGACTCCACTTCAGAAAGGGTTCATTTTGTATTTGCCAATGCATTTACCCATTAGTCTAGTTTTTTACCTTGTTTGTGCAAGTAACAACTACTGTGTTCAGAATGAGAAGGCAGCAGCAGCATCAGCAGCTGAAGCCAAGAATCTTTTTTTAACAAAGCCTATTCTGTTCTATTCCATTCCATTCGTTCTATGAATGCTCACTTTGCCTGAAAATCCACGGCTACCCTGGGCTTGAGCGATGGACTGGACTCACCCTGGGAGTGAAAAGGGAACTGCAGTTGTCGAAGAAAATGTAGCCCTGGCTGTAGTAGCCACTCCAGTTCTCCTTCCCCATGCGGTCCAGTCCAAACATGGCCAAAGCGTTGTTGTCCTGTCAGAAGTGGAGAGGGGCAGTTATGATGCGACAGGAGTAGGGGAACCTCCGAATGAAAGGGTCATGGTGATACTGGGGTGATGTCAACTTCTTCATTTAGGTAACTGAACACAAATACAGTTCAGAAAAGTTGGTAAAAAAAAAAAATAAATTTAAAAAGCATGAAAACATAATTGCTAATAAAATAACTATGGAGAATTTGGAACACCTGACAGGTTGCATTTGGGCATGCTCATGGATACACTTACTGCAGTGTTAAAGACCTCATTGTAGCAAACAGAGGAGCGAAGGTACCAGCTAACGTTGAAGGCAAGATTTTTGTCACATTCTTCAGTATTGCCTTGAACTGTTTAAAAAGAAGAGAGGAAGCAATGGAAGTACAGTCAAAGAATCTTCCAGAAGCAGGGTTGGTTTCCCTGCTGTAATCGACTGCCCTGTAGGCTAAGCAGACTATTCTGTCAGTTATTTTCATGTTGAGAAGACAACGACGCTTGGCAAACACGCAATTGAGCTAATCCGCAAGGACAATAGCAAGGAAGTCACAAAGGAGGGGCCACACCATATTTTATACCGATTGCACTGTTAAACAGGATATACGACCTAAGTTAATTTTCCTTATAGTGTAGCCTGGTTAGGGCAGTGCAGATTCGGTGCAACTGATAAATCATTGTGAACAATCGCGAATTTACTATTAATCCTTGGTTTGTCCACTTGGTTTCAATCCTACTATTAATCTTAACATATCTATTAAGAAGGCTGCTCCACTGCTTAGCATGTGTAAAAATATATAAACTTGTGATTTATATGAATGACTACTTAAAATACGGATGGTCAGATGAAAGAAAAATGTAGGTTGTTCAGGCCAGGTGACTTCCTGGTTTGTTTTGTTTTTTTAACAACCTATTACTACATCAAGCATAAGGCAGAACGAATATGAACCCCAGCACACAAGTGGTTGCGTATTTTCGGTGGGAACACTCAAATGTGCTTAAACAACAGTTGAACAGTAACTGCGGATTACATTTAAACACTTTTTTTCTTAAAGGGATTGTCGCTAAAAAAAAACCTCACTTACACTTCATGTAGATGGTGGTGTTGGCAAACAAGGTTTTACGGAAGACAGGATCCTGACGCTGCAAATAAAGGACACAGTGAGTGAGGCGTTACAGAAAAGGGTTTCAAGCAAATATTGACGCTAGTAGTAAAAATGCAACCCGTTGTTCTGTCACGAAGTCTAGTCGCAATCATTTAGCTAGCTACACTTAGCATCAGACTGACTGGAACCCTAGATGAACTAGAATCACATTCCTATATTAATCATGTACATATCTGCAGGTCCACATCACGCCTGTAGTTTATTTTAACACTATTTTTCACACCATTCTCACACAACAGAACTGTGTTGTTTGTCGTGTTTTTCTGACCCCAGATAACGTCCGATCGATTAGTCACATCATGCTGTGGTTGATGTCCGTTGAACTGCTCAATGATAGATGGGTATGCATTTATCTACAGCGAGATTATATCATGATTCATACATCTGAAAAATAAGTCCAGCTAATTGAACACTGAACTCCTGCAAGCAGAACATGAGCTCGAAGACTGGAAATATCGTTTATTAATTATAGCTACCCAGCTAATTTGAAAAAGTTTGCCAGATTCTAGCTAATGAATATATTTTAAAGTTTAATTGCAGGTTAGCATTAACCAGCTGGCTACTTAGAATATCGGTTGAGAATATATATCTACCCAAGCCTATACTTACATAGCATAGCAAAACTGAATATATCAGTACTGACGTTAGCTAGTAAACAGTTGGTTAACTAAATAACGTATACGTGTCAAACGCTTGCTAGGAAGCTATCTGGTAACCATCACTAGCTAGCAGAGTAACGTCGTTAGTGTGTGCTAACACATTAACTTAACTGGTCAGCTAGTTTTTGTATTATTGCTTGTTAGGCTAGATGGATATCCTATGTATAACCGGTCCAACTAGACTATCACACTTTTAAAATGTAGCTATCCAAGTATCCATAGATAATTACATTTTAAATTAAACCAAACAACCTCGGGATACCCCGTACAGCTACCACACTAATCTAATCATGACAGCTGCTTTTTTTATCTAAACAAGGCAGAACGTTTCTATCGGATCTGTCATGGAATTTATGCGGACTTTCACTATGTTGGCTTACAAGCTACCTGGCTAAAGCGCCAAGCCAAATATGTCATTGCCAATCTAACGAAAAAGCTAGCTACAGCGGCTTATCACCGCGAACCAACACGACATTAAGGCTGGAAAAGCAAAGAGACTCACCGATTCCATTGGAATTTCGACATTCCAGAGGGACACCTCAGCCCCGATACAGAAACGCAAAGCCAAAATAAAACATAACGAATGAATTAAGTCCATGCTATGACCAGGCATTTTCACGCTAAAACACACACCTCACATATCTTCAAGCAGACCGTCAGACACAGACAGTTCCGGGTGGCGAATTTTTTTTTTCCTAGGATGGGTAATCATGAATAATTCATGAAAAATGATCCAATCACAAATGCCAAACCCTGATCCAATCATAAAGGCCAAACCTATCATGTGATCCGCTTGCTTGGAAAGTTTTTTAAAACATGGCGGTGACAATAATGTTATCGCTAGTGTTAAGATTAGAAACAGATTTGTTAGAAACAAATTTACCACGCAGTTCTCAATTTTAGCGAGTCATGTTAGCCATAACCGAGTCTTAACCTACTCTGCGCTGTGTTGTGTTTGAAGTATAACGTTGGACTGGACGAAACTATGTAGGCTAACTGCAGTTTCAGAGTAGGAGGGCTGATCTAGGATCAGCTGTGCTTCATATGTCATAATGAATAAGATTAGGATTTGGAGAGGGTAAAGCTGATCCTAGATCAGACGCGTGATAAATACGGATAAAAAGAAAACGCTAGTTAAGTTTTCCGACGCAGGCAACTCCACGTCCACCTGTGTTAATAACCATCGTGAGAAATGTCACTATTATTGCCCTTGGCGTGAATTTCTTGTGTGATAATAAAAACATAATCGCTGGTTTTAGGATTTTTAAAACCGCTTTACCATGCATCTCTCCATTTTATCGGGTTATGTTAGCCACATGTCTTACTTTACTCTGCAACCATCGTAAGATATCACGTCCATCTGATAATAAACCATCGCAAGAAACCATTATTTCGCAGTAATGCCCTTTAGTGGGCTAGCTCGGGTTCGAACCCAAATATTTTTTTGAGTTTGAATGCATGAGATAATGTTGACCCAACTTTTCTTATCCAATTAATTTAGCTGTAGAATCAAATGTAGTACATAAGTGCTGGTTATAGTCATGCAGAGATTAAACAGTATTACCTTGTTTAACAAAGTTTCGTAACAAATGACCACAACACGTTGTTAGGATTATCATTGTTTATTATATCTGTTTTTTTATCACCAGCACTGGTGATAACACCGGTTTCACTTTCGCGCTAAGGTGATAACATCGGTCTCACTTTCATGCTAAAGACTAAATGAACGATAATAAAAATATAAATGTATGTGACTGTCGACTCCTGGCAGGCTGACTGACAGGCTGCCAATCCTAGCCCATGAGGGCGGGAACTTCCCAGATTTATCCTAGGAAAAAATATACGCTTCCAGGTGAACTGCTAAGGGAAAGTTAGGTTTGGGTCTCCGGTCCTACAGGGGGCGATGCTACATTTTGACATGAGATTGCTGGGTACTAAATCTGGTGATATCAAAACAGAAAACATGTGCAGCTTGTGTCGGCAGTTTGTTGTCCGCAATCGTTAGATCGTTTAATTTAGAAAACTGCACACGCTACGTACGTTCTTGGCTCGTTATATAACTTCTATAACATGGTCTCGCGAAAAAAATGAGTACACTTGCATCCACAAACCAGATCTAGCGCCGTATTCTGCACGAATCGTTTCAATATCATGGGTTATACACGGTTATAAACGCAATGTCTATGATTTTTAAATCTCCTTTGGTGTTGTCAGGCTGCCCAACAGTATGTGCGCAACACTACACGACTACTTCCTGAATCGAGCTGACTATCAGTTCGTCCGAGTGATTTTAAGATCAGCACATCTATGCACTGCATGGCACGAAACCTGATACAAAGCTGCTCTGTTGTTGACCTAAAACTCGAAGACTGAATGGCAGAGGAGGCACTTGCGAATACTATTAACAGGTATATTAGTGTAATGTACACGATGTATAATAGTACTTCAGCTATCTAGCTAACCGAAGTGAAGCGATCTGCAAAGTTCTTGTCAGTGCTATGACCACTAATTCTGATCTGATTCGCTGAAGAGTGCTGGCAAGCTGTTTAGCTGGTTAATGGAAATGACGCTGTCAAAAGTTAATGGTCGCAAATGGTCACGTTGCTAACGTAAAGAAAATTAATGGTAGAGTGGTACATGCTGTGTATTTCTGAAATACAGCCTGTACACACGCATGTATTAGTCTTTTTGACTTGCTAGATCCAAATACGGCAAAAAGCCCCGAAATGTTGCTTGCAAGCTAGCTAACCAGTAATACATTAGCTAATGGCCGGAATCACAATTTTAAAATTTATGTTTAACAGTGGCTAGTTTGCATGTGAGCACAGTACAGCAAGTGCGCAGATTTGTATGAAAAATACTAAATAAATGTGCCTTTTATCTTCAGCGTGGTCCCAGGTGACGAAGGGAAAGCGAAGTTTAAGAAATGTGACCAGATTGCGTTTTACAGGTAGGGAATGTATCTTTATCAAATTCATTCACCCAGAAAACGTCTCGTGCAAGCAAATATTATTAAAACCATCAACCATCATGCATTGAAAAACTATAAATACTAAATTTGTAGATTCGTGCTTCGTTACAGAAGGTTTTCCGTGTCATAGAAAAGCAAAAGAAGGTTCCATTTATAAAAAATAAAAAAAACCTTTTATCATATATTTGGTTAGACAAAAAATGTATGGATCGTTCCTGACAGTCTTCATGCTATGTGCCCTAATCAAGGGAACAACAGCACTGCCCCACCTGGAAATTGAACATTTGAACAACCTTTGGATTTCACTTCTCTAATGCTCACTTGGAGGGGACATCAAAGAGGTTTGCCCACTGGTAAAATGGGTGGGCACTTGTAGGGAGGCTGGGTGACCGCACTAAATTATGCTTTAAAGGAGTCACCTCATTTTGGTCACCTTCATCAAAGCAGGATCTAAAGTCAGCTGCAGTGAAAATAGAACAGGTGGGAGGAGCAGTTGGTCGACTGAGCAAATAGAGAGATTAACTATTTACAAGATATAATATATAATAATATAGAATATAACTATGTACAAGAATATTACTGAGTGGAGCTGCCATTTTGATTTTGCAGGGTTATGCTAGCCTTTTCTGTTGAGCTGATGTTGATCTGGGTCTGTCAGCAGTCAGCACGCAGTACAGGTGACAGGTGTGGCCTTGTATGAGGACGGTCACTTTGTGGGTCTGGAGGATGGAGGGAAGATCCTACCAAGGGAGTGGAAGAGGAAACAGAAGACGAGTGCAGTCAGATGATGGCTGTTTGAAAAGACTCCACAGCGAGGCAGCACCATGGATCAGATGGTGGAGAGAGAGAGAGAGAGAGAGAGAGGGAGGTTGCAGATGTTGTGGTGGGAGTTGAGTAAGGGCATGGGCACCAATGGGAGGAGGTCCAGAGGAGAGAGGAAGTGTGAATTAAACAAAGTAAGCTGCCAGTACCTCACTGGTATTTGTGCAACACCAAGGCCCGCATTGACCAATGAGATGATTGCTTTTTGTTGAGGCCGAATGGGCGGAGTAAAAGTTTACATCTGTATTCGATTTTTTCCCATTTTAAACAGCTGCCCAGCATTACAGTGGGATGCATCTGCTGCCACAGTCTCGTTGCCAAAGTCTGGAAGATTTTTAATCTCGCACAGGCCCATGGTGCTGAGCCTTGAAGAAGGAAGTGCACCCAGCTTGCTGTTACGTTTAACATTTAATAGGTTACATTGGGAGCAACATTAACAGAATTGGAGGCCACAGAGCCTCAATTAAATTAAATTGGAGTTTGTGTGTTAAATATAAAAGTCCAAGCCTTTAAAAAATATGATCACAGTTATAAAGGTTTGTGTGAGTTGAGGGTGAGTTTGATCTTTGTGTCAGGTTCAGCCTAGACAAATACTGATTTTGAATCATACTACAGTATCCTTTATGCACGCTATGCTCGTTTCCTGATCCATGTTCAGGCGGCAGAAGCAGGGAAATGTGACACAGTATCTCCCCCTGCTGGACACTTTGGTGATAACAGAGAAAGGGGCACAGCTCGAGCTTCAAGACCCAGACGCCCAGGTAATCTTTTTTCCACCTCTGCTCAGAGATTTCAGCGCAAACCACAAAGTCTGACGACTGGGATTTGATCCCTTCAGAAATGCTCTCTGTCACAACACAGCACAACACACCAGATTGACCTTGGCATTGGAATCGTTAAATCTGTGATTGTCATTCGAATGTTAAACAAGTAGTCAGTGCGGTTGCAGTACACAAATTGAAGGGCTGAGTCATTTCAGATACACAGAGAAACCAGTTACAATTCTATGATAGTAAAGTAGCGGATGTTTTTGGAACAATGATGGAGAAATAGAATAATATTGAAAGGATAGGGTGACATTCAGTTTATTTGTGATAAATGTGCAAGATTCCGATGAGCAGTGCTACATCAATGGGAGGTGCTCTTCCTACAGGTGAAACTGCTTCTCCAGGTGTGTGCCATCAATGATGGAACAGTTAGGGTTACTATTGATGAACTCAACCCAATTAGAGAACGCTACAAGGTTCCAGATGTTCTCAGTGGAGAGCCTGTCTGTGAGCGGTAAGACTTGTATACAGTTCTTTGCCAGTGGGATGGATGACAAACAGTGGACAGAGATGACTGTGTGTATAACTAGTACCATTTTGTTTATAATGTCAAAAGACATCTTTCTCCCTAATGGCACGAATGCTGAGCACTTGTATCTGTACCAAAGAAAAAGAATGACAGTTTCATAGAAACATTGCAGTTTTCTTCTTTTAGTGCACAGACTTTATTCCTAGTGTTTTGCTTTGAACTTTTTATTTCATTTACTTTTGCTCCTGGTAGGTTAAAAGTGGTCGGGAGGGAAAAGGGCTCCCTGACTCTGGGCTGGGGTTCGGGTCAGTACCAGTTCCGGGTCAGCGACAGTCCCTTTCTGCTGGAGGTGTTGTGTGAGGACGAGGTGACCGTCACACTCAACCCAAACGGTCGGCTGTACTTTGAGACGCTCCAGAATCCACCCAAGCCTAGGTGAGAGAGGGGCGTTGGCCAGGCTGGGTGGGGGAGTGGGGGGGTTGTTGGGATGGGGGGGGGGTAACACAAGGTAAAGGCGAGGGCTTGAGACCATGATAAGATAACAGTGGTTCCTGTACTAAGCCAGTATGTGGAACTGGGGATTGTTGGGGTGGGGGTGGGGGGGTAACACAAGGTAAAGGTGAGGGCTTAAGACCATGATAAGATAACAGTGGTTCCTGTACTAAGCCATGGAAATAAATGAAGTGTTTATTCATAGCTGGACTACAGCTTTGAACCATTTTACTGCGCAAAGAAAAGAACCTCCTGTCATTGTGTCAGCTTGGAAGGACATATTTTCTCGTCACATCAGCCGGCAGTATCTTTCTCTGCGGGAGGCCTTTTCATTTTTAAATCTTTTAATAGCAAAGCATCAATGACAGTTTCTTGCTGAAATGTATTTTTGGAGTTATTCAGATGGGGTGTGCTTCAGTTCATTTTGACACGCCTGTCAGTTAAGAAGACATACTGTAAAACTGAAAGGTGATTAAACTGAAAACTGACTTGACGTGAATCTATGCTGTTATACTTGTGTGATTATTTTTAACCTGAATCTATTTTTCTCTGTTGCTTTCTGACGCCCAGTCTGTCCACAGAGCCAGATGAGGTAAATGAATCGGCTTACCAGAAGACATGCATGGCAGGTTATACTTCTGCTATTGCCCGTGACCAAGGCCCAGGCCTGAGAACTGGAGTTGTGCTGCCCACTGCTCCTATGTAGCTCAGATGGGTCACTACATTACAGATATTTTGCCGATGCTCGTATCCAGAGTGACTTACACAACTTTTTTTACGTAGCATTTACTACGTTGCATCCATTTATACAGCTGGATGTATACTGAAGCAATGCGGGTTAAGTATCTTGCTCAAGGGTACAATGGCAGTGTCCTACCTGGATACTACCTACCTACCTTTGGGTTACAAGACCAGCTCCTTACCCGGTGTGCTACGCTGCCGGGACAAATGCAGAGGAGAAATGACCCCATGGGGTCAATAAAGTATAACTTATACTTAATACTCGCTGTTGATCAGGCATTTATGTCTATTTGCTTTGACGCCAAAGCGACGTTCATGTCATGTCATGCCAAAAAACAGCAAGTTCAAGGTTGTGGGTCCTGCTCATTTGATTGTTCACGCTCTGAAAACTGAATGCCTCAATCGCTAATCGCTTCCTTTACGATGCTTGTTTTTCATTTGATCCTGGTTTGCTGCCAAGCCCTCTTGTTTGAGCTTTGCTGTCTCTTTTGCCTGTCACTTCACCAGCAGGACGGGGACCACATGGGATTGTGGAAGGAGACCTTTAAACAGTTTGTGGACATCAAGGCAAATGGTAGGTGGTTTTAGAGGCTGTCCGGCGAATCAAAAAAGCTCAGCCTGTGTTTGAGAGTTAGATGCTTGGTGTTCTGTGCTGAGAAAGGTAAAGATTGAACGAAAGGTTTCATGTGAATGCAGTTTTGTGTTAAAATTAAGCTATGCGGCCAGAGAGGCTATATGAGAGTTGTACTGATACAGTATTGGCCTTGTGTTGTATATTGCTTCTATAAGACAGATAACACGTAGAAAAAATTAATTGCTGGTGCAATATTATTTATTTAGTGATATTATAATGGTTTGTGCGTGGAGTGATACTGTTTACAAACAGGCTGTGTCAGATTTCCAGTCACCGTAGAGCGCGGTCTTAGCCAATCAGCACCCAGGATCGAAACAGCCCGTGTTAAGAATGTGGAACCGTTCGTCCTGCAGGTCCGAGCGCGGTTGGCCTGGACTTCACCCTCCATGGCTTCTCTCATGTGTACGGTCTCCCGGAGCACGCAGACACCCTCCAGCTGAAGGACACCAGGTCAGGCTGACCGCAGGATGTATCTGGGGAGAATAGCCACGCATTTAAGCGCGCCAAGCTTATGCTTATTGATAAAAATGACTTTTTTTTTTTGCTAATGTGAAATGGGTGAATGCACAAGCAACAGTTGTGCAATAATGAGAATTGTAACTGTAAGGATGCAGGTTCAAATCCCTGGTGTTGCTCCACCATTGTGCCCCACCTGGGATCTATAGTACATTATTTATGTCACTGGAAGAGCAGTTACTTACCCCCCCCCCCCCCCCCCCCCAAAAAAAACCTCAAAAACGTTCTCCTTTCATTGCAGGGATGGCGAAGCCTACCGCCTTTACAACCTGGACGTGTTTGGCTATGACATCCACAGCCGGTTGGGTCTGTACGGTTCGGTTCCGCTCCTTCTGGCCCACAAGCCCAAAAGAAGCATCGGGGTTTTCTGGCTCAACGCGTCCGAGACCCTGCTGGACATCCGGACCTCTGGGGACGGTCCCGCGGCCACGGGGGAGGTAAGGTGGAGGGAAACATCGCCCACTTCCTGCTTTTGTTTTTGCGGTTCCTTTTTCCTTCTTTCTCCCTGTGTTGTGTTGTAGACACAGGGGAGCCAATTGCAGCATGCTCAGCTGTAGTTAAAACCTCGGATTTAAACCCCTGGACAACAGAACCTCGTAACAACTGGAACGGCTATCTGAATATGTGAAATAAGGATTTGCTGTTCCAGTTGTAGTGCAGTTTTGTGGTGTAGTCTAGGGGGTTTATGCCTGAGGTGTTCCAGTTGTAGTGCAGTTTTGTGGTGTAGTGGTTTAAACCTGGGGCGTAAATACCTGCTAAGCACGCTGCAGTTGACCCAGTTCGGCTTCCTTATTTTGTTGCTCCACTGATGCAAAATGTCTGAACAAAAAGAGTTCTTCGGTACAACCAGGGCCGGCATTTCGGTCACGAGGGGCTCTGAAATAGAACCCAGACAAATGGCCCGGAATGGTGACATCAGAGATGGTTCTGGAGTCTCATACTGTAAACTGTTTACGAAGCTAATTTGATCTGTGCGAACGAGCAGCTCACAAGCACAAGGTTCAGTGGTCATGTGATTTTCTCAAAATCAGTTGAGGCTACAGGCGGGTTTGGCTCCAGTCCTTTTTCAGAATGCTATATTACATGGTAATAATAAATGTAATGTGTTTTCTTTTCTTTTTGTGTTTTTCCCCCTATTTCTCTGGTGCAGTCCAGATTCAAAAAGTCCAGACCGTGGGGCCCGTCCATGCAACAGTGCTTTAACAGGATGAGCCCCCCGGCAGTCCCTGGCTTGGCCTTTCTAATATCCAAGAGCACTTAACATCAGTCAAACACTGTGATGCTCTGTTAGAGTTTATCAAAACCTGTTGCTAATCTTGACCGCCCAAAATGTACTTACTGCCCACCCTCCTTTCAGGGGGCCAGCCCACCTCCAGTGAAGAAGAGGAGGGTGTCTGCCCACACTGACCTGCACTGGATGTCAGAGAGTGGTGTGATTGACACCTTCATCTTGCTAGGCCCCTCCCCATCCCAGGCCTTCTGTCAGTATGCAGAACTAACAGGTTATCAGTCCACCCCTCTGCATCACCAGCTGTCTCTTAACTTAAAACTTTCGGCTGAACGCAACACAGAAACACAAGAATTGTCGGTATGCTAGCACTCTACTGTAATGCTCAGCCATGTACTATTTCATGTAATAAAAAAATCTCAGAAATTGAAGCCATTTACAGGAATAACCCTTTTAAATCCATTAGCCTAGTAAGTGCTTTGCAGATCTGCTGGAGGTGTTTAACACACTGCTCTGTTGTTGCTAGGATACCAGGCCATGCCCCCCTTGTTCTCCCTGGGTTACCACCAGTGCCGCTGGAACTACATGGACGAAGCCGACGTGGAGGAAGTGGACGCTGGATTTGACCTCCACTCCATCCCTTATGATGTCATCTGGCTGGACATCGAGCACACGGACGGGAAGCGCTACTTCACCTGGGACCCAAAACGCTTCCCCGACCCCGTGAGCCTACAGCACCACCTAGAGGAGAGAAACAGAAAAGTGCGTGAATAAATATCTGAGTATAAACAGCTGGAGTTTTTCCCTGTCTTACCCCCCCCAAGCCACTCCAAAAGAAAACCCTTCTCAAACCTGTGAATGAAACTGTCCAGTGTTATATCAACACTGGTAAAGTACATCTTACTCTGATAGCGTACATGTGATTTATCCAGAAGTGAACTGTATGAGCAGACAAGGCAGGCGACAGCCCCGGGCCCTGGGAGATTTTCCGCCCCGTGGTCTCTTGACCGGCATTTGCCAACCTTCTTCATTCCGCGGCACACTTTCCAAATTTATAGCATCTGACGGCACCCCACTCTCAAAAGCACTCGACGTACTGATGTTGATGTGACGCATCAAAAGTAGGTCTAAATGCTCATTTGGGGTTTTAATTAAGCAATATGCATTTTATTGACATTATTATTTTGGCTCTTGTGAATTGGATTTGTTACACGGCACACCTGACGGCACATCGGTTGGGAAACGCTGCTCTAGAATCACCTCTGTATATATCTAGGGCTCATTTGAACCGTTGGAGTTAAATTAACACTCAGCATTTTGCCGTGTGGATATTCCCTGGGCATCTGAGCAGGCATCTGCTCCTCCCCCACACAGCTGGTGGTCATCAGCGACCCTCACTTCAAGATGGACGCCCTCTGGCCCCTGTACTGCGAGGCCAGGCAGGGCGGCCATTTTGTGAAGGACAGAACGGGAGAGCTGTACCAGGGGTCCTGCTGGCCAGGTGAGGGGAGGAGCGTGAAGGACCAGTGCGCAGGCTCTCCAGTTGTGCTCCTCTCTCTCTCTCTCTTTTCCTCTCTTTCATTGATGTCTCTTTCATAAAACTCCTCAAATGTAATCTAATGTCTCTCTGTATAGACTTGTCACTGCAGTCAACCAGCTGTGATTTAGCTGCTGTTTTGTGTGAGTGGATCTCAGCGTTCCTCAGGGTTCATTCTCTCTCTCTCTCTCTCTCTCTCTCTTTCTCTCTCTCTAGGTGATTCCTGTTATGTGGACTTTAGCAATCCTAAGACCCGGGCATGGTACTCCAGCCTGTTTGCTCTGGATAAGTACAAGGTGGGTTCAGAGAATGAACTATTTATTTTTATTTATTTACCCTTTGTTTTTCCATCTCTTTTCTTATTCAGGAATACAAAAGCTAGCATTAAAAATCACAATAGAAAGTATATTACGAACACAATACAAAATGATAGTATGAGGTCCCTGTACAGTGTAAAGATTTTTCCTAATGTGCCTCACTACTACAATTTCTGAATCAGAGCTGTGTGTAAATGTGTCCAATATGCGCATCAGGGCTCCACGCAATTTCTGTTTGTGTGGAACGACATGAACGAGCCGTCCGTGTTCAACGGGCCCGAGCAGACCATGCCCAAAGACGCAGTGCATGCTGGGGGCTGGGAGCACCGGGAGTTACACAACCTGTACGGATTCTATCAGGTCAGCCATTCCTGAATAAACACATACGCACTGTGCTCACGCTAACTGAGGCTTTTTCATTTCTCTCTTAATTTTTGCTGATTTTCGTTCCTTTCTGGTCTCGATGCTCCAGCACTTGGCCACAGTGGAGGGTCTGCTGGCTCGGTCTGGGGGCACGGAGAGGCCCTTTGTCCTGTCACGCTCCTTCTTCGCCGGGTCCCAGAGGCTGGGTGAGTTGCGCCAGGGGTAATAACACGCAGAACATTATCTCTGTTCTCCTGAGAGGAGCTCTCCACCAATCATAGAGCATGTTGCTAGCAGTAAGTGGAATAAAGGCAACAGTAATTGGTGGATAGTACCTTCTGGCTACTGTCCCTTCATGGAAAAAGGGCTGCAGGATGTATAGCCAGAGAGTTTATTATCTTATTATTTATTTGTACATATATATTTATTATTTATTATCTCTGAGCCACATGAGGAAACCACAACACTGTCCTCACTGAAAAGCACTACAGCAAAGCGTCCTTTTAGCAGATGTGTTTGGGTCCTCACGTGTCTTGTGTGTGACAGGTGCGGTGTGGACGGGCGACAATCTGGCGACCTGGGAGTACCTGAAGATTTCCATCCCCATGCTCCTGTCCCTGAGCATCACGGGCATGGCCTTCTGTGGAGGTGAGTGCCTGACACCGCCAAGAGGGGGCGACCCTGAGTCAGATCCTCACTCTCAGATTTGAGTTTGAATGTTGTAGGCCCCATTTCAGGCAGCTCAGCTCAGTAATGGCTTTAAACACAGGGGCTTTCTGCCTTTCCCGATCCAGGGACCCCCACCCAGGCTTACCGGATTCCAGGGGATTCGTAGGCTAAAATCCGTTATATTTAAAAAAATGTTTTGAATGTTTTTGAAAGTCTGTGTGTAGTCATTTCATATCAAGTCTGGCCAGGGACTCCGTGCAGTACCGTCAACGTCCCCCAGGGGTCTGTAGATCCCCTGTTGAAAACCCAGGCTTTACAGGACAAGAATGAGCAGAGAAGCAGACGCTGTTATTCCTCTGCTGACCTTCCTCCCTCTCCCCCCCCCCCCCCCCCCCCCCCCCCCCCCCCCCCCCCCCCCCCGTCCCAGCGGACGTGGGCGGGTTTTTCCAGGACCCGGAGCCGGAGCTGCTGGTGCGCTGGTACCAGGCGGGGGCGCTGCAGCCCTTCTTCCGCGGCCACTCCGCCATACAGACCAAGCGGCGGGAGCCCTGGCTGTTCGGGGACGCCGTCACCGCGGCGATACGCTCTGCCGTCCAGCAGCGGTACCGCCTGCTGCCCTACTGGTACACGCTGTTCTACCACGCCCACACCACGGCTCGGCCCCCGCTCAGGTAAGCCCCGCCTCCTCTCCCTCTGTCCCATTAAGCCCTGCCTCCTATCCCTCTGTCTCCTTAAGCCCCGCCTCCTCTCCCTCTGTCTCCTTAAGCCCCGCCTCCTATCCCTCTGTCTCCTTAAGCCCCGCCTCCTCTCCCTCTGTCTCCTTAAGCCCCGCCTCCTATCCCTCTGTCTCCTTAAGCCCCGCCTCCTCTCCCTCGGTCCCATTAAGCCCCGCCTCCTCTCCCTCTGTCTCCTTAAGCCCCGCCTCCTCTCCCTCTGTCTCCTCCCGCCTGGTTCAGAGCCGGTGCTAACGCTGATCCCTGTCCCCGTCAGGCCGCTGTGGGTGGAGTTCCCCAGGGAGCAGTGCACCTTTGCCGTGGAGCACCAGTACATGCTAGGTAACAATGAGTGTGGCGCGGCGATCTTCGTTCCTGGTCCTGTCGGGCCGCCGGGTCTGCTGGTTCTTGTTGCTACTCGGCACTTAATTGATCAGTTAAAGCGGTCGTTTGCACAGTTATCTCACCTCACCTGGTTTTTTGGTTCAGTATAGGTCGCTCGTGTTAAGGAAAAAAGGAAAAAGCAGCAGACCCTGTGGCCTGCCAGAAGCAATAATGAAGATTACTGGACTAGTGCTTTCATGTTAAAAATGGCAACGGTGTACACTGGACAGTAGCAGTAGAACCGTGTTACTCAAATCACAGTCCTCGAGGGCTTAGATCTGCTCGTTTTCCAGCCTTCCTTGGAGTCAGGTGTGAAGACAGTTTGGCTAATCAGTAGCACTAATTGTTCAGTTAATTACCTGAGAGAAGAAATCCAGAGCCAGATTTGGATTTGAGGACCAGATTTGAGTATCCCTGCCATAGAACATTAGTATTAAACACGTAAGTAATATGTTATGATAAAGATACTATACTGTTTGTTATCAAGATGCTGGCCTTTCCCTGTAGTCTATTAAATATAAAACAGTACCCTTACATTACAAGGCGAAGTCATTAGATTCTCCTTTAAAATAGGGACTGGAGCTCCTGAGCTGGAACAGGAAGGGAATAATAATGAGTAAGGCAATAATGACACCAGTGCATGATGGGTAATGATAATATGGATTTCAATTATAATAATATGAGCAATGCCATCTCTACATACAGGAGGTGCTTTGCTGGCATGTCCAGTGACTGACCCTGGAGTCACAGAGGTCAAGGTTTTACTTCCGGGAACTGGTGAGGTATGATTTGTGAGTAATGTTTGGTCTGTGATAGGCTCAGGAATTGTGTAACAGGGCAGAGTGTGTGTGTGTGTGTATGCACGGGCGTGTGTGTGTGTGTATGTGTATGTGTGTGTGTGTGTTGCGCAGTGTGTGTGTGGGTGTGTGTATGTGTGTTATGCACTGTATCAGATATTCTGTGTGTGTTGCAGAGCTGGTATGATGTGAGCACTGCTCAGGTCTTCAGAGGTGGCAGGACTGTGAGCTTCCCTGTGACTCTGGACACTGTGAGTCTTCATCGCCACTGCTTCTGCTCTTCATGTCTCCACAAGTACTGCATTATCAGAAAAATATTTCACCCTGCATTTCTGCTGTATCTCACTGTCTCACTGTATCTCTCTCCCTCTCTCTCTCTCTCTCTCTCTCTCTCTCTCTCTCTCTCTCTCTCTCTCTCTCTCCTCCCCCCCTCTCAGGTCCCCCTGTTTCAGCGTGGGGGCACAGTGGTCAGCCGGAGGACGGAGTCTGGATCCTGCACAGCCGACCTGCAGAAGCTCCCCTTCACTCTCACTGTCGCCCTGGACTCCAAGGCAAGGAAGAGAGGTCTCCCGGGCCCATTATTCACACGGCATCTCTGAGTAGTACTGCTGGTCAATAATCAGTCCTACCTTTACTGTAAGCTCATGGTGGATATAGTTAGGATATGGACAGTGGAAGGCTGATTGTAGGTCAACAGTCTTGCTCTGTGGTACTTTATGGAAATGGACCCAGATAAGTATGAGGAATGGCTTTGATGGCTTTCATGTTCACACACGATGCAAATGGTTGCTCTGCCTTATCATTCAGTGTAAATGCTATTTAAAAACTATGTAAACTCAGTGTAAATGTGTGATTGATGTGAAATGCTGTGTAAGTGCTGTGTAAACGCTGTGTAAATCCTGTATAAATGTTGTGTGAGTGACGTGTGAGCACTGTAAATGTTGTGTAAGTGCTGTGTGAGTGCTGTGTAAGGGCTGTGTAAATTTTGTGTAAGTTCTGTGTAAATGCTGTGTATGTGCTGTGTAAATGCTGTGTATGTGCTGTGTAAATGTTTTGCAAACGCTGTGTAAATTCTGTGCTAATGCTGTGTTAAGTTCTGTGTAAGTGGTGCGTAAACGCCGCGTAAATGCTGTGTAAATGTTGTGTAAACACTGCTGTAAATGCTGTCACCCTGCAGGGCTGCGCAGAGGGGGACCTGTACCTGGATGACGGATACTCCTTCAGCTTTCGGGACAGGAAGCAGTTTGCCCTGCGCCGTTTTTCCCTGGAGCGGGGTCGTCTGCTGAATCGGTGAGATGAAGGTTTTCCCAGAAGGCTGGGTTCTGTGCTGTTCCAGTTCCTTCATACAAATGATTTACTTGAAACCAAATGTTATTTTCCCTACAGGCTGGGCTCTTAATTTGGTACATGAGGTTCCAGCCTTAGGAACTTGCTACAGTGCTCACGGATATTCTCCCAACAGACCCACACGCACACATACACACTGACACACACACACGCACACATACACACTCACACACATACACACTTGTAAATGGTAAATGGACTGCATTTATATAGCGCTTTTATCCAAAGCGCTTTACAATTGATGCCTCTCATTCGCCAGAGCAGTTAGAGGTTAGGGGTTAGGTGTCTTGCTCAAGGACACTTCGACATGCCCAGGGCGGGGTTTGAACCGGCAACCCTCCGACTGCCAGACAATCGGCCTTACCTCCTGAGCCATATCGCCCACTTCCACACACTCTCATACGTACACACACACACACGTTCGCACACACACACATGCACACATACACACTCACACACACACACACACACACACACGCACACATACAAACATGCACACACACACACACACACACACGCTCGCACACACACACACTCACCTAAGCTCTGCTTGTTGCGTTTTTAGCTGCGCAGACGACAGGGGGAAGTATGATGCAGAGTGCTCTGTGCAGTCCGTCCGCTTCCTGGGGGTGAAGAAGAGGCCGTCTGCAGTGACTGCGCAGATCTCAGGTGAGAAACCTGCCTGCCAAAGCCAATCTTTTCATAAACAAAACAAAACAAAACATAACATAATGACGAGAGCAGGCCATTCTGCTCTTGTCATTGCTCGCCATTTTTTAGCCATTTAAATGAGTTCTCTGATTGCCTTTCAGACTAGATTGTATCTAGTCTGCTATAATTTGTTATAATTATAACGGATTAACAGTTATAATCCGTTTGAAATGCCAACAACATTCAAATATTTACCTTTGCTGAGTTGCGTTTGGCTCAGCTGGATCAAAATGGATCAGTTGCTTTGGGCTGTTGAATGAAAAACCGTGTGTTAAGCTAATAAATCACATTTTACTGGTTTCTCCTCCACATGTTCTTGTGGTGTGGGGACGGCTGGTTTAAACAGCCACACCTGCCCTGGGTCAAGCTAATTAGACCTGGCCAATTGGGTAAGAATTAGATAATTGGCCAGGCTAATTGGACCCGGGAACAGGAGTGGCTGCACCTGTGCGTAGTGAGGTAATCAGTGCGCACAGGTTAAATCTGCCATCCCCACTCACACAAGGGGAGCCTCTGTCATGACAGTGTTAACATCTGCTCTTTGGCTGTAACATCTTGCCACCCTCGTAAATAAACGTGGACTGTCTGAACATCATCTCCCTGTGTCTCTGTGCTGGAGGGCCCCTTGGAAAGCCACTTCGGTGGCCTGTGGCAGGCTTGTTTGCCACAGTTCTCACTTAGGATCAGGTCCTGGGTAGGCTATATTTGACACATCACCACAATTCTTTCAAGATAAGAGTTTAAGTATGATACCGCGATTATTTACATCTGTTTTAAAGCCCCTTTCTGAAACTCTTCTTGCTGTTGCTACACGTTGCTGTTCTGCTGTTTATCTACGATCAGCAGTTCTGGAATGCTACTGCTGTTAGTTAAGCTGTGACCTGTGTAAGAACACTCAGAAGACCCTTCTGTTGTGTTGGCAATATAGTATAGTGGTTAGGGAACTGGGTTTGAAACTCCCAAGGTTGCAGGGTTGATTCCCAGGAGGGGCATTGCTGCTGTATCATTGAGCAAGGTACATAAGCTGGATTTCTTCAGTAAATATCCAGCTGTAAAAAAGTGACTCTGGAGACGTTATAGTATCTGCTAAACAGCTAATGATGTGAAATGTAAAATGTTAAAATGTGGAAGCATCCATGAGGTCTCTGTTTCTGTCCCCCTCAGGTCTCCTGAAGGATTGCACTGAGGTCCAGTACCAAGCAGCGAGCCACATGCTGACAGTGGGGGGCCTGGATCTGGATGTAGGAAAGGACTGGGAAATTAGGATCCTCTAGAAACTCATTTTCCCAGCATGCACTGCACACAATGCAACATGCACTGTGTATTGTTCTGGAATCCAGCCGACACAAAACCTTCTCACAATGTTGCTGCAATGGCAATGTAGTGGCAATGTGATAACATTGACAAAACAATCCAGTAACATTGTGAGCGCATTTTGAAACCGCTAAAAGTGTTATTTTCATTGTGCATGATTTCATCATTTAAGAAGCAAGGGCAAAGATTTCTCAATGACTCTGAATTCTTACAATCCATCATTCGTAGTAATCTGTAAGAAGATGACCTTTAGAGCAGTGATGTGCTGTTGAAAACAAATTTTAGTTTTTAAAAAAAGGTTTCGATGTAAAATATTCACCCAAGAGTGCACGTGGATTGGCTGCAGTTTAAGCTAAAACGTTCTTAACTCATTTAATGGTGGCTGTTACCAGTCCAACGCACTGGCGGTCACAAGAAAGAGAATGCCCTGCAGGCTACAGTCACGAAAGACACTCTCGTCTTTCTAGAGGAGGATGATGATGATAATGATGATGATGATGGTGTTACAGTCTTATTTCAGATAATTTGCCTTCTATTTTGAGTGCAGATTTGCACATGATGTCTATTTCCGGAAAATGTAAAAATTATCTAAAACTCCAAATGCCCACCAGTACTGCCAGAACAGGTATGGCAGAGAATAAATCATGTACATCTCTGTTCACCTCTGTTCCTTATTGTTTTAAAAACTTCTCAGCAGAGAGAGAGAGAGAAACTTGGAAAGAACTTAGAAAATTGTCAAATCAAAAACACACAGACCCAAATAACTCAAATATACGCCTTCTTTACTGTGAAGTACTAAAGCAATATAAACGTACACTCAGAAACAAAAAGGCACAATACACTCATACGCAACTGACAGAAATTGAGGAGTTAATAAATACAGATCAATTTTGGGACCAATGGAAAAATATGAAAAAATCACAACAAGAACAATTAGCGATACAAGATAGGGATATCTGGACAAACCATTTTCAAACACTTTTTGAAAAAGTGGAATTAGGAGCAAATCCCGACAAAAACCATATAAATAAAAAAACTGCTGGAACTTGAATTGGCTATTAAAGATAATAAAATCTGGTGGACTTCTCGATTACTGAACTTAGAGCTTAAAGATAACATAAAAAGATTGAAACCTAAAAAAATCATCTGGACCTGCCAGTATATTAAATGAGATGTTAAAATGCGCAAGCACAAAATTTCAACTGGCCATCCTAAAATTATTCAATTTGGTCCTGAGTGTAGGTTACTTCCCTGACATTTGGAACCATGGGCTTATAACACCAATATTAAAAAATGGAGATACATTTGACCCAAACAATTACAGAGGTATCTGTGCGAACAGTAAGCTGGGGAAGGTTCTTTGTAGTATCATAAATTCTAGACTTTTAACCTTCCTTACTAAACACAATGTCTTGAGAAGTCAGATTGGATTTTTACCAAATCACCGCACAGCTGATCGCATTTACACCCTACACACCCTAATTGAGAAATACGTAACCCAAAACAAAAAACAAATATTTGCTTGCTTTATTGATTTTAGAAAAGCATTTGATTCTATTTGGCATCAAGTGTTATTCTACAAAATTATTGAAAGTGGTGTAGGGGGTGAAACCTATGATATAATAAAATCAATGTATACAGGGAACAAATGCGGCATAAAAATTGGCAACAAAAGAACACATTTCTGGAGTGAGACAGGGCTGCAGCCTTAGCCCAACTCTTTTCAATATTTATATTAAAGAATTGGCAAACATACTAGAAAAAGCTGCAGTGTCTGGTCTCACTCTACACAACTCAGAGATCAAGTGCCTGTTCTATGCAGATGACCTGGTTCTCCTTTCCCCCAGTGAACAGGGGTTACAGAAAAGCCTAGATCTGTTAGAACAGTACTGCCAGACCTGGGCCCTGGCAGTAAACCTTAACAAAACTAAAATTATGACATTCCAAAAAAGATCCAGATCTCAGGGAACAAAACATAAAATTCATGTTAGGAACACCGTACACTGAACATTCCTCAAATTTCAATTATCTAGGGCTAAAAATCAGTTCTATAAAAAACTTCAACATTGCAGTGAATTAACTAAGGGAGCACACAGGGTCTTCTACGCCATAAAACGACAAATTTCTGTAGAGATTCCAATTAGGATTTGGCTTAAAATCTTTGGAGCTGTAATCGAACCAATTGCTCTTTATGGCAGTGAAGTCATAGAATCAGTCAAGAATTTGGCAAATGGGACAAACATCCAATTGAAACCCTGCATGTAGAATTCTGTATACATATCCTGAAATTACATAGAAACACAACAGACAATGCATGCAGGGCAGAATTTGGCCAATACCCATTACTTATCAAAATATAAAAAAGGTCAATCAAATTTTGGAAGCACCTAAAACAAAGTGACCCCCACTTACATCAATACAAAGCCCTGCAATACCAAAAGTTGAGCAAAGCAAACAGTCCCTTCACTCATCTGGTCCTGAGCCTTAGTTCTCCACATAGACCAACACACACTAACACCTCACCTGCTCAGGATCAGAACAAAACTACAAACATAATTAGAAGAAACCAAATTGCAACACAGCTGAAACAGAATTATATAACCTACGGGGAAACTAAAACAAAATCGCAAAGTAAAATGAATGATATTTGGCCCTAAAAAGAGAGTATGCTGTAGCGAACTACCTGACCACAGTTACTGACATAAAATTGAGAACCTCTTTGTCGAGGTACAGACTCAGCGAGCACCACTTAGCCATAGAAACTGGCAGGCACAGAAAATCATGGTTGCCGGAAGAAAAAAGATTGTTCCAACAATGCTAAGGCAACCAAATTGAAACAGAACACTTCCTGATGGAATGCACCAAATTTGATCAAATTCGCCAAAATTCTACCCAAAAATGATCCAGAAATGTCCCCAATTCAGTATTCAATGATACACCTGATGAAGATAGATTACCTTCCTATTAGGAGAAAAAAAGGTATCTGCATACTAGCAGCACAATTTGTGTTCTCTTGCCATAATCTGAGGGACAATGTGTGACCATGTCATGCACACATTCACACACAGCATACACACATACAAGCGGACACATATTCACTCGTGCACACAACACACAGATAGTCAGACAGACACACACACCTAACTTACTGCTGATGTTTTTGTCATAGGCTTGGCCCTTTTTTTTTAAAAAATAACAAATTCATAGTCTAGCATTCATTGTATATACTAGTTGTATCTTGTAACCACTGCTTTGGCAACACAAGTGCCTATATTGGTCATGCCAATAAAGCCCTTTGAAATTGAACTGAGAGAGAGAGAGAGAGAGGGAGGGAGGGACGGACGGAGAGAGAGAGAGAGAAGTAAACAAGAGTTATACAAAACTTAAGGGGAAGTGCCTTGGCTTTTTTTTTTTTTTTCTTTATCTCTGCAGTTAAGATGAGGGAATAGCGACGCTGGGGAGCATGTGCTGTTCTGCAGTCCTGTGGAACGGAGAGCGAAGGTTTAAGGAAGCCGCGAGGAGAGGACAGAGAGTGACAGCACAGCGCCACACCTACAGCGGCGGGCTGCGCGTAAACTCCCTGACGAGCTTCTGACTGCCGTTTCTTTAAGCGTTTGTGTGTGTGTGTGTGTTGATGTTTCGTCGGCTCCTTTCGTGACTTCTGTTTTTTTACAAAAAACCGCACTTCCTCAATGGCAACGACGAAGCAGGCGGCGAGTGCGCGGAATGAGCGCGGGAAGCGAGAAGAGAGAGAGCAGGCGAGAGAGAGCGAGCAGGAAGTGGAGGAGGCGATCGTCGCGGTGAATGCCCATCACGGGGCGCTGAGGCCAGGGCTGGCTCCCGCGCCGCGGAACAACGTGGATTACGCCGGGCCGCTCCCCGGCGACGTCTTCCTGAAAATCCACCGCCTCAAGGGCGCCATGCCGCCGCAGGACTTCCAGGAGCTGCGGGACGGGCACGTGAAGAAGCGCTTGCTGTTCGAGGACCCGCGGTTCCCCGCCGACGATTCCTCCCTGTACCCCTCCGGCGAGTGTCCCCTCGCCTGCGAGTGGAAGCGGCCGTCTGTGAGTATGGTCGTCGCCAATGGCGATATGAATATTCACGGTGTTAATGAAGCTGTAGGAGGTGAAGCTGCGTGCAGGTCGTAATGATTTTTTGGAAATCTTTTTAAATTGGCCGGAGGCCACGGTCGAGATGGGGCACTGGGGCGAGTGCGCACCGCATCACATTTGAAATGAACAGCGCTTGTGTGTCCCACAGAAACTGAAAAGTGAAAAAATTTTAAAATTATGTTAAAAGAAAAAACTAATGTAAATGTTATGTAAAAGTTGTATAAGAGTGTCTGCTAAATGCTTGTAATGTAACTGAAGCACTTAATGGAGCACAATGGTGACAATATAATAATAATAATAATGCCATATACAGTGCAGTATGCCAGAACAAAAATTAAATGCATTTTATACAATTTATGTAATAAGTAGTAAATGAGAGGTCAGCCTGCTATACAGCAATCATGATATAATGATGACAGCCGCAGAGATAATCGGAAAGTAAAAACACGTGTGTGAAGTGGATAAATGAAGTGTCGGGTTCAGATAGTGGCAGATTCAGTTCCGCTACACGGTCGGCGAAAGATGGGGCAGCATTTGTGTGTCTCCACGTGTGTTGGACTGTTGAGTGGGGACCGGCAGTGTTGCCTTAAAGCTGTGCTGACCCAGCGAAAAGAATTTCCACAGAAATGGACAATAAAGGTGCCACATAGTATTGTAATATGCCCCGTTTGACCTCTGAAAAAAGCCATCAAAACCTGCATATAGTTAAAAAAATACATAGAAAAGCACAAAGTTGTCCAGACTTGCTAAAATAAAGGTATATTAAAGTGGTGTAATATAAGAACTTGAATGCTTGTATGTGGAAGGATTTCAAAGGGTGTTGTTTCTTAAATGAAATTAAATTTTATAATACTGGTGCTAAGAAAAAAGAAGAAAAATAAATATACCTAGCCTTTGTAAATACCTGTCATTCAATGGGCAAAAAAAAAAACAAAATAACATACTCAATGACGTATAGCATGTGGTTAAATGTCACTTACACGTTCTTCCTTTGGATATGGATCGAGATCCACAGAGGTGTTCATGGATGTGGACAAAGTCAAGTCAAGTGAGACTCCATTTCCTCTACAGCAATTACAGCAGAAGTACCATTATATAGATCTGTCGCACACACAGCTAGTCGCCCTTGTGAGATTACATTACATTACATTTATTTAGCAGACGCTTTTATCCAAAGCGACGTACAAAGGTAAGGTACAATACTAATGTGGTACAGTTATTCATAGCCAAGAGCACAAGAGATTTGTGATGTACAGTGCGTGATGTAAACAGGTGAATTTTGACAGCCATTTCATGTTTGATACCGAGAGTTTAGCAACATTTAGCAGCTGAAACAAAGGGCGGAGTGAACTCACGGGGCACGGTAACAACAGAAAAAAAAAGGGGGGGGGGGGGGGGGCGGGGGGGGGGGGGGGGGGGGGGTTTGCCTCCACAGGATTAAAGCTCCCGTGGTTATGCTGAGATTGCTCAATGCTGAACTCCCATTGAGGATAGGTTTAAAGGCCCTGAATACCTTTCTGCTGAGGCAGGCCGCCCCCTCTCACAGCTCTTTAGACCGAGCCCCGCGCCGCACGCTCGTCATTGTGCCCCCCAACAATGACGGCGGTGTGAGAGCCGCTTCGCCGGCCCTGCTGACTGGGGTGATGGGGGGTCCTGGCTGTTATTGTTCAGGAGCCAATGAGAACCCAGTGCTGGGAACAGTTTTGTGTATGTGTGTGTGTGTGTGTTTTTGTTTGTGTGTGTGTGTGTGTGTGAGAGAGAGT
>CM045883.1:9051305-9073805 GCA_025169545.1 Anguilla japonica | reverse complement strand
CTATCTATGGTAGTCATGTGACCCATTCTCTCCCAGGAGGGGCACTGCAGTCTTTGGGTTGCCAGTCCTGCAAGGGTACCTCACCACTGATTCTCATTCACAAAGCAGGTGCCTCATACCTCTGTGGCTGCTTTGGTGCCTGGCAACCACAGGGCAAGCTAGACTGACATCATTGTTGAATTTAATTGAAGTCCTGCTCCGATTAGGAAGGTGACCCCTGCAACAGTTAATCTCTCCACAGTGTGCATAGCATCAAGCCTTGCATTGAGTTCTACATGCTTTTAATGTTTTTTGCAGGACAAATACTTTTTTCAAGGCAAATACTTTGCAGACACTCGTGTAGGCATGTTAAATACGGTTGGAATCGTCCAGAGGAGTAGGAGAGGTTCCAAAATTTGAGATCCTTCAAATTTTCAAAGAGGAGAAACATTTCCTTGGGCCTTGCTTCTAAATTCTGAGAACTGCATTTGAATGAAAGAGACGCCCTCCTTCAGGCCCAAACTGGAAGCCAGCTTGGGCTTCTGAGCCAGTTAAAGAGACACAGACGTGTTAAACGTCCTGTGCTGCTTCACCAAAGCCAGCCAATTACACCCACGGGCTGTGTGAAATACTCCTAAGAGGTTATTATAGATTCCTTCCTAAAGATAAATTTAAAACAAATCTTTAGCCCAACTGGAAACCACGAGTGAACATTCTAAATGCATGAATGGATCAACGAAGTGATCAACTTGTAACTGGGGTGTCAAAAAAGCAAATAAAAGTGTAATGAAAATAAGTGATACTATCCAAGTTCCTGAAATAAACTGAGAATATTTTTGATACTGCAATGGCAAAAGGGTTAAGGTTTCGCTTAAATAAAGTGTCATGTTGCACAGTAAAACATGACCTTTGGGACACTTCACTTTTCTGAAAATGAGTGTTTATGAAGTTCAAATTATGATTGGCTGAAGATAAGAAGGGGGTTTGCCTTCAAATGAGTGGTTCTTTAGGTTCTTTAGCCCTATTGGAGCCTAGCTAGGCCTGCCTCCTAAGGCTTGCTGAGTCTTGCATCATTTGGTTTGTAACACTATACACCCCACAACTTTGAATAGAAGCTTACAGTAAATACGCAGTGTAAAGTCGGAGAGGCTGGAGAAATCATTCTGTTCTATTCGCCAGCAGTAAGTCAGTGAGATGGTGCTACCAAGATGGCAGACTATGTTTGAGACAGAGATTTCGGTCCCTGCTGGACTCAGAGTTGGGCTGACACATATAGTTCTGATCCCATCACAATGTGAGTGAGGTGCGCTTCAGGCTCCTTAAAATCTGATAAATTGCAGTGGCCTAACCGGAATGGTTCCCTTGGAAACAGGAGAACTCAGGTTAACAACCTAGAACTCAGGTCAGGATATTACATGTCCTACAAAATATATCTAGCATATACACGACATCTCAAATGTATTTCAGCTTCAAAGTTAGTCCTCCTACATCAAAATCAAAGACAAAGGCTTCTGCTCATCTTTTCGCTGAGAGTAAGTGTGACCTTTACCTTTGTCTGTCTACCTGTCTGCTCTTCGGCAGGACATCTGCGAGAACCCCCAGTTCATCGTGGGAGGGGCCAGCAGGACGGACATCTGTCAGGGGGACCTGGGTAAGCCACACCTGCTCAGAGCACAGGTTACATGTAGCCATGGCAACAAGAACACCTTCCTTCAGTGCAGCGGACTCAGTTCACCGTGTCTATGCACAGCTTCCCAGGAAATGGAGGGTGTTGCCATATAATTTTGCTCGCCATTATAGAAACACAGAGAATTACTGGAAGAGAATTACACTAGTGCTAGTTGCTTCAGAATATTTTAGAGCATCATATTGTGTTTCTGACATGAGGGATTTTCAGAGCACTCTCAGCCCATTTAAGCTTAGGTGAGACAGTACGAATATAATCTGCAAGCTGAACAGGCAGCTAGCCAGGCACATTTTGTGACACAGCCAAACGTCTGACACAGCAATATTTGGAGAGAGAATGTCTCTTCCTTCTCAGTAGGCACTGAATGCAGTCAAAGCAGTAAAGATAGAGGATTGAGCCTTTTGGAAAGTGTTATGCAATAGACTGAAAATAGAACATTACGAAATTTCCCATGCATACTTCGGGTGTCAGAGTAAGGTACACGTGCTGGGGGCACTGGGACAGTGTATTTATCTAGAATAAGGTGCATGCACAGGGGGCACTGGGGTAGTATATTTATCCAGAATAAGGTGCATGCACAAGGGACAGTTGGGTAGTATATTTATCCAGAATAAGGTGCATGCACAGGGGGCACTGGGGTAGTATATTTATCCAGAGTAAGGTACATGCCCAGGGGGCAGATGGGTAGTATATGTATCCAGAGTAAGGTACATGCCCAGGGGGCAGATGGGTAGTATATGTATCCATAATAAGGTATATGTACAGGGGACACTGGTATAGTATATTTATCCAGAATAAAGTGCATGCACAGGGGACAGTTGGGTAGTATATTTATCCAGAATAAGGTACAGGTACAGGGGGCACTGGGGTAGTATATTTATCCAGAGTAAGTTGCATGCACAGGGGGCAGTTGGATAGTATATTTATCCAGAATAAGGTACATGTGCTGGGGGCAGTTGGGTAGTATATTTATCCAGAATAAAGTACATATATAATGGGTAAGTACACATAAAGGGGGTAGTGGGGTAAATTTGAAGCTCTCTCCTCCTATGGCCCCTGTATGGGGCTTACTCCACCGGAAGGGAATCTGACTGGCTGCATTTCTCATTGTCCCGCTGCTGGGACAGAACAAAAGGGGGGGGGGGGGGGGGGGGGGGGGGGGGGCATGTGCAGGCTGTCACCCCCCCTGCCCCCCGGCAAACATTGTTTCAGGACAGGACACAAAAAACGCCTCTGGCACCTTCCCCAAAAACAATTAAAAAGTCCCGTGTCAGCAAGAGGGTGCCACTCTGCGCTCAGATGAGGGAGGAGCAAATTAATATTCCTGTCTAGTTACCTGTATTTTTTTTTCCCAAAAAGAAATGAAGAAAGCAAAAAGAGTTGTAAATGTGGGCCATATGCAGACAACCTGGCCTGGCAGCCGGTTAAACAAACAGTTGGGGCATTGTCAGCAGACATGATGTGGCATTCAAAGCAAAGCTGAATTTAAAATTCAAATTTAAGTTAGTGTTCTAGAACTCCATTGCTTTCAGTTACCAGCAGTAACTGTTACATCAGCCATAGAATGTTCAGTTTAGAATGTTTTGTGATCTGACATCTTAAAGGGTTAAAGGTTTAGATGCAGGTAAACTACTGCTAACCCCACCTGTGTCCAGCTTCACTCCGCTTGTCTCCACCATACAATACCCCATCTGTGGACCAAACCATTTTATCTGTACGTGTCCCTGTGTGATTACCCAAAACACAAACTGGGTGCCACTTATCATTCCCCACGGTGTAAAAAATGGCTGGTTGTTATCGCGGTTCCCGCAGGTGACTGCTGGCTCCTGGCGGCCATCGCCTGCCTGACTCTGAACGAAAAGCTGCTGTACAGAGTGGTGCCTCTGGAGCAGAGCTTCACAGAGAACTACGCTGGCATCTTTCACTTCCAGGTGAGGCCGTCAAGCTCTGTGCAAGTGTTTGACGCCCGAGGTTCACTGCATAATTTACCTCCATACAATCTTAAGGCCGAATCTTCATTAAAACCTCTTAATCTCTCTCTCTCTCTCTATCTCTTTTTCTCTCTTTCATTTTCTCTCTCTTTCTCTCTCTGTCCACTCTCGACACCTCTGTTTTTTTAATGCCTGGTCCCTTTCATCATTCGTTTTCCTGCAGTTCTGGCGCTATGGCGACTGGGTCGACGTCGTCATTGACGACCGCATCCCCACATTCAATAACCAGCTGGTCTTCACCAAGTCAGCGGAGAGGAATGAGTTCTGGAGCGCCCTCCTGGAGAAAGCCTATGCCAAGTGAGCTGGATGACTATTTACCTTTATTAACCTGTTTATTAACCTTTATTAACCTGTTTATTGACCTTCATTAACCTGTGTATTAACCTTCATTAACCTGTTTATTAACCTTCATTTACATTTATGAACCTGTTTATTAACCTTTATTTATGTTTTTTAACCTGTTTATTAACCTTCATTTACATTTATTAACCTGTTTATTAACCTTCAATTGCATTTACATTCCATTTATGAACCTGTTTTTTAACGTTCATTTACGTTTTTTAACCTGTATATGTGACGGGTGCTGGAGAAAAGGTCCGCAAGTCGGAAATCTTGAAATCGCGCTAGGAGGCAAAAAAGGTTTTTAAATTTTTTTTTTACTATTTTCCTTTTTTTCATATTACGAAAGTTAAAGTGTTGAAGAAGGCACTCAATAGAATAAACAACATTTTTAGGGTCACTAAATACTTATAATTTGTCAGCAAAGTCGGCTTGTTTTAGTGATTCTTACAGCCGGGTTTTGGAGGCGTGATGGGGGTGCAGTTTAATTAGCATGTTTGATTTCGTTGGCTATTGTCACTTTGTTTCGGGCAAGCCACCGCCCACAAATAAAGCCGTGTGATAGTAGCCTATGTTTGTTTACTCTGTGAGGTTGCTACAATGGCGGACGCGCAATCAGTAGGTGAGAGTATAAGCTTTCTAACGATGTATAACATGTCTAACTTTGCTTTTGGAATAGCGTTTTATAGGTTAGCGTAACCGAACATTTTCTTACCATGGCATTCGCTCTATATATGGTAGCATTAAAAGACGTCGCACCTAACGAAACATTGTCAACGATTTTTCGTAATTCCTTGGAAAATACCATTATTATTGAGGACTTCTGGGCATAGCTAAGCCATATGTTTGCTGATAGACCTACCTGACATTGATTTACTGTCTGTGTCTCCATCTACTGAACATAGATAAGATTTCATCATTGCTATGTAAGTATTACTGCTCAAAATATTTCGGTTATATACGTTATTTTAGAAATTGAGATTAAAATAGGAAATTGTCTTTAAATAGGTTAGTGGTATTATGTAATGTTTAAATTATATCTATGTTTCATCTTAAACCTTCGTAAGGGGCTCATATGCTTTACAATGGACAAAAAGCATTATATTCCTTTTTGGAGAGATTTTGGATTTGTTTCTGGACCCTTAGCTATTTTAGACCAGTGTTAATAATTTAGACATTTTGGGTAGATTTGGAGATGCTGGGTACACTGCTTAGTTTTTGCTTCATAGAGCTTTAGTAGTTCTACATACCCACCCTTAGATTTTATGAACTTGTGGTCAAGAAGTTTTTGATCCAGGACATGTATACTTTAACCCGCAATCTCACAGTATTTCATTGCGAACTAAAAAAGGAGCAAATTCATTTTAGATTTTTTGCCTTGACCATTGCATTTGTGGCACTTTATTTCTTACAAAATTATGAATATAAAGTAATCTAAGCTAGTATTATAAATGGTACAAATGTATTGCTTCATTTAAGACATTTTTCTAGTCTCTGGTGTTCACATCTGGAGTTATAAAGCTTTAAATAGGGTAACCCCTAAATGGGCAAGGATTTACAGGTACTCTAGTGGGGGAGTGGTTGGGGTGGAGTTAACTAGCTATTGTTCCCACCCATTATCTCCCTGTGAGAAGTGTGAAAAGTTCAAGATCTTTCAAGGGGATTTTCTCTGCTACTTGATTTTAGGAGTACCAACATTCAAATAAGCATATCTTCTTAAAACCTTTTCAGATTTCAATGTATGACACATCATTTGAAAGCTTACAATCTGCACTTTCATAATCTGTAAAAAACTGAAAAATGACCTTGCCCTACTTGCGGACCAAAACACCAGCACCTGTCACATATTAACCTTCAATTACGTTTACATTACATTTATGAACCTGTTTAATAACCTTTATTTACATTAGGTAACCCGTTTATTAACCTTTATTTATGTCCATTAACCAGTTTTCTTCCCTAACATACTCAACATTTCCTACCGAATTGTGCCCCGTGCTACCGACCACCCCCCCCCCCCCCCCCCCCCCCCCCCCCCCCACCTCTTTGGCCAGGCTTCATGGCTCCTACGAGGCCCTGAAGGGTGGGAACACCACGGAGGCCATGGAGGACTTCACCGGAGGGGTGACGGAATTCTACGAAATGAAGGAGGCCCCCAAGGAGCTCTACAAGATCATGAAGAAAGCCCTGGAGAGGGGGTCTCTCATGGGCTGCTCCATCGATGTGAGTTACCCCCGCTGCTGAAATGAAATACAGTCATTACGGACCGATGCAGAGTGAATAAAAAATGAATACAGGTCAATCTCTCTCTCTGCCTCTTGCTCCCTCTCTCTCTCTCTTTCCCCTCTCCCCCTCTCTCTCTCTTTCCCTCTCCCTCTCCCTCTCTCTCTCAAATTCAAATTCAAAATGCTTTATTGGCATGAAATACAGTTGTACATATTGCCAAAGCGTACACACAGAAACAGAATATGAATGGAAACAACATGAAATACAAGCAACATTGTGGCAACGACAACAATGCAATTAACAGTGTGGTAATGGCCCTCTCTCTCTCTCTCTCTCTCTCTTTCTCTCTGCCTCTTCCAGTCCCTGGTTCCTGCCCGGTTTGAGACCCGTACAGTGACAGGACTAGTCAAAGGCCACGCCTACTCTGTGACGGCAGTGGAGGAGGTGGGCTCATGGGGGGGGGTTTGAGACTGCGTTTATAGTTTGAGTGAGGCTGTATGTGTGTGTGTGTGTGTGTGTGTGTGTGTGAGAGGCTGTGACACTGTGCTGTGTGTGTGTGTGTGAGAGGCTGTGACACTGTGCTGTGTGTGTGTGAGAGAGAGAGTGAGAGGCTGTGACACTGCTGTGTGTGTGTGTGTGAGAGGCTGTGACACTGTGCTGTGTGTGTGTGTGTGTGTGTGTGTGTGTGTGTGTGTGTGAGAGAGAGGCTGTGACACTGTGCTGTGTGTGTGTGTGAGAGGCTGTGACACTGTGCTGTGTGTGTGTGTGTGTGTGTGTGTGAGAGGCTGTGACACTGTGCTGTGTGTGTGTGTGTGTGTGAGAGGCTGTGACACTGTGCTGTGTGTGTGTGAGAGAGAGAGTGAGAGGCTGTGACACTGCTGTGTGTGTGTGTGTGTGAGAGGCTGTGACACTGTGCTCTGTGTGTGTGTGTGTGTGTGAGAGAGAGAGGCTGTGACACTGTGCTGTGTGTGTGTGTGTGTGTGTGTGAGAGAGAGGCTGTGACACTGTGCTGTGTGTGTGTGTGTGTGTGTATGTGAGAGAGAGGCTGTGACACTGTGCTGTGTGTGTGCTGTGTGTGTGTGACAGAGGCTGTAAGACTGTGCTGTGCTGATCTGTGCTGTGTCTCCAGTGTAAACAGTCTCAGAGTAAGGAGACCAAGGTGCGTCTGGTGCGGCTTCGGAACCCGTGGGGCCAGGTGGAGTGGAACGGCCCCTGGAGTGACAAGTGAGTGACCCCCTGCTGCCTAGATGGACCCTGTCCTCATCATCTCCCGGCAACATGGCTGACCCTAGCATTACTGCCCATTGTTAGCATGTAGCACAATGCTGCTCACCATACCACAGTCCAGCACCTCACCAGATAATGCAGCCTGATACACACACCTGTGGCCATCTGCTCCGTGAATCTCGCTGCGATAATTCTGCTGTAGCTTCTGACCCCATTAATCTGTGACCCCCAACCCCCGGCCTGCAGCTCCAAGGAGTGGGCGACCATTTCCAAATCCGAGAAGGAGAAGCTCCAGCATCAGAATGCTGAGGACGGGGAATTCTGGTGAGCACAGAAATGTTCAGTGGCTGTACGTTACTACAGTCCGCACCAACTGACAATTCTTGTCTTGTTTTCATTCTTTGTCATATTTACATCGCTCACAGACATATTTTGAGTGACTTTTTTTTTACTTTTATGTTTTTTAATTTAATGTTCCCCACTCCCATCCCATCCCATCCCATCCCATTCCTTCTCTAGGATGTCTTTCGAGGACTTCAAGAAGAACTACACTAAGATTGAGATCTGCAACCTGACTCCGGACGCCCTGGACGATGACAAAATCCACAAGTGGACGGTTTCGGTGAACGAGGGTCGCTGGGTGCGTGGGTGTTCTGCCGGGGGCTGCAGGAACTACCCAGGTAGGAGCCCCCCTAGCCTGACCAGAGAGGGGACGGGACACACCTTGTACTGAAATTCCAGAACAGAACTCCGATTACTCTGCATTCTCTAAAAGAGAACACTAGCCTACTTACTTAGAATGTTTTAAGACTTCACTAATCATTAGACGATGGCCCCTCAAATTTCTCTCAGGATTGTGCTGATAACACAGTTCAGTCTTACCTCAGCACTGCACACAATCCACATTATGACAGTTCACAGTTCACAGGACACTGCATCGGAGTTCCAAGATCCGGAACTTCTGGAAAAGCTCTGATGCGTCTGTGATGTCATTTCCTGCAGACACATTCTGGACGAACCCTCAGTACCGCCTGCGTCTGCTGGAGGAGGACGACGACCCCGAGGACAGCGAGGTGGCCTGCAGCTTCGTGGTGGCCCTGATGCAGAAGAACCGCAGGAAGGAACGCAAGATGGGGGCCAACCTCTTCACCATCGGATTCTCCATTTACGAGGTGTCCCGTCACATCCAACCCTCTGCTAGGCAGTTAGCCTTTGTTTTGTGTACCATATTTAAAATAATTTCCAGTCTAGTCAAATCAAGGAAACACGATAACCAAATTGACTCATGCTTTCCAGTAGGATTCTGGGCATGTTTCAAACATATCATTGGCTCATGTTGACCCAGATCACATTTTTTCAGAAATGGCTGAAGCTAATGTAACAAATTAAGCTTTGGCAACATATGTTAAAGGCTCAAATGTAAACATATTGTAAAGGAACTGTGACTCACAATCACAGGTCCACTCTCTGACCCGAATGTCTGCCTGTCTGTCTGTCTGTCCCCCCCCAGGTGCCAAAAGAGGTATGAGGTGTAAAGAAGAAGCTTGGTGTGATGCTGTGGTCTCAGAGTCCTGTCAGTGAACTCCCTGCTGCTTTTTCGTCTGCGCAGTTCTGCGCAGTTCTACTGTCTGCTGCCGTGTCTTGGTGTTGCTTCTCCCTCTGACCTATAATGTGACTGTTGCTTCTGCCTCTGACCTATCATGAGCCTTTGTGCATGTTTGATCTCTTGTTCTGTCTACAGAAGAAAAATAAGGGCTCTACAGGAAATTCAAGGTCACACTGAATGACCTGACGGTCATTTCAGGACAACGTGTAACCTCACAAATCCAGGATCAAACAATCCATCTGCCATTATTGTTTACCTGAGTCGTTACTCGGTACTGATAGTCCTGTATATCATACACTGTGTTGCTGCCATCAAAGGAGCAAGCCATTGGACTAAATGCCCCGACACCTGTCTGAACCATAGCAGTACGTTTGGGAATTTTAATTCAATTCAATGGGGTACATGTTACTTCCATGGGATGATTTGAGGCCGAAATATTTTCTTGGAGAGCTTGATCTTGATCGTCTCCACTCAAACACAGTTGTTTGTTCTTATCAGTTCCTTCCTTTTCCCACCCTGCCCATTCATTGACTCCTCTTGACCTTTCCTTTCTCCTCCGTCTCATCTCGGTCGTCCTCACCCTCTCTCTTCTTTCTCCTCCCTCTTTCATCTCTCTTGCTCTCTCTCTCTCATCTCTCTCTCATCTTGCTCTCTCTCTCATCTCTCTCTCTCTCTCTTTCTCTCTCTCTCTCATCTCTCTCATATCTTGCTCTCTCTCTCTCTCTCTCTCTCTCTCTCTCTCTCTCTCTTCTCGCTCTTCTCCACACAGATGCACGGTAACAAGCAGCACATGCAGAAGGAGTTCTTCCTGTTCAACTCCTCCAAGGCACGCTGCAAGTCCTACATCAACCTGCGGGAGGTGACCCAGCGCTTCCGCCTGAGCCCCGGGGAGTACGTCATCATCCCCTCCACCTACGAGCCCCACCAGGAGGGCGAGTTCATCCTCAGGGTGTTCTCCGAAAAGCGCAACACCTCAGAGTGAGTGGCCCAGGCTGCGGAGGTGGGAAAGAACGGGAGGAGGGAGGAGGAGACAGGAGGGGGAGGGGGGGTGGTAACGGGGATTAGTTTGGGTGGGTGCGAGGGCATGGGAAGCAAGCATTTACAGAGGTGGAAAATCCAGGTTCAGAACGTAAAACTCCTTCCCAGAATTTTGTTCCAACCACCTGGATTTGCTACAGTTCTTCAGCCAGGAGGTGGAACTAATTAAGTGAAATCAGCTGGCTGACTTCATGGGTGGAAGAAACACAAGGCAGGAGTTTTACTTTCTGACCCCTGGACTTTCCACCTCTGGCTATTTATATTTTTTATTATGAGTGCATACTTGCACACGTATGCACGTATGTGTGCTTTTTATGGTTTGCATGGGTGTAAGTGTGTGCGTATACTTGTGTTGACTGTCCCATGTGTCAACCAATCAAGACTTGAAAATACTGCTGTGGTTTCAGCAAGAGGGTGCGGGGGTGGGGGGTTTGGGTGTAGCTAACAGACTCATAAGTGGTTTACATTCCAACTACAAGTCAGTGAGTACAAGTCAGGAGTGAGGAATCATCGGCTAAAATTTGTAATTAATTTAATAAAATTTACATTGATACTTGTATTGATAGTTTAATGACATTATGAAATGTATGATGTGATTAATGGGAGAAGTGTGGAACAGTGTCCAGGTCTGTAGTGATCTCCACTGGGAGTCTGTTGTAGGCCTGGTGTTTGCTTTAGGCTTTGTTTCCTGGGAGTTATTGGTGGGGGTGGGAGTTGGTGGGAGTTGATAATACCACCAAGGACAAACAATTTTAACGGCAATTTAATTTGTAGAGCTGGAAGAAATCGACCCCAAATCGAAGCTGTTATGGAATCTTTTTTAGGACAAGCGGCTTCAAATTTTGGCACGCTCCGGTAAACATGGCCCCTGTCCCATCCCAGCTCCTGCCCCTCCGTCCCAGCACCGAGGGATCCTGGCCCCGTGATTTGGTTTTGCTCGGTCCCACAGAGACACCCCAGGAGCTCACATTTTCGTTTACATTAGGCTACAGCACATTCATTCAGTGGCTGCTCCTATCCAGTGTGATTTACAGAGTGAAGGAACGTAAGTGCATCCACTTAAGCTATATGATCAACAGTGACATAGTCATACATTTCCTTAACCGCAGAATCTGCGTCTGAATTAATATAGATAAATGTGTACACTGGGCCATCGCAAAAATATATTACCCATATCAGCATTATCATTATAGTGCTAGGATGAGGTACATGGCTACCCTCTTATTTAGGAATCAATGACCCCTCCCACCTCCCCACCCCCCTCCCTACCCCCATACAACTTCACAGAGAGGATCGTTTTTCATATTTGACATCAACAAAATGGCATCCAAGGGAAAAGACGAAAGCCCTCTGCAAGAGTCTACAAGACATGGTCAGAGCCGGACCAAACCGGATCAAACTGGATCGGACCGGACTGGACTGGGACTGGACGCTGTTCTCCCAGATCTAATGGACACAGATGACGGAGGACCATATGACATCATGATGGGGACGCCCCCACCCCTGAAAATCAGCTTTAAATAGGAACGAGTGAAGCTGCAAGGATATGTAGACCACTTAATGCATATTATAATATGCAGTCCCCTAGTACTTGGAGAATTCAGGAGACAAGAAGATGAAATATCTAAAAAAAAAAAAAAAGATATGATAACAGGCTTGCTTTTTCCCACAGTGAGATGTGAAACGGTAAGGGTTTATGGGAGGCTGGCATTTGGCTGACAGAAGCTCCATGCTGCAGTAGCTTCAAATAATAATTGTTTTCTTGCTGCAGCACAGGTTTCAAATGTTTTTTTCTTTTTGTAACTTGAGTGAAACCAAGTGCTTACAGAGGAAAATGTTCATGCTAAAGCAAAGGGGGGTTAACAACTGCCAAAATGTGACGGTGACATTACCACTGTTGCCATGGTGACTGCTGTTTGTTGGTTTCTACCCAGGGAGATAGAGAACAGGATCGAGGCAGACCATCCGGTGGTGAGTACCTCCCACCCACTACAAACTGCCCACCCCCCCCCCCACTCTCTCTCTCTCTTTCTCTCTCCCTATCTCCACCTTTATATCCTGTTCACTGTGACCATCTGATCCATTCCCTCCACAAACTGACCCTCGCAGCTGTCATATCTGGAAGTTTGCACCTGGCCCACACATCTGTCTCCACTGTCAGTCTGAGACATCACACCTGCACACATCAGCCCTTCCCCCCATCCTCTCCCTCCTCGGGGGGTGTACACTTTTGTTTTTCAGGCTATCGTTGTCTTAGAGAATCCGTTTCTAAAGCCAAGGCGGTAAGAAAAACACCACCCCACCCCACCCCACCCCTGCCACAGTACCAGAAATGCACTAATCAACAGTCGCTCTTTCTCACAGACAAGAAAGAGGAATAAGTGGAGAAAAAGGCCACGCCCCCCCGGCACTTCTATTTTTAACACCGCAGTGGGAAAGGAACAGTCTGACGACATCCGCTTGTAATTCACAGCTCCTATCCTACACAAACTGGCCAGTCTCAAGCTCCGTGCTGCCAATGCCAATGCAGTAGTTCAGTATCCCGGACTTATCTTCTGTTTCATTCTGTTGATGCATCTTCTTCAGACTTGGACTCTGACATATAAGATAATGTTCCCTGGATATGGACCAGGCTGGCCTCCCCTTCCATCACAGACCTGCCACAGCCGGTCCCCCAGGGTGCAGTACTCACTCTCAGAAGAAAGGGTTTCAAAATGCTCCTCTGTGTCTCCAGAGAGGAACCCCCTATCTAGTGCAAGGGTTCCTTGTTGGACAAAGATGGTTTCAATCTGGGAGCTTTCAGACTTTTCACACCTACCATAGAAGGTTCCATAGAGACCTACCCCGATGGAGACGAGGCAAAGAGGCAAGCTGTTCCTGAGAGTGTGGTCCCTCGCTGTGCTGTGAGAGGACAGCATGCAACTCAACACCCAGGACCGGCTGTCCATAAGTACTTCGACAGACACACAGGAAGTCACTCAGGAAGCTTCTGGCAACTGGTCACTTTCATGAGGTGGAAGAGGACCTTGCGACAGCGTTCCTGCAGACATTGTTTTTTTCCATCAGCTCCATATTGGTCTCTTTTAGGGGAGGGTCTTTCCATGCACACACACACACACACACACACACACAGGTTGACCCTAACAGTCTTACTGTAGATATGGCAATCAGTCATTAAACTGATGGTATTTCTGCACATTTGTTGCATGCATAAGCAATAACTATGGGGGTGGCTTACATTACCCCATATATAGTGTCTAATTTCCTCTTTTACTGTCTCTCTCCCTGCTTCTGTCTTTCTCTCTCTGTCTCCCCCTCCCTCTCTCTTGTCCTTCCTCCCTCCCTGCCTCTCTTGCTCCCCCTCTCTCCCCCTCTATCTCCGCCCTCTATCTAACTCTGTCTCTCCCACTCCCTTTCTCTCTCTCCCTCCCTCCCCCCTCTCTCTCCCTCCCTCTCCCTCTCTGTCCCTCCCTCCCTCCCTCTCACTCCCCCTCTCTCTCTCTCTCCCTCTCTTTCTCCCCTCTCTCTCTCCCCCCTCCTCTCTCCCCCTCCCTATTCCTCTCTCCCTCCCCCCTCTCTCTTCCTCCCTCCCTCTCCCCCTCTCTCTTGCCCCCTCTCTCTCCCTGCCTCTCTCTCCTCCCCTCTCTCCCTCTCCCCCCTCTCTCTTTCCCCCTCTCTCTCTCCCCCCCTCCCTCTCCCCTCTCTCTCTCTCTCCCTCCCTCCCTCTCTCTCTCGCTCCCCCCGCTCAGCCGGCCCCAGCCTCTGCGGGGGAGGAGAGCGAGGAGGACAAGCAGTTCCGGACCATCTTCCAGCAGATCGCCGGGGACGTGAGTACTGGGCAGACTGGGAGCACTGGGGGAGCTGTGAGTACAAGGGGGGGCGAGGGGGGGGGTCGGCCTGCTTTACTCAAACCACTCACACCTCACGACCCATGCATGCCCAATATCTGGTGTTAGTTTTAGAAGTTTTTTTTTGTTTTCTGAAAATGAGTGTGAGATTTTTGGGGGAATGTGGGGCATGGGGGGTGGGCTATGGGCTTTGACCCCCCAACCCCCCCCCCCCCACAAAGTCCAGAAACCCAGATGCCAGCCATGGCAACATCACAGTAGGGTGCGTTCACTGCATTCCCATCACCACCTGCCCTCTCTTGCCCCCCCCCCCCCCGCCCCTTTTCAGGAAATGGAGATCAGTGCCAACGAGCTCAGGAACGTCCTCAACAAAGTGGTCTCCAAACGTGAGTCCCCCCCGTCCTTTCCAATCACTCCGTATTCCTGCCAACGTGCAAACGTGACGCCTCTCTCTCTCTCCCTCTCTCTCTCCTCCTTTCCTCTCCCTCTCTCTCCGTCTCTCCCTCTCCCACCAGACAAGGACCTGAAAACAGAGGGCTTCAGCCTGGAGAGCTGCAGGAGCATGATTGCCCTCATGGACGTATCCTTCGTATCAAGCGCCAAAATACACCCCTCCTGCACTTTTCCCATCAGCCACCTGCACGGTCCCAGCTCCCTCCAAAAATGTACACTGCTAACAATGGGCCTCACTCACAAAACATGCGTACGATCACATTTGATCGTAAACTGCGTGTAAGGACGTTTCCAAGAACATTTAGGCATTCATAATTTTTTATTATCTGTATTTGTTCATGGCTGTTTCCTCATGCAAATCACATGAACAGGATTGCGCATAAAATTTACAAACAGCCAGCACTCAGCATCTCATACAGCTGGGATAGGCTCAAAAACAAAAGTCTGCACATCCACCATGAATCCCATATTGTTTTTTCTTAGGAACATTTTTAAGAACAAAAGTAAGAATAATTTAAGAAATGTTTTATGAATGAGGCCCAATATCTGTAAATTAAGGGAATAAAGTAGATCATTTGACCAATACTCAGCACACAGTCCAGGTAGTTAACAACAACAACAAAAAATGGAAACGCCAGCATAAAGTCACTTTATAGGGCGTTGGGCCACTACAGATGAACAGTTTGCCCTGCATGTGCCGTGGAATAGAATCTACCAGCTTATGGAATTCTGTTGGAGAAACACGATACCATCCTTCTGTGGGTAAATCAGTAAACTTGGTTTATAGAAGTGGAGGGGCCTGTCTTGGGCACTGAAGTATATCCCATAAATGATTTATTGGGTTCAAGTCTTGTAACTGAGAAGGCCATGGAGATATGAGGCACGTTGCCCTCCTCAAACCACAGGGATGGCGTCATTTTGACGTCCATCTGCGCAGGAAATGCTATAACACGGGCTGCAATATGGTCAGTCAGTCAGTTCCATTAACTGGTGATCGACATCGACCTTGCCTTCTGAGAGTATTGACTGCGTCCTAACTATGCCTGGGAGATGTCTGCTATACTATTATAGAAACACCAGAACCCTTCACTGTTGGCAAACTGACGTGTTTCCATTTATTTGGCCCCAGCCTGTATGTGTTATGCAGTATACGTGTGAAACAGCAGCTCACCTCACAACTATGTAGGGCATAAAATATTTTGTGACACATATAGTGGCGCTGAGCAAATTTCTATGTATTAGCGTGTTAATTTACAGAAATGTATTTAAATGATAATAACGTTCACTGGAGAAGTAGCTTCGGTTTCCATCCATAGCTGCCAGTGCGCCACAGGAGGAGACAGATACGAGTATGAGATTTAACGGCGGGGTCGCGTTGTCGTCTTAACTACCGCTGCTCAGACAGATGGCACGGGCAGGCTGAACCTGCAGGAATTCCGACACCTGTGGAACAAGATCAAACAGTGGCAGGTAAGACCGAGTTTTTGCCCACTGTGTTCGGGGTCGGGAGTCCCGGGGAAAAGCACATAATTGCTCATGGCAGTTGCCCAGGGAGGGAGGGAGGGAGGGAGGGGTTGATTGGCAGGTTATTCCCTTTCTCAACTGCTCAACGGCGACCCCTACAGGACAGTGACTGCACAGCTCAGTTGGCGGACTGCGGAGTGTAAATGCAGGAGCGGTGGCTGGCTTGACCAACAGTCGTACCACAGCCGTAGATAACTAAAGAAAGGAAGGGGGGGGGGAAGCTATGGCCGCCATTTTACAATGGTGCCTTCTCTGCACAGGAAATGAAAACTTATTATACACTGAAGATAAATTTGCTATAAATGAACGCAGGCTTGCTCAGGTGTGAGAAGGCACATGTTTGTGCATGCCTAGCAGCCAGGCATACACTCAAAGATATATATAAGCACTGTGCCGTGTCCTTTCCACAGGGGGTCTTCAAGCACTATGACACGGAACAGAAGGGCAGCATCAACAGCTACGAGATGAGGAACGCGGTCAACGATGCGGGTGAGACTCCAGCGGACACAACTGCCGTTAATTCAAATTCCACTCCGGTGTCTTCACCAGAGCACGTAGCCTCCTGACTGAGATTCCCATCTACTGTAATTTAGTGAAGCCAAAGGGAAGCTTTCGTTTTACAGCTTTTCATTTGTGATTTGATGCGTCTTTGATTGGCTCGAACGGTGTGGTGGGGAGCATTTTATTCCCCAGGTCAAATGGACATCGAACATTTCGGTATCTTTGATTTTGACCTGATTAAGCAGGTTGATGTAGTATAGGGCCCACTCCTCTGGTATAGATTGAAACCTGGGGTCCTCAATCTTATCCAGAAAGGGCCGGTGTACATGCAGGCTTTTGTCTCAACCAAGCAGTCACCTGATTCTACTAACTGAGGTTCTCAGCAAAGACTCTAGTGGTTGATTAGTAGAAGCAGGTGTGTTACTGCTTGGTTGGAACGGAAGCCTGCACCCACACTGGCCCTTTCTGGATAAGATTGAGGACCCCTGATTTAAACTTTAAATCTCCTGCTCGGCAGGCATGGTTTTTAGTGTGGTCACGCTCTTGCTGAAACCTTGAAACTGCGCCCTCTAACGGTCTCGTTCCCCGTACAGTCATGTGTTTTCTGTCCCTCGTAGGCTTCCGTCTCAATAACCAGCTCTATGACATCATCACCATGCGCTACGCCAACGAGAACATGAACATCGACTTCGACAGCTTCATCAGCTGCCTCGTGAGGCTGGAGGGCATGTTCAGTAAGTGTGACTGGATATGTAGTTCAGCTGGCTAAATCCGACTGAGATGTAGTTCAGCTGGCTACATCCGACTGAGGGTTCCATATTATGACATTACATTACATTTATTTAGCAAACGCTTTCATCCAAAGCGATGTACAAAAGTACATATCGTGGTCATTGGACGACTACAAAACACAGGTTCAATAAGGTACTACACTAATTTCTATTTATAGCTATTTATAGCCGTGAACATTATTCTGACCTAACTTATGCGAAGCCAAACTAGGGAGAAGAACAAGCTACAATATTAGGACAAATACAAATTACAAAAAGTGCTGGAATGGGGGGTACATGAGGTTCATAAAAGGGGGGGATTTAAAGTGAAATGATTCACAGAGTGGTGGCAGTTAGTCCAGGTGTAGTCTGAAGAGATGCGTCTTCAGACCACGGGGGAAGATGGTTAGAGAGGGAGAGGTTTGAAGAGAGAGTTCGTTCCACCACTGGGGAGCTATGCCATGAATCATAGATAAATTCATCGGTAGTTCTTTATTTGAAGTGGGGCCATACAGTATAGTGCTGTAAATTCACTGTGTCATCTCTGAATAATGGATCGACCCTTATCATAACGTACCAATCTCACAACTCATATCATAACAAGTGACACACGCTATGAGTTACATAGTGAAGAGCATTTATGACAGTAATAATGCAACTCAGGACATGTCATATGACAACTTTGGTATCACAAGCTATAATATCCATATGTTCTTGTGACAGTGCTTATGATGCATTATGCAGTGCTTATTAAGGCACTATGAATACTCTATAAGCAGTGAAACACTCAAAGGAGATCATGCATACATTTGCATACTGTGAATCATGTTCGCCACAACATACATCCCCTTTTTTTGGGAGATGGGTGTGTGTTTTTAACCATTTGATGTGAATGGGGGCTTTACAGGGGCATTCCAGGCCTTTGATCGGAATGGAGATGGCATGATCACGCTTTCTGTCCTGGAGGTAAGAGCACCGACGGGGGGGGGGAACATGATGTATTCTCCCCAGTATTATCACGTTGCATTGGGTGGTACTGTTAGTGTCTACCCGAAAGAATCCAGATGAAAATTTTCTCTCCCGCTCCCCCATCTCATTTGAAATGAGATCTAGGTCCTTGAGTAACGGGCGTTCCGCTCTAACCGTCTCTCCCTCCTTCACGTGCAGTGGCTCCAGCTGACCATGTATGCCTAGGCAGGCCCCGTGACTGCAGGTGGGCCTCGGTCTCCACCTGGACCACAACCGGACCACAACTGGACCACAACCGGACCGCCACCAGCCTTGGCGTCACCTCGCGCCGTGCCTGCCCCGTCACACCCCCCCCCCCCCCCCCCCCCCCGCCACCACCCCCACCCCCCACCCCCTCCACCACCACCCGTCTTCTCTACACTCTAACCCAGGTCACGGTGTCGTCAGGGCCGGGTTCTTTCCACCACGTTACGCTCCACCGCCGTCTCTCTTTGTGCAAGGTCTCACGAGCACTCGACACTCTCGTTCTGTCTGCTTCATCACTAACCCTCCCTCCTCCTCCTCCTCCTCCTCCTCTTCCTCCTCCCCCCAAACCCTTCTCCGCAAATCTCCACATCATCTTCTCAGGTAACGAAACCCAAATAAACACACATACACACGCATCCTTCCTGTTATTATACAGCATTGATTCCACCACCTCTGCACCCCCCCTCCCCCCTCCTTTATTCATTATTAAAAACTTGGATTCCCTCACATCAGACCCAAACCAACCCACTCCCCACCCCTCCACCAGCCCCTAATGTACCCAAGACCCTCTCTCATGGATCATGGACCAAAGGCCTCTCTGCAGGTTCACCACAACCACCACAGTGCAGCTCTCCTGTCTCTTCGGCGCCCCCTGGTGGACAACACGTGCAGGAACAGCGCTTGTTTTCAGTCTCGGTTCAATCCCACCCACCAGTCAGTGGAATTATATTGAGGGGGGCACTCCGGTCTGTTATGATGGAACGTGGGGACACATAATGGATCTGCATCCCCCCCCCCCCCCCCCCGCCCCAAACACTTAACAACAGTCAGGACACATCCAGACTGCGGCAGGAGACCCCTGTACACCGCCCCCCCCCGCCCCCCCCCAGCTACACCCTACGGGCGGTTAAACAAATCACGAATAGGAGTACGGGTTGCGCTGATAATCTTTGTGGTTTTACATTAAAAGCTTTGGTCAAATGAGTGTACTGCATTTTTAACTCTTTTAATCCAATAAATACTTATGCAGCTATTGTTTGCAGTTTCCCCGACCACCCCCCCCCCCCCCCAACAATCCAAGGAGTCCTCAAGCATTCTTATTTTAAACAACGCATGATTTTATTTTACATTAAATCTATATATTGGCCAAAATACTGGTGGAAACGGACTCAGTGGCATTCAGTGTGGTTTCAAATAAAGTGTTTGAAAGCAATGAAATCCTTCAGGCCAATTTTAAGGTGTTTACAGCCAATTCGCCCCAGCACCTCTGACACCATATCATCTCTTTTGAGATAAAAAATATATAGACAAACACAGCACATAAAGAAAAAAGACAAATTTCAACCAACTGAAATGTTTCAAAGATTTTTTTTTATTTCCGTTTTTGCTCATAATAATTTTCTTAGAAAATGTCGGTAACAAACGTAGAGCTTGGCACGCAGAACTGGGTGCCGACAGGTAGAACACATACTTCTGTTAAAGGACCTCAGGGAAAGCAGGTAAGAGGACACCTGTATGCTCCCCTATGCCTAAACAACACAAGGAAATGGTCGTGACCCTTAAAAAATGAGGATTTAAAGGGAAAGGAGTTTAAAGGTAAGGGACTCAGGTTGAAGGATTTCGAGTCTGCCACAATGTCACCACCAAGAACAGACTCTTAACCTCCCAAGTCACCGTGTAGAACCTTGAGCTGCCAACACAACTACAATGACTGATAGTAACTGGCTTTGAACTGGTGTTTAGATTCAAGGATATGACAAAATATGTTTTCTACAAAATCCGTTAATAAAGTTGGTTTTGTTGTTTGAAAGTCATGTTGGATCAAACTGCGCCTGGCCTGGTGTGCGTGTGTGTGTGCACATCTGTCGATGTCTGTCTGTGCACATATGTGCATTTGTGTGTGTGTGTGTGCTGTGTGCATGCATGCGTGTGTGTGTGTGTTGTGCGTGCGTGCGTGCGTGCGCATGTGTGTGCTGTGCATGTATGCGTGTGTGTGTGTGTATGTGTGTGTGTGTGTGTGTGCGTGCGTGCGTGTGCATGTGTGTGTGTGTCTGTGTGTGTGTGTGTGGCGTGTATGTGTGTGTGTGTACCAGGCCTGGTGGTTCTGTTCTAATAGGTTGTGGGCGTATGGCATGGGGCGAGTCTGGCTCTGTGTTCTCCCTATAAAAACACCTCCCCTGTTCACCTCCTCTTCGCCTCCTCACACAAACGCCCAAACACGGCCGTAGAGCCCTTTCCTGAGGGGCAGAGCGGTCGGCCCTCCTCCCCCGGCTGTGCCACCAACTGTCACTCGATTCAAAAATAAAACGACAACAGAAAGAGAAACGCTCGCCAGGCGAGCCCATACAAATCTCTCCCAGTTCAGTTACAATGACTGGTAAGTACAAAAACCACTCATCCAATGTAAAAAACAAAACAAAAAAAAAACCCCCACAAACAACAGCACTCAAACAAAAAAAAATTAAAAGTTAATTATCTTTTGATCTTTTTTTTTTTTCTTTCATCTGTGATGGCTTTCTGGTGAACTGTAATAAAATATGGAAGATACTGGATTTGGGAGCGGAATTCCGAGCCAATGGAAAGTGAGAACAGTAGCCGTGCCGACGAGAGAACGAAGACAGGCCTATCCGATTCAAGGAAAGACAGATCTGCACACGTCTCGCCGTGACTGATCGGGCAGAAGTCACAAGCTGGATTACCCAGAAGTCAACGGGGGAAAGAGATACCCCATAGGACACTGGGAAATGCACACCACTAAAGCGAACAGAGCACTCCAGCTCATGAGACTTTTGATTTGTGCCTGATGTCAACAGCCTGCAGATACGTACGTATGTCTGATGTCACTTTATGAAAATATCAGTGATTAATAATATAGCAATGATATTAAGATTTTAAAATGGTCACCCCGCACCCTGCAAGGTGTAGGGCCCACAAGGCTTCTGACACCCTGGCGAACACCACAACAAATTCTCAAACCAAACAGTCACTCCAGATATTATCCACGCTAAAACCTAAAAAAACAAAACAAAAAAAAAATAATACTCACACAGCCTCTAAGGGGGGAAAAAAACGTCCCCACGTACACGTACTCGTCTGTTCACACGGAACACGCAAACCTCCGTCACTGTGCTCTCTAACCACCACTGCAAACCGCACACCTTTTGACTGTCACTTCAAACCAAGTGGCGCCACACTCACGCACACCTACGGTCTCCACAGCAACACGGCGTCTTGCGAGCAATCTGAAGAAAACGAGCTCCGGAAACAGAGCCGTCGAAAACGAAGATAAGACAGAAAACAAACCAAACAAACACCCAAAAAACAAAAAAAATGCTTGTGATAGGTGAAGTATAATTAAAAACAACAATGGAAAAAAAAGAAAAGAATTCTGCTTCAAAACTTCAAAACAGTAACTTTTAGCCTAAATGTACTACACAATTGTCTAAATGTAGTTCAGACATGTAGAGGCCCAGGGGAAGCGGTTGAAACAGGAATGGGCTTCATCAGCAGTAGAGTATCACACGCTGGCGATACAACAGTACCACTGGGAATAACCCATCGTTCAGCACGACTTCGCTGGCGGGGGCACCTACAGTCCGAATCCAATTAAAAACAAACCATATAAGGTAAGATACGGAAGGGTAGAGTTGCTCAGCGTAACACCAGCACCACAGTTTCAACACTCGTAAAACGGGCTATAAAACACTCTTAAACCCATGCCATACCGCCAGCTAACCTGAGGGCTGTCCAGAACAGCTTGTGTGTTCACAGCTATTGGTGTGTGTGTGCGTGCGTGTGAGTGCGTGCGTGTGTCTGTGCGTGGGTGTGTATGTGTGTGAGTGTGTGCGTGTGTGTGTGCGTGTGTGTGCGCATGCGAGTGTGTGCGTGTGTGTGTGTGTGTGTGTGTGTGTGTGTGTGTGTGTGTGTGTACATGTGTGTGTGTGTGTGTCTGTGTGTCTGAGTGTGAGTGTGTGTGTGTGTGTGTGTGTGTGTATATGGGGAAAACACAACAGTTCAACACTCATACCTGTCCTGGAGCGTTATCTTCTTTAAGAAAGCACGTGACTGAGTGAATGTATTTGGTCTATGGATTTGT
>CM045883.1:8983805-9043805 GCA_025169545.1 Anguilla japonica | reverse complement strand
AGCACATTGTTCAATGGCATTTACATAAGGCTGTATAATATTTATCTACGGGGACTTGCCGATTACTGCAGTGCTCAGTCAGGGTTAGGGTTTTGATGTATGATGATGTATGATAGGTGACATGTGATACGGACTGTGAGCAGTAGGGGGCGCTAACCTGGCGCAGGCCTTGGTTCTGGCGGTGGTGTCCAGCTCGCTGGTGGAGCTGACCTCGTCGCAGGCCAGGTTCGGGGCCTCGGCCTTCAAGGCGTCCGGGGCCGGGGGGGCCTCGGCCGTTTCCGCGGCAACCGGCCCGGTCTCGTCGTCGGACGAGTCGTCGATGGCAACCACCTCGAGGGGCCCGGGCTGGGGGAGCTCCACCATCTCCAGGGAGGAGGAGTCGTCGCTGTCGGCCCCTCCCTGCTCCGCCGCGGGCTTTGGGGGCGGGGTCTCCCGGGGCTCCTCCTCCCCCCCCTCCCCCTCCTCCTCCTCCTCCTCCTGCGGCTGCGCCTGCCCCGCCCCGGCCGGGGTGGAGGTGCTGACCTGCGCCCCCCCCTTGGCCTTCCTCTTGCACTTGATCCTGCGGACGGGGCGGGAGGAGACGTCGCCGTCCTGCTCCGTGTCGCTGTTCTCGGGCTGCTCCGCCCCCGGGCTCTTCCTCAGCGCCCTCTTCTTCTTCAGCTTCCTCACGCGCTTCCCGGCCCTGGGCTCGGTTTGGGCGGGGGAGGGCGGGGCCGGGACGGCCGGCCCGGCGGGGGGCGGGGGGAACGTCCCGCCCGTGGTGGAGGTTTCGGTGGGGAGCTCGGTGCGGTCCGTGGCCCCGGTCTGGGAGTCCCGCCGTCGGGACAGGGGGGCGCCTGGCTTCTCCGGGACGGTGAAAGAGCCGGCTCGGGACGCCAGCACACCCCTCTCCTGCGGGGGGTAGCAGGGCTCCCTCACACGGTCCAGCCTGCTCTCCGTGGACACGCTCCCGCTGTCCAGAGAGCTAACGCTAGCCCGACGCGGCTCAGTTAGCGACTGGAACATGGAGGATCTGGGCTGGGCGGGCTCTGGGGGACAGGAGGGGAAACAGCTTTAGAGGCAGAGACTGAGAGAGAGAGATGCCTGTGAAGTCATATCTGTGAGTGAGAGGGTGAGTGCTCATATCTGTGAGTGATAGGGTGAGGTAGAAAGGGATATGGGGTGAGGGCCTGTGAATGAGATCAAAGTGAAACTCTGAGACTGCCATGTCAGATCTCCTACCTGTGAGATCGTACCTGTGAGTGAGCAGGTGAGCTCATACTGTACCTGTGAGTGAGTGAAGAGCTCGTACCTGTGAGTGACCAGGTGAGCTCATACTGTACCTGTGAGTGAGGGGAGAGCTTGTACCTGTGAGTACACGGGTCAGCTCATACCAGTGAGTGAGGAGGTGAGCTCGTACCTGTGAGTGAGCTGAGATCACCTACCTGTGAGAGAGGAGGTAAGTGGAGGTTCTGGTGCCGTCCCATAGGGGGCGCTGTGGGCGTTTGTCTACGGGGGAGCTCCTCTGGCTCGGGGACGTGGGCTCCTGCTTGATGTGCGGGGGGGCCGCGGCGGGATAGGCGGGGGACAGAGAGGCGGGCGGGGCAGAGTGCTGCAGGACAGGGGGCAGTAAGGCTGGGGAGGACTGGCCGGGGGGGAACGCCGGGATGTTTGGGGAAAAGGGGCTGAGCAGAGCGGAGGTGGAGGGGGCAACGAAGGGGACAGCGGCAGGGGCGGGGGCGGGGGCAGGGTTGGCGGCTGCAGCGGTATCCATGCTGCTGTTCTTCTCTCCTGGGGGGGCGGAGCCAGTGTAACCATCTGGACACAAAAACAGAGGGGGGTGGGGGGATTGTAGTTATTACCACCATTTACTGCTGCTCTTTCAGCAGAGAGAAGATGTGCACTGACAACCCGCATCGCTTCGAAAGGGAACCCCACAGCAACTCATCACTGGGGTCACGATTTCAGTGTCTGTCAAAACACGGTCAAGTCAACCCGGTCTACGGAGGGACTCTCACCTTGCATGCCTTGCAGGATCTCGATGCGCTTGGACCTCAGCGTGCTCATCTCCATGGTAACCTGAGGAACACACATCACACCAATCAGCAGCCAGTTCTAAAACACCAACACTCAAGAGAGAGACGACAAAATCGGCAGCCGTGGAACAGAGCTGAATCTGGAGCGCTCTGGCGCTAGTCGCTAAGCCATCACATGGATTAAATTAGCTGGGCCTTTGATAAAGGTACTTACACCCAGATTGAGAACAGAAAGGAAAGAGGAGCTGGTCTTTTTTCTAACGATCGAGAAAAGGGTCAGTACTCTGAATACGGCTCTAGGGGGCGATGCCACGCACGGTGGAGGACGTTTGTGCGCTTGCTGATGCGTCCGAGCGACGCGGCGTGGGGGGGCGTTACCTGCTGCTTGACCACCAGCAGCCGCTGCACCTCCATGTAGGCGGCCTGCAGGGCGGCGCGGGCCTGGATCAGGCTGCTGTCCACGGCCTGCAGCGAGCTGCTCAGCTCCTCCTCCCGCAGCGACACCGCCAACAGCTGGTCCACCTGCGAGCGCTCTGCGGCGCGGACAGACCGCGCGGGGTCAGGGGTTACACGCCACAGACATGACCGCCAACACACTGCCGGCCTGGCCACAGACACCGACACCACAGACACACACTGCCGGCCTAGCCACAGACACTGACACCACAGACACACACTGCCGGCCTAGCCACAGACACACCCGCCAAACCCACACACTGCCGGCCTAGCCACAGACACTGACACCACAGACACACTGCCGGCCTAGCCACAGACACAACCGCCAAACCCATACACTGCCGGCCTAGCCACAGACACAGCCGCCAAACCCACACACACACTGCCGGCCTGGCCACAAACACTGACACCACAGACACACCCGCCAACTCACACACTTTCAGCGGTAAGACAACACAAATACTAACGGTGTTTAACATTTTTGTACTAAATGCGCATGCAAAAATCCCTTTTAAAAAAAAGTGTATACAAACTCACCTTTTTTACATTTAACTTTCATCCGTTTATTCTTCCGCTCCAAACTGGGAATTTCTGGAGATGGAATTTCCTATGGAAAAATGAGTTTAAAACATATTTTTAAATCATACATATTATGGGAGACCACGTGGTGCAGTCTGTATTCAGCCGGTGTCAGGTAAAAATGGGTCACGGTGTTGTGTGCTGTAGGGTTAGCATTAGCTTCAGAAGCTAAGACGTGGTACTGTTTGCTGTAGGGTTAGCGTTAGCTTCAAAAGCTAAGACATGGTGCTGTGTGCTGTAGGGTTAGCATTAGCATTAGGGTCAGAAGCTAAGATGTGGTGCAGTACACTGTAGGATTAGTGTTAGCTTCAGAAACTAAAACACGGTGCTGCAGGGTTAGCGTTAGCTTCAGAAGCTAAGACGTGGTGCTGTGTGCTGTAGGTTAGTGTTAGCTTCAGAAGCTAAGACGTGGTGCTGTGTGCTGTAGGATTAGTGTTAGCTTCAAAAGCTAAGACGTGGTGCTGTGTGCTGTAGGTTAGTGTTAGCTTCAGAAGCTAAGACGTGGTGCTGTGTGCTGTAGGTTAGTGTTAGCGTCAGAAGCTAAGACACGGTGCTGTGTGCTGTAGGATTAGTGTTAGCTTCAAAAGCTAAGACGTGGTGCAGTACGCTGTAGGGTTAGCCTTAGCTTCAGAAGCTAAGACGTGGTGCTGTGTACTGTAGGGTTAGCGTTAGCGCTGAGTCTGTAGCGCTGTGCGCTGTAGGGTTATCGTTAGTGCTGTGTCTGTAGCGCTGTGCACTGTAGGGTTAGCGTTAGCGCTGTGTCCGTAGCGCTCACCCCTGCGGCTCTGCGTTTCTTCCCCAGGCCCTGAGCGTCGTTCTGCTCCTGCCTCCGAGGTGCAGCTGCTGTCCCCCTCCACGGATTCGGCTATCGCTTCCCCTGGCTCCGCCCCCTTCTCGGCATCCGCAGCGCCCGTCCCGGGAGTGCGCGAGGCGACGCCCTGGGGCCCGTCGGGACGGTCCCTGGGGGGGGCGGGCGACGCGAACAGGGAGAGGGCGCTGGAGGTGCGGTCGCCCACCACGCTGCTCTCCGATAGGCTGCGCTTGCGCGGGCCCGCCCCCGGGACAGCAGAGAGAGGCTCACAGATGGAGGCCCAGTGGTACCCCTCCGACAGATCCTCCTCCCCCTCATCGAGGCCTTCCGGGTCAAAGGGCACCGACGTCACCATCTCAATTCCAAACCTGCGGAGCCAAAGACCGTCACACAGGACCGCCGCGTAACTCACAAGTTACGGCAATTCGGCAAACCTGAGGAGCGTCAATGTTCCTGCGTACTGCTACCATGGCTCAACCATTCTACCCTTTACTCATGCGTTAGTTCCTCTCTGGACCACCATGAGGCACCAATTCCCCATTTTCCCGACAGTACCAACTCTTTTTTTACCAGTGTAAATTTAAAAAAATGGAGGCAATAGGAAAATGTAGTATTGGGATATGGCTTGTTTAGTGTTCTGTGATGCATACTGGAGAAATTTTAAGTCGGCACCATTTTGGATTATTAATAACACAGCACGCAGACAGACATTGAGGAATTGTTTGTTTGTTTTAGTTTGTTTTTTTTTTTTACAGATGTGTAGGCTGCCCCCCCCTCACCTGGGCATGCCCTTCTCCTGCTCCTGCTTCTTGCGGCTGACCTCCTGGTACACCTGGTCCCAGTTGACGTTTCGGCGGGACCCTGCCGAGCTGATGAGCTGCCGGAGGGTGGGCCGGAGCCCCGAGTCCTTCTCGGCCTCGGCCTTGCGCGCCCCGCTCAGGTTCCGGATCCGCCGGGCGATGTTCAGGTTGGGCTCGTGGGCGCCGGCCTTGCCCTTGGGCCCCATGTGGCGGGTCAGGTCCCGTTTGAGGGAGGCGGGGAGGCCCAGCTTGCTCAGGTCGGGCACCCCCGCGGGCTGGGCGGGGCCGGGGCGGGACGCGTCGCTGTCCGAGCCCAGCCCCTCGTCCGTCGCCTGCGCCGCCGGCTCCCTGTCGCTCTTCCCCTCCCGGGCCGCCTCCTCCTCCTCCTCCTCCTCCTCCTCCTCCGCCCGGGGCGGGGACTCCGGCCTTTCGGGGGTGTCGCAGGTGGACGTGCTCACCTGCACAGACTGCAGGGACAGGGCCTGGGCGGGGTGCGGGCCTCCGGAACCCGTCGAATCGTCCCGCGGGTGGGAGCTGCGCCTGGGGCCGCCGGGGTTGCCGAACGAGGGCGGGGTCACCCCGCTGTTCCTGCGCCTCCCGTCCCAGTCTCGTCCCGCCCTGCACTCCGAGCTCTCCGCCTCCTTCCCCTCCTCCTCCTCCTCCTCCTCTTCCTCTCCTCTTCGCGCCGTGCGAGCCTCCGCCGCGGACGTGTCGGCCGACCCCCTCCTGCCCTGCGGCGGCCCCGCGTCCGGCCCGGGCCGGCGGAAGAGCTTAGCGGGGGCGGGGAACTGGCAGTCCCACCTGGAGGGTTTCAGGTACGGGACGGGCCTGAAGGTGGTGGAGGAGGCCTTCTCCGGGGCGGGCTCCGCGGGCGCGGCGGGCTTCTGCGCGGCCTGGATCGGGTCGTCCCGCCGGCCGCCGCGGCCTGCCTTCCGCTGCCGCTGCTTCTTCCCCGGGCCCCCCTCCTTGCTCTTGGGGGCCTGGCTCCTCCCGGGGGGGTCCTGGGACTGCACGGTGCCCAGCACGAAGTCAAACTTCAGCTTCAGGTCTTTCACCTGCACGGGCGGGACGGTCCCGTAGCTGGCCGCCGGGCTCCTGCCCTCCTCGTTCTGGGCCGGCGCGTCCCCGAGCTTGGCCAGGGGGTAGGGGGACCAGCGGTACAGCCGGTCTTTGGAGCCGTTGGCTTTGCCGCGGTCTCCGCTGGGCGTCTCCCTGCTCTGGTGCGCCCCCTTGCGGGCCTGGTGCCCCCCCTCCCACCCCGGGGGCCCGTCCGGGCAGCCGTGGGACGCCCTGCTGAAATCGAGGGCGCCGGACTGCGGCAGCTGGTCGCTGGTGAAGTCCATGGCCAGCGCTGAGTCCATCCCGTCCAGGTAGGGCGTCGCGCTCGGGTCCCAGTAGAACCCGCTATAAACGGCGTCGCCGCCCGGCCGTGGGGGGGTCTGGCCCTTCTTTTTGGAGGAGAAGCCCTGGTAACCCCCTCGTTTGCCCCCCAGTCCTCCTCTGCCCCAGCTCTGCAGGAGTGGCGGGACCTCCGCTCGCCAGAGGGCGCTCTGGTCCTGGTTGCCTTGGTTCCAGGTTCTCAGTCCCCCGCTGGGGTGGTGCCACGCCCCACCTTGGTGTCCTCTTGCGGAGTTCCTCCTGTCGCCCGCGCCCCGCCAGTTGGCCCCGCCCGGGCCACTCGGCGGCGGGGGGAAACCCGGGGGGGGCCAGCCCCACGACGCCCCCTGCTGGAACCACTGCCTCTCTGTATTGAGCTGCTGCAGCTTCCTCTGCTCCTCCTCCTGGGCCTGCTTAGCTGCCGCCTCTTCTTCTTTCCTGGGGGGGAGGAGGGTGGATCACAATGACATCACATCCTGTGCTCCTCACTCAACTAAGAATTGCCAGCTCCTGATCTAAATCCAACTCTCATGCTCTGAATGACAAGGAATGACTGATATATCTGCCACAACACTGGTACGGTGCATGAGAGAATCTTGTTATTTGTAAAATTTGCAATTTATGGTTTTTGTGCGTTGTCAGTTGTCACTAGGCAACACTCCCTATTCCAGGCCCGCGATCACTTCAATGTGCAATATATTAATATATTACATATATTTACATATATTAATTATATATATTAATCACTTGTTTACTATTTAAAATCTTCTTTTGTACTATATCCATTTGTAACAATGTTCTCTGCTAAGCTCTAAAATATCAGGACTACAAATTATTCTTATTCATGAATTCTCCATTTTCAGAAATCTGTACAACATATTCGGCAGGAGGCTCCTGTACTTCAAATCTGTAGTTAGATGGATGATGGGCATTATGTTTTCAAAAGAGCAAAACGTGTTTGTGCCATCCTCAGCAGAACACAGAGAATTTCACGGTCAAAGTCCAAAAGAATTTCGCTTTCACTCTGAGACAAAGTGACACCTGCCAGGGTAATGTGTGCAGTGCCAGACCCAGCCAATGACCTCAGACAGTCACGTGATGTCACACACAGCAGCTGCAATCCAGCTCCTTCTGACCCCTGACAGACACCCCCACCCACCCCCCCTAACCCCCCCCCCCCCCCATCCCCCCAGGGCCTCACACACACAGCAGACTGGATTCCTATGTCATTATTACTAGAGATGGCAAGGGCAGTTCTGTGTGGGTTGGAACTTTACACCCAAGGATTCGAACATGATACCAATCCCAGCTGCCGGTCTGAAAAAGGAGAGAGAGAGAGAGAGAGAGAGAGAGAGAGAGAGAGAGAGAGAGAGAACTGGCCTTTTAACTGTCACACACTGAACTCTTCACTGTTTATCTCGGGTTTGCTAGCCCTACCTGTGCTACAACTAACGCAACACTCAGGGCTAGGAAATTCCAGTCCTGGAGGGCCGGTGTGTGTGCAGGTGTTTGGTTCCACAAATTACCCTGGCTAAATGAGCTAACCGGCCACACACACCAACACTGACTCACTTGCAGATTAGACAGCAGTAAAATGTAATTTGCCATCAACACCAGGAACAGATATGACCTTCATTGCCCACCCCTGCACTACACCCTCACTAAACCCATTTGCTACTCACACTAAGCACTACACACTCAGCCCTCCCCCCTGGACCTTCGCGTCATGTGATGCATTTGCGTATAAACTGCTGCTATCAGGTGTGACACTGAGGGGTTGTTAAGTAAACCTGCAGTTTTATTAGCCACTCTGGATAAGAGCGTGTGCCACATGCTCCAAAGTAAACACAATGCGAGTGAGCTTCATGAACCGAGTAGCTGATCGGCCTGTACTGGATATCCTGTCGGGTTTGCAGTCCTGAACCTCACCGCACTTGGTGTCGGGGCAGAGCCAGTGAGCGGGTGGTGATGGTGATTTTCTCACTTTGGCGACAGTGGGATATAAATACTCTCAGTCTCAGTCTGCCTTTAATATTGCGCGCGGCGGCTAGCGGCTAGCAAAGCTACTCAGCGTTATGGGTCTGTATCCAAGGGCCCGTCGCCAGCGAGGTGAAAGGTGGTGGTGGTGGCGATTCTAGGGGCCCACAGCTTGGGGAGGCCGACAGCAAAAAATGCATATATATATATATATATATAAATAAATTTAATAAATCTGTTTTATTAAAAGGGGGGGGGGGGGCAGAGCAATACTGTTTCAGGGGGCACAGACTTGCTAGCTAAGCCCCTGTCTGTATCCAAGCAACTGGATTATCCGCCCCTGCAGTAAAACGATTCTAACGGACCCCTGATAAAATCTTATCCACTAATATTTTCCCTCTCCCCACGTTCAGCTCTAACTGGCTGCCTGGCAAAGGCGCCGCAGGCGGCCGGCTCCGCGTTGCTAAAAACGCTCGGCGGTCTGCGTCCAAACAAGAGGCTCGGGAGCCCCGCAGACGCCAGAGCGCTCAGCCGCCAGAGCGGACGCCGCCGCGCGACTCCGTCTGAGAGGGCGAGGGGCCGCGCCAGGGAACGCGTCTGCGCTCGTCCGCGGGAGAGCGAGAGAGAGAGAGAGAGAGAGAGAGAGAGAGGAGAGAGTGAGAGAGAGAGAGAGAGAGAGAGAGAGAGAGAGAGAGAGAGAGAGAGACGGAGAGAGTGAGGAGGGAGAGCGTGAGAGAGAGAGAGAGAGAGAGAGAGAGAGAGAGAGAGAGAGAGAGAGAGAGAGAGAGAGAGAGAGAGTGAGAGGGCGAGAGAGAGAGAGAGAGAGAGAGAGAGAGAGAGAGAGGGCGAGAGAGAGAGAGAGCGACAGAGAGAGAGAGGGAGAGAGAGAGAGAGGGAGGGAGGGAGAGAGAGAGAGAGAGAGAGAGTTTTTTTTTTTTTTTTTTCCTTTTGCTCTTTTGGAGAGAGAGAGGGAGAGAGAGTGCGAGCGTGTGAGAGAGAGAGCGTGAGCGTGAGAGAGAGAGAGAGCGAGAGAGTGCGAGTGTGAGAGAGCGAGAGAGAGAGAGTGAGAGAGAGAGAGAGAGCGAGAGAGCGAGAGAGTGCGAGAGTGTGAGAGAGAGAGAGAGAGCGAGAGAGCGAGAGAGAGAGTGAGAGAGAGAGAGAGAGAGAGAGAGAGAGAGAGAGCGAGAGAGTGCGAGCGTGAGAGAGAGAGAGAGAGCGAGAGAGAGAGTGCGAGAGTGAGAGAGCGAGAGCATGCGCTCATGGCTGTTTTGGGTTACGTCTCTGATATACGACTCTGGACCAGGACAGACCCCGTTTGCATCGTCGTTTTAATTAGAAGTGAGCTCCAGCGACACGGAATTCTAATTAAGGGGATCGCGGCCGATGATTAGGGACGAGCAGATGACACATACATTTTACGGGTGTATCTTTTAATTTTATGGGTCAAGAGAGGTGAAGAGAAAGCAGAGCGTAATTTAATCAATAGCAGTTTGAAACTTTACTTGTCGTGTCAGTACAAGTCAACTAGGAATCATGCCATGTGAATCATACCATTTTAGTACAAGTAACGGGAATATTGTGTTCACAGTATCTAGTTTCGTGTTGTCAAGTAAAATGATTTAAATAATTACAATAAACAGATAAGATGTGATACATATACACAGAGCTATACTGAGCAGCCACACTCAGGCTTCACACAAATCACAAATCACGATACAGCAGTGGCAAACTTACATCTGAAAGCGCCCAAGTGGAAATTCTGACAATGAATCATGCAGCACAAGAGTTACAATTTACCCTTATTTACAGAGCGAGGAACTGAAACAGGAAGACAGCACTAAGCACAGGGACAGGAGAAGGTAAACAAGTACACAGACAGACAAGTAAGACAGGTGGGGTGAGTGAGTGAGCGAGACAGAGAGAGAGAGAGAGAGAGAGAGAGAGAGAAAGTGAAAGAGTGTGTGACAGAGAAAGAAAGAAAGCAAGACAAATGAGAGGGAGAGAGACAGACAGAATGAAAGAGAGAAATAGTGAGAGAGGCCAAAAGAGAGAGAGAAAGAGGAGAGAGAAAGAGAAGGACATGTAGTGAGCAAGATAAAACAGAGAGAGAGAGATAGTGATAAAGAGAGGGAGAAATAAAGAGAGAGAGAGAGAGATAGTGATAAAGAGAGAGAGAAATAAAGAGAGAGAGAGAGAGAGAGAGAGAGAGATAGTGATAAAGAGAGAGAGATATAAGAGAGAGAGAGAGGGGGGTGTCCTTACCGGATCTGCTCCTTGCGCTTCTCGATGAGCTGCACCAGCTCCTTGTCGAAGTACTCCTCCTCCGGGCCCGTCGGCGGCGGCGGCGCCGCGCTCCTGCTCCTCCTCCACGCGCTGCTTGTGCAGGGGGCTGGAGATGTGGCCGGCGTAGGCCGTCAGGCCCGCCACCGACACCCGGCACACGCGGCACCCGTGGTCGCAGTCCCTGGGAGCGGAGGGGGAGAGGGGGGGCTCAGCCGGGACGCTGCCCACCGGCATGGCTGCGCGTCTGCGTCTGGTTCTGTCCTCGTCTGGATTTTTTTTTCAGGTCTAGTCCAGTCGGGTCGTCTTCTGGGTTTTCCCCAACTACAGACCCGGTTCTGGACTCTTACGGTTATTTGGAGACTCAAAAAAAAATGGGTGATAAACAAAACCTGAGGTGAAGAGGGGAAAACTCTTCTAACACCTCAAAAAAAAGCTATGTCTATAAAAAAAGATGCTTCTCAACAGATCAGGAGGCAAATAACTTCTTTGTTTTCAAAAAAAAAAAAGAATAAATGAATAAACCGCTAGGGTTTGAATCTTCCTGAACTGTTGCCTTCTTCAGCTTCACATTAATTTCGGACGGTTAGCGGTGCAGGAGCGGGAGGAGCGGTGAGGGGCGGCGGGCGGCATTTCGACTCCCCGTAAGCACCCTGGGACGCAGTGTGGACCGGCTCTCCCTCTCTCTGGAGGCCCCTAGCCTAGCGCGCTCTCATGATGGTTACGGCTGCTCTGGGGCTGAGGGGGAGAGAGAGTCTGCATTTCATCTGCAGCACGACGCCCCCCCCCCCCCCCCCCCCCCCACCCGAAACACAGAGAGCCGCACTGCATTCTGACCAATCCAGAGGCTGCTGTAACCAGAGAGCTCCAGGCAGCTGCCCCCCCCCCCCCCCCCCCCACGAGAATGCCATTCCAGGAGACTGATACTGCAGAACTCGAGCGCTATGCAGCAGCCCTACAGAAACTGTGTCAGTTCCACTGGCTGACCCATTTTATTTTTCCTGCCATCTCTATGGGCCTGCGGCTTCATTTCAAAATTCAACCGCACGGCTATATTTAACGAAGCTCTGGGGGGGGGGGGGGGGGGGGGACGTTCTCATTTGCGTTTGCTGCTAAATTCTTATTGTGCCTGTGCTTGGTGCAGTTACATTACTGCCATTCAGTAGATGCTCTAGTCCAGAGCCACTTACGCAACTTTTTGCATTTTTGTGTAGCACCCATTTAAACAGCTGGATTTACCCTGATTCAAGGGCACAACTGTGTGTCCTACCAGGGAATGAAAGCAGCAATGTTTCCAGCACAACCCAAGCTCCTTACTCATTCTATGTCCTCATTAAGTCTTCTCGATAAAAGCAGGGGTTTGAGTTTGGACACAAGACTAGAGCACAAGCTACATGAAGGTTTAGAAACGAAAAGCACCGCACAACATCTTCATACCTTAATGTGAGTCTACATTAAATTCTGATGTGCTTACAGCTACACTGTAACTGCCACTGATCTCCACAGCCACATACAGCCAGATGCTCTGAGTTCCATTTGCTGGGTTGAACTCTCCCATGCTTCCAGCTCTAGAGGAAGGGCCTAAATTTAAGCCCCTGTTGGGGGCAGCTGCCCCGCGAATATGTGGGGGGCAGGGGGACAACTCTCACGTGTCCCCAAGACATGTGCCTCACCCCCCCACCCCCGTTCTAAAAGGACAAAGCGACCGCTATCCAGGACAGGCAAGTCGATACGAGCTCACATATGCTTCTTTCACAGGCTGTAAACACATACAGTATTGCCTTTCACACGCATGTACAGTACAGTTAGCAATTAGCAGGCAAGAAAGGACAAGATTACTGAGGAGTATGAACTACAGGGGCTGTGATTACGAGCAAGGAAATGAAAGGAGGAGGAAGGTGACAGGTGGAGAGTGTATCTATATCAGACAGAGTCTCCTGCTGACACAGAATAAACATGCCTACAGTACATGTGAATACCCTATGCAGCACTGGTTCTTAAACTTTTTAAATATCAGGACCCAAATCAGAAATGTAGTACCTTTCGAGGACCCGTGAAATACACATATGAGCATAGACGAGTGGACTACAGACTACATTCTCAGACCCACCTCATCCACCCTGCAGATCCATTTTGGGTCGTGACTCATATAGAGTGCAGAGTCTGAGTGTCCAGGTCAAATGTCTAGTAGTAGGTTTCCTGAGACTGTGTGGCCTATATGAACTGCTGTAGGGACTATCATGGAGACCTCTTACTGCTCATGTTATTGGTTTTGCATGTGCCAGAAGGTCTTAGTAAACCAGGCCTCATGAGTCCAGTGAAGAGCCAGCGTTGGGTAAGCTGAGGGAGGCCCGTGGATCCAGGGACATGCAGGACTTACAGGCGGAGTGTTTGTACGACTGTGTGTGTGGGGCTCAGGTGCAGAGTGTTTGCATGGCTTGCGTGTGCGGGACTCAGGTGCAGAGTGTTTGTACGACTCTGTGTGCGGGACCCGGGTGCAGAGTGTTTGTACGACTGTGTGTGCGGGACCCGGGTGCAGAGTGTTTGCACGGCTTGCGTGTTTGGGACTCGGACGCAGCTGCTCACCGGCCTTTAATGTTCTCCAGCTCCCGATGGTGCAGCATGCTCCTCATGTGCTCATCCATCTCCTGCACCAATGAAAAGGGGGGGGGGGCGGGGGGGGGGGGGGGAAGATGGGGGAAGAGGGGCCCCAGGAAGGTTGAGTTTCAAAGGCGTCCTGCGTACGCTCACATGACCAACAACTGCAGGGCAGGTGTGAGATCGGCTCAAACAAACAGCGTGCTCTCGATCCCGTGTTCACCACCAGAGCACTGTTCGCCGCAAGAGCACGTGCTGTTCACCAGGAGAGTGCTGTTCACCGCGAGAGCACTGTTTACCGTCAGGACGCTGTTCGCTGCGCGAGACGCGTGCTGTTCGCTGTGAGAGTGCTGTTCGTTATAAGAGTGCTGTTTGCTACAAGAGTGCTGTTCGCCGTGAGAGTGCTGTTCACTACAAGAGTGCTGTTCGCTACAAGAGTGCTCTTCGCTACAAGAGTGCTGTTCACCGCAAGAGTGCTGTTCGCTATAAGAGTGCTGTTTGCTACAAGAGTGCTGTTCGCCGTGAGAGTGCTGTTCGCTACAAGAGTGCTGTTCGCTACAAGAGTGCTGTTCGCTACAAGAGTGCTGTTCGCTATAAGAGTGCTGTTTGCTACAAGAGTGCTGTTCGCCGTGAGAGTGCTGTTCACTACAAGAGTGCTGTTCGCTACAAGAGTGCTCTTCGCTACAAGAGTGCTCTTCGCTACAAGAGTGCTGTTCGCTATAAGAGTGCTGTTTGCTACAAGAGTGCTGTTCGCCGTGAGAGTGCTGTTCGCTACAAGAGTGCTGTTCGCTATAAGAGTGCTGTTCGCCGTGAGAGTGCTGTTCACCGCAAGAGCACTGTTTACCATTAGGACGCTGTTTGCTGCGAGAGCGCTGTTCGCCGTGAGAGTGCTGTTCGCTACAAGAGTGCTGTTCGCCGTGAGAGTGCTGTTTGCTACAAGAGTGCTGTTCGCCGTGAGAGTGCTGTTCGCCACAAGAGTGCGTGCTGCTTGCCGCGAGAACGCTGTTCGCCGCGAGAGCGCGTGCGGTTCACCGTGAAAGCGCTGTCCTACCTGCTTGGAGTTATAGACGATGTCACAGAGAATGCACTTCCTCTCCTTCCCCATGTTGGACCTGGTAAACGGCCGCTAAGCCATCACTGCGGGAACAGACAGACAGACAGACAGACAGACAGGCATGAGAGAAAAAAAAACAGTGCGTGCAAACATTCAATTCTGAATATTATATTTGCACGTATACAAAAGACATGATCCCATTCATAGCTCACAAACATAACATCAAGGGAACATGCCACCTTTCTAGTTACCTGCTTTCTATTTGCATGTGTATACACTATGGTGCCCATACAAAAGGGGGAGGGGGGTCTGTGTATAAAAAGTGTTGTAATTTCTACAGTGTATGAAATTACCTTGAGAATATGCACTTTAACCATGTGAATTGTTTGATTACAAATTACAAAACAGAGCCAAATCAAGAATAAAAATAATAAAGTCTTTGACCCAAACATTATGGAGCTCACTGTATAATAAGTAACAATATGAACTTTTACTCAGTCAAAAAAACCCTGAAAGTGCTAAATGGGGATTCACTTCAAAGAATTTTGTTCAATACGTGTAGAGTAGGTTCTTGACTCAAATGCCCCAACAAACAGTGGCTGCTTTGTACACGCTTCCTGTAAGTGAGAATTCGGTTGATGTACACTCTCATATTCTATTTCCACTATATATACACCAAAAAAAACCCTCAAAATTCCTGTGCTCAGACTTAAATTGGGTGTGTAAATGCCGGAAAAGTAACTAATGAAAGAAAAGACACCTCAAACACGCTTGAATCATTAGGTTTCACAGAAGACGAAGACAAAGGTTTCAGCGTCACACTGAAGATTGCCTGAAGAACACTGAATAGTTTGTCTTCAGTTTTTTATTAAAAATTAAAGCTTTAAGCATGTTTGAGGCCTTTTTTGGTGTGCGGAGCCATCTTTTCTCTTTGAACTATTTGTCCACGGCATGTTAGCTTTCTGCCAGTTTTTAAATTTGTATCCATGAGGGTTGAGCAAGGGTAAGATGAGCTCTAGAGTTCCACTGAAGAGGTGAGACCAAGTTTAACCGACATGCGCTGGCCAGAGGCTCGGTTTCCCATCAGCCAATGCCAGGCACCACCCCCCCCCCCCCCCACCCCCCACCCAAACCCCCAATCAATCCCGTGGCTGCGAGATGCCAGGGGAAAGTTCACATTGGACGTAAAGTTAGTTCCTGCTTGCTGAGCAAAGCTGTGTTATGTCTGGACAAGTCGCACACCTTGCAGACCTTTACTAGAAGATACCCTACACCGAAAGTCACAAGTGACTGCAAAAAAAAAGCATGCTTCAGCGTTCACAGCACCAAGAATAAAAATAAAAACCTGTGCTGCATGCAAAGCCTGCCTCGCACAGAGGTAAAAAAGCATTTTCGCTAACGGGACATCTCTGACATCGCCTCTGAGAATCAAGGTCAACGGCAGTGACCCCTGTGGAACAGACATGGGGGTTCAGTGGGCGTACATCTCTACCCAAGGGGGAAAAAACCAGGCCAAGGACACTCAAAGCCACCCCATGTGGAAAACGTCCTCGTTTGTGGCTCTATTCACACAGCCATATGGGTTCAGCAACACTATCCTTTAAGAGACCGCAGAAACTGAGCAATAAAAAGAGGGAACGGCTAGGTTAACATCCTATTCGACCCCCCCCCCCCCCCCCAGCAACGGTGCTGGCAGTTATTTTGGGCGGCGGGGGCCGGAGAGACTGGCCGTGCCAGGCATTCCTCCAGCAGTGCCAACCCACCCCCCCCAACCCCCACCCCACCAGGCAGGCAGGCAGGCAGGCAGGCTGCCCACTGACACCCTCTGAAAGGAAATACTGCTCATCTGACCTAACAAGTGGCACCGTACCGCTATGGCAGGATACTGTTACGCTGGCAACGGTGGCACAAGCAGAACAAACGCTTTTCAACATCCGCTGTGCCAAGCCTCTCTGTCCCAAACAGCCAAGCCGGGGGTGGGGGGGGGGGGGGGGGGGGGGGGGGGGGGGGGGGGAGGGGGAGTGGGTAAGGACCCGGTCTTGTAACCTAAAGGTCACAGGTTTGATTCCCAGGTGGGACACTGCCGTTGTACCCTACCTAACCTGCATTGATTCAGTGTATATCCAGCTGTACAATGGATGCAATGTAAATGCTGTGTGTAAGTCGCTCTGGATAAGAGCGTCTGCTAAATGCCTGTAATAGGCAAGTGGGGTCACAATGTTAGTGTAATTAGTTACACCAGCAACAAGTTTGTGAACTTTAAATTATTTACATTTAAAAAATGAATCAAGACTTTTCAGTGTTGGCAGGAGTTACTGCATTGTAATCAACAGCGGGTGATCAAGGGGGTCTGCCTTTCACCTGAGGCTGAATCCACACCTGAGGAAAACAGCAGGACTGTCAAACCCTGCATTATATAGTACTTCATCTGCGCAGTGAGTCTCCATCATCACGGAACCCTCTGGAACATTTGCAATAATAAACAGGAATACTAAGGTGAGACACACTGGTGCTACTAGACACTGGCAATACAGAAAATGAAGACGATTCTCACAACTCACCTTCAGACCACATATTCACTGTGCTTTTTCCAACTTTGCTTAGTCAATTGAACTTGCCACTTTAGGCTTCAATTGTGTGTGTGTGTGCAAACAGTAAGCAGACTGAAATGTGAACAACAGCAAACCCTTTCTTGCATTTCCCAAGTCCTCAGAAATATTCAGAGGAAATGACTAAAAGAAATGCAAGAGTTAACTTGCTTTGGGTTTGATGTGAGAACGCTCAGTTGGACTCTGATCTAAAGGACTTAGAAACGGATGTTTGCTGAGTTTGTACTGTCAACATTATTCTCTCTTTATATCTGGGGTATTGTATTTTCAGTGACCTGGTCATACAATAAGTACTCAAAGTACAAAGACTGTGAAGTGTCATTCATTTGAACCCAAGCATAATGAAAGAGCCATATTGTGCAAATTTTGCTTTTTGCCCTCACTATAGCAACCACTGTTAGGAAGATCATCTCGCAAATGACATGTCCACAACCTTTTTTGGGGGGGGGGTGGGATCAGCATTATAACAAGCACACGGCTGGAATTCATGCCATGAATGGTGCGGAATAAAGTCTGAGTCTGTACAAATCATTTCGTTTTATGTAAATCAACAGTCGTTTAAAATTTGGTGCTGTACACGAACAGCAAAAAAAAAAGTAGAACTACTCAGATGAATGGGCATGGTGGCAGTATTGAGCAGGCTTAGGAATCCTTATCTGCAAAACCAGAAAACCACTGTATAGATGCATCACCACATGCATCAAACAACCGAAGCGTGCAGACTGAAACACTGAAAACTATTTGTGGGGAATGCACGTAAAAAGCGCTGCATTATCTACAAACAGAAATGTTTAAACATACACGTGTACGTCCACTGTTCTGATGAACAGGATCAAATAAGTGGAAAATATGCGCAATTCAAAATTAGAATCATGTAAAAAGCAGCATATGTTTAAATCCTTCAGACTATTATTTTTGTAGTCACAAATGCAGCGGCTATAAACCTGCAAGCGACACAACTGTTGCAAACTTTCGTAGGCCAACTTTCGACAGGCGTCAACCTGGTCGCCGGACTTCAGCCTGGATTGCACAGTACATGATCACGCTGATGACATTGCGCAACAACCGCCTGTGAGCACATCCAGCTCAGCTCCGCCTGACTATTTCAGACCGCACAAACTTTTTGACAATGGAAGCGCTTTACGTCATTTAGTGCACGTCTATCAACTTGGCTGCAGTCAGACACACTTGACGCGTCATAATCAAATATTGATCTTCACAAGCGTCATGTTGGCTAGGCTTAATGGCAATCTAATGACAAATCAGCTAGCCAGCTAGTTTGCGTGTGCATGGTTAAAAGGTCCCACAACTGCACTGACGTACTAGCACTGTAACACACTACAAAAGCCTCCTTCTATGTTTTTGTGGCTTGCCCGCCAGCGGATTGTAGTCCATCGCCTCCGTTACCCTGGCTAGAAATCTGACTGCTGTACACAAATATAAAAATGCATGCAATAGAAAGCGCATATTATCATGCGTCCAAAGTGCCTCCCCCCACCCACTGAGAGGGGCTCAACACACAGTGTGTTTACTCACAAAACTGCTAGCAGCCCCCACATTTATAGTGGTGACGATGTCTGTGCGAAGGGCTAGGAAATTGTCCTAGTCTTCCCCACATTCAGGCCCTCCTTAGTGTGAAACCGGTGTTTATGAAAGTCCGGCGGCTAAGTATTTGTTTCACATCGCGATAATAACCAAATACTTTGTGTACCTCTTGTTCCTGAATAAGTTTGTTTATCGTTTAATCTCCCCCGCACACCTTTCCAACGAGGGCGCCATGTTAGTTGTGTCCGACACCTCCCTTTCCGGTTCACTGCTTCTTCTTCTTTTTTAGTGGATTTACTGGTGGGTTGTAACCAACTGATTAGGTGCATACCGCCACCTACTGTGCTGGAGTGTGAAAAGAATACAGACTAGGCTGAAGCAGATGGTTCATTATATGGTGCACCTGAGTCCACTCATTTTAATGAATCTGACAACTGCCCATATCCTATTAGCAGTTCCACTTTTTCTACTTAAGATGCTAGGAACAGAGAATTCAGAGCACCCCATAGACTGCAGTTCCCTACGAAGCACGACCTGCTCCTGCTCATAACTGGGGCAAGTAAGTAATACATGCTCAATCGTTTCCTGTACCTGACATGTGTCGCATAAACCTGTAGCATGCTTGCCAACAATATGCAGTGGAATTAAGCCTTGTGTGTCCAAGCCGAAGTCCAGTGATTGTAACTGCGTCTTCCCTACTCATGTTAGGTATGACTCTACTCTGCTTCATTGATGCTTATATCCTATGGAGATGCCGCGTGTTCGACAAGCATCCCAGTGCTCATGCCATTGCTTATTTCAAGCATTTAAAATGAGTGATTTCCCTTCCATCCTGCCCAATGGAACAATCATATTTGCATTTTCCCGTGTAAGGGATTGTTTAGTCATTTGGTCCGCTTCTCATTTCCTGCCACCCCAACATGTACCCAGAGAAAACGTACTGCTGTCCCAATCTGTCTTAGCCTGTACAACAATACAAACATTTCTGATATCTGTCCGGCAGGTCTGGAATGTTAACAGACTAAGCAATGATGCCATGGAGTCAGAACAGATCACAACCTTATCTGGTACTACCTCTTCTACCCACCCAAGTGCCATCTGGATAGCTACCATCTTCGCAATGTACGCCGATGTCCCATCTGTAAGACGCCCACTGTCCCCTGTATTAAAATGTGGCACATAAAAGGCTGCTCCTGTAAGTCCTGCCTCTGGGTCTCTCGAGCCATCCATGTACACTGGAAGAAATGCATAATGGGTAGTTCTAATACATTCCTGGACACAGCTTCTGATGGGTCTGTCAATTTCTCCACTTTTAATCAGAGTTTGTAACTGGACATCTATTTCTGGTGTGACAAAAAATTCTATAACGTACACATGCATACATACACGCACACATACACGCGCATACATACGCATACACACATGCATACGCTCGACTGTGGAGCCCCAATCACATGCTGACCACGCCGTTCGCCCGGGCATGGATGGCCGCGCCTCGTAAGAACGTGTCTTCTCTGGTCAGCCAGTTGTAGCCTACATGCAGCCCAGACCTATGGCGCAATGTCTGTGCAGCACCATACTGAAAACAAGTGCGTCTGAGCTCTACTGAATTTATTAGTGTTGCCAATAGACATACCATTAAAAAAATCTGGGCAAAAAGTTAAAACAAGTGCATAAATTCATTCCAAAAAGATAAAACAAATATTTTACTAGCAAATGTGGGAAAATACAAGTCAATATACAATAAAAGTCAATATGCAGTACGTTGTATAAAATATCAGTTTCATTCAAACATTTGAAATTGGCCAGCAGCAATATGCAACAGTGGCACCGGTAGTATTATTTTAAAATGAATGTCTGCATTTGATAATTGCAGCCTATATGAATAGCCTACAATACCACCAGAAACTCAGCATTTCCAATGTGCGGCAAGTGAAGAGACTGATTACACTTGACTTCACATTGCAAAATTTAATTGTCCACTGCGCTCTTATTGGCTTCTTCATAATAACATCTACGTAGCAAGTATGTTTTAAGTTTTGGCAGTAAATCGACAGACAAGTAGAATAAATTGAATTTTGACTAAATGTAATATTTGCACCCCAAATTCCTTTCCATTTTGACTAGTTGTGGAATTGTGAAACTTGGCATGCATATATTAATCTAGTATAAAAGTAGCTTGTGACACACTGCAGAAGTATTCATAAAAATAAAGTCGATTTTTAGAAATAAGGCTATTGTAATTTGTACTATGTGACTCGACGTGTTAAACCAAAACAAAACGATGTGTGACTACGACATCGTAACCGGTTACCTTTTCAGATGACGCAAGGCTGATCCCAAACTCTTTGATACGCATGTGTGGATAGTTTTGGAGTTTGTCGATCAGACATGCGCAGTACACATTTGACTCAACTGAAGGAATTTAGCTAGTTCACTAGTTTGCTTGGACAGCGGAGGGTCAGATACAGGAAGCTTTCAAACTTGGAATCGTTTCTGTAAGTAACATTTGGTTTGCAGTCTGCCAGTTAAAAAAGAAATAAGAAAGAGAAAGTGTTATTTAGACGCGTCTGTGTTTCCTCCTACTCCCCATAGATACCAGATATCAAGAGGAAAGTCCCCCCATCTGTTTTTCAAAGAGGAACTAGCTAGCTAGCAAGCTGCCGAAGGGTTTTACTTGCTTTGCTAGCTATCTAGCTAGCTAAATATCACCATCCAAGAAAAGGGGAAACTTTTACAGTAACACGATGTTAAGACAGTAAGTTGGCTAGCTTGCTAGCTGTCGACCACTTGTTGCGTTTTGGTGAGGTGGCGGACTTCTAACAGATGTACTTTTACTACTTGTACGGTTGAGGTAACTTGGATATCGAGCTATCATTAACTAACATATTGGTGTTCGGGTGGGTCGGAAAAGCTGGCAAACCTAGTTAGCTAGCTTACAAGTTTTGCTAACTGATAGTTTAGGTAATTTACTAGCTAAGTTAATTAACTTAACTAGCCAACAAATAGGTAAGATAGCTAACGTCAGCTGAGTCCTTAACCGACTGTTGTTTAATTAAAATGAGTTGTCTCGGTAAGGAACGAAAAGATCAGACGTTGCCAACGCAGTTCGCTGAACAGGCATATTATAATTACTGACTACCAGGTAGGTACCATAAAACCAAAGGCGTTTCTCCAGTTTGCAAACAACACGGCTGGGTGAACTATTCGTTCCCGAGCCTGCGTTGCTGCTTGATCACTGCTGTTGTGTGTCATGTGTCTTAACAGAGTTCATCGGTCATCATCAGTATGGTTGGAAAATGTGTATAGACACATCAACAGAATCACGTCTTGTAAAAAGAAAAAAAGTGCTAGTTATTTAGAAATGAACAAACCTAACGTTACAGTAAACGTTAGAGTTTCAGTGGTATTTTATAAGCCAATTAATATTTTGTTTCCAAAACTGAACAGAAGGCGTATTCAATTTCATCATGTGACCGGTTAGTTATGGCTCGAAAAACGTATTCCCATGACCTTCTAACTTTTGGCTGAATGTTATCGGTGTAATGCCATGTCCTGTAAAGTTAAACTCAGTATTACAACTCATACGAACACATTTTCATTGCAATTTATGTTCAGGAATTCCGGAATTGTGGACTTGTAATAATACACTTGCATCTGCAAGCATTGGATTTAGGTGCTGTCGGGATGATAAAACAACAAAACAAAAATAAAATCATTAATAACTGGATGTAAACGTTTATGTCCATTAGGCTAGACTGATTGTATGAATTGGTTTTCCCTAGCTATGTATGGTGCAGTTGAACTTGACTAGCAGCTGTACTGTTGCCGTTTTGGTGGACGGAATAAGCCCGCATTGTATGTAGAAAAAAACCTGTTTTTTGTTTGTTTGTTTGTTTTTTAGAATATCTTTGGCTTTGATTAATGGTCATAGATACATTTAGGATACTTATATTTGTCCCAAACGAAGAGCTTTCATCCTTGTTGTACTGTACTTGGGGGATGTGGTTGTTTGTGTCAGGATTTATATATGTATCTTTTTTTTTTTTGTGGAATTGGGTTGGGTTGTACGGAGGCCCCTCATGGTTGGTTGTGCAGCATTTGAATTAAAAATCCTGTCGCCCCTGTGTTTACAGTTGCGTTGTAATACATTGGCGCAAAAAGTAAAGTCTGGAGAAGGAAGCAGAGAATGAGCGGCGACTTGTAAAAGCCCAGTGAAGCTCGACCTGGGAAAACTGGTTTGTGGGGACGAGCTGGAAATGTATGCAGCTGATAGGGGGCAGGGACACGCCAGCAGGCAGCCAGCCTGAGAGCTGCGCGTGTTTCCTGTATCTTCAGAGTCACGCTCATTCTCTGAATTCATCCGCCATTAGAGAGCGACGCGCGAGAGGTGTTAATGTCAAGTGTTTGCTGTGCGAGAGTACCACCCTGAAGTGCCCGCAGTGGGCTGGTGGCCTGAATGTGGAACCAAAGAGCTTCTGCTCCATAGCAGTGCTGCACTCGCGCAACACATTCAGTGCTAAACAGTGAAACAGACAACTGTACACTTGTGGGGGGAACAAAAACATCACACATTTGTGATCTCATACCGGCTTAAAGGGTTTAAATGGTTAATTACTTTTCATCTTTTATCTTGTGCTGAATGGGTCTCTGTACTCATTGGATAGACCCTGCATTTGCCAAATGGACTTGCCTACTTCTTGAAACAAATTGCAAAACGCTCGTCTTAGTTTCTTTTTTGCTAGGCTAATATGGTTCTGTGGTGAAACCTGATGCAACTGAGGGATTTACCATTTCTACAACTAGGAACTACAAGAAACTCATTTGAAAAACAACTTCTTTCCATTAGCCCTGTGGCTGGTTTGAACACCCAGATGATTCAGCCTCTTGTCACAAAAACATGAACGGCTCTATCTATGCTATGGACATCGAACTGACTCGGCTGGTTGAATTTTTTTTCCCCAAAGAAAAACTTGCTTTCGTAGTTACACTCATTTGGGTCAAATGTATCTTTTAATTTTTTTGCAAGTAAAATGTGGCAGAAAAAAAAAAGATGTTTGAATTGATTCAAATACAATCTTGCTGTCATTGCCTACTCTGACGTGTCGTTGCTAATTTGTAACTGTAACCTATGCTCTTTGAGAAAGTGGATCCTGTATGAGCCCTTGGGTCTAGGTGTGCATTTTAATGTAGCGAAAGGCAGTTGATGTTTGTCAGCACCACCGTTGTGTTCAGTTTAATTCAAATTCAGTGGATTCGGGAAAATTCTATAACTGAAACATCCCGTCACCACGTTGAGCTCTGTCTGGGGGACACATTCCCTGTGCAGGGCTACGGAGACTCCGGACTGTGTCACGTGACCAAGCTCACTCTGTGCTACTCGACTTGCTCATGCAGTTGAATCAGAAAGTTCTTAGCTGAAGTGGAACTGGGAACGGGGAACTGGGCTGTATGTGTATATGTATATGACCAGTGACACTTTCACCAGCCACAGGGCAGTGGTTAGCTTGCAGTAGCGCTCAGTCTCGGTTTCCAGTAGAGATGGGTGTGTGATGTCAGTCTCTGTTCCCCTGGGCTGCTGAGCTGGAGCATTCAATTCAGTTCAGTTCAATTTTATTTGTATAGCGCTTTTTAACAAGAGGACTGTCACAAAGACGCTTTACAGAGTAGCAAGGCAAGGAACGGAGCAAAAAGAGAAAACACAGCAAACACCAGGCCTGAACCCCCAAACAGCAAGTGCATAAGGTAAAAAAAAAAACTCCCAGTGGGGGGAGAGAACCCCAAACGGCAGCGAGAAAAAACTCCCCAACGGGAAGAATCCTGGAGAGGAGCCCGGCTGTAGAGGGGGAGCCCATCCTTCACAGGCCAGGCCTGGTGTAAAGGATGTGTGTCGGGGCTGGCAGGCAGGGGGGGGGGGGGGCTGAGGGGCTGGGGGGGGGGGGGTCTGGGGGGGGGGGGGGCTGGGGGGGGGGCTGGGGGGCTGGGGGGGTGGTGGTTCAGGGTCAGCACCTTGTAAAAAAAACAGGAAGGCCTGACTGGAACTCCAGAGGAAGCGAGCTCCGTCCAGCGCAGGAGCTCCAGAGGTAGAAGCGGCGTTGACCTCTGAAAAGGTTCTCCCGGGCCGTCATTTTTCATTTTTCATTTTTCATTTCGCTCTATTGTCCAGCTTTGTTCAGCTGTTTGAGGGCAGGCCCATTAGATTGTTTATTTTGTTGTTGTTGTTGTGTATCCAATAGCAGTGTTTGTTCAGGCCAAGTGCTATAATGCCACAAAAGCAGTTACTGGCACCAACAGCTAGAGAGAAAAAATGCAAATTACTCAATCAGTTTTGAGTCCAAATGTGCTGTTTACAATCTACGATGGTAATAAGGTTTTGTAAGCCTTAAAATATGCAGTGGAAAAACTCAACACACAAATAAAATGACCTCATTTGGCGTAAAAGGCAAAATAAGTTTTTTTTTCTTTGCTTATGCAGATATACTATATGTAGCTTGTATTTTTTGTCTCATTACAAACCATGTTAAATTCAGTTTTAAACGCCACAAGTAGTGCACGAGAACTAACTCCAGTAACAGTGTATATTCATAAATGCGTATTATTGGTTGATTTAGGAATGGTTCAATGATAGCTGGGATTGACTCTAATCCCATTTTCTTGGAAGATGACAGTTTTTCAGAGAAACCGGTAGAAGCCAGTTCCCTCCAGTGGTTCCTTCGGTAACGGGTGCCTGAAATGGGTAATGTCGCTGATGAATTAAATTTTGCGGTGAAGAGGACCACGTTAACTCTGTCGCCACCGTGGTTACGCTTTTCCCCCCACAGTTTTGCCTTGGGTTTAATTTGAAAAAGGGTCAATGACCATCTCTCTCTCCCTGTCAATATTTGATTTTAAATACAGATCTGGGGGTCATGTTTCCGGCTCGTTGTTCCTGCAGCGTCTAGTCAGGCCTTTTTCTCGGTCTCGAGTCTCGCTCGTGTTCATGCGCACACACACACACACACACACACACACACACACACTTGCTGCACAGACCACAGTGCTGGGGCCTTTGCGGTTGGTCTAGACCACTTGTGGCCTGAGAGATTGTTTCAGTGCTGTTCCTTTAGCATCTTCCTCACTGTGGGTGTGCTGTGTGTGTGTGTGACACACTCCAGAGCGGGGTTTTAAAGACCGGAGAACAGAGCCTGACGCAGACGTCTGTTTGTTTAGCCTCTTAATATAAGCCTAGAACATTCCCCCCATGCTGATCATTTCTGTTACTGTTGCTAATCCACGACTTTCTGGGTACTGTATATTGCTAACTTTAATTAATACAGTAGCAATGCACAGTATTTATTAACCAAGTTACTTCCTTATTTAATGTTTGGTGGTAGGATCAATTTATGTTTAACGTGATGAAGTGGCCCACGGTTTTCTACAGGGGTGTAAAATCATGAGACTGAGCGGGTGGATTGTCCTCCTCAGTCTTTTGATTGATGCTTTGGCCACAGCATAGTGATTGTCACCGTGCTGCAGCGATTGGTAGTGACCCCCCCCCCCCCCCCCCCCCCTGCAGGCCCCAGAGCACCAACGTGAGTGGAACCGGAGGAGGAGAAACCAACATCAACATGGATGACATGACGGTGGAGGACATCGCCTTGAGGGCCAACCAGGTGACGGATGAGGTGAGCGCGCTCTGTCTCCCGGGCGATGAGGACGGCGGTGGCGGCGGCGGCGGGTTCGAGCTGGCCCGGCCCGTGCGTGTGTTAGGTGCGTGCTGTGGAAGCGAGGACGATATCGGGCCCTGTTCTGTGGCCTTGAGATAGACCGCTTCAGTCAGACCACAGCTTTTATCTGCACACTCTCTCTCTCTCTCTCTCGCTCGCTCGCTCTCTCACCCGCTCTCACTCCCTTCAGCGAATCACACACATACACACATGCACACAAACACGCACACGTGAATACACACGCACGCACACACGCATGCACACAGGCATACGCAAAACCATGCGCAATGTGTTTGTTTATGGTAGCTAACATTAAAAAACTGTTTTCTCCATGATTGTGTTCTTAACCCCGATTAACTTTCTCCAAGACTCCTGCCTTCAGACTCACAGTGCATCTTCAGCTCTTTTCTCACCTGTCTTTCTGTCTGTCTGTCTCTTCTCCTGCTGCCTTTCTCTGGGATGGACCTCCGGTGTGGTCCGGCACCTGCTTGTAAGCTGTGTGTGGGAAGGCATGCTGGGAAATGGTGTTCTGGGGTCACCACCACGCTAATCAGCAATGCAGGAGCTGGGGCCTGGGGTAACTGCACTTCATGACCTTTAACCCCTACTCATCTCCCTCCCTCCCTCCATCAACCTGTCCTTTTAGCTCCCTGTCATAAGCAGCTTCTGCTTCTTACTACTTCTTACCATTTCCCATGAACCTCTAACTGCCACCTCTGTCAGACTAATGATATTTCTGCTGTTCATTTTCCTGAAGAGACCAGGTAAGTGGTTTGGAAGCACATCGGGAAGCGTGCTTATTGAAAACGGTGCTTGGAAACTCTCATCAAGAAATGGCGCTTATTGGCTGGAGCTTCTGGTGCGTGCAGAAGGTCTCTGCCATCCGTAGCCCAGCAGACAGCGCTTTGCGGAAAAACCGCGAGCTGATTGTTGTGAAGACGCTCTCTCAGCCCTGTGAAACTGTGGTTTTCCCCGCTGAGTCATACGCGCCCACTGGCACTTCCCCCCCCCTCTGTCGGCACGTGACTCACCCGAGCTGACCGTCACATCCTCTCCTGCTGTAACCCTTGCCAACGGGGGGTACTGCACTGTATATTCACCTGTGGCCTTTTTGCATAAACTGTTGCAGACTGAGGCACAGAGTACACGCCCCCCTCCGGAAGTGGAGCGGCGCGCTCTGTACGCACGCCTGATTGTCCTGAAGAAGGTCAGGTGACTGAAACGACGTCACTCGTTTCTGAATCGTGCCCTGATTGTCCTGAAGAAGGTCAGGTGACTGAAGTGACGTCACTCGCTCTGTGAATCGTATCGCTCGGTCGGATGCCCGTGTCAGAGTCGCTTACATTCTAGGTCAGCTTCGCCCCATTCAGCTGTTGCACCGAGCTCACCTGGTTATTAATAGACGCGGTCACACCTGGACGGACTGCATTCCAGCACCGTCTTCTGGTGGCTGTTGATTGGAACAAACCAGGCTCTCGGGTAAAGGCCGAACGGAGTCTTGCCAACCTGGTATTTGCCAAATAGAAGGCCGACGCAAATGATCGTCCGAGCTTCTGAACCGTGTGAATCACAGGCAGCTCTGTTCGCTGTATTTACAGCAAAGGCCACTCGTGTGAAAGCTGTTGTTATGACTTTTTTTTTGTCGCTTTTTTTTATCATGTTCCTTCATCTGTTTTTCAGAGGTAAATACTCATTCTGTGTGTTTGAATGTGTGTGTCTCTGTCTGCCCCGTGTCACAGAAGATGGGAAAACTCTTAAGTTTCCCCACGGCTGATTGGGTAATTTCTGTGTTTTTTTTTTTTTTCGTCATTTAGTCCCTGGAAAGCACCAGGAGGATGCTTCAGCTGGCCGAGGAGGTGAGGCATGGCCTACACGACATTACCATCAACATGTTCACATTCCTTTAATTAGAGGGGGCAGTGTGCTATAATGGCCAGAGAACACGGGGGTTACGAGTTTCATTCCCAGGTAGAAGCTAGGTGCCTAATCAATCAACCGGAATTAATTAAAAATATCTAGCTCTACAAAAAAGGCTGTATGTATTTTAAACATCTTCCCCTGCCTGTGTTCTGACTGTGTTCCCCATTTTAGCCAGCTTTAAATTATTAACATTTTCTTTTAAAAAGGAGATTTGAGAGTTAGCCACCCTTGCAGGCTTCCCTGGTGGGAGTGGTGAGTCAGTCCTGACCCCTGTCTGTCTGTCCACAGAGCCGACAGACAGGGGTGAACACCATCACCATGCTGGATGAGCAGGGAGGTAGGTGACCTGCTGTGGGGTCTCTAGTTCACCCCAAAAATGTCCTGGAGCGTCATTGGCCGTATTAATGTTTTGTGTGTGTCCCCCCCTTCACCTGTGAGTGCTAATATAGCAGGTGATTTATTACAGATGTGATTCTGTTTTTATTATTGATGCTCCAAGGTCAATTCTCTCCTACTCTCACTCCTCCTCTCTCCACCCCACTCACACTCTCTCTCTCTCTCCCTTTCACTGACACACACTCTCTCTCCCACTCCTTCCTCCATCCCTCTTTCTCTCTCTCCATCCCTCCCCTCAGAACAACTGCAGCGGGTGGATGAGGGCATGGACAAGATCAATGAGGACATGAAGCAGGCGGAGAGGAACCTGACTGACCTGTCCAAGTGCTGCGGCATGTGCGTGTGCCCCTGCGACAGGTGAGCTTTCTCCTGCCCCCTAGTGGCAGCGGCGTGAGGGTGCTGCTGTCTGCTCACTGATTTGAACCAATGCTGGGGAGAGCAACGCGTTTTGATTGGTTTAAAAAAAACAAAAACAAAAAACTGGTCACAGTAGCTCCTCCCATTATGATGTTCAGCCTCGAATGAATCTTGCCCCCCCAATATGTGGCCGTATGCTGTTAACATCCGCCTGCTCGCGTGTTTCAGGGTGAAGTCCATCGAGCACGACGGGCGCTACAAGCGCACCTGGGGCACGGGCAGCGACAACGCCAGCGCCGGGGGCGGGCAGGACGGGGTGGTGTCCAGGCAGCCCTCCGGCATCCGAAACGGCCAGGCGGGCGCCCAGGCCCAGGCCCAGGCCGCCCCCTCCGGGCCCTTCATAAAGAGGTGAGCGCCTCTGCCTCTCGCCCCGGCCCAAGCCGGGACGTCCCGCTTTAATTCTCACCTTAAAATGAAAAAAAAAAAATAGCCGTTTAGACCCAGGAAACCAGGAGAGGTGAGTTTACGATATAATCCACTGCATTATCGAGTGCTGTGTAACAGCATTTTGGAGTGCTGGGTAACTGCATTATGGAGTGCTGGGTAACTGCATTATCGAGTGCTGGGTAACAGCATTATCGAGTGCTGGGTAACCGCATTATCGAGTGCTGGGTAACAGCATTATCGAGTGCTGGGTAACAGCATTATCGAGTGCTGGGTAACAGCATATCGAGTGCTGGGTAACAGCATTATCGAGTGCTGGGTAACCGCATTATCAAGTGTTGGGTAATAGCCCCTGTTTTAAGAGTGCGGTTTTGCAGCAGATTTGCACCTGTGTCTGTATTAATAGGACTCAATAGAGGAAGCAGAAATGAAGGTTCGCTGTGCTAATGCTACTTTAGCTAGCTCATCTGCGGTGTGACTGAATGTGCAGATTACAGGCAGTGCCAGACTGCCATTCTGTCCCCAGAACTTCTCTGAGCACGTGCAGTGCCTTAGGCAAAATCGCACGTTAATCTGATCTTGCGCACGTGTTGTTTTGGTTCTTTCTAAGCGAGGAGCGCAGTGCATCGCTGCTGGTGAAATGGGGAAGTAACAGCTGAGAGTGGGGGAAAAAAAAAGGCACTTCCTGGTGCTGAAAGTGAGAGGGAAGGCACTTCCTGGTGCTGAAAGTGAGAGAGAAGGCACTTCCTGTCTCAGCTCGGCGTGTCTCTGCAGGTGCAGATGTGAGCGTCCTGCAGCTCATACACGCCTCTCAGAGCAGGCCTAGTTCTGAGGGGCCCTGAAGGGACCCAGTGGTGTGTGTGTGTGTGTGTGTGTGTGTGTGTGCGTGCGTGTGTGCGTGCGTGTGTGCGTGCGTGTGTGCGTGCGTGCGTGCGTGCGTGGCTGCGTGCGTGGCTGCGTGCATGTGTCGCCAGGTGTGTGTCTGCGCCCATGCGTCTGTGTCTGTGTGTCTCTTGTGTGTGCGTGTCTGTGTGCGTGCATCTCTGTGTCTCTGTGCATGTGTCTCTGTGTGTGTCTGTGTGTCTGTCTCTGTGGGTCTGTGTGCGTCTGTGTGTCTCTCTGGGTGCGCCTCTGAGTGTGTCTGTCTCTGTGTTTGTGTGTGTCATTGTGTGTCATTGTGTGTCTCTGTGTCTCTCTGTGAATCTCTGTGCGCATGCCTGTGCTCACCCTGCGTCTCTTGCGCAGGATCACTAACGATGCCCGGGAGGACGAGATGGAGGAGAACCTGGGTCAGGTGGAGGGCATCATCGGCAACCTGAAGTCCATGGCCATGGACATGGGCAACGAGATCGACAAGCAGAACAAGGTCATCGACCGCATCACCGATAAGGTGGGGTTCGCCATTCGTCATCATCACCATCAGCCTCATCCTCTGACTGGTAGTTTGCGGTGGTGTGTGTGGTTTTGAGATAACGGTCACTATTGGGTGAGCGTGTCAGAAGACACGCCCACTTTAAGGCTTGCAGTTGACATTGCAGTGTGACCGTACGCAGCTCCAGATAAAGAGACGGTAGGTAAAATTTGGGTGTGTCCCTGCTCCACATGGACCTGCTGGCCAGTCAGCGGTGGCTATCTGAAGGTGCTGAGGTTGCTGCTGAGTCACCTGACCCCCTCTCCCCTGCGCTCTCCGTTACAGGCGGACATGAACAAGGCGCGGATCGACGAGGCCAACCAGAGGGCCAACAAGCTCATCAAATAGAGAGGGCCGTGCCGCAGCCCCTCCCCTCTGCAGTGCTCTCTCCTCTCCTACCATCCCTCCTTCCTCTCCCCTCCTCCCTTCCCATCCCTCTTTCCTCTCCTCCCATCACTCCTTCCTCTCCTCTCCTCCCATCCCTCCTTCCCCTCCTCCCCTCCCATCCCTCCTTTCCTCTCCTCCCATCTCTTTCCTCTCCTCCCATCACTCCTTCCTCTCCTCTCCTCCCATCCCTCCTTCCCCTCCTCCCCTCCATCCCTCCTCCTTTTTCTCCCATCCCTCTTTCCTCTCCTCCCATCACTCCTTCCTCTCCTCCTATCCCTCCTTCCTCTCCTCTCCTCTCCTCCCATCCCTCCTTTCTCCCCGCCCGTCTTCCTCTGACAATCAGTGAGGGCTGTAAACCAACCAATGGAAGACAACGATGCTGTTTTCACGTTAAAAAAAGAGTCCTTCGTCGCAAATCAATGTCTTCCTCACTGCTATTTGTAGCTGAAGGCGCAGGTCTGTCTGTCAGTCAGTCTCGTTTTCTTAGTTCTAGAGGTTTGGTTAAGGACTTCAGGCTAATCTGTGATGTGCAGTATGTATAATTGTCAGCGGTTAATCACTGTTCGCCAACATACACATTGAAGTGCAGTTTCTGCTCCAGTAAATTAAAACGCAGTAAAGTGTAAGAGAGTCACTGAAAAGACACGCTGTTTCTTATAATGTCATTCTGTACCGTCCTTGTCGTTCGCCATCTAGTGGCGTAGCAGTGAAACGACAGTATCTAACTCTTGTATTTAGTAATTGTTAACTAATATTTAGTAATATGTAACAGACCAATACTAAATTTTGTAATTGGCTCGGCAGGTAATTTTTTTTTCTTGTATCTAAAACTGTCATTTCATGATGGTGTTCGTCTACATTATACTCATTTTATATACATATACGGTATGAATGAACCATGACAAAAACATAAGCCTTTTAAAAACATTTTTTTGTGCATTTTTTTTTTTAATTCAATTTTAAACCGAAAAATGTACGACCTCTGGCCGTAAATATGAGTTTCGACGGCGGAACTGGTCCCCCGTCTCGACAGCACGCTGTGTGAGTCGGCCCTGGGCTCGCCGGCGGTGTAAAACATCTTGTCGTTCCGCCGTGAACTGCAGCGGCCGGGGATCGTGTGGCGGCTACGGTAAAGCTTCGCTCTCTGACACGGGTGTAGGTCTCCGTTGGGACGGGTGCAGGTCCCCGCTGGGACGGGTGCTGTCCTCCGCTTTTCTGACCCCCTGTGCTTGCCTTTCGAAGACCCGTTTCCCTCAGGACTGGATCCTCTGTACTGTACTCCAGACTGAGGCCGGCCCCTTCTCCTCACAGGGACCCGATTTCCTGGGCGTAACCGCGGTAACGTCCGACGCAGCTTTAGGATTCGCCCTCTTTGTTTTTCCGTCGGTGATGGTAGTTGTAGTTCTTCCTCGTCTGGCCTGTGCCACTGGCTGACAGACATGCTGTAGTTCCTGCCTGACTTCTGACTCTTAAAGACTTAAGCGTTTTTGTCTTGTTTGAATCTAAAACTTTATTGTCGGTAAACGAAAGTGCCTCTGGCAGCCTTTTCTTTCGAGCACCAGGTTTGAAGCTGAAGCATTGCAGGACCACGCCCACTGTTTGATACAGGAAGCTGTGTTGTAATAGCTGTGTATCAGCGAGAGGGGGGGTGCGTGTCTGTCTGCCCCCTTAATCGCCATGGCAACCGGAGCTGCAACTTGCCACAACTCATATTATTCATATTATTTCATGCTTGCGCGCGTGACGTCACTGCCCTAATTAAAACTCCAAGTCTGTTGGCTGCAGACTGAATGATTTCAGTGCAGAGGTTGGGGTTCCGGGGGGGGGGGGTTGTGGGGGGGGGGGGGGGGGGGGGGGGGGGGGATGGGGGGGGGGGGGGGGGGTGTGCCTCTGCATTTAGGCCACACCCCTCAGTACTGCTGTCCTGCAGTGAGTGAGTGTGTGGCAGCTGTCTGTCAATTCAGTACTGCTGGTTTAAAGCCACGTAATTTACACGCAGAGCTTTTACTGCCTCCCACTGTTCACCAATGGAATGTGACGGCAATGGCAGCAAGTCTTGAGTCACCTTAAAATGGAGGAAGCCTGAGTCTGTCTCAGTGAATCTATTGTAGGATGCTCAAACATTTTTGCCGTTTTTTTTTTTTTTGTAAAGATTTTTTTTCCTCTTTTTTTGTTGTTGTTGCTGTTTAATTTAATTTCTTCATTTGAACTTAAGAAAGAATAATTAATTGAATTAAAAAGTGCCTTTTATTTCTCTTCAAAGTACACTAAAGCTTCTGCAGCCTTCTCTCTTAAGTGAAATGTATACTGGTATATTTGTATTGTTTTAATAAACTTCTATCAGGCACCTCTTTTCTCACTCTGGTTCTTTTTTCATCTTCCGGTTTGTTGACTGACTGTTTTCTGACTGATTGGGTGCTGGGCGGACGATCACGGATGCCCTGTTCCCAGATGGGGCTCGGTTGCCATGGAAAGCCTGTCGACTACAATACCGTACGGAAATTTTACTCCAGAGCAGGGGTGCCAAACTACATACCCGGAGGGCTGCAGTGTGTCTGCTGGTTTTCCAGTGCATTTCAGCACCAGTGATTCATTCAGGCGATATAGCTCAGGCGGTAAGACCGATTGTCTGGCAGTCGGAGGGTTGCTGGTTCAAACCCCGCCCTGGGCATGTCGAAGTGTCCTTGAGCAAGACACCTAACCCCCAACCTCTAACTGCTCTGGCGAATGAGAGGCATCAATTGTAAAGCGCTTTGGATAAAAGCGCTATATAAATGCAGTCCATTTACCATTTACCATTTACCATTGATTGGCTAAACACTCCACACACACACACACACTGTTCTCAAGGCCTTAATTGGCTACTGATTGAAAGGAAACCTCAAATGCCTGCAGACACACTGCGGCCATCCAGGACTGGAGTTTGACACTTCGCTCTCCAGCCGAACATCATAAGCATGTTTCCCTGAAACTGGGGGGAAAAACTGCACATGCAAAGTAAAATACCCAGCAGTTGCGAGTAGATGAGGCCTTTGCAGACAAAACAGATTGTCACCCCCCCCCTTCCCCCTCCCCCCCCCCTCCCTTACCCTCCATAACAAAACCAAGCAGCCACACGCTTTTCCAAACTGGTAGGTTTATTGTTTTTGTTTTTTTGTTTTTTTTTTTTCTCTCGGCTCTCAAAACGTCAGACCTGTGCAAACCAACATTTTGGAAAATGGGTACACGGTTACTGAGTAGAAAACATACAGGCTAAACCCCACTGAAGGGCCGGAGAACAGGAAGCTGAGGACAGAGGAGGACGACATGCGCTGCTAAGCTTCGGGCCAAACGGACCGGACGGGGAACGGGGGGGGGGGGCGATGGGCGAAAGGGCCGTTTTAAGGACGCCTTCGGGAGGGTGCAGGTCCGCGGGAGCAAGGGAGGCAACGGCTGTGCTTTCAGTGCAAGGCTGTCCTTCGGGAAGGACGCAAACTGGCCGCTTCTGACATGCGTCAAAATAAAAGGGGGGAACTGCTGTATGCAATTGAAAAAATAAAACTGCTGTAGTCCGCTTTTCTTCTTTTCCCATTTCAGTTGATTATTATAAATATAACAAACTCTTAATATAAACACATTTTCCATATATATATTTTTCCCCCCATGTAAATTTTTCAGTCAGTGATTTAAAAGTAAATCTATGTTTGTGTGTGAGTATTCTCCCAAATTATCTACGATCTTCCACTGGGAGAGAGCAACCGGCTATTGAATTTTTAAATTTTTTTTTAAAGAAATAAAAATAAACATTAACTTTTTAGAATAAATAGTGAACTTAAAGATTCTTTCACCTTTCACTTGAACTCTTTCTCATTCTTCTTCTTCTTCAGCATCTCTTATTTCACTATCCGTTTCTCCCAACAGTTCCTGGAGCCTCAACATTCAAAATCCCGGGAAAGCATTCTATTCACCTATTCCCAGGAACCTTTCCCATTTTGTGGAAAAGCTTCTTGGCACTGAGTTTAGAGGGTGGGGGTGAGGGGAGGGGGGTATACTGAGATGGAAGAGGTGTCACGATGGCAACAGGACAAGTTTGACCCCCTTCCTATAAGAGTTAGCACCATATTCAACAAAAGTTTACTCCATAAACAAGGAACACATTTGGACACACTGTGTATCATGTCAGTTGGAAATCTGTAAAATGATACATACACTTTTTTTTGCCATAATTCAAGTTTTTTAAATTAAAGATTGTCTGCAGTTTGGGGTTAATTTTTAAACCAGTATAGTGTTTTAGTGGTGTCTGACAGTTCTGAAGTTAGTTAACTTTATAGTTTACCAGACAGTTTATAAATAGTCTCATTTTAAAATCAGTGCTACCTGTTTCCAATAGTCGAAGATTAACATTTCATAATTCTCAGAGGGATGAGTTTGAATACTTATTTGCATTTTGACACTGGGTGTGTTTATGCCATATAGTCCTATACAACCCAGTTTTCGCCAAATCTGTTAATGTGTCATCAAAAACAGCATTTGCAAAGCTTTTAGCCCAACCTGATGGAGACTCTGATAGAACCTATACCTATACCCTGACAACACAGTATTACTATTCACAACCATTTCTTTATAGGAATAAGGCAAATTAACAAAACTTTTAAAAAAGTCTTACGGTATGTAACACACACAAGTACAATAAAGCATGCCGAAAAGGAAGCAAAATAAAATTTAAAAAAAATCCTAAGGAAAATAAAGTAATGCTATCATTCTTTGGTTGATTGTGAAGGGAGCGTTTGTGTTTTTGGTTAAAGTGTGGATCTGTTGAGTGTAGAAAAGAGTTAAAAATTCAGCATTGCAGAAACACTGGCTTAAATACAGGCAGGAAGAGAGTGATTTGCATTCCTACTTAACATATTATTATTATTATTATTATTATTTTAAATCTTACAAATTTTTTGTTGATGTAAAAAAATCAGGACAGTGATTAAAAAGGAAACCTGGCTGCGCATCGACTTTGACCCTGACCACACCCGACCCCTCCTCATTTCTTTTTCGTAAACAAGCTGAACCTCTTCTCCTTGTCCTTCTTGGCAGAACTGGCTTCTGGGAGGGCGAGGGACGAAGGCGGGGGCAGGCTGCGGGCCCGTGCTCCCGAGGGCCCGGCGGCCGCGTCCTCCGACTGGGGATCGACGCCCTCTCCAGAGCCTGTTTCCAGCTCTCCAGCTCCTCCTGCAGGCGCACACGGGCATTACAACACAGGTCCGTTCTGCCAGCGCTGGGCCAGCCCTGTTCCTGGAGATCTACCGTCCTCCTGTAGGTTTTCACTGCAGCCCTAACAAAGCAGCACACCTCACTCGACAGCCAGAGATCTGGTCGAGCTGCTGATTAGTAGAATCAGGTGTGGAAAATTAAGGTAGAAATTAAAACCTACAGGACGGTAGATCTCCAGAAACATTTAAGACACGTACATGAGGACCGTTTGAAAAGCCATATTAAACCCAACTCATTTATCTTCCTTTCTTGAGGCACACGCAGAACATTACTCAGAGTACACTTCTTCACCCCGGGAAATTACATTTTTTTTGAACGAACTACTCACTGGACTTCACTGCAGACGGACCGTACTTTTAATAAGCGGCGTGTGAAAACTACAGCTCGACCTGCGACGTGGTCTCACCTCGTCTTTGCACTGGAACAGGTACTCGCTGCCATCCGCCAGCCTGCAGGAGCAAACAGAGACAGGGGCGCCTCAGACTCAGGCGCAGACGGTATCGTGCCGAAGCGTTAAAAAAAAAAAAAAACAAGAGGATGTCGGTTTAAACTCGGGCGCCGTTCGTGGCCTAGCGGCCTAGCGGCCTAGCGGCCTAGCGGCCTAGCGGCCTAGCGGCCTGGGGCTCTCACCGCAGTTTGAACACGTGCTTCTTCTTCTTGTACTGCGGCAGGGCCTCGAAGCCGTCGGCGCCGAGCTGCAGCGGGTCCTCGCCGTGGTACGTGACGCCGTAGCCGTAGCTCTTGACGTCCTTGTAGGCGGAGAGCTGCCCGGGCTTCAGCACGCAGTACAGGGTGTTCCAGGACCTGGGCAGGTAAGGGGGTAAGGAGTTGGTCTTGCAACCTAAAGGTCGCAGGTTGGATTCCCTGCCAGGACACTGGCCGTTGTGCCCTGGAGCAAGGTGCTTAACCTGCATTACTTCAGTATATATCCAGCTATATAAATGGATACAATTTAAATGCTATGTATGTTTTTTTTTTTAAGTTATGTAAGTATTGTATTGTATTCATATTTATCATATTGTATTCATATTTATTCACTTATGTACATACACCTTACTGCACTTTACTGCTTCTTTTGCACTTCTGGTTAGATGCTAACTGCATTTCGTTGTCTCAGTACGTGTACTCTGTGCAATGACAATAAAGTTGAATCTAATCTAAAAAAAAAAAGTCGCTCAGGATAAGAGTGTCTGCTAAATGCCTGTAATGTAATGTAATGTAACAGGTGAAGGGAGGACACAAACTCTCTCACAGCTTTAACACCTTGCTGAGAAAATGCTCTCAGTACAGGAGGGTACAGTGAGCTCCATAATGTTTGGGCTAAAGACATATACTTTTGACCCCTGAGCTCGGACCTGTTCGAGGCCTTCTTTCCGGTTCCGTCCAGCTCGTGCTTGCGTCCCAGCATGCCCTCCAGCAGCACAGCCTGGCTCCTGGGGGGGTCCGTGGGGAGGGTGGCGGCCTTCTCTGCGTCCCTGGGGGGCGGAGCCAGTCCTGGCGCGGGGCTGGCCTGCGTCTCAGGCACCGGCAGCGCTGCGGGCTCCTCCACAGACCCGTCCATCCGCCCCGAGCTCGAACCAACGGGCCCGGACGCAGACTAGGGATAACACACACACACACACACACACACACACACAACGGAGATCTGAGAAAACATCAGAGCACACACATGTACACACACACACACACACACGCACATATGCACACGGGTATGCATACACACACACACACACACACACATATGTACACGGGTATGCGCACATACACACACACACAAACACTCACACGCACACACACACACACAAACACGTCCTTCATATAATAAGGGGAAACTGCCTCAGGGCTCCGTGGGAATTCTCCTGCATGTGAACATGATAAATCAGCAGGTAACTGACCAGAGAAGGGTCCTCTACGGTGTAGAACTCTGAGGACTCTTCTGCAAACCCGGTGTCTTCTCTCCTGAAGAGGAAAGGTCACAGTTCAGTCCTCAAAGGTCAGAGTTCAGTCCTCAACCACACTTACAGTAGCAGACAGACAGGAAAACTCCTGGGCCATTTTATAAAATTAATTAAAAAATTTTTTATTGTATGTCAAATCTTGGTGAACATTGAATGAAAAAAAAAGAGCCAAATCTGGAGCCCTCATGCGAGGGCCCTCAGGACAGAGGGATTGGCTCTCCTGGGAAAGGGGCGGGGCTTACCTGCTGTCCCTATCAGTGCGCTGCTCCTCCTCTGACCTGAGCTGCTGCTGTTTCCTCAGCTCCAGCAGCTCCAGCTAAAACATGGAGATACAGCACAGTGAGATTACAGCACTGAGATACAGCACAGAGATACTAGCATGATATCACAGCACAAAGTTATGATGCTGTCATGAGATCATAGTGATGCAGCACACTCAGCACTTACTACGTTGACAGCAAATCACTAGACAGAAGAATAGACAGACAGATGGACTGACAGACAGACAGACAGACAGACCATACCGTGGTCAGGCAGACAGACAGGCAGACAAACAGACGCACCGTGTTTAGGCAGACAGACAGACAGACAGAGAGACAGACAGACAGGCAGGCAGACAGACAAACAACAGACAGACAGAGAGGCAGACAGGCAGACAGACAGACAGACGGACGCACCATGGTCAGGCAGGCAGGCAGACAGAGAGGCAGACAGACATACCGTGGTCAGACAGACAGACAGACGGACAGACAGAGAGGCAGACAGACAGACAGACAGACAGAGAGGCAGACAGACAGACAGACGGACGCACTGTGGTCAGGCAGGCAGACAGAGAGGCAGACAGACATACCGTGGTCAGACAGACAGACAGACAGACAGACAGACAGAGAGGCAGACAGACAGACAGACGGACGCACTGTGGTCAGGCAGGCAGACAGAGAGGCAGACAGACATACCGTGGGTCAGACAGACAGACAGACAGACAGAGAGACAGACGGACAGACAGAGAGGCAGACAGACAGACAGACGGACAGACAGAGAGGCAGACAGACAGACAGACAGACGGACGGACGCACCGTGGTCAGGCGCTGCAGCGCGGAGAAGCGCTCGTCCCAGGTGGAGGCGGACTTCTCGAAGGCCTCGTGCCTCTTCAGGAGCTTCTCCACCTCGTCCACCGTCTGGCCCAGGTCCCTGCTGGCCACGTAGGGCTCCTGCGCCACCAGCCAGGCCTCTGCCACCGAGGCGTCCCGCGAGAACTGGCACACCTCCAGCACTGCGATGGGGGGGGGGGGGCGGAGACGGCAAAAATGAGCAAATCACAGGCCACTCCGAGGCACAAACAGGGGCCTTGTCAGGGGAGAAGATCTCATTGGGCCCCACCACCTCAGAAAATTCTATATTCTAATGTTTTTTTGAGGGCCCCTGTCAGTCAAGGCCCTTTAAAATCATCTTAACTCCTCCCCCACACATGGCACCCCTGGGACTTGCATAAGGGTGTTTAAGTTGAATCCCATCACCTACTTTGGATATATTCTCATGGAGTGTACGGTAGTATTTCTACACAAGATCAAAATGGTGGAAGCTCACTCACATAGTCTGAGCCAGTCCCAACGCTCGTCCCACTTAGTCATCATCTCCTTCTTCTTCTCCAACAGCTGGATGAGCTTCTCTTTGATCTGGTGGGGTAGGGGGGCAGCAGTGAAACCCTGTTCAGGCTACAGGCTCCTCCTGACTGGTTCAGACAGGAGGACCCCAGACTGCAGCTCCAGCGGGAAAGCTCAGCTCAGTTAGCAGTGAAAGAAGTCAATTAGCACAAGACTCCACTCCAAACTGGGAGCAGTCAGTCTGCTTGACCAGGTGGTATCAAGGTTTACTGAATGATTTTGACTGAAACATCCATGAGTTTGAACCCTTAATAAAAAGCTCTTCTGGAACCCAAGGCTCATTTTAAGGGTTCATTTAAGCCTGATTTATAATTTATTTGTACATTCATAAAAAATAGTAAATAATCATCTTAAATCTAATCTTAAATAAAAGAGTTAATTTTTTTTGGGCACAGATGATTGACCCCAGCCCCCCTGACCTCTGGAGAGTCCCGGTGCTTGCGGGCCAGCAGGGTGCGCCCCAGCTCCACACAGTTGCTGAATTTGGGGTCTCTGGCGTCAATCTCTGAGCGGATGCCCTGGTGGTACTTAATCAGGAGCTCCACCGAGGACACGTCCCTGAGGAAGAGAGGAGAGAGGGAGAGGAGGGAGGAGAGAGGGAAGGGGGAAGAGGGGGAGAGGAGGGAGGAGCGATGAAGGGTGAAGGACAACAGAGGGATAAAGAAAGAAGGAAGAGGGAGGAGAGGAAAGAGGGAACAGTGGGAAGGGGAGAGGAGAGAGGAGAGATTGATGAAGAGAGAAGAAAGAAGGAGGGAGGAGAGGTGAGGAGAGAGGGAAGGGAGAGAGGAGAGAGGGATGAATGAAGAAGAAAGAGGGAAGGAGGAGAAGAGAGAGGGAAGTGGGGAAGGGGGAGAGGAGAGAGGGGGAAAGAAGAGTCTTTAGCGGCCCGCTGCACCAGGCCCCTTCCTCACCGCCCCCTACCCTCCAGACACCCCCCCCCCCCATCCCCCTGCCTCCCCCCGGCTCTCACCTGGGCTTCTCCTGGGTCTCTATCTGCTGGATGATGCTCTCCATCCAGGCCAGCAGGTCCCTCACCATGGTGAAGAAGCGGAACTTGTCGGCCGTGTCCACCAGCTGGGCCCGCCGCCCGTCGCAGGCGTCCAGCAGGGCCTTCCAGGCCTCCACCACCTCGCGCTCCATGGTCTGGATGTCCGTGGCCTGGTCGCCCGCGTACTGGGCGTGCAGACGCGTGGCGGTGTCCTGGAACTGCTGCACCTGCAGGGGGCGCACACATGGAGGCATATGGACTTGTGTTATGCGACATATTATGTCATAGAAATGAGTAAATATGCTGGAAAAGACATGATAAATCCAGGTTCAGAAGACGTCAGAGTAGATCACAGTAGTGACAACCATGGCATTGGAGAAACCACCAGTGGACCATTTAATTCACTGAAAGCGTGGAACAGGAAACAACAAATAAACTGTATTTTTCACTGCTTTGGACAATGAGTGAAAACAACTTTGGGAATGGATTTAGCTGGAAACAAGTTTCACAAGATAAATATGCTTGTTAAAGACAATCAATTCAGAAAAATCATAATGCAACTATCCAGCCCCTTTGACGATTCAAAGAACATTGTTTTTTTTTTTTTAGATGATCAGATTTTTTACAACTGCACTAATTCCTCCTCTCCAGAGGGTGGTGCTCCGCTGCCCCTCTGTACCTGTTTTCCCAGCGTGCTGATGTCCCTCTCGAAGGCCGCGTGCATGCGGTGGAAGGACTCTGCTTTGCTGAAGTCCTCGCCCACGTCCTCGGGCAGCTGGGTCTGCTTCTCCTGGATCTGTGCTACCAGCTCCTTGCCATCGTAGAAGTACCTGAGGAGAGAGATCAGGTCTTGGGTTCCTCTGTTGTATTTGCACGATATATCGGCCCAGTGCCATTTCACTAATTAGTTCTACTACCTCCTGGCTGAAGAATTGTACTAATTACCAAATCTGGGTGACTGGAACAAAATACTGAGAAGTAACTTACTTGCTGATTATTTCTGCTAATACTTCTACTACTACTACTACACTACTACTACTAATAATAATAATAGTAATGCATAATGATAATAATATAAATAAATATAATTCTACACCTGTATGCCATGTGCTGTAATAAAACTCATTTTCCCATCATCCTTAGCCCGCCATGTGCTGCAATAAAACTCATTTTCCCATCATCCTCAGACTGCCATGTGCTGTAATAAAACTCATTTTCCCATCATCCTCAGACCGCCATGTGCCGTAATAAAACTCATTTTCCCATCATCCTCAGACTGTGCTGTACTGTAATAAAACTCATTTTCCCATCATCCTCAGACTGCCATGTGTCATAATAAAACCCATCATCCTGTGCGCTGTACTGTAATAAAACTCATTTTCCCATCATCCTCAGACCGCCATGTGCCATAATAAAACTCATTTTCCCATCATCCTCAGACCGCCATGTGCCGTAATAAAACTCATTTTCCCATCATCCTCAGACCCACTTGAGGATGTCGTAGGAGGAGGTGAGGAGCTGCCCCCGGGTGTCGATGAGCTCCAGCAGGTCGGCCCAGCTCTCATTGATGTTGTCCTTCCACTCCGCCATGGCAGCCGCCTCGCTGTGGCCGGACTCGATCAGGTCGTCGATCGTCTGGTTCACCGTGTCCACGCGCTCCTGGCCCACGGACCCCGTTTCCCGGGCGAACTCGCGGAACTTCTCCCGCAGGATCTGGTTGGTTAGGGGGGGGAAAAGAAACAGCGTCACACACACAAATACGACGACTTAATAAAAAAAACAAAATAGTATAATCGAACGAAGATTTTTAAAAAATCTATTACAGTTAAATCCAGAAGTTTTTGCTGTTGTTGGCTCTGTAGTCCAGAACATTGGAATTGAAATGAAACAGTGAGTAAGTGGTTAAAGTTCAGACTTACAACCATATAGGGTGGTCCATGTAGGAATTACAGCCCCTTGTATGGAGTGTTCCCATTTTAGGGGATCAAAGTGATTGGACTATTCAGCTATTTTTTGGCGAGCTGTGTCTCTTTGCATCATTAGCTCATGCACAAGAAGGCTAACAAAAGGCCTAGAGTTGATACTAGGTGCGGAATTTGCACCTGTAGTCTGTAAATGTTAGTTATTCAGCTCACGTTGTGGGCATTTTCTCTCAACCAAAACTCAGATTTTGTTACTTTACTATCGGTCCGGAATGCCCATTGAAATGCATTGAAAGGCCTGTCTGGTCAGTGTGATATCTTCTGTGAATTTAGCAAAAAGCAGACAGGAGTTCTTCATATTTGTCTTTTGCAGAGCGAAAATGAAGTTTAGCGCAGCTCTTTAACGACGCGACGCCCCCCCCCCCCCCCCCCCCCCCCCCCCCCGCTCACCGTGACGTGGTCCAGGTCCTGGCCCATCTCCTGCGAGGACGCCACCAAGTCGCGCTCGGCGATCCACTGCTCCAGGTCCTCCACCTCGCGGCTCAGCAGGAAGTGGTGGTAGATGTGCTCCAGCTTCTTCCTGCGGTCGTCGGCCTGCTCCTTCAGCCCGGCGTACTGCTTGTCCACCTGGCCCTGCCGCCGAATTATGGCCTCGCTGCAGGGGGAGGGAGGGAGAGAGAGAGAGAGAGAGAGAGAGAGAGAGAAGGAGAGGGAGAGGATGAAGACAAGGAGAGAGAGAGAGGAAGAGAGGGAGAGGGAGGGACACAGAGCAAGGGAGGAAGAAGGGGTATAGAGAGACATACAGCCAAAGAGGATGGGAGAGAGGGAAGAGGAAGAAAGGGAGAGAGAGAGGAGGACAGATAGGATGAGAGAGGAAAGAGGAAGAGAGGGAGAGGAAGAGAGACAGAGGCAGAGAGGGAAACAGAAAGAGAAAGGGAGGAGGGAGGGGGATAGAGAGACATACAGACAAAGAGGATGGGAGAGAGAGGGAAGAGGGAAAAAGGGAGAAAGAGAGAGAATGGGAGGGCATGAACATGTGGCCTGACTTCACAAAGACCACCTGGAGAGGCTCATGCGACACTCAAAAAAGCGGGAAAAAGGGGGGCCTCTGTGCCCCCACGCACCCGTCAGGATGGTCCTCGGCCAGCATCTTCTGGGCGCGATCTGCCAGCTTCTGGACGGAGTCGCCATAGGCGTCAACATTCTGCTTCTGATTCAGATGCCGCTTTAACATCAGCATGGCGTTCTGCTCATCCTGGGGGTAGGAAAGGGAGAACACACACACACACACACACACACACACGTGCACGCGCGCACACACACATACACACACACAGACACACACAAGTAAAGAAAGAAGTTTGTCAAGAACAAAAAAGGGAACATCTGCTTTTTAATTGTGAACAAAGCTGCAATAGGTGTCAACTGCATTCTAACAAAAGTACTCAAACAGAGTAATATAAGAGCTATAAGGTACTTAAGGTACTATAACAATGTATAAACACAGAAACATACTATTCATATGGAGTTCACAGATATTGTTCAGGATGCTAAAACACAATAAACTTATCACTGCTAATACAGTTTTCATTACCCTTTCATGCCCCACCTCCAGGTAGGCCCCCTCCTCCCCCTACCCCCAACTCCCCCCCCCACCTTGGGCTTGTCGTCGGAGATCATGTAGAGCTCCTGCTCCCCGATCCAGGCCTCGGCCTCGTCGGCGTCGCTGTAGTACTGCTGCGCCTGCCTGGAGCCGTCCAGCCGCTGCCCCCGCTTGGCCACCTCCTGCTGCAGCCGCGCCCACGCCTCCTCCAGCTCCCCCGTGCGCTCCCCGATGTGCTGTGAATCGGGGCTGCCCCCCGCCACCATGCGCCGCCCGCGGTCCAGCACCTCGTCTATGCGCGGCTGGTGCCCCTCGATCTCCTTCTGTAAGGTCTGGAAGGGGGGGAGGAAGAGGGAGGGAGGAAGAGGGTTCAAATATGAGTCATGTGTGACTTTCTCTACCCAGTACAGCAACTTCAGCCACTGTGACGTTAGAACAGCAACTGAAATAGTACACAGCCGCCAAACTGTAACGCCTAGAATTCATGTAATAACTCTGTGACCAACATTTTGACTAATTTTTTATTTATTAATTATTCTAATAACGTATAACTGATACTACCTAGAAAGTGTGAAACTCACAGGTAGTATCAATATAGTTACTGCAGTCCTGATAGTGTGCGTAATGTGACTGGAACCTCCAGCCATGTTACCTGCAGCTGTGTATGTAAGCAAAGCAGGTATGACCTCAGCTCATCTGTGATGTGCTCACCTGGTTCTTTTTCTGAAGCAGCTGGACGGCTTGGAGATTGTTTCCGTGCTCTTGTGACGTTGCCTGGGGCAACCTCTCTTCAACCCACAGCTACCGACAGAGAGAAACAGAAAGATTATGAAGTCATGAACAAAAGATTATAGGGCATCTTATTTGTAAACATTTCAACACACATACAAAGATTGACTGATTGATCAACTGATTTAGTTCAGTTCAATTCAACTGCATTTGCATGGTGCTTTTTACAGAGACCCTGTCACAAAGATGCTTTACAGGAAACTAGGAAACCAAGGAAATTGATAGATTGATTGATTGACTGGTTGATTGATTGGTTGATTGAGTGACTGATTGATTGATAGACTGATTGATTGATTAAAAAATTGACAAACTGATTGATTGCCTAATTGATTGTTTGATTGATTGTTTGATTGACTGATTGATTTATGATTGATTGACTATTTGCTTGATTGATTGATTGATTGACTGACAGACTACTGATTGATTGGCTGACTTGACTGACTGATTGGCTGACTGTTTGATTGACTGACTGACTGACTGATTGACTGATTGTTTGATTGACTTGATTGATTTGATTGATTGATTGATTGATTGAGATGAGAGGGCTTTCTCACGATCTCATCGGCGAGGTCCCTGTAGAACTGCTGCACGGCCTTGGCGTTCTCCAGCTTGTCCCGCCTCTGGGCCAGAGGTGGGAGGAGCCTCTGGAACTGCGTCTGCAGGGCCTGCTGCTCCGCCTCCAGCTCGGGACTCTGGGAGGCGCGGCTCTGCACCGCCTCCCTCAGCTCCTCCATCTCCCGCGCCCGGTCCCGCACCTGGTTCTCCACCGTCTGGGAGGAGGGCCCCAAATTCCCCAGCGGGGCAAGTCAGGGTGAAGGGTGAGGCGGGCGCAGACATTTGAGACATCAGACATCCCAATAAAACCCCCCCATTACTGCTCCCCCGTTATACCACACAGTCTACAGATTTAGATGGGGCTGTTGACTTGGCTCTACAAAATAACCAAGAGCTGATACCCTTTGAGAAGCCAAGATGAAGAATTATCCTGTATTTCATGAACACACATACACGCACACACGCACGCACGCACGCGCACACACACACACACAGGCACACACACCTGGTGTTTCTTGAGCAGGATGTTGGCGCTGGTCAGGTCCTTGACGTCCTCGTCCCCTTGCAGCTGCTGCTGCAGGTCGCCCAGCCACTTCTTGGTGTCGGCCAGGCTCTGGTCCACCAGCTCGGAGCGGTTGGCGTCGAACAGGAGGCGGTCCTTCTCCTTGGTGGTGGACTCCAGCTTGTCCCAGAGCTCGTGCAGCTTGGAGAGCCGATCCCTCACCACAGGACCGAACTCAGGCTTGGCCTTCATCAGCTCATTGCCCTCCTGACACACACACACACACACACACACACACACAGAAATACAGAGTAACACGCACACACACACACACAGAGTAACACACACCACACACACACATTCACGCACACATACATACACACAGCCGAGATCAATATGTGTATTCTTATTGTGCAGCAGATATAAAGACCCTGAGACATTACCATGACAATAAACAAGCTTCAGTCACTGATACTTCCTTCAGACTCTCAGACTCTAATAAATATACAGCAATGAATATCAAAATACAAACAGTAAAGGAACTAATTCACAACCTCCCCCCACTTATCCCCACCTATCTCATGCTCTCGGCCTCCCAAGCTCCCTAAACTGACAGCTTCAAACTTCCTCCTTCTCTGAGTGCTGTTGCAGAGTAGCCTCACTCCCCCCCCCCCCCCCACCCCCCACCCTCTTGCTATTTTCCCTCCGACTCCTCAGACAAGTGATCTTCATTTCTGGTTCTGGCAAGCAGCAAGGTCTGCTGGTTTTTGTTTTGGACTTAATATCAGCAAGCTATTCAGACCCAAGGAATCAGATGAGGTGACTGCTTTAACTGACCAATTCACTGCTGTGTAACAACAAAAACCAGCAGACCTTACGGCCTGAGGAATAAAGATCACTGCCTTAGACACCCTCCACCCCCCCCCCCCACACAATCCCCCCCCCCACCTGGTCGATCTTGTCCAGCCAGTCCTTATTGGAGGACAGCTCGGCCATGAAGGCCTGGTGCTTCTGCCACTTGCTGTGCAGGTTCCGCGCCCCATCGTACGAGGTGTCCTGAGCTGTCAGCATCTTCTCGTTTATCCACAGGGTGAGCTGAGGGAGGGGGTGGAGAGGCAGCGAGAGAGAGAGTGAGAAACGGAGGGATAAGACAAACACAGAGACATCAATCAGAGAGAACTGATGGACCCCTCAGGGCCTCAGGGACACTCTTGATGCAGTGCCCGAGGATATTTATGCAAGGCACTTGTTTATTAAGCTTAAAAGAAACATACGTCCTGAGTGTTCTGCAGGAAGTGCTGAAGGTCTCGGTTGTCCTTCAGTTTCCCAGAAACCTCCTTGGCCTTGCCTTGGTTGGTCTTGTACCTGCAGAGATGGGGGGGGGGGGGGGGATTGCGGGTGAGACATCCACCGGGAGCTCCCCACCCTCTGTGAGCGCACTGCAGTCATACGCAAAGGGCTTCTGCAGAGCGGCCCCTCGCGCACCATTACACCACTAAAGCGAACGCGCGCAGCCGTCTCTGGCCTTTAGCCGAGCCGCTTAAGAGCACTTTCAGATCGATAGCCCGTCGTGGCAGATGTGTGTCTATCGCCACAGGGGGGATCCAGGAAGCTCAGACTCAATGGAAAAAAAAAAAAAAAAAAAAGGCAGAGGCTTCAAACTAAATTCCGAATATTAATGCTCGTAACTCTACACTGATACAAACGCCTGGCTCAGCACGCAAGTAGATAAAGATGAAAGCTATCGGCAGTGCTAAATACAGGACGCCGCGCTGTTTCTCATGAGAGCAATTCCAAACCAGGCATTTTAGAGGTAGAGGCAGCATGCAGGACTATTAGAGGTAGCCCTGCAGTAGCAACCTTACTCATCAGGCAGAACTGTGGACAAAACACACAAAAAGGTCAAATGAGAACCCAAATGGACTGATGTATATATGGGGAAGGGGGACAGAAAATGTATATTTCTTTGCTATATGAAAGAATTTAATGAATGCCAACTTTTATTCTGCTACGATTCAATGCCATATTGTGTAGAAAAAAATTACCTACTGTTGCATGTACTACCATTTACCATTTAAAATGCAACAATATAGTAGAGATTTTAAAGCTTGTTGGATATGTGTACCTACACACTGACAAGCAAAGTTCATAGCAAATTTTGAGGGCTACAGTCTGTAGTGGTTAAGGGCAGGGCTTGCTGCTCCAATGTTTACTTTTTTTTAAAACTTATATTTCCAAAATGTGTACAAATTAAAAATGAAAGAGCTGAATTCAAGTCATGGATATTGCTACACTGCAGTGTGCATAACAAATAATTCACATCCAGGTAGGTGTCCAGGCAGAAGGAAACAGGGACTAACCTGTCTTTGATGGACCCAATCTTGTCTTTGACTCTCTCAGAATAGAGGTTTCCACTGTCCACCAGTCTCTTTCCACCCTCGATTGTGCCCACAATCTTATCCTCGTTGGCATCCATGGTGGTGACGAAGTCCTCGTGCTTCCAGAGGGCCTTCTCTGCCCCATCCAGGGTGTCCGGACAATCTGTGTGGGCCAGGGTGTACTCCTGCCAAAATTCAGATCATTGACAATGAAGTGAGTTCAGTATGGTAACCTCTTTCTGAATAACAAAGAGGAATGATTGGAAAGAGTTTTTTCATCACAGAGAATGTAAACGACTCAAGAACAATCCATATTCTACTACAGAAGCACGCTACTGTACACTGCACATTTCCAACCAAAATATCTGTTCGTTCGGCCATGTCCTGAGCATAAATGTGGAAGTCTTTGAGTAAAAATCACATACTCCAACGAAAGAGTGGATGTACACTGCCGATACATCGATAGATAATGGAGTGACAGGACTGAAGCACCATGAAAAGAGTTAGGGTTAGTCATGAACAGCGTGTACCTGGTTGTTGAGGATGGCCTCGGCCTGCTTGGCGTCCCTCATAAACTGCTGGAAGCCGAGCCCTTGCTCCAGGAAGTTCTTGCGGCTGTCCCACATCTTGTGCAGCTCGTCCCAGCCCGTGTCCAGGCCCCTCAGCCTCTGCTCCAGCTGCTGGTACTGCGGGTCGGTCTCGCCCCGAGTCACCGCCGCCCCGGTGTCCTTCACCTGGTGGTAGTCCTCCTCGTGCTGCTCCATGTCGTCCCGCACGGCATCGTGCAGGTCCAGCAGCTGCTCGGCCTCCGGCAGCGTGGCGGGCATCTCCTCGGACGCGATGGCCTTCTGCGACTTGTACAGCCAGGACTGGAAGTCGTCCAGGTCCTGCAGGAAGGTCTGCAGCTTGCTCACCTCGCCCAGGGAGTCCTCCCGGTCCTTCATGGTCCGCTTCAGCTCGTCCCAGGCCCGGTCCAGCTCCCGCTGCCGGCCCAGGATCCTGGCGGCGTTTTCCGGGTGGTCCTTAGCCAGCCGCTCCGCCTCGCGCTTCAGGAAGTCCAACTTGTCCTCGATGGCGGCCAGGTCCCTCTCCATGCCGTACAGCTTCCTCTGGATGGTCATGACGGCTGCCAGGTCGTTGCCCAAGTCCTGTGTGGACTCGATGACGCGCGTCTTGTCCTTGATCCAGGCCTCGGTCTCATCGCACTCCAGCCCATAGTTGTGCAAGCTGACCGCGGAGTCCACTTTGCGTTTCTTGTCTTCCACCATTGCTTTGAAAGCGTCCCACCTGAGGGGGCCCAGATTTGTCAGAAACACAGAATTTTCTGCATTTATAATCACTTCTCATCCTTTTCTTATACTTTTGAATGCTAAATCATATTTGTCAATCATAATTTGTACTAACATGTATCTTACACAGCCTTTTAATTTATTTCTAAATGTTATTTAACCAGGGTAGTCACATTGAGATTGACATCTCTTTTGCAAATGAACCTTTGAGACTACATATCTTTGGACTGTGGGAGGACACCAGAGTACCTAGAGGAAAACCATGCACATTATATACACATTCCTTGAGCTCCACGCACAGAGGATCTGGCCAGGACTAGAACCCAGAACCCTGTTATTGTGAGGTAACAGTACTAACCACTGCACCACCGTGCCACCCGCAAACACACAGGAACTCCTGAAATGAAAATGTATGGATTTGTCTCTCACCTCTTGTTGAGACGTGTCTGACAGTCTTTCACACTCTTCATGCTGGGGTGTCTGCTGTCCTCTAACTGCTTAGCTGTTTTATTGACATCATCAACCCGCGCCTGAACATTACCCATCTCTTGGGCAAGGATACCCAACCTGATGGGTGACAAAAAAGAGGTTTATGAATTAAATGTTAACCTAATTTGACATTAGGGTGCAGATTTGTTGAATAATACTGAAACAAGACTGCTGAATAATATGCAACCATTATACATATATTACTTGAATCAATTCAGATGTTAAAAGAGACAAATGATAAAATTCAGCTAAATTCAACTGAATGAGCCTCAAAATGCTGTTGTGATCTGTTCCATATTTGCTTCTTAACAACAGGATGCCCTGATGACAGCAAAATTCCAGTGACTGAATTTAGGTCACACCTGTTCTGCACCACCTCCAAGTCTTCCAGCTTCTCTGGAGTCTCCAGCCCCACCAGCCACGTCTCTTTCTGGTTCATCCACAGGTCGCAGGCGTCCGTCTCGCTGAAGATGGTGTACAGAGCCAAGGCGTCCTCCAGCTTCTTCTTGCGCAGGTCGGAGAGGGAGAGGAGCTCCATGTACAGGTCCCTGATGTCCCTGAGTCTGCGCTGGATGTCTGGCGTGTTGCGCAGCTCCTCAGGGAGGCTGTTGGCCTGCTTGGACAGGGCGTCGATGGTCGCCGCGTTCTTGGCGGCCTCGTCCTGCAGGTCGCGGTGCTTCTTGACCAGCCTCTGGGTGCTGTACTCGTCCTGGCCCACGTCGTCGCTGGTCATCTGCCGCCGGGCCTCCAGCAGCCAGGCCTTGAGGTCGTCGGCGTCGCCCTGGAACTGGAAGAACCTCTGGGTGTCCTGGAGGTTCCGCTTCCGGAAGGCGGCCAGCTCCTCCAGCTGCTGCCACTGCCGCTGCACGTCGTCCATGCGCCGCTTCACCTTGGGCGCCTCGAAGTGCTTGGCCTTCACCATGGCGTCCCCTTCGTCCATGACCTGCCGCAGGTGCGCGCGCCGCGCCCCCAGCTCGTCCTCGAAGGCGCTGTGCTTGCTCTGCAGGACCAGCACGCTGGTCAGGTCCTTGCCGTGGTCCAGGGAGGAGAAGATCTGCTCCTTCTCCCTGATCCAGCTCTCCAGCTCCGCCGTCTCCCAGAAGAAGTTCCACAGACGGCGAGACTGCTCCAGTCGGGCCTTGCGCTGGGCCGCCAGGGCACAGAGCTCCTGGTAACACAGGTCCAGGTGCTGCACACGATCTCGAATCACCTGAGGGTCACACGGCTTGTAGCCTGAGAGAGCACAAAGAAATCATAGGCTACATTTAGACTGTCGTGATTTCAACAGGTCATTCAAATAAAGTTTTTTCATCCAATATCCATGTTATTTGCCGTTTATGCATTGGGTAATGAGCTAACTTTCAAGTGTCATTTTACACCATTTGTATGCAGTACTTGAACCAAATTCAGTTCTGATTCTTTGGAAAGTGACCTGTTTGAAAATGCACAGATTGTTTTTTTTTTTTTTTTTGCATTGGTCATACATCACTCAAAAAAGATTATTTGGGCTGCTGGGTGGCTTATCAAGTTAAGGCACCATTCTGCAGTACATAGATGAGCCCCACAGTCTGAGATTGGATCTGGAACCTGCCATTGTCGACTGCGGTCGGTAGCCCCATGAGGTGATGGATGACCTAATTGCAGCTGTTAAGACGCGATTGAGTACTCGGCATCTCTTCACTCACTGTCCCCGTTGGCGAACTTGAGAGCGGCGGCGTTGGTGGAGCGCACTCTGTCCGCCTGCATGGCGATGTCGGCCTCCACCAGCGCATGCTTCTGCAGCAGGTCCTCCACCTCCAGCAGGTGCTTCCCGAAATCCGGGGAAAGGAGCCGAGCCTGGGAACAAGATGGAGGAGGATGCAGGATAAAGGAGAAAGCATCATTTTGGTGTTGAAGATATCGATGGCATTTCTCTCAGGCTACCATTTAACTCATATGTATTGGATCTAGATACCATATACAATAATTGTTTGAAACACATATGCTTTTCTCACACCAATATAACTTCAGAAGAAACTATATTTTCACCAATATACAGAACAAAATCATTGATATGATTTTTGGTTGGTAACATGTGAGATCAAAAATTCTCAGAGACCTGCAGGGCTGTTTTCAAAATTTTCCAACATCATACATGTCTGGTCCGATTGTTAGTGTATCTGATTAATGGTGTTTGATGGTTAATGGTTCTCAGGTGATCTGGTGGATTAAATATAAGTATAGCTGAAAAAACTGAGACCATGTCAGTCGTTGTTGTTGTTGTGTTGCATCGTCCTCCCCAATCGCACCTTCATCTCGTCCATCCAGTTGATGATGTGGAGCATCTCCTGGAAGGTCCTCTGCAGGGTCAGGTTCTTGTCCAGACGGGCCCGCCGGGCCTTCAGCAGCTCCAGCAGGTAGTCCCAGAGCCGCAGGATGTTGTCCTTGCGCGCGTCGATGCGCTTGGCGTCGTGGTACCGCTCCGACTCCAGCTCCCGGGACATGGCCACCAGCGCCTGCACGCGCTCCTCGTAGGCCGCGATGTCCGTCTCGATGGCGTCGTGCTTCTTCTTCGCCGCCTCCACCGCCGGCAGGTCGTACCCGAAGTTGTCCTAGGAGGAGGACAAAGCCACGGACGGGACAGGACAGGCTGTTAAACTCAACGGGACACCAGGGTTATGATGTTGGCCACTAGCACAGGTTTCTTCCATAATGTGGTTTCAAGAAGTTGTAAAAAAAAAACAGGCTAACTTTGTTAGCAGTGCTTCTGCCAGCCCAAAGTGGTGTAGCTGTGAGAGTGTGTTGTTGTGGAAACCGTGTACATTGCGTGTGTGCGCGTGTGTGTGCACATGTATGTGTGTGTGTGTTGTTACCTGTGCTACCAGTCTCTGGTTCTCCACCAGCCAGGTCTCCCTCATGGCGGCCTTCCTGTCGAAGCGCCGGGCCATCTGCTCCAGCTTCTCCTGCCGGATCAGCTCGTCCCGCAGGATCCTCTCCCGCTCGTGCTCCGCCCGCTCCAGACGCTCCCAGGCCTGGAGGGAGGGAAGGGGGGGCAAAACGTGGGTATGCCGCAAAAGGAACAAATGATCACACTTTCAGACTTTGATACACACTCAAAAATGACACTCAAGGGAAGACTGTGTGGCACGGTCCATTGGGGCAGGCAACTATCGCCCTCTATATAAATCCCCTAGTACCTTCGGGAGGTCAATTTCCTGCCATAGCACTGCCTGTAGTGTGGCCCCATCTCTATCTGTAGCCCCTGCTGTTATCCCACTGAATAGCTTGTACAAAATACATAAGAAGGGCCCAATGTCTGCTCTCCTTTTAAACTAAACAACACAAAAATACCAAATGGACAGATGCAGTTTTAAAACAAACACACTGGCATACAAACACAACAATAGCAACAATAGTTACACACAAACTCCTGATATTATAGATGGTCCAATCCTGTGATGTTCCCCTTGAAAGTACAACAGCAACATGCACACCTCACTGTAAATGACAAGCAGACAGGGCACCGTATTCACATCCGCTGTCCAGCCCCCTCACCCTGTTAATGTCGGCCACCAGCGCCCCCTCCCGCGGTGTGTACACCCTCTGGTTATTGGCCCTCATACGGCTCTGGATGGTGAAGAGCAGAACCTCCAGGTTTCCTTTCTCCTGGAACCTGCAGAAACCGCATCGCAGTCAGTGTAGCCGCGCCATACTGATTACTCTCAGCAACAAAGATCGTTTTTAGTCCAAATATAGACTCAAAACCAGTATCACTGACACAGATTAAGCCTAATTCTAGACTAAATTCAATGCACTTAGCAGACTTACACAGCTCACATTCTTCTACACAGAATGCCCTTATACAGCTTGATATTTACTGAAGCAATTCAGGTTAAGCACTTCCATTAAAGGTACAACAGCAGAACCTCCCAGGTCCCCACCTTGGAATCAAACCTACAACCTAGGAGTTGGCATCCCTGTTCCCAAACCATTATGCTACGCTGTCACTCAAACGTAACATTGTTATTATTGATTTTTCTCAAATATATATAACTTCCAGATTGTGTTAATGCTGAAAAAGACACTTAAGAGTCAGGCCTCCTTGATTAGGCTTCAGCTGTAGCTGACACTGAGCCTGTTAGCAGAGGCTTCAGCTGTAGCTGAGACTGAGCCTGTTAGCAGAGGCTTCAGCTGTAGCTGAGACTGAGCCTGTTAGCAGAGGCTTCAGCTGTAACTGAGACAGTGCCTGTTAGCAGAGGCTTCAGCTGTAGCTGAGACTGAGCCTGTTAGCAGAGGCTTCAGCTGTAGCTGAGACTGAGCCGGTCAGCATGGTTGGTTCTCAGGTGTCTGCTGCCTGCCCCACTCACTTGGGCGGCTTCTCCATGGTGCGGTAGGTGTTGAAGGCCTGCAGTTGCTGCTGGACGCCAGTCAGGGAGTTAGCCAGCTTGCGGTTGTTCAGGACGATGATGGTCTGCTCGATCCACGTCAGCAGGTCCGACGACAGGCCCTCGTACTTGTCTATCATCTTCTCTGTCTCGATGGCGTGGTCCAGCACCTGCAGCAACAGAGGGACAGAGAGAGAGAGAGAGAGAGAGAGGCAAAGACAGTTAAGTAGATATCAAGGACCATCACACTAGTCTGTCCACCATGTCATATATTACAGCATTATATTTGTTGGAAACAGTGAAAGCACTGTGCCAGTCCAAGGATACCATGGCACTGCCAAAGGTCCAAAGGGTTCCGAAATGTCTCTGAAGACAGTGCTGGAACAGCAGCATACGGCCCTCACCTTCCCCACCCTCTTCCCCTCCACCGCCAGTGCCTTCATCTTGGAGAAGTAGTGGTAGAAGGCCACAACGTAGGTGATAATAGACTTCTCATCGGGGTTGTCGGTGAACACATCTGTGAACAAACCAAAAATAAGACCACAGTGCTGCAAAGGCAAAGTCCACATGCAACATTGTTCATAGGGTCCAAGTCCATAGGGTCTTCTTTCAATACCATTTCTCAGTATTGAATCTTGAGTCACAAAAAAAGGATGTCAGACCCCAGGGGCATTACAGTGGGGGGGAATAATGGAACTGACTACCCAGGACTGAAGGAGGGGTCTCAAAAGGCCTGGATCAAAAACTTCATGTTGGTCTACAATTTTAAGGGGTCCCACAGAGACTGCATTTGTACAGGGCTCATAATTTCGAGCTACACCCCTGCATCGCCCATCTGGGCACATCACCTACCCTCCGGGTCCAGGAGTTTGGTCACGCCCAGTTTCTGCTCAGCCACGTTGAAGGCGTGCTGGAGGTTGTGGGTGGGGTTGGACCTCTGGAGCCTGCCGTAGTCCACCAGATCCGGCCTGGACACGGGGAGAGAGAGAGAGAAAGGGTCAGACACGGCATGACATGGCATCACCTCTGCTACTATAAACCGTTTTGTGTGCACTTTTGTACTTTTGCACTTTCTGTGGATAAGACTGTCTGGCAAATGCCAAAATGTAATGTAAGGGTAAAGGGGGACAGTCTATCAATGAAGAACTATTGGAGCGTTGGAGGTGTATTTGGCTGTAGTTGCAGAGAGGAGTATTGGAGATGTATTTGGCTGTAGACCAGGCGTTACCTGTGTTTGTGGATGAGGGCGTTGAATGCCATGCCGTCCTTCCAGCTTGTCGTGAAGTTGGTGATGTTGACATTTGGGTATCTGTGAAACGAAAATAGGAACAAAAGGACGATTACTTAGCTTCGCTAAAATCATGCTTGACTATATTATGCGAGATGCTTATGGAATCTGGCCACACAGTCTTCTGAGGTAATTCATTTTAACTTTCAATGCCAACGTGTTTCGACTGTGAGCCTTCTTCAGGGCATTATTTCAAAAGACAAAAACAGTGGTTCACGCACACCCCCAAGAGCACTCGCTTACAATAGGGTAGCAAGTGTCAAATGAGTGCAGTATCCACTTTCAGCTGTGGAGTAGCTAAGTGCAATGGATGTAATTAGGTAACAATTAAAATGAAATATGGCTTAGGAACAGACTCAATGGGAAAAAAGAAAGTAAAGTTGTCCCTGCCAGTCAGCCTGTCCAGGGTATAATCCTGCCTCTCGCCAAATGCACGCTGGGATAGATTCCAGCACCCCCCGCGACCCTGCCCAGGATAGGCGGGTATAGGCAATGGATGTGATGTATGGATGTCCCTGTCAAATACTGGATGGATGGATGGATAGATGGATGTCCTTGTCAGATAGTGGGTGGATGAATGGATGGATGTCCCCGTCAGATAATGGATGGATGTCCCTGCCAGTGATTAGACCTGATAACCCTAAACCGCAGTCTCACTCACCCAGCTGTTTTCATCTGGCACCACAGCAGCAGGGCGTCCTTGGCAGAGCGCGTCTCTTTCTGGTCGGCCTGTCCCGTCTCTACTATGATGTCTTGAATCTGAGCGCAAAAAGTACAGTGACCTTAAAGACCAACCATAGAAATGGATGCAAATAAGGATCCTGGACCCTGGATGCTGATTGGCCGAGACTGAGTGTTCTACAGTGATTGTAAATCCTAGATAGTGACCGTTAATTGAAAAACCTGTTAGTAAACCGTATCACTCCATGCACAAACCGTTACATACAAATGATATTACAAAATAAATAATATTGTGTCATCACTTGTTTCCGTTTTATAAAAGCAATACTCCGCTTTGCGTTGAGCCTAACAACGCTCCGGTATCCGTGGCTGTATTCACAATACAGCACAGCCTCTTGTGCGGTATTGCTTAAACACAAGCTGACGTGTGGTCAGCCTTCTGGCACAAAATGGCCGCCATGCATCACCCTAGTGGTGGGAAACTCACTGTTGGTTGTTACAGATGAGGTGCCCCCCCTTCCATTGTAAGACACTTTGCGATCATGAGTATAAAATTCAATCAATAATCGCAGCTACGATTAACAAGACCACTTCACATGTGCACCGCAGAATGTGAGGACAACTCTCAGGAGGAACGGGGAAGATTATAAATATCTTCAATTCAATTTTAACATCCCCGCACGGCTTCTTACCAAAGGACGGCTAATTATCAAATGGCTGCATTTTCCCACAGAACGTTTAGCTAATTAAGGTTTGTGGGGATGAGCTCGGATGCAGAAGCAGAAGCAAGCTCAACGGAGACTAAATTTAGACCAAACTCCCTCTGGCTACCAGGAGCAAGGCTGGGCGATACATAAAGGGAAAGTGTCAATCATTTTGTTGTCTGTGTTTCCTTTGCAAACTTTTAAATTATGCAGCGGACCACGCTGTACCAAGCAGCCATGCTAAAAATAACAAATTCAGTCAAATCCTGCGATTAAAAATAAATATGCAATTCCCCTCCCCCTCCTCAAAATCGTACAACACAAATAACTCACTTTGCTCACACGGTTCTGATAATGGTGGAGAGACAGTTAGCTGGGCCAGGTGCCTGGGACCTGTGCACTGAGCTGAGACACTGAGCTGGGTCAGGTGATCGGGACCTGTGCACTGAGCTGAGACACTGAGCTGGGTCAGGTGATCGGGACCTGTGCACTGAGCTGAGACAATGAGCTGGGTCAGGCGATCGGGACCTGTGCACTGAGCTGAGACACTGAGCTGGGTCAGGTGCTCAGGACCTGTGCACTCAGCTGAGACTCTGAGCTGGGTCAGGTGCTCAGGACCTGTGCTCCTGCCCCAGGGGCTCAGATGGAGTCTCGGCTGCTGGTGCTCACCTGGAAGCGCAGGATGATGGTCCAGATGAGGCCCAGGATGAGGCGGTGGTTGCCGTCGACGATGTCGTGGGAGCCCATGTTCTCCAGGTGCACCCTCTGCTCCTTGAGGAACTGCAGGGCCTTGTCCACGTTCTCCAGGCAGTGGATCCGCATGCGGCCCTTGGTGGGCTTGGGCTGGCGGGAGAGAGAGGGAGGAGGAAGAGGAAGGGGGCAAGGAAGAGGAGGAGAGGTTGTGCTGTGGTGAGCAGGGAGATGTATAAGGGGAATGAAGAACCAATGATCAGGCAAGGAGAGAAAAGAGGGATAGGTCCACAATAATAGCTAATAGGGATCTACCACATGTGGCACAGGTGTCCTGAAGGGCTGCAGTGCCTGCTGGTTTTTGGGGTGTTCTCGGCACCAGTGGTTCATTCAAGTCATTTATTGGCTAAAGAGCAAAATGGCTGCCATGCATCACCCAGGTGACTGGCCACACATTGACTGAGGCATTTACTTTGTAATCTCAGGATGAGATGAATATCATTGCCACTCACCAGTCGTTCACCGGACAGCACCTCCAGGAGCTTTATCAGCATGCGCCCGTCCCGTAGGTCGAGGTACAGGTCTGAAATTCGGCAGCTCACTCGGGCCAGGATGGAGTTCACCCATTTAGTGAAGGTCTTCTTTTGGACTGCCTCTCTCTCGTCTAGAGGGGTACACAGGGGAATTCAGTGCGCTGCTAAGACAGGAGCTTAGAAGGGAAGGGTTTTTATTTTTGGCCATCTTGTCCTGCTTCCATTACTTAAAGGAAGAGCTATCACAAATGTCAAGTTAATTTCAGATTCCATTACTTCACCTGAGAATATGCCACATTTAAGTCTTTTATCTTCCCCGAAAACAAGCCTTAGTACTTCCACTCAGGAGAAAAACATTCTCAGAACAGAAACATTCATGACAGCTCAATACTGGAAAACAAGGTTTCAGAGGGTTTCGAAAATCACACACGACAACTGAATGCATACAAGTATGCAAAGTAAAAAAAACCAGTGGACGTACACCATCCTGCGACACACAAAACTAACAAGGATCTAGAGGTAAAAAATCTAAGAAAGTATCTGTTAGTAGACAGAAAACTTTTTAGTTCTGGCAAGCAATGAGGTCGCACTGGAGTGCCTTGCTACACCTTCCACAGCTGGAGGAAACTGGAACTGTAATTTCGTAACAACCCAAAAATAACAGGACCCCGTCCTGCTCAGCTGGGAGCCCTGCCCTCTTTAATCTGGGACAGAGTACCATGAGAAGGGAGGACGAGGAGAAGTCTGGACAGGCTCATTTATAAAACAGGCGTGTGCACCCATCTCCTGCTTGGTCAGTGTCCTGCACGGGAACATCGCCTCTTCCCTAACCCACAGGCACACGCTCCAAAACTAGAGCGAACGGCCACCGACTCACACGTGTGTGTCTGGGGCGCGCCCGCGTGTGTTTCGGCATTTTAGTCTGTATTGTATGTGTGTGTGTGTGTGTGTGTGTGTGTTTAAGTTTGTGTGTATTCTCGACAGATTTCGGGGGGGGGAATCGATGTGAGGTTGCATTCGTGAATGCGTGTGCACGCGTGTGCTTGTTCACGCGGGCGTACGTGTGCGCTAGTCTGTACACGTGTACAGACAGGCATGTTTGCATGTACAAGTGGTGTATGTGCGATTGTGTGTACGAGAGCGCTGCACTGTATATATATGTATGTATCTGTCTACCCAATAGTACGAGTACAAAAAAAACTGTATCGGCAGTAACTTACACGATAAATGATTCAGAGGCAGCTGAATTAGTGCGAAGGGAGAGAGGGAGATAAAACGAGCCAGCAAGACGTGCGCTTTTAGGCCCGGGTCTGCAGAGACCGACGGGGCACGAGCCCAACGTTTCCAACCGCTTTTCTTCCAAGCGGCGGATTTTTAGCCGCCATTTTCTGCGCCGTCGCGGCGGTACGAACGAACCCGAATACCGTGAAACCGTAGGCAAGCGAGGCGATGTTTTTTTCCCCCCCTCTATCATCAAAGAGCGCAGCGTTTTAATAAATGATGTTACATCGTGTTCCCCTCGCTGTCGTTAGGAAACTCAACATTCAGAGCTCTTCTGGGTCCTTCTGGAAAGCGCCGGAAAGAAACGAAAGGGAAATTATGAAAACGACACGCGTGGGGCGTTCCTGTTCAGCGCT
>CM045883.1:8908805-8978805 GCA_025169545.1 Anguilla japonica | reverse complement strand
TCTCACATGTGTGTTGCGGATTACCAGCTCCTGTAGTTATCCCAGGGGTTAGTGAGCTGGGGGGGGGGGGCGTGGTATTGGGGCAGGGGCCAGCTGTCCTAATCCATCAGGGAAGTATTCTGACTATGCAGGAAGGCTCCCAGCCATCCATGGGGCGGGGAACAGGGGGTGTTGGTGGTGGTGGTGGGAGGGGGGGGTGGGTGTACAGTGTAACTATTTGGCAACTGTGACTGCTGGAGAAAGAGGGCGGGGCTACAGTAAAACCACAGTATGACATGACTCTGTGGACTGCGAGGTAGGTGAGAGTCAAGGTGAGCGCTGCTGTTCCACTGGAATCCTCGCGCAGATTTAGCACCATTACACACTCTGCCTCACATTGCGTTCCCATGAAAATGTTTCCAAGTTCTTTTTTTTTATTATTATTTTTTTTTCCCCTCAGTTTTTTTCCATTACATCGCGCAGTTTCATTCGCAGGTCAGACCCAGCGCTGCTATCTCCTCCTCCTCCTCCTCCATCGATTCGGCGAGAAACACACACACACACACGAACACACACACACACACACACACTCACACTCACCCACACACACACACACACTCAACGTGAGCATCTCACTCACACACACAACACACCCACTGCCACCACACACACACTCCACTCTGCACACACACTCACACTCACACTCACACAGACACACACACACACACCCAGCTGCACTTCCTGCACAAGGACAACCCTACCAACCGAAACCCCGCCTCCCTTGGGCATAAAACACTGACACGAGGCCCTGCAGGGCTGCTGGCCACAGTCAACACTGGACTCAACTCCACACAGATACCAGCTTCAGCAGAACCGCCCCCCAGGACAGCTCCACAGTTCTGAGGAATCTGTTGTTGAAAATGTCACCCCCTGCTTTATATGGAATGCCCAACTGCAACGAGGGGCAGCTCACATCCTAACAGCAGCACGCTGAGTTTGCTCCAGAACAGGCCCCAAAGCCAGCAGAGATCTCGCACCCTCCACCCCCCCCCCCCCCCCCCCACCCCCCCCCCCCCATACGGTAAACGACGCACCAAATGCATTCTGGGCTGCCATAATGGCATCGATCCGCGCGCGATGCGAGAGGGAGTGTAGAGCCGTGTTGGGAGGTAAGTGAATTAAACAGGGCACATCCTGTCTGGATTACAGCTACTGAAATGCAGTGTCCGGGGGGGGGGGGGGGGGGGGGTGAGGAGGAATATGAATCCAATAAGACTCCTCTGCTCAGGTCTTGCTGTAGCGACGGTGGAGCCACTGCGTCTGTTTATAAGTGAAGGATGGTGCCTTCGCACACCTTTAAGCATCAACCCGACACCCACAGGCACCCACGGGAGGGGCCAGCTGCTGAGGTCCAGAGGTCAGACGCCCTAACGACCGGCTCCAGACACAAATAAAGTGCACGAAACTCAAGTTACTCAGGAGAACTGCAGACATGGGCAACACTGCCGAGCCCAGAAGCCACCAGCCAGATCTCAGCAAGAGATACGCACACTGTAGTGACTGCCCCCCCCCCCCGCTCCCCCCAACCCATAACTGCATGTCCCGTCTCCTCACCTGCGAGGGCTTTGATGCGGGAGCGCTCGAACAGTCGGGCGGAGCTGTTGTCGTTGTCCAGCTCCTCGTCGGGGAGCTCGAACCTGGTGTTGACGCGGCTGTACTGCTGCGTGATTTCCGCGTGGTCGAAGTCCGTGGTGGAGGTCATGGCTGCTGCCGGGCGGAGCTGCTGCTGGCCGGGGTCTTCTGGGCGGGGTCTTGTGGGCGGAGTATTTGGGGCGGGGTCTTGTGGGCGGAGTCTCTGGGGCGGGGTCTTCTAGGTGGGGTCTTCTGGTTCGCAGCGGGGTACGGTGGAGGGAGGGGCGGATGGGTGAATTTCAAAAACACACACACTTGGAGGGGTTGTGGGGGGGGGGGGGCTCTGAAACGACACAGACCAAAACAAAATCACCGGGATTATGATTCTGATTCAAGGGCATTCATCTAATGGAATCATTTACTTCACACCTCTGTGTAGACGACAGAACATGATTTTTATTCTGACTTGTTAGTTTATTTGACAGGGACAACGCACACTAATAACATTTCTGTAAATGTGCCAGAGCTAGTCAGGGAGGCCTATTTTCATCTGTAGTCCCTGGGGTACATGTCATTTTTTTGTTTAGGCAACCTTTTACGTAGTTAACATTTGTGTTTAGGCAACTTGCACATTTCTGTAACCTCAAGAGTTAGTCGGTATACAGGAAGCATCCACAAAGTGAAAAGTATATCACGTACAGGGGTAGAGATGGGGGAGCAGTCACTCACAAAAGGCACCACAGAACAGGCCTAAAATACAGCAGAGATCACGTTCCCCTCCACCCCCCCATCCCCCCCACCCCCCGCCCCATCTCTTATTCCTGCACAAAACACACACAGCAGCCACACAGGGGGGCCAGTGCTTAGAACTGAAGCACCGCACTGCGTGAACCTCTGCACTGCAATCACTGTGTCAAGGTTGTGGGTTGGCATAGTTACCCCTGGCCTGTGTTACACCGTCGCTATCACGCACACCGTGAGCCTGGACTACATCACTGTCACACACCAGGGTCACGTGGTTACCCCTGTCCTGGGCTGTGGAGGACAGCGTCCGCTAAACGAACCAGCTGTGATGTAACTTATGACTGTACTGTACAGCACGGGATGACAAAAGCTTCACGGAAAATACACAGTGAAGATAAGTGGGGCTCTGTGACAGCCATAACCACAGCCGTGACCCTTTCTCTGTTCTTACCGCCCGATTCCTTCCCCCATCATGCCTCAGGCTCCTAATGGCGGGCCCGCCGTCTGAGTGAAACGCATCAGAGCGTCACTCAGCCCAGGGTAGGAATGTGCTCATCATGCGCTTGCGCGTGATGGCGGGTGGAGGTGTCAATGTCAGAGTACGTATGCGTTTGTACATAATGGCGGTGTACAGTATGTATTTGAATGTAATGGTGGGTGAAGTCGATACAGTATGTGCTTGCGTGTAATGATGGTGTACAGTATGTGTTTGTGTGTAATGATGGTGTACAGTATGTGTTTGTGTGTAATGATGGTGTACAGTATGTGTTTGTGTGTAGTGGCGGTGTACAGCATGTATTTGACTGTATTGGCGGGTAAAGTCGATACAGTATGTGCTTGCGTGTGATGGCGGGTGGAGGTGTCAGAGTGTGCAGTGTGCATATGCTTGTGTGTAATGGCGGGTGGAGGTGTCAGAGTGTGCCGTGTGCATATGCTTGTGTGCAATGGCGGGTGGAGGTGTCAGTGTCAGAGTGTGCAGTATGTGTTTGTGTGTAATGGCGGGTGGAGGTGTCAGAGTGTGCCGTGTGCATATGCTTGCACGTAATGGTGGGTGGAGGTGTCAGTGTCAGAGTGCATATGCTTGTGTGCAATGGCGGGTGGAGGTGTCAGTGTCAGAGTGTGCAGTATGTGTTTGTGTGTAATGGCGGGTGGAGGTGTCAGAGTGTGCAGTGTGCATATGCTTGTGTGTAATGGCGGGTGGAGGTGTCAGAGTGTGCCGTGTGCATATGCTTGTGTGTAATGGCGGGTGGAGGTGTCAGAGTGTGCCGTGTGCATATGCTTGCGTGTAATGGCGGGTGGAGGTGTCAGTGTCAGAGTGTGCCGTGTGCATATGCTTGCGTGTAATGGCGGGTGGAGGTGTCAGTGTCAGAGTGTGCAGTATGTGTTTGTGTGTAATGGCGGGTGGAGGTGTCAGAGTGTGCAGTGTGCATATGCTTGTGTGTAATGGCGGGTGGAGGTGTCAGAGTGTGCCGTGTGCATATGCTTGCGTGTAATGGTGGGTGGAGGTGTCAGAGTGTGCCGTGTGCATATGCTTGCGTGTAATGGCGGGTGGAGGTGTCAGAGTGTGCCGTGTGCATATGCTTGCGTGTAATGGCGGGTGGAGGTGTCAGAGTGTGCCGTGTGCATATGCTTGTGTGCAATGGCGGGTGGAGGTGTCAGAGTGTGCAGTGTGCATATGCTTGTGTGTAATGGCGGGTGGAGGTGTCAGAGTGTGCCGTGTGCATATGCTTGTGTGCAATGGCGGGTGGAGGTGTCAGTGTCAGAGTGTGCAGTATGTGCTTGCGTGTAATGGCGGGTGGAGGTGTCAGAGTGTGCCGTGTGCATATGCTTGCGTGTAATGGCGGGTGGAGGTGTCAGAGTGTGCCGTGTGCATATGCTTGTGTGCAATGGCGGGTGGGGACTCTGGGCTGTGATAGCTCTATCATTCCGTGGCCTGTTACTGTGGAGCTGTCTTATCAGCCCTGCACAGGCACAGGACAGGACAACCCCCGTCTCCCCCTGAGTGAGTACGGTTAGCTTTAGCAGGAAACTCCTTCCCTCCAACACATGGGCTTAACTGTGAGTGTTTGGCCCATTCAAAAATAAATAAATAGTAACAACAAACAAAAAAAGTCTGCAGAATAAAATGTTCAGCATAAATCAACTCAACGTCACAAAGACATTTAGCTCTAATAGAGTACATAAGATTCTGGACTTTGTTTATTAACTTTATTTAACATCTGAACTTCTTGCGGATTTCATTTTGAACAGGGGTTACTGAAAGCTTGCCCTTGCGAGAGAGACACAATTCATTGAAACAGAAAAAAAACAACCGAAGGGATCCGTAGAACAACAAGCTTTTATACTACAGTATTCATTTCCTCATCAGATGCTCTTATCCAGAACAATCCGCAAAATATCTCAGCGGGAGTTCACAAAAATAGCTCAAATAACTGGAAATAAACAAAAGAGCTCCAACAAGTGCATTTGTTCTTTTAATAGCGGAAGATAAACAGCACTCCAGCTGTAGAATCTAAATGTGATACCAATGCTAGCGCTGTAATAACCCTGTGCTAACAGCTCCCCTTCTGCACGGACTCAAGAGATGGCATCTCCGTGCTTGAGTGGAGAATTTTCAAACCGGTTCCCATGGAGACCAACCGACGGAAAAAAATATATAAATCTCTCCGGCTCTAATTTAGGATCTGCGCTCTCATTACGTAACAGTGTCTGTCTTCGGCTGTCAGAGAAACAAAACCGTGGCGCGATTATCCCATCTCCCCCTGGGACCAGTCCGCCATTGTCCCAGTTATAGAGTTTTCCTCAAGTCTCTTGACAGGCGTATAATTTTACATTTGCGATTTCACAACACTGATGTACCTCCCTCTGAGGGTTCAGTATGGACAAAGCAAAGAGACAGTGGTGGTGGGGGGGGGGGCATCTGACATAGTGGTTCCCAACCTCAGCCCTGGGCCCCCCCCCCTGTATATGCTGGTTGTGCAGTTCCAATCCCAGAATTTTAACAAGCTGTTTACTTTTCTTAATTAGGTGCTTTTCATGTTTAGAAGGATTGTTTACCCTCTCAAGCCACATTATGTCAATAATAGCTATGCATACCATGAAGAATACAAATCCCATGCTCATATTGTGCTTGTTGTGTTGTATTGCAAGTAATTGCATAAAAAAGAATAAATAGGCTCCTAAATAGTTTGTTGAACACGTGTTTCATTTATTTCATAATTTTTCCCTAAATATAGCAACACAATGCAGGTATGCTGGTTAGCACTTGCTTTGTCTTTGAATTCTTCAATATCTACCAAAAGATTAGTATTAGGAGCCTGTTGATTCATGTCAGTCTTTAATTTGATCAGTTAAAGATTTTTGTGAAATTGTTTGCAATACAACACAAAAGTGAACATGGGAATTTTATTCTTCATAGTGCACACAGCTATTTCTGACATAACGTGCCTTATGAGGGTAAATAATCCCTCTAATCACGAAAAGCACCTAATTAAGAAATATTTACAGCAGTTTAAAATTCTGGGATTGCTATTGTCGTTGGAAAGAAAGCCAGTGAGCATGGGGGGGGCCCAGGGCCCGAGGCGCGGAAGCACTGCTCTGTCACACGCCTGTAACAGTCCCCCGTGTCGCTCTGTATCAGCACAGCGCAGGGGGGTCATTATCAGAAACTGACGCACTCCCCCTCCCGACTCCACCCACCAGTGGGAATCCCCTTATCACCTCACACGAAACTTGGCGGAGCCCCGTACACATCCCAGGCACTTACACACACTTATACACACACACACTTACACACACACACACACACACACACTTACACACACTATTACTGTACACACACACACACACACATATACACATACACACTTACACACACACACACACACACACACACTCTTACTGTACACACACACACACACTTACACACACACACACTCTTACTGTACACACACACACACTTACACACACACACACACTCTTACTGTACACACACACACACTTACACACTTACACACACACACACACACTCTTACTGTACACATGCACTTACACTTACACACACATAGACACACACACACACACACAAGCACATGTACTTACACACACATACACACACACACACACACAGTTACACACACAAGTACTCATACACACTTACACACATACAGACACATACACTTACACACACTTACACACGCATACATACTTACACATATGCTTACACACACAGACACAAGCACTAACACACACACACACACACACATGCACTCACTCACACATTTGACTTTACCCACTTCCACATGACCCCAATCACCCCCCCGCCCCCCCCCCCCCCCCCACCCCCACCGCCCACCCCCCCCCCCCCCCACCCCCCCCACCACACCCACTGCTGAGCCGGGCCAAGTGTTCAGGCAGATGTTCAGCTCCTGTGTTCCAGGACAGAAAGGCGCTGAGAAGCACCTTCTCTCTGTATTCACTGCAGATAGGGCTATCTCTGTCCAACGCTGGTTTCCCTGCGCAAAACAGCACAGCACAGCCCCCCACCCCCCCCCACTCCCCATTACTCTTCCATCACAACAAGAGACAGGACTGGTTCCCCACAACAGCAATTCAACCAGCAGACCAAAGCCATCCTTCCCTAAAGACATACAAACAGAACCCTCTTTTTCTTTTAAAGAGGTTAATACATTTGTTCGCCTCACGGAAGCGCACAACACGATTGCTTGCTTCAAGTTTCTCGGACAAAAGGTTGGGTTGACCAAATGGAAAACGGTGATCCGTCTGTCATCTGAATTGAAGTTTTAAAACAGACGAGGAAGAAAAACCAGACGCTCTTGCAGACTTGAGTAAACGATCCCTACACCAATTCACCGTCATTCGTGTAAACTATTGTCTTGAAGCAAAAAAAAAAAAAAAAACCAATGGTAGTACATTTTCCGATAAACAAACCAAAGAGGGGAGCCATGGTTACCAGACCACTACTGCAGCTAGTTTCACAGGCAGTGGTGGAGGTGCGTAATCCTTCCTCAGTCCATACACAGCTGCCATGTTTAAGCCTCCTGAAATCATATTATCCCTAATTACGGATGTCCTTCCTGTCCGCCCCCGTCTATTGTGGCTTTGGGAGGTAATAAAAACAGGGCCATTAATATCCATTCATTTCAATATTGTTTTTTTATTTATATTTGACAAGTAGCGCAAACACCTGTCGAATTCCCTGGAAAGCCGGTGTTGTTAAGCTCTCCAGGAACACATCTTCCTGTGTCACTGCATTAAAAATAGATCAAACAGAAAACAGATCCCGCAATAGGGGCTGTAGCATAACTGGATTTTGGGTCTGATTCCCGGGTCGGGTGCTGCCGTTGTACCCTTCAGCAAGGTACTTAAACTGTTTCAGCAAATATTCAGCCGTAAAAATGGATTGTATATAAATGAATGTAAGCTGTGCAAATTTCCCTGGATGAAGAATGCCTGCTAACTGTAAGTGTAATGTAATATTATTAATAAATCATATTACTTATTGATATTATTATTAATAAATGAACAACAATAGATGGTCAACATCCTCAGTAAATCACAATGGATTCATCGTTGTTTTGGAAAACTTTCATCATGTTTACTGTGGACACATTTTTTTCATTCACCTTGTGCGGGTACAAAAAAAACCCCACCAAAACAAATTGCCACGACTTAGCAGAACCCTGTGATTTTACACCATCCTTTTAGACTGGAATGCGCTTATGTCACATTTGTTAAAGTTTGTACAACCTGATTCTGGAGTCAGAGGGCTTTCTACTTTTTCCACACAGTAAAATTTCCTGTATTAATTCAACTCCGACAGACCAGAGCAGGATTATATGTACTCTGCAAGAGTTTATTTAACACTGGTCATTTCACTGTGTAGGAAGGAGCAGGGGACATTTTTTTAGAAGGACTGCAGTGGATGAGAGTCTCGAGTTGGGTGTGGCCAATTTCTCATGAATGAGGTGTACACCATCTTAAAGGGCACAGACTGGTTTAGAAGGCTGGAGCAGTCCTTTTGAAACTTTCAGGGGCACTGTTGTGGTGAGAATTAAACTAAATCAAGCTGAGAACCTTTTTGAGTGAGCTCAAATATGTCTCCCGATGGACAATTTTTTTTTTTTTTATTTTTACTTTAGGATTGGAATACGGAATACACAGAATCTGATCACACAGCGTCCCAACAAAAATATAAATACTCAGCGATGCCAGCTTGAAAGCAGCTTGAGAGAATTCTGGGATGTGGCATTTGTTTTAGTAGAAATGTTTCCAGTTTGGAAAACCAAATATGGAAAGAACACAATCCTGGCACTGACATTCGAGTCATGTCATTTTGTGTCACTATACTACATGCAAGTCTGTTCACTTTCCTTATACATCCCTTATATCCCATATCACTTGTCCTCGTGCGCGGGGTGCGGTCTCAGAACATGCAAGATGCATTTCAGTGCAAAGGAAGCAAGGTCCCCATAAAAATGTACAATCAGCAATTACTGATCACGTTTCAATAGCCATACTTAAATTACTGAAGCGCTTCACTGAAAACACCAATCAAGCATAAGCAGACTATTCATTTTACTGTATGCATAGGGCCACCGTGGAAATGATATCAGAACAAGGCAGGTCCAGAGATGTGTCGCATGCTTCCCTTATTTGCCCATTCCAGCCTGCACAAGCGCGAAGGACTCGCAGCTGTTTGAGTCCCGAGCGCAAGTCACGTGTTCTCAAAACTGTCGTACGGCTACGCGTGCACTTGAGTATACATTCAACGCAAGAATCATATTACTTATTTAATTTCTCCCTCGTTCTTCGACTTTGTTCTTATAGCTTACCACAAAGGTGCTTTTAAATCGTATTGAATCGCTAATTAATGAAAGGATGCCAAAAAGTTAACTCATTAACCAAATAGAATTAAACACTAAGCAATAAACCACAACAACGCAAATTAAGGAACAAGTAGTTTTTGAACAGGAAAGCGCTTGCCTGAAAGATGAAAGTCCTAGCTGAAGCTGAAGTCCTAGCATCGTACAACAGGTGGCAATTGCGTTGCGGACAGGGTTACGAATTACATTATAACCTAAATATGACTATAAAAAGATAATATACAACAACCAATTCTGAAGTCTGCTGATTAAGCATGCACTGTGCTCTTAAAGAGCCAGTCAACTAAATCACAAATTCTACGTGGATGAAACATAAAAGTACGTCTAAAAATGACTTTGGGAGTAAAACCGAAAACAGACAGCTTCCGTAGGTCTGGCAGGGGAAAGTAAGTTATCCTCTACAGTTAATCTGGATTTACCTTATTTCAAGATACTGACAATAACTAATTTCAGAACTAATTTCAGAAAACTATTGAAACCACCACTATTGACATAAATAATTAGCCTACTTCACGAAAACTTATTTCTTCTTTTTGGAATGTTATTCGTACGCTAATACAAATATAACAAAATATGCAGGAACTACCTACGGTACTGTTAACAAAGCATTAACAGAGCGTTGTCTTGGAAAATGTCATTGCAATTCTATATCCACTTGTAAGAACTTCCTATTAAAACTCCATGATCCGACAAAAAACTTACCTGCAAATTGTAACGAGTTCCTTCAAAATTCGGTTTCAGTGATGTTTGCTTTTTCGCAGGGCGTTCTTTGAATTCCGCTTATTTATTTGCCAGTTCTAATTCCACAAGGACCGGCGTGGTCCGGGTCAGGGTCGTGGACACAGCACGGTAGGACTGAACACCGAGAGGGGCTGGGGAGCGGGACTGGAAGGAGACAGAGTGAGAGCGAATCGCCGCGCGCAGCACTCATTCCAGTCAACGGCCGTTTGACCCACCCAGCGCGTTAAAAATAAAGTACGTGCAGCTCGCTCAAAGTTTTACTGCGCAGGGAGCAGGCATTCCTTTCAAGAGGCAGTGACTTTAAATGGCAGGCACACTTTGAGCGCCCCCACCGTTCCCCTCCCACTGCCCCTTGCACTGACACCCCCGCCCCTCTCCGAAATGCCATCTCCTTTTCCCTCGCACCCATTCTTCATATCAACAAGGGAATGCAATCCCGACGACTAGAGTCGAAGCGAATTGACAAATTTAACTTCCCCTTCTCAGTGTCGGCCACGTAATGATTTATTGCCACAAACCCAAGAAACCACCTGACAGTAGCCGCAGTCCATACTATGCCAGTTCAGCCTAGCAGTCATGAATTTAGTGGTTAAAATTACATTCTAAGCAAGTGTCGCGAGAAAGTAAGTAAATAAATAAATAACAGCTCAGCTGCAGAACATAATAAACACAGAACAGCAAGCTAATATTAAAATATATACACAACATGGGTAAGCAGTGAAAATAATGCACTCAAGGTATTGTAATAAAATATAATATTAAATTAATACATATTTTATAAACTATGTATAGCAAGCACTATAACACATGTACTACTTAATCCTGTGAGGAATTGCATTGTATACAAATCCACTAACTTTTTAGCACACAATGAGCAAGATGTCTATAGAGGCTAGGCTATAGAGTAAAAAAAAAAAAAAAAAAAAATACCACGGAAGAAATGCATTGACAATAACTCAACAAAAACAAAAGAACTTCTGCCACAAGACTGCGGATAAAATGACATTTGGGATGCTGAAGGCGATAAGCCCAGTGACCAGAGTCCACGGAAATTCTGGTGTGCTCTGAATTAGCAGTATATCATACCCTGAACTGCTGATCCATTCTCCCACAATCCACTTGAGACCGACAGCGGCGAAGACGCACAACACTGCCCCGAATGCAAAGAAATCCGGAAGTAATACTTAGTAAGAGTATACATATAAATCATGGGCTAAATAAGCCAATAAAACAGGTAGCGGGTAGTTTTTAAAGCAGTTGAGCAGTTGTTAATATTCCTTAGCCACCAGAGGGCAGCGCTTTGAAAGAAATGCCTCCAACTTACCTGCCAGTTATATTACAACGTGTAATTGTGCCTGGATATGACACCACCAGAATTCCTAAAATCGTCAGCATGAAATAAGAGGATACAAATCCAAAGGTAACACTGAGATGACTCAAAGGTTTTCATACGTCACAGTGCAACGATCACATGACCCACAGTTGTTAGAATGTCTCATCTCCATCCGTCTCCTCAGGGGTCTTGTTGCTAAGTAGCATCAAGTCTCTCAAGTACAACTTAACTTGTGTACCTGCTCAGGCGCAAATCTCCCCAGACACCCATTTCAGTGTGGAACAACAATGCAAAACAGTTTGCAGGCAGTATTTTAAGTGCTATTCAGTTTCCAGGTCACTACAGCGTACACTAGATATCGTGCGCTAATCACGCAGATAAATCAATCTTTCTGGGAACATGTACAGAAAAAAAAACATCTAGATTTGAACATAAAATGTATTATGACTATTTCAAATGTATCTCTGAAACTGTATACACTATAACTATAGACTTTATTTGCCTTGTGTGCTGGCTGTTAGGGGAGATTTACAGCCAGTTTATAAAACTGTAACATGTAAACATGTACATTCATTACGAAGCAAAAATATGATGCACGAGCGGTTCACATATGGCCGCGAGGACAGTGTAACTTAGCCTTGCTTGCCCGCAAGTTAGCTCGCTAGATTTTCCAAGCAGACCAACTACTCAGCAAAACGTCCAGCGTTAAATCATTTAAATATGCCCTGTCACAATTCATTTGCGAAAACTGCAATATTAAACTGTATCTTATCTAATAAAATTTTAATTTCAAATCACACCCAACAAAATGTTCATAAGTTGTAACGATTCCACTTGAATGTATGCTGCCTTGTACTGTACGCTTATCATCTGAATGCTTCAATGCCATATTTAAATCCATTTGGACCCGAGGCACCTGTTGCTACAAAATAAAAAAATAAAAAATAAAAAAATAAATCCTGAAATAGAGATTATTTAAACTATGAAAAGTAATATTCGGTTTTTATTATAAACATATTTTGTTCAGCAAGACAACATATTTTCTGATACATACATAATAACAAAGTGCCATGTTTCAAAATCATATTAAATGTTTTGTTCGATATGCAGACATGGAGCTTTACTTGGACAGTTCATTAAAAGTAATATGAAACTGAAAGCCTTCAGGTTATTAATATCATCAATCACTCGTATCATATGAACGCGTATCATATGAAAGGTCACACACTTGACAAGAAACATACATGGCATTCCCAGTAAATCTTCCCATTAAATGTTACATAAATTTAGGAAAATACATTTATGCTCTTAAATAAATTTAGTACAAAAAATTGGACGATTTAAAAATATTGATGATAAAACCTTTGGAATACAATATTTTCCAAAAAAAAAAAAAAAAAAAAAATAAGTGGAAAAACTCCAAATCAACTAAAACAATTTTTTTTTTTTAAAAGATAAATAATTCTGTTTTGTCAATGAAAACATTATTTTACACACACTGATATAATTAGACATATTTATAAAAAATAATTACGAAAATAAAATGTACATCCTTCATGTGACCCCCCCCGTAACCCTGACCCCCTGCAGAGCTGGACCAAGCAGGCCTGCTTGCTTAATGCTCCACCACCTTTACAGAGCAGAATGAGAACAAACCACATTAGCTTAGCTCCCCACTGTAACTGATGCGTGTCTACTTACTGTACAAGCAAGCTTAACTGAGTATTCAAGCTGTATAGCATACCTGCAAAAATGCTAAATCAGGTATACAAGCAAGCTTAACTGAGTACGCAAGGTGTACAGCATAGATACAACAATGCTAAATCAGGGGACAAAGACGGGAGCATATTAACTTAAAATACATCAAAATAACTAAAATGTAAAAAATACAATAAAAAAGTCAAGCTACTGCAGTGCCGAGCATTAAGTCCTTCGTATGTTCGGAACCAATTTTGTTGGTATTCAACACTGCCAATCGTGAAGCACCAATTCTGCAAACCATGTGACAGCATGCGCTACTGCTTCGATTGCGCTGTTATGCAGTGAGGAATGTAATGGCGCCATTTTGGCTCAATCTCTGGACAGCCACGTACCACCTCTGACAGTGGGAGAAGGGGGAAATGGTTCCTTCATTTGTGGTTCCTGTAAGAACCACTGTGTTCAAACTCAGTGCTACAGGACAGGGACCCCTGAGCATCCGCATGCACTATAAATCCATAATTTTGTCTACTGTGCAATGTACATATTATATTATGCTTATAATGCTTGGGGGACAACCCATAAATTAACAACTGTGCAAAGGAAGACGGACACAGGCACCAAAAAGTAATGATTGAGAATTTGGAATTTGAAACAGCTAAACTGGAGGTGAAAGCTGGTCTCCATATTTTTTAACAAGTTACCCTGCTTCTGTGCAATGAAATAACATTTGACCTCCATACCAGAGTGGTCCGCTTGCGCAACGTGAGAGACAAAATATAATTTTCTTGCAGTTAATCCTATTTCTTGGACCCCCGTAAATTGTATTTAGTTAGCTGCCTGGATTGCAGTGAGCACCCATCCCTGCTGATTGAAAGATAATGTTTAGCTTAGTTCTCATCTTAAATGAGCAATAAAAAAATATAAAAAAACACAAAATGCTCGGCTGCTACTGAGTGTTCCCCAGCACTACCTTTGAAACAGCGCCAAACTGATGTAATCCACCGAGGAAGACTCCATGGCCATGCATGACAAAATTAGAGGAAATATCAAGATGTGACCAAGCTCTGCAGTGCTCCAATACTACACTTGTAAAAGCACACTTATGCGATTGCGATTACTAAGAACTGCAAAAATGCTCCTCGAACAGTGGACAGAGAATAGCTTAATAAGATATTTACCCGTACACACTCGCACAGGTACACACACACACACACATTACATTATGTGCCTGTATGCAGTGAAGGCCTGCTTCAAGCTTTAAACAATAGTAAAGGCCAACGAACACTGCTATTGGACTGGACTGCACTGAAAGTTTAACTGACTACTGAGTCAGACTGAAGTGAACTGCATTATATATCCAAATGAAATACTGCTGTGCAGAGATTTCCTCTGACGCTACATTCATTAGACTCATCAGACCCTTCCTCTCTCTGCACCGTTGGTGATGTACAGTACAGTTAGGGTCGTGAGCAATGGTGGAGGTGCAAAGCCCCCTGCTGGTCTTGACCAGACTTGGCAAGAAATTTTTGGCTACACTACTCTTTGGGATTTAACTTTGAGTAAAAACAAAACAAGCAAAAAAAAAAAAAAAAAAGAACAACAAAACAGCTTCATCTTCACAATACAAAACTTAAAAAAAAAAAAAAAAACTGCCTGATATTTTGTATTATAAATATCAACATGACAACAGTGCTTTCATTTTCACATCCACTCGTGACAGATTTAAAAAAAAAAAGAAAACAAAATGTAATAAGGTGCAAATATTAGTGAAGCTCCAACACCAATTCAGGCTTAGCTTAAGTGCTCTTTGTGACGCGTCAGCTCCATGTTTTCAGAGCGACAGGAAAGCGTCCAGCTCAGCGATTACCGCTGCTTGTTTCCTGGCAACCACGCTCAAGATTCTTTGTGGGAGTGCAGGAGTCCCTAAGTCCACCTGTAGGGGGACAGAGAGCAAGTGAGGCCAGAAGTTTTGTGAGGTTTTGAGATGAACGGACATGGAGAAATAAAGAGAAAAGAAAAAATGAAAGTGACACTGTTAAAAGCTCACTATTAAAAAAAGGTCACAGCCTCAACAGAACGCTAATTCAATGGCTGGCCTTCAGAGGGCAGAAGAAGAGAACATACAACAGGGGGAAAAGGAGACCTGGGCCTCACCTGTAGCAGGTATATGACCCTGATGACCTCTCGACCCTGGCGAAGCGTTGGCTGCAGGACCCAGGCACTGGGGAGCAGCTCCCCCCGGACGGCTTCGATACTGGGGCGTGGGAGAGACTCCTCAAACACCGAGCGCATGGCCAGCACCCATTCACCCTGCTGAGAGTGAAAGAGTGGGAGGGAGACAGAAGGAGAAGGGGGAAAAAATAACATTCATTTTTACTACTCTGAAGTCCTATTCAGTGTTCTGTGGAGCTGTACCTGCCCACGGCACAGGTGGATGCATGATGGCGGACAGAACCAGGCTGACCTGCTTGGACTCTGTGCTGATGCAGCAGAAGTCTCTTGGCTGGCTGAGGTGGCAGGCCGAGGTGTCAGTCAACAGGTACACTGGCGGATAAAACATAGAAAGGCCCAGGTAAGAGGAGATTGAGGTTCGGTGGCTACACCATGTTCTGCAGAACTTGAGCCGGTAGGAAACTCACCCAACTGCGTGCTGTCATCCAGCGGGCGGGTCCAGGCGGAGCGGACTGACTCGTTGTACAGGTGGGCTTTAGAGTGGTCCCGGATCATGCACCACAGGCTGGGCAAGGGCCTTTCCAGCTCCATAGCCCCGAGAAAGCCATGCACGGAGGGGCTGGAGGAAGGCTTGTAGAAGGCCTGTACCCCTCGCTCCGTTCCCTGATACCTGCAATGTGAGAGGGGAACGACTAGGGCTGAGAAAGATGGATCCACAGGGTACACACTGCCTGCCTACTGAGCAAGTCCCAGTGTTAAGAAAACCCAAACCCAACTGACCTCCATCCACTGGAAGCCCTCCCCTCCAGCAGGTTTCCTAGGTCTCCTGCTGCAGCTGAGCGCACCTGTGCACAGGTAAGGCACAGGGTCACGTACACTCGGGAATATGACAGTAAATGATAACACGAATAAGAAGTAGTTTTTCTTTCTTTTTAAATGTTTTTTTTTTTTTTTAAACAGTTCTTTGTCTAAACTTTTTAAAAGATCAAATGTGGTGGCCCTATAGTTAAAAATAGGCGGGAATGAATGCTTATATGGACATGCTTGGGGCTGCCACAAGCTCTCTGCGGGTTGTGGCAGGTACCTCAGCAATGGCGCAGTCATGAGTGTATTTAGCGATGTCCCGGTACGAGGTGGATATGGAGGAAGCTGAACTGTGAGACAACGTGCGATGGTGTCCGCATGGGGAAGGCAGCTGGGAGTCAGTCCCAGAGACTGGAACCTCCAAACGTACATCTGGTGTGAGAGCAGAGAACACAGACCCTCAGACAGAAGCTATGACGTCTAACAGAGAAGATCACACCAGGTTCACCTGGGTTCTACACAAAGAGACATGCTGCGCAGAATGATGAAGAGTGTGGTTTTGGTACTGCAGGTTATGCCTTACCCTGGACTGACAGCCAGGGGCGCTGAAGGTCGAAATTCTGTGAGGCGCGTATGGGAGGACGACCTCTGACCTTCAAACCTCCATCTTCTGGGCACCCAGGGACCTGACCAGGACCGAGAGAGAGCGAGAGAGAGAGAGAGGGAGATTAAATGGGAGGAAGCTGCTTTTAGAACCCAGCAAGATGAGCTGTATTAAGTTTGGATAAATTAAGCGGTTGCCATATATCCATACACTACATGCACACTTAATTGAGGCTGTAGTATACGGTATTCCAAAAAGACTACCTGCAGAACCTGTGCAGAATTGGCACCTTCTTTTAGAAGGGCAGTGTTACTGCTGTTGTAGCCAGAGGTAGGCCCTGAAGACAAGCTGAGGCTTGACCCAGTGCAGATGGTGCTGCTACTGACGCGGGTCCGTGAACGCAGGTCATCCTGGGCGAGCAGGGAACAGAGACGGATTAGGCTAACTGGCGAGAGCGTAGTTATTTTACCGACCATTTTACTCGGGATGGGTGACCTTCCACTGACCTTCACAGCTCGAGCCAGGGCCTGCTGCTGTAGCCGTCTCTTCTCCTGCTCGGTCCTCTCACGGAGCCTGTCCCTGGCGCGCGCAATCTCCGTCCTGGCCTCCTCACGGGCGCGGCCGTAGTCCCGCAGCATCAGCTCGATCTCCGAGGGGCACTGGCCTGCCTGCTTTGGGGGTTCCGGAACTCTGGGAAGAAACCAAGAATCCGCTGTGATTGTTAAACTATGAAACAGGGAAATCCACTATCGACAGCAACAAATAGTGAATAACTAGCACAATCAAACTGAAATTTTCCATCTCAAGTGATATTTTGAAGGGGTTCCTAAAAAATGCACTGAAGTGCCACGGATGTAGATTTGGATGTATATCATTGAACAAGGAGCGTCATACCTGGTGCTCTCCACCACCTCCTGCCGGAGTTGCTGCAGGTACTCCCTGCGTCGGCTGGGCAATTCAGGCGCCCTGGTGGGCGTTTCTGCTCCTTGGACTGGAGAGGTGAGGTGCTTGCTGGGACTCAGGCTGCGTGCCCGTCGGCAAGTTTGGAGGCGTGCCTCTCTCTCCTGGCGTAATCCTTCGATGCTCCTCCTGTGTCTGTACAGAGGGGCATGGAGTAGTTAATTATTAAATGTTCATTAAGGATCACTTAAGGAACTAACATATAGACATATTGCTTATTATTATACATTTGTCAACCAGATCATTTTCCTCACTACAAAAAAAAAAAAAAAATGCTGCCCAGAGTGATAAAGGGGGTGTATACATACTGGTCATACAGTTGCTGTTTTGTAGGTACGCCACGGGGCTCCTCTTTGGAGTTGGTCTTCAGCAACTTCAGTAGTGCATCGGTTTCCCCAAGGCCATAATGCAGCTTGGCCTCGGTCAGTTCCACAGTCAGCTGGTGCGGGTTCATGTCCAGCCGGACGGCAGCCATCACTTGCTCCCGCTCCTTACGAAGCATCTCGATCTCTTTTGTCCTTCTGCTTTTGGGAGTCATCACCTCTGCATCACCTGACCCCTGGCTTTCTGAGCTGCTTGGGTTTGCACAGCTGCTTTTCTTTTTCACCCTGTTGCTACGCTTTGAGACTGACTGAACCACGCCACTGCTGGCGATTGATGGAGGATGATAGCTGACACCCGACCAGTTGGTGAACTTGTTGTGCATTGGCAGATCCTCAGGGACCCTCCGGTGTTCCTTCTGGCTGACATTCAGGAGAGGATTAATGTTGATGAGGATGTCCGTGTTGCATTCACTTGGTGCTAATGATACTGCATCATCTTCCTGAAGCTGGACAGTGGCCTCACTGATATTTGAAGGTTCAGAAGGGCCATTCCAGCACCTGCCAACATCATCAAACGTTCTATAGTAGTTTTCCAGAGTAGATGCGCTGTAGCTCAGCTGTTTATCAAGGTTGGACAATAGAGAATTCTCGTTTGAAGGCTCTTGTCTGTCTTGTCTGCAATCAAGATGCGGACACTCATCTTGTTTCCCAGGCTTTACTAAGGAAACTTGACTCTGAAAAGGGGCCCCATCACTTAAATATGGAGGAATAGTGGCCCATCTAGGACTCTGGTTAGGTGATTGGTTACTTGAAGGTTTAGAAACCTTAGCAGTTTGCTGCTTACCTATATCCATAAAATTTCTCGAGATCTTCAGACTCACAGAGCACCTCTCCACTGTTTGGTAACTATGCTCACTGAGATCACTCACATTTTCAGGAGTGAAACAGCCAATGGATCCATTTGAAGTTAGCCGACTTAGCTTTCCAGAGTGATCACAAGTTTGTTGGCTCTGCTCTTCCCTGTTTGCATGCTTAGATAGAAGTCCCTTTTCTGCTTGGTCATGTAAACTTCTCCAAGGGGCAGACTGGACCTCATGTTGCTCCCAAACTGATTCTTGCATCTCAACCTTTTGATGGTTCACCAGGCACTGAGCGGATTTACTCCTGCCTAACTGGGTACCTGTCCCAGACTCCACTGTAAGTATGGGCGAGGAAGCACGGTCAATGAAACACACTTGTTTGGGACACGTTTTCTGATGAGCACCAAGACATTGAGACCCATCCCTCAAGGAGGTCTGGTTTCCCTGGCTGGCTGCATTTGAGGAACTGCTGTTGACCCTCGAGATTCCAATATTGGTAGAGAACACCTGTTCAGGTATGTGCCTGGGAGACAATTTGAGGGAACTGTCATGATTAGAGCAGCTGTAACACTGCACATTTGTCACTAAGGAAGGTGTGGAGGCCCGAACTGTCTGAGAAGCAGATTCCATTGAGGCGTGAGTCCACTCAGCTCCACCAGAGTTATTTTGCCAGAGATTGGGCATACTCTGCATCTTTTCACCTGTCCTTCCATACTTTGCTCTGTCCTGCACATTAAGTATAATATCCTCCTGATCTTGTGATACACTAAGCACATCTGAACCAATTACTTTCACAATCACGTTGACTTCATGAGGTTTGGCCTTCTCAATTATTTGTTTTTTACTGATGTCCCTGTAACCTCCAAGCACAGGAAACCCTTCAGTTTGGATCCCAATGTCCACAACGGTTTGGGTTGAACAATCCCTCTTTCCAGATCCAGCGAAAAGTGGATGTGCCACAACATTACCGTGCCGATCAGTTTTGGGAAGGGATTCTTGGGCTCTGATGCACTGTATGTTCCCCAGCAGATCAGATGTATTGTAGATCAGCTCAGAGAGATGAAGGGACATATTCTGAAGGCTTGCCCACGTGGTAGGCACTCCAGTTCCAGTGGTATCCATCCTGGTCATTGGTACCTGGGTACTACTCCGCTTGTGACGATTCTTCTTTTTCTGCCTGCTATCCACTATGTTGTCTGTGTACTTTGGTCACAGGCTAACATGGAATAGTCTTTGAGTGGACCAGCTACAGACTCCTGCTCAGAGGAGTAAACTAACATTATTTCATCCACTTGACCTGAGCTGTTGCCAAGATCACCAGAGACAACATTTCTGTAAGAATCACACCTTCTTGGGTTCTGTACACTGTCTGGGTAGGACATGTAGTGGCACGATTGGAGCTCTGAAGAGTCCTGCTCCTTGAAATCTTCAAAACTGCTGGAGAGTTCTTTCTTGTTAGCATAGGCACTCAGATGAGATTGAAAGGGGGAGTTTTGATCGTTTAATCCATTATCAACGCTGTGACACCTGGTGACTTGGCTTTTATGATCGTCCAGCAGAGATCCTTTGCAGGAGATGTCAGTGGCACTTCCAAAAACCTGGTTTTTATAGGTCCCTTTGCTTGACTCTGTCTCTTGCCAAGAATGGAAAAAGGGGTTGATATCACTGGAAGCAAAGTGCATTGCTGCATCCTTTTTAGGCAATGTCTGACTCTCTTGTTGCAGGACCTTCTCTTGCTTAGCAACACTTAGATCATGCTGCTTAAGGCAAGGTTTTAGTGTTTCATGGGAGCCCTTTTTTAAGCTTTTAGGTGCACATGTACTAGTTTCACTGTGGGGAATTGACTTTTTTTCTACATGTGACACTATGTGAGGTTTTACTGGCCTCATGTTGGAGTTAGGTTGCCTCTGGCACCTGCTGCCCCCATTTCTGGGTTTATCATCAAGTTCATCACTAGTCCTAGTTACTGCAGATGTTACGCCTTGGCCTTTGGTGAAACCACTGCATGCCTTACGGCTGTCAACAAGCGTCTCCAGCTTTAAAGGGTGTTTGAGCTTCAGACCTACTTTGTATCCTGCCAGGATACACTCTAGATATAGTCTTTTCTTCTGGAGATGAGTCCAGCATAGATTCAGTTGATGACGTGGATGGTGCCCTTGGATTTACCCTTCTAAACCGCTTTTGCTTCCCCCTTTGGTGATCAGCATTACTTACAGCATTATTGCTACACTGTGGGCGTCCCGCGTGATCAGACTTTAACATCTCTCTGTCTCCAAAACCATTAACTCTCGACTCTAAACAGTGGCCGTCCTGTTTCATTTGAGATGGTAAATGAGATGAAATGGAGGCATCACTGTTTTTAAATTCAAGTCCTACATTTACAAGGCAACTGGTCTCAGTCACTGTTGTTTCTTTGATTCCTTTAAGTAACAGCTTCTTTATGATTTCAGTACTTTCATGTTGTGCATAGCTTGGGCTGGATGATTCTCTTTTAGCTTCTTGGAAGCTGTGTGCTATCTCTTGTGACTCATTGGTTTGGCGTGTGGAAGTACAGTTCTCACTACACTGGGTTTTAGACCCTTTTTCAACTTGATCATCAATGCTTTCCAAACAGTTTTCTGAAGAGGATGGACTGAAATTCTTGGTTACATTATAAATGGATGAAGCACCTTTGATTCTGTTAGATTGACTGTTTCTCAAATGTTGTGATACACTGTCGGATTGTATCTCAGGGGACGATTTAACGGATGCTGAGCCAATCTTCTCAGTTGGCTTTGCAATTTCCTCAAATCTTGCCTGCTGAAAACAAGAAACTCCATCAGATTCACACGCATTGCTGTTGTAGTGGGCACCATATGGTGTGACAACATTAGTGGACTTCATATCAGGAATTTCAGTCATGACCTTGTATTGATGACGTGCCTCATATTCAAGGAAAAAGTCTTTAGCAGAACACAAATAGCCTTCGAGATCATTTTGGAGAGGATGCTCACAGTCAGCCTTTTGGCTCCACAGTGTTCAATGTGCATGTTGCATTGATTTTGTCTTCATGCTCTGAATTAGAGCTGGAAAATTTACTTGACGTGTCAGAGTTCAGTTTTTGTTCCACCTTAACAATAAAATCAGGAACTCCAGCTTGGGGTTTAAGGATTTCTTCCAGTTTGTCCTGGGAGGAATTCTCAACTGAACCAGTCCATCTGGACATCCGTACATCAAAGTAATCCTCACTGCCCAATCCATGAAGTTCACTGTGGTTTGTTTTAGGACAAGATTGTCTCAGCTGTGCACTGGTCTCAAAGCCTTCTGAAGGTGGGAAAACTATATTTCCTTTCTCTTCCCTCATCTGAGAAACAAACCCCATTGTGGGTGAGGGGCAAACATTTTCTAAATAATTTCCATCTGGTTGCAGTGCAGGCATACCTATGTGTGCTAGGCTAACTTCTCTAAGCTGCATATTACTCCTTGATTTATAATCATGAGAGTCATCAGAAAGGTATGGAGAAGAACATATTTTACTTCCTTTAGTCTTCTGCTCCACTACTTGTTTGCTGTTGATGTCTGGCCTTTCATCCTTCCCTGGAATTGCAGTCAAGTCCCTCCTGAATGCACAGGACTGATCTATACTTGTTGCACCTTCAGTTTTGTATCCAGGGGTATTAATGGCTATAGGATATTTAGTTCCATTATTTTCCAAGATCCTTTCTTCAACCATAATTTCATGTCGGTTGGGGTTTGATGCAGGAGAAACGTTCTCTCTCAGTTGGTTGTTCGGTGTATCTGTATACATGTACAATCATCAATGCTTGTCGCGTTTGATGTGTTAGATGCATTTGTCTGGAGTCTTTTAGCTCAAGGTTCATAGGTAAACTGCCATAGGCTAGCATTTGAGCATCTCCATGTTCTTCTGTTGCAGGTTCAGATGTATTTGAGCTAATTTTACCACTGCTGCCAATCTGAACATAATTTATTTTGTCAAATGACTGCACATTTATGTCTTTGCCTCTCATCTTCTGGCCCTCATAGCTTGAAGTTCCATTCTTCTCTGAGGGACTTGATTCCATTGCTTTGGGTAACAACACCGTAAAATTCTTGGAAAGTAATGTAAGGGCATTAGCACTGTGCTGTTCAGGATCAAAGTTAGCCATATCGCCCTGACACAGTCATCCTGGAGGGATTTGATCTCGATGAAAGGTGGAAGTACTGGGGACATTGAGCTCTCAGAAAAAAGTGCTCCAGAATTCTGGAGATGGTCTCTGAGGTCCTTTACTTCCGAGGCATCACTCATCTCAGGAAGACTTGAAAGATTTCCCTGAACATGAGGTCTGATGACCCTGGATAAGGCACATGGGTTTGATTCCTCAAATTCACCTTTATCCCAGTGCACAGTCAACAACATAAATGCAGTGGTCTCTTCATCACCAGCACCTACATCTTCCTGACCTTCTTTCAAAGATGCCTTCATGTGCTTTTGCACAACTTTAGAGATCTCCTGGTCAATTGGACTACGTTCGTTTTCTCTACTCTTTTCTTCTACATAAGTTTCCAGGCCTTTATTTGTTGCTTGAAAACAATTTGTTTTATCACAGATCTCAGCCACATTATTTTGGCTTGTAGATAACCCTAAGTCCTTATCGGCTTGTGCACTCTTTTCTGTGTAACAAAGAAAAGATGAACTGTTTGATAAATCAAATGTTGCAGGAGATTTTTTAAACTTGGCCTCTCTGGTGTGGTTACAGTCACATTCCTCATTATTTCTCATACTCCCCTCAGAGTCCCCAGGTGCAGCTGTAGTTATATTCTTTTCTGCTGTACATATTTTCTTTGGGATTCTGGGCAGTTTCTCTTTGCCTCTATGCCTTCTGAGTTTTTCAATTTTTCTTGAATCATTTCCTCTACAAGACACCTTGAATGATTCATATGTGGTAGGTATGGCACTGTGGATTACACCTTTCTTTAAGTGCACAGCCATTTTTTCAGGCTTGTATTGCTTATTCATCTTTTTCTCTAAACAGTCTTTGGTCTCTTCAGTTTCACAGTCCTCCCACTCTTCCTCATCAAACATCTCTTCATCACCCTCTGATTTGTCCAGATCCATTTCACAAGACATATTGTCAACAACTTCAAAATCCACCTTCTCATTCACTGCTTCTCCTTCAACTTTGGAAATGGGCGATACTTTGGCTTCTTCCACATCTATAGAGGGGTTATGGATTTCAAAAGATTCACTTTGAGCCACTCTGAAAGCTTCCTTCTCTTTGGATTCAGAGAATACTCCATTTTTCTTTTCGCCCTCAACAATTTCTCCTGAATCAATGGAACATCTATTATTTCTTGACATGGTCGCGATTTGCTCCTTCGCACTATGATCAGTACTTGAAGAGTGTTTGTTTGTACTCATCTTTAAGACATTCTCTGGGATATAGCTGATCACAGCCTCCTTCACTTGACACATGTCCTGAGAAGCTGTCTGAGAATGCAAAATAGTAGTGCACACAGAAATGTTTTGATTACTTTCTAATTGAAAATGATCTGTTTTGCAGACTATTCCAGAAGTGATCAGACTGTCACTGTTCATTATGCTCTGGCCTTCAGCTTTTATTCCATTCTGCATATCTTTTCTGTCCTGGCAATCAACATGCTGCAATGGATTTGACAATTCTGAAATGTCGGCCTCGACGGTCTGAATTTTTATCTTATCAGAGGTATTTTTAGTATCAGGATGGTCATTTTGATGTGTGCAACCCACTGCTGATTCCTCCATGAAGCTCACTTGAACCATTTCACTACAGGGGAGTCTTATAGTGTACGATGTACGATTGATCCTTCATTAAAGTTACATTGAGGTTCTGGGGGACAAGATGAGGGTGTGCCTTCTTCATCAATCCTGCATGATGTGTTCATATCAAATTCTGAAAGGTTTACTGAAAGAAGTTCAGCAGTACCAACATCACCGTTTGCAAGAAACAGATTTTCGATTATGTTTTCACCTTGTACTGTGCATTCAGAAGATGAGTGGTCATCTTTTGATGAAACGTCTGTGACATTGCTGTTTATCTCTTCTACCATAGATGAGGCAGATTCACTTGCACCCACTTGAAGCTGTTCTGACATAGATCTAATCATCAGTTTCTCAGACTTATGTGATGTCACAGGCTCATTGTCTGGTTCGAGATTTTGGCATATTATGGTTGGGGTTGGAGGACTTTTACAAGCAGAGAAAAAATAGCTTCAGTTTTGCAAAGACTTCCATCAAAGGGCATATTTTCAGTTTGATCGTTCCCACATCTTTTGGGACAGTCGGATGTTTCCATACTTGCACCTGCTTCTCCCTCATTTCCCTTGCCTGATAGGTTCATTGAGCATCCTTCAAAATGGCTGACTTCAGAGAATATGGGCCTTGGAACAGGCTCTGTAATGGTGTCCAGTGATGCTAGCATAGTCTCATCTCCAAGCATTATCGGTAACACAGAAGAGCTGGAGCTAGTCTCTGAATCCCAATATTTTTGTCGCTTTACAGTTGTGTTTTCACCTTCTGTGCAGTCAGTGTTGGACCAGTCTTGGCTTTCAGAGCTCCTCAAGCTATCTGAGAGGTCCATGCTACTTTGAGTGTTGCTACTGCCTTCTGCTGGATTGTACAGTGTCCGTTGGACTGTGGCAGTTGAGGCTCTGCAAATTCTGGGACTGTCTGTTTCTGTGGAGGACCATGCATCGGTTGACACCAGCGAATTCTCTTGCTCTCTAATACTGGAAGCTGAAAATGGACGAGGAATGCCGTCTGTCACAAGAGGACCACCAGCTGACTCTTCACTGATCAGATGCGCGTCTCTCTAGACACGACTGTCCACTTTGGCGGTCGAACAGCCTCCTTCACCGCTTCCGGTTTATGTGCTACATTTGGCTGGGACACACCACAGAGTCCCCAGTATGCCTCTGCTGGCATGTCATCAGAGGTGCAGGAATCAAGAGAGGAGAGCATTTCCACGACTTCTTTGCCAGCTGACTGCCTGCTGAAGACCCTCCTCTCTTTGCCAGAAGGAATGCAGTGACGAGTCGAGGCTAGTTGATGGCACGCCTCTGTTGACTTGGAAACGGGCCTCATAGTGGCGTTCTTCTTGCTGCTCTCCATCACCAGTGAATCTTGAGACATCTGGCTGTCCACACTTTCTGCTTCACTCTTTCCATCGCATTCGCTCATTTCAGAGTCCTCTTGCTTCAGCTGCTCAGCCAGGGCTGTAGCATAGGCAGAAGAGAGGGAGTCCAGAGAGTACAAGCTGTCACAGTCTGAGGAACCATCTCCTTGCTCTTCCTGCATGTTCTCTGTCCAGCCTGCCAGCTTCCACTGCCTACTCGCGGGTTTTTCAGATGCCTTACCCAAGACCTCTGCACTGTTCCAGCGCCTTTGCCTCGTCTCTTTAGATGATGTCGGCCGCTTCAAGTCCTCACAAGACACTGCCATTTTTATCGAGTGTTCTTCTGCCACCTTTTTTCCTTCTGCTCTGAATTTTCTTGCGATCTGTTTGCAGTCTTGCTGAGGGACTTGGTACCTCTGCGGTTAAATCCAGACGGAGGTTTTCGAAACACCCTTGACAGCGCAGTCCGGATTCCCGGGCCGACAGAACGGGAGAATGCTTTCCGGATTCTCTCCAGGCTCTTGTTACCCTGGGAGGGGCTTTTGACACCCTTGGGCGGGTTAGGGCCACCGGACTTCACTGACATTGACACACTCTTTTTTGTGACTTTACTGCATTGCTCTGAAGCATCAATGCTTGACTGGGAAGCTTCCCCATGACTTCCAATAGATCCATTTTTTGAGAGTGAAGATCTCCTTTCTGCCCTGTTCATTACAACAGGAACATGCCTCATGGATGCATTCAGCCTTTCTGGAAAGCTTGTTTGACAGTCCAAACTTCGGCTAAATTCTGAGGGCATGGTGTTGGCTCGACTTCTTGTCCTCTGGATGGAAGACACTCATCTGACACCCATTTTCGAGGGTCTGAAGACCTCCAAAGTGCCGGGGAAAATTCTGATGACTTGTTTCTTCTAAGAAAATGACTGTGGAAAAACAGTAGATGAATGAATAAATAAGACAAAATTTGGAGGAGTTTTAATAACTGAAGGATACACGTAGCTAACCATTTACAAAGATTTCAGCACGAGTTCAAGTGCATTTCCATGTACTTTTATTTATTTAAACATTAACGTTGTCAGAAATTTAAAAAACACAGTTCCTGTCAGATTATCATTTGTACTTGTTCAGTCAATTATGATGAGAGGCTTGGTCAAAGGACACAGCAGACTGTGCGTACCAGGCATATGGACACTGACCTGAAGCTGGGGGTGTGTTGGGGGTACAGGCGGGACAGGATGTCCGCGGAGAAGGAGTGCCTGCGGAGGACGCGCGGAGGCCCTCTCGCCCTGGACAGGTAGCCCAGCTCAGGCGACGTCGGGCTGTCCTGCCCCGGGGGAAGGGCGCTCTCCAGCCGCTGCAGTTCCCTCTTGGCCTCCAGCAGGTGGCGCTTCTGAGCGATCCGCTCCAGCTGGTAGTGCAGGCGTTTGCGGCGCACCCGGTTCTCGGCGCGGCGCAAGGCGTGGTGTCGCAGCAGCTCCTCCTGCACCACCCTCTTCCTGTCTCCGATCGTCGCCGACGGGGGCGTTGCGACGGGACCGCCCCCGCCCTCCATGGCCTCGGAGGCCACGCCCTCTGGGCGGGGCGAGGACACCGGGTCCGTCTGCACCCCGAGCTCCTGCTTCCCCTTCTCTTCACTGGCGGCCAGACGCTGCTTTTCCTGCAATATCCACTGTTGGACTGTAGATGTAGAGTCACACACACACACACACACACACACACACACACACAGTGTTACTCCTTATGTACCCATGCATGTAAATATGCATCTTGAGCATGCACTTCAAAGTAATAAAAATAAAAAAAATAGGCTGGGTTAAAAAAAATTCGCCATCAATCAGCAACTGAGAAGGCCCAGTGCCCACATGTCAATGACATTCCCGTGGGCCAATCAGAGCACACGACGGAGCACGAGTCACGTGCATAACGCAGCTTTACAAATCGTCCGTGAGGCGGGACCGCACTCACTCTCTCTGTGCTGCTGTCTGAGGTGCGCCTGCTCGCTCTCCAGCTCCAGCTCCGCCCGCCGCTGCTCCGCCTGGATCTCCTCCCGCAGGCACTCGACGTAGCGCTGCTGCTCCTCCACCCGCTGCCTGGGGGGGTGTGCCGCCGATGCCCCGCTGCCGTCGCCCCCGCCCCCACCCTCCTCCCAGCACCTGTCCCCCTCTGGCCTGCACACGCAACGGATACACAGAGGCCCAACATACATGTAAAAATCAGGCCAAAAACAGGACCAGTGCACAAAACACATCCTCTTCAACAACTAGACCAGAAACCCAGACATTCGCAGTCACATGAACAGCGAGGAAAAGAACTTAACATACAGAAATCTCACTTTTCTCAATCTAGCATATCTGTCAGATCAAGGAACATGCAGAATCACAAACATCTAACCGTGACCTTCTTTTTTTGTTGTTGTTGTTGCCATTACCTCAGAACAGTGAAATGAACGCATCCAGGACAAATGCTGAACTTTAAAATCCCCAAGAACACAGACAGACGGACAGACAGACGGACAGAAGGCTCTGAAGAAGAAAAGCTTTCTGAGTGCCAAAGTCAAGCTCAAGGCAGCGTCCTTACTGTATCCGAGCAACAGAGAAGCAGAGCCAATAGACAGCGTGCTGGGACACTTCTCAGGGACTCTTAGCTGGAGCTTGTTATATACAGTTGAGTAGGGGCTGTGTGTGTGTGTGTGTGTGTGTGTGTGAGAGAGAGAGAGTATGTGTGTGTGTGTGTGTTTCAGCTCTAGGGCTTGGTGCCTAGCAATACATCCAGCACAAACTTTGTCTCCCAGCCTGTGTAATGTGGCCCATTGTGAAATCAAATATAACCTTGTGTGTCTGTGGTCTGTGTATGTTGTTTACTGTAATATAGAGCATATGGGTGACCCTCTGTGTTTGTTTACCATCGCTGGCTGCTTCACTGTTTGTCCATTGGACCTATTCCAGTGCAGATTTACAGTGTCTTTTTGCTGCGCTGAATGCATTCTTACCTGCCACTGGAGGCGAGGGGACTCAGGTCAGTGGAGCAGCAGTCCAGGGTACCTTCACTCTCCTATACGGGGGGTCAGAAATACATTTTACCGGCATAAGACCGGGCCACAGAATGCCAAATTATTTTTATTTGTGCTCATATTAAAAACTATCAACAATGTAATGCAATGGCAACAAATGCAGCCAAATGCAACAGAAAGAAATGGCGAATGATAAAAAAATAAATAAATAATTTTAAAACCACATTTGCACGACACACAGAGGAGTTTGTAAACTCGGCGCCTGGGTGACCGTAACCATGGAGACCAGGTCGCGCATGTCGGCGCTCACCCTTCTCCGCTCCCTCAGGATGGCCGCCTCCGCCGGGTGGTTGAACCGAAACTTGTGCGCCCCGCCCAGCGCTATCACCGCCCCTGCAGGGGTGACACACACACCTGGAGCGTCAGCGTGGGGTTACCTCACAAACCACTGCCACTGCGTGCTGTTTGGCTCTGTCTTGTGCTCTCTTACGTGAGGTCCTTCACCTTTATTTATGAGAGCTCTTACATAATCTGTCCTTATCCCATTAAACTGCAGCGACGGAGCTTGCACTGCGTGCGTATGAGTGCGAGTGTGAGAGGGAATGGGTATGTGTACGAGTGCGTGGGCCTGTTTATGTGCACGTGTGCAAGGTGATGCATTTATGCAAGCGTGTTGTTTGTTGTGGTAGAGTATGTGTACTACGTGCTATGCAATGTGTGCAAGCATGTGTGTGATGTGTGTGTGTGTGTGTGAGAGTGAGTGAGTGAGTGTGTATACGTGTGTGTGTGAGTGAGTGTGAGTGAGTGAGTGTGTGTGTGTGTGCACATGCGTGTGGGAGCATGCGGTCACCTTGAGCCAGTCGGCACGGTTCGGTCACCTCCCGCTCGTTGACCGTGCAGACGCTGCCAGGCACGGGTCTCAGGGTCACGGTGCCCTGCTGGTTCACAATCTCACAGCTCGACTCCCCCTGCAGGACTGGCATGCAACAACAGCTACAATAACTACACGCAGAAACTTTATATACACACACCAGAGGTGGGAAGTCCAGGGGTCAGAAAGTAAAAGTCCTGCCATGTGCTCCTTCCATCCATGAACTCCTGCTGGGCCAGCTGAATTCACTTCATTAGTTCTAACTCCAGGCTGAAGAATTGTGCTAATTAGCAAATCCAGGTGATTGGAACAAAATACTGGGGAGGACTTTTACTTCTGATCCTGGAATTTTTCACCTCTGACATACACAAATGCATCAGAATTGGATTATACTACTCATGAACACAAGCCATGCAAGGCATACTATTCATGACCTTTTTTATTTTGTGTAATTTGTGTATGCTCCAAACTCAGGTTATAGCAGAGCCCAAAGAAGATGTAAAAACGATGAAACAAGTAACTGGAATGAGGGGTCAGTACCAACCTATTTGGGATTGGTCGTGTGGTCCGATCACGGTCACCCCTTCCTGCGAGAAAGACAGCACAGAGACGCATTAGAGAACTGCGGAGAAGCCTCACAGATACTGGAGCGAGCAAAACAGGTTTCATCAGATGAGCCCTGATCATAAAATGAGCATTTTCACATTTTCACACAAAGTCCTGGCTTCATTGACCACCCCCCGCCCCCCCCCACCCTACCCCCCCCCCCCAAACGTGCTGGACTGCAGATGCACCTGCTCACTGCATCTCTTTAAGGATAAATGCGCTGGTTGTGCATAGCTGCTGATGAGGTGTCAGAACAAACTCACCCCCCCCCCCCCCCCCCCCGGGGTTAAGCTGTTGTGTCAGACTGCTAGAAATGCAGGAATTCCAGTTTGCAGCTATTGTTACCTTCTTAGCAATCCCTTTGACCAATGAGGCCATCTCTTATGCCAAACAACAATGAACTACACACCTCTCAGTTCAAGGACCTCTTATGAAAGTAGAATACACAGCACTATATTGAAACAGAATGTTTTGTCAAGATCAGAGAGGATATTGCAAAGCTTCACAATATATGGCCAAATATACAAATTACTGTCACCTTCAGATATAGCAACATATTTACTAAAATATATTACTGTGAAATATATTTTACATCTTGTATATTTACAATGCATTGCAGTACAACCACTTCCATGAGGCAGTCTTAAAATCTGCTTTATTAAATCCGAAATTATAAAACAGAAAAAAAGATAGAAGAGTAGGAAGAACAGAGACATGCTCTAAATGTGAGAGGAAGTGAAGATTTACTTCCTGTTCACACGCCTTTACCTGTGTGCATCACATCTGAACAGTTTTTGCAGACAGTTACAGGTTGTAGAAAGAGAAAAAGAAGACAGGAAGGAAGGATCTAGTAGAGAGAGGAGAGAGAGACAGTGTTCCAGTTAGTGACAAGACGCTGAGAACTCCACACCATGACCACAGTAGCACAGAAGGAGAGAATTTGGTTTTTATAAATACCTCAACTGAAGAGGGACATGTGAGGGACAAGCATGCTCATGTCACAAAAAAACATTTTTTAAAAACCCAACAGGGCATTCCCTCATGTGCTGTAAGACTGATGGGGCGACATAGCTCAGGAGGTAAGACCGATTGTCTGGCAGTCGGAGGGTTGCCGGTTCAAACCCCGCCCTGGGCATGTCGAAGTGTCCTTGAGCAAGACACCTAACCCCTAACCCCTAACTGCTCTGGCGAATGAGAGGCATCAATTGTAAAGCGCTTTGGATAAAAGCGCTATATAAATGCAGTCCATTTACAAATCTACATTTTATGTAGGTCTTTGTAAGATCATGGTTGAGGTCGTCTTAACATTGTAATTTGCAGGTGAAATTCCAGGTCCAGAAGAAGCATCAAAAGCAGGAGATGCAGGTGAAAGTCCAGGTGCTATGAGCATTTTTCCTGCCCTGCTGCTGTTCAAAATCAAACGGCAGCCCCTAAGCATAGGCTTGACCCGTTGAAGAGTAGGTTTATTTTACCGTTTTTTTCCAGTGTCAGTGTCAGTGTTCTATAACTTCACTGCTTTCAGCTACCAGTAGCGATTGTTACATCAGCATTAGAATGTTTGGTTAAGAACACTCTAATCACATATTTGTGATCTCACACTTAAATGCACACTATGGGCTGGCACTGAACTGTGTGGGGGGGGGGGGGGGGGGGTGGGTCTAACGGTGCATCTGGGACCCTGTTCTGTCACCATGCGTTTCCGCAACACTGATATGGGACGACAGACATTGCGTTCGCGCCCTGCATTACCCTGAGGTGGTAGAAGGTGACCCCCGTGCTCAGGACGTCCCGGTCGAGGGCGATGAGGTGGGGCAGGAGGGAGCGGATCAGGAAGCCCGCCCGGTCGCGGTTGATGTCCACGCTGTACTGCTCCAGCACTTCCTTCTGGTCCCGCCACCGGTCCGACCAGTCTTTAGTCAGCTGCTCGACCTGGGGGGGGGGGGGGGGGGCAACAGGACAATTCAGGCTAGAATGCTGATTGGCCGGTTCCACCAGGGCGAAGCCTGGCACTGTGTTTTAACTGGGTTTTAAAGAGGGCTCTACAGCTCTACATTTGCTCCTGAACACTGATGTGTGCTCACTGGGAAAGTAACTTAGGAGCACAACTGCAAAGTTCCTGGGGTGCTACGTAAGAGTGGTGCTTTGCATCAATGACACTGTGTGTCCACACATGTACTCCTGGGGAAAAAAAACGTTAGCGTAGCGCGCTGCCTCACCTTCAGCTCGTTCTGCAGCACCAGGTCAGAGATGCTTCCATCCCGCTCGTCACTCAAAGAAGGACTGGGGTTCCGCTGCTGTGGGCGGGGGCAGAGAGGAAGGGGTCGGAGGTCAACCGAGGTCAGGTTTTTACAGGAGGAATGCACTGCAGCAGTGCTAGGCAACGTTGGTCCTGGAGTGCCACAGATGGTCCACCCACATCTATGACTACATGACTGGATTTATTTTAATTAAATCAGGTTTAATGAATGCAGGTGACCAGATGCTGGAGGCCCTCAGTGTTTCATCATTATGAATATTCAGCCACAGACTCTTAATCATCAATCATACTCTTGTGATCCAGCTCAGATGGAACAAAAGCCCAAAACCAGGACCAGGATTGCCTGCCTCACCCCCCCCCCCACCCACACACACACACACACACCAGCCTATGCATATCCTCTGTGCGTTTACAGCCGTTTCCTAAGCTAATATCCAACTCTGTTGTGCAGTTACCACAAAATGGCTGGAGGTGGCTGAGGTGAGGTTCCCTCTTCACTGAAAGGTGCTTTCAGATCTTGAGTTGAAAGGTGCTATATTACTTCAACCCCTTATTACACATTTATTAATACTGTTATTACAATTATTACAAATAGTGGTTGTCAGTGGGAAACAACAGCCAGTGTCCCACTTTATGTCTATCTTGGCTAACTGTGTAAATGTAAGAACGCTGCCAGCCCCAGTGTACAGGAGACTACAGCAATCACTTAATAAAGCACAGGGGGGAATGGGGCACTGAACAGACAGCAGCTCTCTGTAGTGTGAGCCTGTATTCACAATCGAACCAGATTCAGTTTAGCAGCAGCGTGCTGTGTGACAGCAGCAGTGACCCCCCAAACTCCCGCCCCCCACCAACCCTCCCCAAACCCCCCCTTCGGCGATCAGTACCATCTCGTAGCTCAGCAGCATGCTCTTCAGCCGGTCGATCTCCTCCCGCAGTTCCCTGATCAGCCTCACACTGGCGTCCTACGGAGGAGAAGGAAAAGGAGGAGGAGGAGAAGGATGCATTACTAAATATCTCAACTTAGAAGCACTAGCGCTCCTGGCAAAAAATGTCAGCGTAGAGCCCTGCGTACTGAACCCTAAAACGGCCCACTGTCCAGCCGCCCAGAGGGATTTGGACTACAAACACGGCCATCTTTATTCACGCCTCAGTCAGCTCAAAGCTGAGCGGTAAACCTGCGCCGCCTCACACACACCTCGTTGACGCGGGGCTTGTTGACGATGTTCCGGGCGTGCGCCGCGTAGCGTAGCGTGCTCAGCGTCTCGTTGTAGCTGCTGCAGGAGGGGGACACGGCTGCGGGGGAGAGAGAGAGAGAGAAAGAGTGAGGGAGAGAGAGAGAGAGAGGGAGAGAGAGAGAGAGAGAAAGAAGAGATAGAGAGAGTGAAAGAGAGAGAGAGAGAGAAGAGAAAGAGAGAGAGAGAGATAGAGAGAGAGGGAAAGGGCCGTTAGCAGTTAGCACTTAGCGGTTAGCATCGGCAGTAAGAGCAGATAATCTTCAGCCTCGGCGTTTGGTGGGGGGGGGGCACTCACTGGCGATCATGATGGTCCTGGAGTTGCCCCCGAGGCTGTCCTTCAGCAGCCAGGTGAGGACGGAGTCCCTGTAGGGGATGAAGCAGTGGCGTCGCGCCCCCCCGGACAGCGAGCTGGACAGGCTGCCCGCCGTGCTGCCCTCCCCCTCGCTCGCCACGCTGTTGATGCTCTGGCAGCTGCTGAACATCTGGGAGTTCTGGGCTGCGCGGACCGGGCCGACGGGAACCAGCCAAACAGAGAGAGAGCGGGAGTCAGGCCGCGCGCGGTAAAACAAACCCAGGGAATCAGCTCAACCTGCTCTTCTACCCGCCCGTTCCTCTTTCAAAACAAAGACACTGGGAAGCAGGTTCTCTGCTTTTAGCAACAAAACAGGTTCTGGGCTTTTGTTGACCATGCAAACCCTGCCTTTCAAAACAAATGTTGACTTTTTCCAGACTTTTTTTTAAGAAGGAGGTTTCAGAACAGAGGGAAATGCACAGCTTAAGCGGACAGTGTGTGACAAACACAATTAAATCAGTCGCTAAACTGTCACTAGATCGTTCGATGTGTCTCCATTAGCCAGTGCTTACCAAAAGGCTAACGGCCAAAATGTCAACATCTGTTTACAAAGGATGGTTTGTTTGACCAAGAAAAGCCCAGAACCTGTTTTCCTGCTCCTTATCTCTTCTGGATCCATTTGCTTTACTAGGTAAACAGCACACTTCGCCTACGTTTTCTTCTTTTTTGAAAAGCAGACAAAGCTTTAAACTTTCAGAAATGACAGACCTCCACCCCCCCCCCCCCCCCCCCCCCCCCCCCCCCCACACACACCCAGGGCAGAGATGACGATGCCCCACCCCCCCACCCCCCCCTGCCCCCCCCCCCCCCCCCCCCCCACACACACACACAACCAGGTCAGAGAAGACGATGCCCCCCCCTCCCCCCCCCTACACACACCCAGAGCGGAGATGACGATGCCCAGGGTCACCAGGGACTTGTTGATGTTGGAGCCCTCAGTGATCCGGTCCCGGCAGTAATTTGGGTCCGCCCTCTCGCTGCAGGACACAAGGACCGCCGTTAGCATGCCAATCAGTACCGAGCAACAATTTTAAAAAAGGCAAATCTAAGATCAGGGGACATATTTAATTAAGATATTAGCACATGAGAAAGGTTAAGGCTGGCCAGCCCTGTTCCTGGAGATCAACAGTCCAGTAGGTTTTCACTCCAATCCTAATGCGACACAGCTGATTCTACTAATTAGCAGCTCAACAAGCCCTCTAGCTGTTGAATGAGATGTGCTTTGTCAGGGTTGGAGTGAAAAAGCTGAATGACCTGCAGGATGGTAGATCTCCAGGAGCAGGGTTGGGCAGCCCTGGGTTAAGGTTAAAATCTGTCTTCAGATGTTAAAATCTGAATGGGACTGAAGTGAAACCTCCACCAGTTTTGCAGTGATTGTGCACAACCACTAGAGGGCAACCTGGGATTGCATAAAAGTGCAGCCTGCTCCAAAGACGATTTAAAACCCCATCCACACATTACTCCACGTGGTGTGTGGTTGTGGGGAGCAGGCTGTATTTCAGTCCACGTAAACAGAGAGGAAGAACCTCGTGCTTTGTGAGCCTCACCTGCCAGCCAAGTCCACCAGGTTGATCTTGCTGACGATTTCAGAGGGAAGGTTGTTCTCGAGAATAGCCTGCAGAGGAAAATATACAAATTATACAAATGAATTATAATTTAAAATGATAATAAATTAGACTGTAAAAATATAACTGCTAAGCCAACACAAGCCAAAGGCTGGAGGAACATCACAGTTAAAAATAACCTGCACTGCAGCGGAACAAAATCAATGATCACAGGTTAATTAACGCGGGCCCTGCAGAAGCTCTAATTGGAATTTGGACGGAAAGTTGGACGGTTGGCCTGATTGACAGCGCCCTGCAGAAGCTCTAATTGGACGGTTGGCCTGACCTGCGTGTACTGGATGCTGAAGATGGCGTGGGAGCGGCTGCTGGCGTCGTGGATGTGCGTGGCGGCCGTGATGCGTTTGGAGATGCCCTCCTCCAGGAGGTCCACTGCCTGCTGGTAGTCCGACACCACGTGCTGCGACAGGCCTGGGCAGGGGACGGACGGACGGACAGACGGACAGACGGACAGAGACAGAGGAACAGCGTGAGAAACTGCCATCGATAACTAGATTGAGGCGTGAACAGCAGCAGGTGGTGAGCCGCAGCAGTGCACTCTGGGTACTTCCAGGGACAGCTTGAGAAATTGCCGCTGACAGGATCAAGCCATTGCCTTTTCCGATCTGACAGGCAGTGAGTCTCTGAGCGGGGGGGGGGGGGGGGTGGTAAGGGGGGGGTGAAGGCGGCCTGTCGGTGCCTGTTGTTTACCAGGTACAGGAGGTCCCTAAGGCACGCTCGGTCCTGGGAGAGCGTTCTGAGAACGCAGGACGCGGCGCTTCTCTGTACTGAGCGCGCTCAGTGAGTCACACGGAGGATCGCTCGCTCCGCAGCCCCGTCGCACCGTCAGAGCGACCCGTCCCAACACGGCCCATCTCGCCACGGGGTGCAGAACCAGGCCCCCAGCCGTCAGTCCCCCCACCCCCCTTTTGCTCTTTCACAAGACTCTCATCTCTGCAACACTCCGGACAATCCGCCCTGCGGAGAAGCCAAGGGACGCTGATTTCCTAAAATCAGAATCTCTAAGCGCTAAATGTTCACAGGGTTCTTGGGCCAGAATCTCTAAGCGCTAAATGTTCACAGGGTTCCTGAGCCAGCGTGAGCAGGACCTGGAATGAACCCTAAGAGTCGTCATTCAGTGATTCAGCCTCGAGCTCAGCGCTGCTCTGGCCTTTCACACAGAAGGAAGAATCTGTGCAGGAGAATCAACAGGAAGTTTACACCCCCCCCAAAAAGCCCCAGGAGCCCTGTCTATGCGTCACAGCAGGCCGCAGGAATAAGGGGAACAGAGGAAGGCGGGCAGAGCACACCGGACAGCGGCTCCACTGCGTCCTCCCAAAGCCACAGAGCCACTTCCTCATCGGTGATGTCACTTCCTCTGCCTCACGTGGCCAAGAGAAAATGTGGGGCAAGGAGAGCGGAGAGAGAGGGAGAGAGGACAAAGAGCAAAAACCTCTGAACTTTTCAGCAGGCTGTAGTGCTGCGCTCTGGACTGCACTGAGAGAAATATGTGCTCTTTGCAGTTTTCCTTAACACACAGGCACACGCAAACATGCTTGCATTCGCCTCCAAGTTAAAAATACACAAAAAAAAATACATTGGTTATTTCACAACTCTCTCTCTGGCTGTCAGCACTTTTATGAGCCAGCTTCAGAGCCTGTTCCCAGAGAAGCTCTCTGACCGAGGAAACCACCACAAGGCCTGAGTACGCCTGACACACGTGAAGCTTTTACGAGCTTCAGTAAGTGCTACACAAACAGCCCCTCAGAGCGCTCCGTCTCTGTGTGGAGGGAGAGGGGCAGGGAGGGCGTCTGCCCGTGCGGTTTCTTTGATGCTGATGGTGGGTAGAGGTCAAAGGTCACAGGGTTTGAGACCCTGTGTAAAATGAGTATTATCTGGCCAGCATTGGCAGCGATGCTGGAATCCATGCGCACGGTCGGAGCGGCCGGTCTCTCTGGACCAATCAGAGCGCGGCCCTTTCGCTCGAGGGTTTGAGGCGGGGCAGAGAGAGATTTTGTCAGCCCCCCCCCCCCCCCCCCCCTCCGCCCGTGCCCTAAGCTTACCCTGCACGTAGGGCCCCTTCTCGGGGTGCTCTCGAACCCGCAGCGGGGACGGCTTCTTCTCCTCAGAGCGCCTCAGCAGGTCACGCACACGCTCGTTATAGATCTCCAAAAAACTGGACAGAGAGGGAGAGGGAGAGAGAGAGGAGAATGAGGGAGAGAGAGAAGGAAAGAATGAGGGGGAGAGAGAGAGAGAGAGAAAGAATGACAGAGAGAAGATGGGGACATGGGGATAAAGAGAGAAAAGTAAAAGGGAAAAGGAGAAGGATTTAGAAATAATCTTCAGAGTAACTAAGAGATTGTAAATAAGAGTAACTTCCGCACTAAGCAGGAAGTGGGTGGAGACCCCCGAGCAGACAGCGAGCCTCACCTGATCTCCACCCTGCTGGGGCTCTGTCCCTCTGCAGAGCCGTCCTCCGTCCTGAACAGACCCTGCACAGACCAGCACCCCGTCACTGACCCACACTACACACACAAGGGCGGGACGAACACAAACACGCACTGTATCTATCAGCTTTTTTTTTTTTTTTTTAATGTTTTGGTCACTGACCTGACAGATTCGTGGGGTCAGGCCGATGGAGGCCTGTGAGAGAGAGAGAGAACAGAGAAGGAAAGTCACTAAAAAGGCACTGAAATACAGTGAGGTCAGACGGGACTCGCAAGCACTGAGCCATGATACATCTGCACCGCACAGAAGATGACTGACATAAATAACTGCGTATGCTCAATATGCAGTCAGCACTGTGGTTCAGTGCAATTTTACCACTGAACAGCAGCAAACGTCCCCTAGAAGCCCCTCCCCATGTCCATCTGACAGCCATACTGACCGGCGTGCCAATCATAGTGTAGGTCTTCCCCGAGCCGGTCTGTCCGTAAGCGAACAGGCACACGTTGTACCCCTCAGACGCCCCCGCCAGCACCGAAACACCCAGGTCCTGGAACACCTGGAACAGAGACAACACAAAACGGCGGGAGTAAGGAGCCAGACAGACAGGATGTTCTGCTGCACTATCGCTACACAAAGACCCCTGCAAGGAACATGTGTGCGTATGTGTCTGTATATGCATGTTTGTGTGTGTAGGCGCATGTGTGCACATGTGTCTGTATATGCATGTTTGTGTGTGCAGGCGCATGTGCGCATATGTGTGCCTGCACATGTGAACTTTTATGCATGTCCTTGTGTGCATGCATTAATTGTGTGTGTGTCCGCAGGTATGCATGTATACATGCATGTGTGCATGCATGAATGTGTTTACACGTGTGCATGCATTTGCATGAATGCATTTGTGTGCAAGTCTGCAGGTCCGTGTGTGTGCATGTAGGTGTATGTGAGTGCATGAGTGTATGTGCGCAGGTGCGTACATATATGCATGCGTATATGCATGCATCAGTTTGCGTGTGTCTGAGGAAATGCATGTGCGCATATTTTCGTGTGTAAGGGAATGAACCCTGGGACTTGTTTGGAGCAGATTGGATCCAGACGGGGCCCTGGCTGGGGGCCAGCCATGGGCTCACCCTCTTCCTGCAGAGGTGTTTGGGTAAGGATAAGGGGGGGGTGGGGTGGGGGGGGGGTGGTTTGTTCCCAGGAAAAACAGTTTGGCCGCGCTCGGACAGATGAAAGAGACGGGGAAAATAAACAGGCCGGGGAGCGTGCTGAGAAACCAGCCGAGGGGGGGCCCAAACAAAAGCAGAGCCCCCAGTGTCCCCCCCCCCCCCCCCGGGGAGTGAGCGAGGCCGCAGCGCCCTGGGTCAGGGGGGAGGGGGGGCGGGAGCTGGGTGGGGGGGCAGATAAAGTGAACGGGACACCGCACTGCGCAGCACATCCTAAACAAGCGCAGCAGAGGGACACAGGCCGCCTCTGCTCCTCCTCCGGCGCCGAAGGGAACCGGCCCGTCAGAGACGGTGCCGTGAGGGGGCGGAGCTCTCAGAGGGCGTGACGGGCCGCGCGGTTCTGCTCCGCACACACAGGGGGATCAGCGACCCGAGCGGCTCGGGTTCTGAACGGACGGGTGTGGGAAGGTCAGTGCTGGCTGAGCGCAGCGCAGTTGGAGACCAGTGATGGGGGACCAGCCTTCAACAAGCACACACACAACTAAAGCAGCTAACGCCAACTAATCAATCCCCCCCCCCCCCCACAGTATAGTGTGCACTACAGATACGCACACACGCACACACGCACATACACACACACACACACAATCTCTCACTCACACACACACAACTAAAACAGAGTAACGCCAACTAATCAATCCCCCCCCCACAGTATAGTGTGCACTACAGATACACGCACACATACTCACACACACACACAATCTCTCACTCACACACACACAACTAAAGCAGAGTAATGCCAACTAATCAATCCCCCCCCCACTCACACACACAATCTCACACACACTCTCTCTCCCACACACAAAAACACACACACACACAAACACAGACACAAGCCCTGTGGTTAAAATGATGATGATGATGATGCACTGGGCTGGAGCAGGAGACTCTGTCCGTCAGGCATCGGAGCCGAGCGGCTCAAACGAGCCAAAGACCAGCGAGGCGCGGAGGTCACATGACGAAGAGCCACAGCGCTCCCTCTCTTTCTGCGGCAAATCAGAGGGGAGTTTCCGTCGGCGTCTTAACAAACACAAAGGAAGCTGTTCAAGGCCTCGATCAGAAACAACCCCTACAATGACCTACTGAGGATGCCTTCCAAGGGCCATAAAACAGGAGCATACCCGCCCCTCTTTCACTATTCATTCTCTCTCTCTCTCTCTCTCTCTATCTCTATCTCTCTCTCTCTGATTCACACACACACACACACACACAAAACTTGGTCTGTCTTTCCAAAGAGGATTTAACAAATGGCAGTCACACGTGCAGTCCTGTACGACAGACCGTCTTCTATTGGGAGCAGGAGTCAGCACATTACACACCCCCGTACTTCTTCGTGGAACAATCCCCTCTCAGTGCGGGTCATCTATCAGTCCGGCTCATTCATTCCAATCAGAGGGGGTCATTGTCTGCCACTATTACCATATTCTATTAGCTTACGATGCACACCAATGTAACTCTGGGAGAGAAATGCATAATGCACATACATGATTACATATTCCCCAAAGTGCTGACGACTGTACTGCCTACAAAGTGCGTTTTTTCATTCATTTTAAAAAAGAGATTGGGTTTAAAAAATGCACAGGCTTAATAATGAAGTCTGTGGTCAGCTAAAAGATCTGGGTACTGTGGTACAGACTGGGTCAGTTGGGTCAGTTGGGTCAGTTCTGATGGACAGAACTCCGCCTCTCTCTCTCTCTCGACATCCACAGAACGTGAGCCCTTCAGACAAAACACACAAATCAACAGGATGCGGAGAGGCCGAGAGGAGTGTGTGTGAGCGTGTGTGTGTGCGTGTGTGTTTGTGTGTTTATGCTGAGTTTGGGGGGGGGGGGGGGGGGGGGGGGGGGGGGGGGGGGGGGGGGGGGGGGGGGGTTAGTGTTGATGTCAAGATGCTGGAAAAAAGCTCAGCATTGTTTCAATAAGAACCCGGGAGGAAACAAGCCATCTGCAAACAATGAGGCCGGCCCCGACTTTCCTCCGGCAGGAAGAAAACACCGACGCCAGGCAGAGCAGGAGCGCAGAACGCAGCATCCACTGGCCATGGAGACGCGGGCCGGAGCCATCGACCCACGCGAGGTTTGAGGGGGAAGTCCCACTGACCCCGGGGGTCTGGGGGGGAGGGGGGCGGGGTCGCTCTGGCCGAAAGTGGGTCAGTGGTGCCAAGGGGAAAGGTGTGGGCTTGAGTGGGGCGGGGGGGGGGGGGGGGGGGGGGGGCACGTGAGCTCGAAGATAAAGGAGCCGGGTGCGGAGCTGGGGTCCACGTGCAGTCACAGTGCTGGACAACACTAAGCCCAGCGAACGCTCAGCACTGCCACACAAGCACTTTTTTATTTCGTTTAGCAAATCAATGACTGGGTATATACATGCACACACACTCACAAGCATAAACACACACCCGCGTACATGCATAAACATATATCCACACAGACACATACAGACAGACAGACAGACAGTCTATCTCACACACACACGCACATGCACACACAGTCTCTCTCATACACACACAATCTCTCTCACACTCAGTCTCACTCATGCACACACACACACACAGTGTTTCTCTCTCTAACTCTCTCATACACAACACAATCTTTCTCACACTCACACAAAACATACACAATTGAAGCCTGTTGCCTCAGCTTCAGGCCTGTATTACTGCTGTCCTGGGAGCAGGGTCTGGGTTTTTGGCTAATGGGTGTGGCCACTGAAGACCCCCCCCCCCCCCCCACACACACCCTCTGCTCCAGATGTGATCATCAGGGCTCATGTTTCCGCAGGACGGCCGTAGCAGCTCTGTAATGAGCGCGCTCAGTAAGGCGCTGTAATCGCGGGCCTGCTGAGAGCACAGGCTCTTTAAAGTGGTCTGGGGTTGCAGCGGAGCTGGAGAACTCCCCCCCCCCCCCCCCCCCCCCCCCCCCCCGCCGCGCCAGCACAACCCCCCCCCCAAATCCAGGGCGCGGTCTGGAGCCACAGCCCCACGCTGCACTTTGCATCTTCTGCTGCAGCAGCAGCCTGAAAAAAAAAAAAAAAACACCCTAAACGTGCTTCACGCGCTCCCTGGGACCGTGAGGACCAAACCCAGAGAGCAAACCGCAGCACTGGGCTGCAGACACACGCACAAGAGCAACTTCCTGTCCGTGAGCCCCACTGGGCCGCACTGCAGCCGTTATAACACGGGTCCCTGGGACTTCTGGGGTTTCTGTTCCTGTTTCCAGCCGGGTTATACAAAGACACCAAATATTCTGCATATACAGTAAATTATTGCTGTGAATTTCTTTATTGGTCCCCCTCCCCCCAATAACTTATGTGGTTTGGTCCACTGAGAAGGATGTGGAGGTTATAGAGTGTGAGAGAAAGAGAGATACCGAGCGAGGCAGATAATGAACGAATGTGTGAGAGAGGGAGCGAAAGAGAGAGAGAGAGAGAGGGAGCGAGAGAGAGAGAGGGGGAGGAGGGAGGGAGGAAGGGAAAAAAAATTCACTGGCATTAATTCAACTCTTCTTGTTTGTCATACTTCCACAGTTTGTAGGTCAGATTTGCATGGGTGGGGGAGGGGCCCCGGGGAATGAAGAGATACTCTGTTCTCCATTATTCATGCCTGTACGTAAACACGCACAGACACACACAGGCAGGCGCGCTAATCAATTTTAATCTCTGGGAAAGCTGTCCCTGCCCCCCCTGCCCCCCCCCCCAACTGCTGCAGCAACTGTTGTGTGCAGCTGTTTTGGTTTGGTCAGGCCCAGAGCGCTGGAGCGCTTACAGGAGAGAATTATTTCCACAGGCCTACGGAGGAATTCAAGCCTCGTCTCGGAAGCGGGAGGGATCGTCTGCGTGAGGAAGAGTTCTGGCACGATTCTCCCCCCTTTGGGAAAAATAAAAACCCAGCACCGCGCGCACCGGCCGTTACAAATCCGGAAAACGCTCGCAAAGCGCACCGTCGAAACTGCACACCGGCGACTGCGGACGATAGCTGCTTTTGAAATTAAACGCTCAATTTAATGCGCAAAAAACAGGCTTCAGGTTCTCCTTATGATCCCGTCAGCCAGTTATTGAATCTAACTAGCGACCTTTGTGTGATCTGTTGGAAGGCAGCTAGCTCCTTGCTTATCTCCACAGATTCACTGCTCCATCAGCAGGACACTTCAGCGTCCATGGGGAAGCAGCCAAGGCAGCTCGTTCAGTTTGATGTCTTTATATGAGAAGTAATGACAGCACTTCAGGGTTATGACACCTCAGGAGAGAGATACTACGCAAACTGCCTTCCTGCTTGACTGACAACTATTCTGTCTTCACCACCAACTGGATCCCATCCAATTTCTAAACCGCGTACTCCTGGTCAGGGGCGCAGAAGGGGGGGGGGGACTGGAGCCTATCCCAGCAGGCACTGGGTGAAAGGCAGGAGTATACCCTTGGACAGGTCACCAATCCATCACAGGACCCACACACCATTCACTAAAACTGGACAAGCGACCTTTTTTTTGCAAATCAAGGTCAAACTCTTTTTTTTTCCCCCTGACAATGTCTCTCCTGCGTTCCCTGCAAACCTGACAGGGATGGGCCTAATTAGCCATTTAGCGCTAGCGCCCAGGGTGTTAGCCGTAGCCTAGCATTACTGCAGCGTGTTTAGCACGGCCTTGCCCATCATTACTCAGGGTGAGGATCTGCAGGCTGTGATTACCTCTCCTCTGCTGTTTGGGCTTCCGCTGCGCGTGGGGGGGAGAGAGACACTCTGCACACACTGCGGCTATTCTTCAGTGCGACAGCCCCGCTGCACCACTGACACACAAACCCAGAAACTAGGACTGCGGAAATCGAACCGAGCACTGTCTCAGGAGGGGGGGTGCAGGGGGGGGGGGACACCCGAGGGGGGGGGGGGGGGGGCAGGAAACAAAACGCTGCGAGCTGACTTCATCTGCTAATGAAAAGCAGCTTTGTGCTCGCCGGCTCCTGGGCCGATGACGTCATCAGAATGAAATTCCGCCATGAGGAGGAAAAAAAGAAGCAGAAATAAAATGGCCAGGGCATTTAAACCCAGGCAGCTGCGCCTGGGGCGCGGGACCCGGGTAGGGGGTGGGGGCCCTGGGGTTCGACGACCCCCGCCTAGGCCCCACCCACCCCCGTGCCCCACTGTTTTAAACCGTACGGTCCACAGCCAAACTAAATCACGGTCGCTGTACGAGTCTCCAAGGGGACGACAGACGGTGTCCCCCACCGATTGGCCGATGAGTCACGTCGCAGGCGTGTGATTTGCTGGGCCATCATTTCTCCCCTGGCTACTGCAGCTTCTCATACTTCTCAGCACTCCTGTCGCCATTTTGCCTTTTCCTGTGTTTAAGTGCTCCTCTGCTGCCAAGAATAAAGCTTGTAAAAGTGGGTATGGTTAGCCCCGCCCCTTTCTGTCAGCTCCACAGCTGGGTTTCATTACGGGTCTTTGTCCTGTTCCCCCCCCCCCCCAGCACCCCAAACATGGCTGTCCTGATTAAACCCCCCCCCCCCCCCAGCACCCCAAACACGGCTGTCCTGATTAACCCCCCCCCCCCCCCCCCCTCCAGCACCCCAAACACGGCTGTCCTGATTAAACCCACCCCCCCACACAACACAGCTCACTGGCCAGCCTGCACTGGAATGCACATGAAACACACCAGCGCACACATACACGTATGCACACATTTACATATACACACACACATTCACCCACGCACGCACACACACGCACGCACGCACGCACATTTACGCGGAAACACATATATATACAAACACGCGCTCTCTCTCTCTCTCTCTCTCTCCCTCTCGGGAAACCCACCATCTCGTTCTCATTCCCACATAAAGGCATGCCCATCTGATCCAGCTATCAGACGAAAAACATGGGGGCCTACCATGACATGGAGAGCGCAGCCATGCCCTATCCCCCCCGCCCACCCCTGGCCCCCCGCCCTGGTGCTGAGACACTCTGGGTCCCTCAGGAGTCAGCAGGAAACCCAGTCTGGGCAGCTGACCTGTCATCACACTCAGAGGGGCGGGGCCTGCTCTGCTCCCACATCAAGCACTGCCCCAGGATTCCAGCGCTCTCCAAAATGGACCCCCTTCAGTCACAAACCAGCACCGGTTTCATATTCCAAAAATCACCGTCCACGTATAAACAAGGCAGACCCGGGGAATTAACATGACTTTCGCTTTGCTTTTTTTCCCTTTTTCTGAGAATTTTGTGAGAGGAGCCAGGCTGAGATTAGATTTATAAAAAACACACATACACAATGATCCTGAACAGTACTTCAACAAATCGTAACCATAACAAACAGGACTGCATTACACCAGAAGCACAGGAGACAGAGCTTACACCATAGATGAGCTCTGTGTGTGTGTGTGTGTGTGTGCCAGTATGTGTGTGTGGTGTGTGTGCGTGTGTGTGCCAGTATGTGTGTGTGGTGTGTGTGTGCCAGTGTGTGTGTGTGTGTGCCAGTATGTGTGTGTGGTGTGTGTGTGTGTGTGTGTGTGCGTGAGTATGTGCGTGTGTATGTGTGTATGCATGTGTGTGCATGTGTTTATGTGCGTGTGCATCCATGTGCATGTGCGTTTGGGTGTGTGTGTGTGTGTGTGCCAGTGTGTGTGTGCGTGCGTGTGTGTGTGTGCCAGTATGTGTGTGTCGTGTGTGTGCGTGTGTGTGCCAGTATGTGTGTGCGTGTGTGTGTGCCTGTGTGTGCCAGTATGTGTGTGTGTGTATGTGTGCGTTCTGTTATGTGTACATATGAGCTGTCACTTCAGGCAGTGATTTCAGAGCCGCAGAGTGGCTGTTGTGGGTGAGTGAGGTTAAAAGGCTGTAAAGCGCTCACTGTAACTACAGCACACACACAAAGCACTGACTGTTCCCGTCAACCTGCCCGGCGCACGGCCTTCCTCTTATCCAGTTTCCTCCGTCTGTGACAGACAGACCAAATAAACCCTCGCGCTCTCGCCGCAGCTCAACAAATCCGCGGTCTTCCTCTTCTGTCCAGCGAGCGTTCGCAAGTTTCGTCTTTCTCGTCTCGTCCGTTCCAAGCCTTTCCCGCTGTTTTTTTTTGTTGTTGTTGTTGTTGTTGTGGTACCACAGGAAACACAAACAGATAACAGAAAACAGAAAGCTCTCTGTTGGTACATCACGCACGTCTGCCAGTTCCAGCGCGGCGTTGGGTTTCACAAGCAGAGAGCTGCAGCCAACAGCAGACTGAAGACATCCCGCCAGCAACATAATGCACCAGCAGAGAGCTCTGTTTTCTGTTATCTGTTGGCATTTCCGATGCCCGACTGGAGCACGTAAGATGCTCTGGAGAGAGAAATCATTTTGGTAAATGGAAAAATGGACTGCATTTATATAGCGCTTTTATCCAAAGCGCTTTACAATTGATGCCTCTCATTCACCAGAGCAGTTAGGGGTTAGGCGTCTTGCTCACGGACACTTCGACATGCCCAGGGCGGGGTTCGAACCGGCAACCTTCCGACTGCAGACAACCGCTCTTACCTCCTGAGCTATGTCGCCCCATTTTCACTTACAAGGCCTGAAACACTCCACAATCTCAACCTCAAGAATAGGTGCAAACTCAAGTCAGTTAAACAAACTAAATAATGGTCAGAATTGCAATGGCACAAAATAATGGTTAGAATTGCAATGGCACAAAATAATGGTTAGAATTGCAACGGCACAAGGCACTAGAAGACGGGATAAACTACATCAATAATCAATGTGCACATTGGGTGCCGATAGGCCCCTCCCACGCCAGGAGCTGAGAGGGGAGCTGAGCCGGTCCGCAGAAGTTCTGAAGAGTCACGGCGGATTCGCTCTCTGTGAAAGGGGTGAGAGGGGTGAAAGGGGTGAAAGGGGTCCTGGAAGGCCGGTCCGAAAGCTCGGAGGCGCGGCAGCGTGCCAGCCTCCCGCCCACCGCTGGACGCTGCGCGGTTGCCGTGGGGAGCGGGGTGCCCAGCCAGGGGGGAACAGTGGCCCGATTCTTCTCCCTGCCCCGCGGGAGGTCGGGGCCCGCCTCGGGAATGCCACTGGCAGGCCGGCGGCGGCGGAGTGACTGGGCAGAACGGGGAGGGGAGAAAAGCGCTGTCCTGCAGATTTCGGTCTGCGCGTGGGACCCCTCCGCTCCCGCGCTACACAGAGGGAGGGATCCGGCCGGGACGTCCCGTCGAAAGGGGGCACGCAGAGTCTCCGCTGTACACACTCTTCTAGAACCTCTGACTTGTACACTCTTCTAGAGCCTCTGCCTTACACACTCTTCTAGAACATCCGACTTGCGCGTTCTTCTACAACCTCTGACTAATACATTGTTCTAGAATGTGTTTGCCTACGGCCTTTTCCCATTGGCTGGTGAAACTCTGATGAAGGCTGCAAGCCAAATGGCACTGAGTTTGACAGCGAAAGATCGGTTTCTGTCCTTGAACTCCCAGCGGGTTTTATCCCCGGTGCTGTCACTGGCTCCTCCGTGCACCTTGGGAGTTTTGCGAAACGGTGCCAGAGCTCTCTGCCAACCCCTGGACCCGGTCTAACCCCCCCCCCCCCAGGCCCAGGCACAGCGGGAAAAGCAGGGACTGTACCGCGGTAATTCGGTAAACTAAGACACAGCCAGGGAGGGCTGGTTCTGATCAGCAGCTGACCGCTCCCCCTCCGTCCCCCGGCTCGTTCCGCTCCTCCAGAGCGGGGGATGGGCGGGCGGCGGAGCTAAATCGGTTGACGAGCGTGTCCCCCTCGTCACGCCACAGGAAGGACAGCGCCCTGCAGCGCAGGAGCGCCCGAGAGATCTTATCGGACAGCGGCCGACGCCGAGGACACGAGGCTTCCAGAGAAACCCCGCAGCCGTGAACACGCGATGCTGGCCGTAAATAAAATGGCTCCGTTCGCCACACTTGGGTGGGGTGGCGGAGTTTCCGGATTCCTTTCTAGAACGCCACCATTAATTATGCGGGAAGCAAACGGCTCGTGGAGAGATCAGGCCCCTCCCCACACAGAGCAGTGCACGCTGGGAGACGGGCTCACCTCCTCCTGGGACGCGTAGTGGGAGGCCTCAGGATCCGCGGACCAGTAGCAGTAGTCGAACCCGAACTCCATCAGCCTCTCCCTGGAGTCCGCATGGCCATCCAGACGTCCGTCCAGCTGCGGAAGGACAGAGGGACGGAGAGACAGGAGTTAGAAGCGAGACTCGGACAACAAAGAGTAAAAAGGCCGTTTTCAGGCCTGGGTTCAGTCTGGTCATGTGACCAACAACCTCTGCAGGGACACATCCCATTGGATGGGCAAGTGTGTCACATGCAATGGTATCAAACCATCGGAACAGTTAATTATTCTTACTAATGGGACAGTTCTGGTTGAAAGCTTTGAAGGCACAGCATTATGAAAGATTTGGAACTACACAAGACCAAAATTTCATCATATTTCACATCCAAAATATCATATGAAACAAACACAACGGCATGTTCACGATTTGTTATCACAGTTGGGAGAAACTGCGCGTTAACAAGGTGTGACCCCCAATCGCACCGAACACAACGGCAACCGTGAGTCAGCCAATAAAGCAGTACGGTAATAAAGCTCAACCGTGCTACAGCACGACCCCTCAGGTTCCCATTAACCCTTATCAGTGCCACACGAGCGATGCCGATAGGGCCAGTGTAAAACAAGCAGCGACACGCCCGGGCACGGTGAGCGGTCGCTCCTGGCAACAGCCCTGTTTACGTGGCAACACTGCCGTTGCGATGCTCAGGTCCACGTTTGCGGTCCTCCGGAGTTCAGGCCGCTTTCCCAGAGGGCTTTAGGCAGAAAGAGCCTGTTATAGCACGTTACGGGGGTACAGGGGAGAGGGAGCCAGGCTTGGAAGGAGCGATTCATCTGCCGTGCCCTAAACAGGGCCACCAGGAGGACCTCACCCTGTGGCCTAGTCGGGTTAAAGCCCAGTGTGTTGTGGGTAAGCTGGTACAGTCACGCTAAGACCCAGTGCATTGTGGGTAAGATGGTATAGTCACACTGAGACTCAATGTATTGTGGGTAATCTGCTGCAGTCACAGAGACACCGTGCGTTGTAGGCAAGCCGGTACAGTCACAATGAGACCCGGTGCATTGTGGGTGAGCTGATGCAGTCTCACTGACTTCCGGGGAGTTCATTACTCACAGCCCATTGGCTGGACACAAAGCTCAGGCCTGCAGCCTGCAGCCCTGTTTTCACGCCGAGCGTCGGCCTGGAATCAGAGGCTTAGACTGAGATCTGCAGCGTGAGGGGAGGTCTGACCACATCAGGCCTGAGCCAAGCCTCTCAATCTCTCTGTATCTCTCTCCCACTCTCTCTCTTTCTCTCTCTCTCTGCATGTCTCTCTCCCCCTCTCTCTCTCTGTCTCTCCCCCCTCTCTCTCTGTATCTCTCTCCCCCTCTCTTCTTTCTCTCTCTCTGCATCTCTCTCTCCCCCTCTCTCTCTCTGTCTCTCCCCCCTCTCTCTCTGTATCTCTCTCCGTCTCTCGCTTTCTCTCTCCTGCATCTCTGTCTCCCCCTCTCTCTTCTCTGTCTCTCCCCCCTCTCTCTCTCTATATCTCTCTCCCCCTCTCTCTCTTTCTCTCTCCTGCATCTCTCTCCCCCTCTCTCTCTCTCTCTCTCTCCCCCCCTCTCTCTGTATCTCTCCCCCTCTCTCGCTTTCTCTCTCCCTGCATCTCTGTCTCCCCCCTCTCTCTCTCTCTCTCTCTCTCCCCCCCCTCTCTCTGTATCTCTCTCTCCTCTCTCTCCTCCTCTCTCTCGCCCCACTCTCTCTCCCCCCTCTCTCTTTGTATCTCTCTCTCTCCCCGTCTCTCTCCTCCTCTCTCAGTTTCTTTTTCTCCCCCACTCTGTCTCTCTCTCTCTCTCTCTCCTTCTCAGCCACTACTTCTCTGTCACTATAGTTACATTGAGCCCATCACAACAAAACTTGTGTCCCTGGTTTTAATTAGCTTCTTCAGCCACACAGCCACAAGCTGAAGAGAATCACAGCAGAAACGTGGTTCCTGTGTGCAGTGTTACAGAGTCACTTACACAGCTTTACATGCTTTACCCATTTACGCAGTCAGGTATTTACTGGAGCAGGTTAAGGTTCAGAACCTCACCTGGGATTTGAACCTGCAGCCTCTGAGTTATAAAATCCAGTTCTCTAACCATTATACCACATTACACTGCGGTGAAGAAAAGTCTTTGTGCTTACAGTGTGTGCTGGCATATCTGCACAATAACAAGGCAAGAACAGCCAAAAGTAGCAACAGCATCAGTGCAAAAATAAACCGTAGCAAAACAAACTAGGGACCAGAACTAAACGAAAACAAATTATAAACAGCATCGACATGGCCCCGTCTCCCTCTGCATTCCTTCATCTGCTGCACTTCCTCCCTCTTTCACCTCTAACCTCATCCCCCCATCCCAGGGCTGCTGTAGACGCCCCCCCTCCCATTGCCCCACTGACCCACTTTCCAAAAACATGTTCCTCTCCCATACCGGCCAGCCCTGGGTCACTCAGCCTTCATCCCAGCTGGTGCTCATCATCTTTATCATCTCCCCACAGCGGGACAGCACCTGCGGCTCCGCCCCCTTGACTAAACTCCACCCCTCTCTGGTTTCTGTGCCATATGGATCTCAGAACCCACACACACAGCTCCGCCCCCTGGCTAAACCCTGCCCCTCTCTGGTTTCTGTGCCATATGGATCCCAGAACCCACACATATATGCAGCTCCGCCCCCTGGCTAAACCCCGCCCCTCTCTGGTTTCTGTGCCATATGGATCTCAGAACCCACACACACAGCTCCGCCCCCTGGCTAAACCCCGCCCCTCTCTGGTTTCTGTGCGGTATGGATGTCAGAACCCAAACGCTGCTGAATCCAGCAGAATGAAAGGGCTCAGCTGCTGCACTAAGCCCAGAGCCCAGAGCCCAGAGCCCGACTGGGCCTGTGAACCTGCCGCTCACAGTGGTGCATTTAGCCCCTTTCCGTTATCCTGAGAGTGAACCCCCCCCCACTGCCTCACCCCCCCGTCAGCACTGAGGGGTGTGAAACTCCCCCAAATCCCAGAAAAGCAGGTTCTCACTGCCTGCCTCGCTCTAAGGTGGAGAGGAAATTCTCAGAATAGCTGGGATTTTGGGCAGAACCCAAACACCCTCGCTCAGTGGAGCATAAACACCCTTTCTGACTCGGGACAGATGAGAGGCTTGTTAACGGCACCAGGGCTTTTCGGAGAGTCTGTAGCTGTGCTGGGACGTCCCGGGGAAACAGCAGAATCATCATCCTGATCCACTGTCTGCTGTATAAAATGGGATGGCACTGAGACTGAACCCAAATGGCTGCAGTTTGTGTGTGTGTGTGCATGTGTGTGTGTGTGTGTGTGTGTGTGTGTGAGTGTGAGTGTGCATATGTGTGTGTGTGTGTCTGTGAGTGTGAGTGTGAGTGTGCATGTGTGTGTGTGTGTGTGTGTGTGTGTGTGTATGTGTGTGTGTGCGCGTGTGTGTGTGCGTGAGAGTGTGTGTGTGTGTGCGTGCGTGCGTGTATGTGTATGTGCATGGGCATGCGTGCGTGTGTGCGCGCGCACGTGTGTGTGTGCATGTTAGGGATCTGCGCACTTATAATAAACAGCAGGGTAACTGAGCAGGAAGTGGCCGACCCTCACTGTAAACATCCTGCAGCTCAGATGCCCTCATCCATCCCAGCCCCGCCTGCCCCCACCACCCCCCCGGTCCCTGGTCCCTCCACTTCACCGAAGATATCCTAGATTTGTGTGTGCAGACCTCTCTGATGCCTGAACAAACCACACTCACAAATTCCATTGGCCACTGCTGCTTTAACTGAGGACTGAGGTGCTCCACAGTGAAGAGTAAACAGCGCTGGCAACCAGAAGGATTCTGGGTTGTATCTTGAGGGTTTCACCACTGCCCCCACTTAAAGTACACAGGATGCGTGACTATAATGTTCTTACCTGAACATTCTAATTCTGATGTAACGATATTATTTGAAAGCAGTGAAGTTCTAGAACACTGACTTAGAATTTTTGAAAAACATTTTTAAAAAACTACTCTTCAAAGGGTTAATGGATAGTATGCAAAATACAGGTGCCCTGTTCAAAAAGAATGAGTGAGCATAAGTATTGACTGTATAATCACAGCATTAGCCTCATAAGTAGAAAATGACAGTATACCGCATTAGCACCGGCAGTCACACCCTGGGGGTTATATCAGAGGTGATCCCTGTCATGGACTCACTCACCTTCATGTTCCTGATCCTCACCACCTTGTCCTCCACCTGCACGGCTATCCGGCCGCCATCTTTGCTCTCTCTGTGGAGAAAGCGCACACACGTCAGCACAGGGCAGTACCCCACACACTGAGCACAAAAACCCTCCCTTTAAAAACATCCTCTTACGGGCGGGACAGACTAACATACAGCACAGATCAGCCTAAGCAGTCGTCTGGGAAAACGTATAAAAAAGATTTTTATTTTTTCAGAATACATTATTTGTATTTCTATTACTCATCAATGATATATTTTTGACCTTCAGATAAAAAATAATTTCATTAATACAAGTGGGTTAAATTATAATCCATTATCACTGATTGACAAAGATTTCAAATTTTTAAGTTTAAGTTTAGGTTTGAGGGTGCACACCGCATTTAATAGTTAGAGATCTCTTTGAGCTGCTAATCAGTAGAATCAGGTGTGCCAAATTAGGGTTGAAACGAAGACCTACGGGACAGCAGATCCCCAGGAACAAGGCTGGGCAGCACTGGTTTAATTTCACGCACACACACATCCTGATCCTGAACACACGCGTATGTCCTAAAATCCCGATCTCTTCGGGCCTTCGTGTGACCCGGCACATCGAGCCCATCGTTAGCCCGATGCTAACCGAACGCTGTTCTCAACACTGAGAGACGAACGCAACGCAGGCATCCCTCTGCAGCAGATCGCACTGTGCAGGTCGCCATGGATACCTCAGGCACTCCATGGGGACCCCTTCAGCAGTATCCACCCGCAGGGGTTTCGAGCATCGGTCTATTACACAACACATGCACTCTGTCACAGAACATAGATCCTGCCCTGTCAGCACAGCACACTTAAACCAACAGAGAGATCACACACACACACACACACACACACACACACACACTGTTCTTCAGCTCGAAGAGAGAGCAGGAGCCACGAGTCTCTGCGTTTGGGCATAAAAGACACAGTCTTTTTAGCATGTAGCCGGCAGTCTCGCTCCGCCCATTAAATATGGATGTGCTGGGATATCAGAGGGTCAAAGGTCAGGGAGGGGAAGAGGCATCGTGGGCATGTGATTGCAGAGGGGCATGAGATGCAGTGCCCTGTATCCAAATGAACAAAGGACTACAGAGAGAGTCTCCGCTACTGTCCATTTACCCAAATGCCACTGAGATAATTACATAAGGATTGCCTGCCATGTGCTAGGGTGCAATAATTCTGTTAATAGAGTCAATTTCTCAGCAGCCTGACAGTCAAAAACAACACTTTTGCTGCTTCTTGGCCAATTTGTAAGATTGAAGGCATACGCATAGCCGGCAGTATAAAATGCACTCTTACAGCACAACAGATCTCACAGCTCACAAGTCAGTGACAGCACAGTATGTCTGTGTGTGATTGTGTGTGTGTGTGTTATGTGAGTGAGTGTGAGTGTGTGTTTGTTATGTGAGTGAGTGTGTGTGTGTGTTATGAGAGTGAGTGTGTGTTTGTTATGTGAGTGTGTGTGTGTGTGTGTGTTATGAGAGTGAGTGTGTGTTTGTTATGTGAGAGTGTGTGTGTGTGTGTGTGTTATGTGAGTGTGAGTGTGTGTGTGTGTGTGTGAGAGAGTGAGTATGTGTTTGTTATGTGAGAGTGTGTGTGTGTGTGTGAGTGTGAGTGTGTGTGTGTGTGTGTTATGTGAGTGAGTGAGTGTGTGTGTGTGTGTGTGTGTGTGTGTGTGTGAGAGAGTGAGTATGTGTTTGTTATGTGAGAGTGTGTGTGTGTGTGAGTGTGTGTGTGTGTGTGTGTTATGTGAGTGAGTGAGTGTGTGTGTGTGTGTGTGAGAGAGTGAGTATGTGTTTGTTATGTGAGAGTGTGTGTGTGTGTGTGTGTGTGTGGGGGAGCAAGGGAAGCCAGCCATGAACTCCAGCTGCAGATTCCAGCCTCTCTGATGCAACAGAGTGAAATCCAAGGCGGCTCGCACGGCGGCCATGATGGAAACCCACTCAGCGCTGCTCACTGCTGAGAGTGAGGAGGAGGAGGAGGAGGACGAGGAAAGGGACGAGGAGGGATGAAGAGCCTGCTGCGACTCTGGGTATTACAGCGCCTCTGGAACAGAAACCAGAGCGAGGTTCCCACCCCCCCCCCCCCCCCCCCACCCAGTCTCCCAGCGCCTCCCCCTGGGGTTTCTGCCCCACCCCCACGCTCCACTTTAAGGCCGTAAACCTCAGGAAATATTTATATCCTGCAGTGGAAACAAACGTACTTTTCTGCAAACGTTTAGCTTCCCCCCCCCCCTTCCTTTTATGCGTGGAATAATTTAAAGCCCATAAAATTTCTAATTAATTGAGGTCCCTCCCAAAATAATACAATAATAAGCTACTAGAAATGTAAGGCCTATATTAATTGTAAAAAAAAAAAAAAAAATTCATTTTACTTCTTCACACCGAACACATGTGAAATTAATCCCCCACAGTTCTGTCTGTGTACAACTGCACACATAGAAATAATTCACAAATAAGCCAATCGACAACTTGAGATTGATATTCCACGTTAAACGAATTCTAATTTCTGTGCTGTGGGGCCAAACCAAGAGAAGGAAAACGAGAGAAGGAACGCCGCTGCAGCTGTCTAACTGAGGAGTTCCCTCTCCTTACGGTCCAAGATCCCGCAGACCTACACCACACCATGACTCACTGTATAAACAACAGAAGAATAGCAGCACGAGTTTAAAGGGAAGTTCCGATTTCTTTGGGCATGTCAGTTTAAGTTGGGAAAACCCTTTCACTGTCCACGCACCGCCAAAAGCAAACAGGCAATTAGTCCCCAAACACCACTCTCGCACAACACTAGCGGAGTGAGCAACACCACAAATCTGAGCACGCACAGGTAGGCCAAGCCGAATCAGAGCAACTCCACGCAGTGTTTTTCGTGATGGAAAGGCAGGCAGGCGGTCCCAGGTACTGGCACCGGTGTGCATTTTCACACGGTACTGCTTTCAGACAAAGATCTGCCTTTTAAAGCCGAACTCAGCCTGCGCTGAGGCGAACTTCAGCGACATCACTCGAAAGCCTGTTCTTTCTCTATCCCACCCGCACACTTCTTGTCTAAAGAAAAGCAGAAGAAGTGGAACCACCTCATGCAGTCTTAATGGTAACAACCTCCATGATTAATACTTTATCTTGTGAAACCTCGACCCTGGACCTTTTGAAAACGTGCATTATTCATTTAACATTGAGGAACGCCTGGTTAGATGGCCACTAATGGCAACTGTCCAGATGTGTGTTAGCCGTATTCCTTACATAGAGGACTACAGATCCCACGCTGCCTGTGGGTCAGAAGGACAGTGCACAGTACTGACCTCCCAGTAATCGCACACTCTTTCGCTCTGTCATGCTTTCAAATACAGCATGCAAAATGACAGTGCATGCAAGTGACACGGCCATCCACAGGATTATCTCAGCAAAACGGGGAAAGGGCACAATGGCCAGGATGTGTTTGCACAGAGAGAGGGAGAGGAAGAGAGAGAGGGGTAACAAGCATGAATCTACATAACAGTAACAGTAAGCCATAGTGAACCAAGGCCTTTGTTATGCAAAACATATCGGATGCTTTTTTGCTGGAAGAACAAGGACGATGGACGTGGAGTTATGGGGACACAAACAAACAGGGGCCTGAAGTTCTAACAATGCGGCGGTTCATTTTTAACATCCCCCCTCTACCAGCCGGCTCCTCCCCCCTTCACCCCCCGAGAATTTAACTCAACATGCCGTTTCAATTTTCGGCTAATGTTGGTAGGTGGGGCAGGGAGTTTTTTTTTCTTCTTTCTTTCTTGGGTTGGGGGTGGCAGTGGGGGATCTAGGAGGGTGGGAAAGGCCTTGTTTTCCTGTCCAAACAATAATATCCAGCCAGCCCAGGATCGCTTTTTATTTTAATGTAAAAACAGAACCGAAAGGGAACTGAGGTCTTGCTGCATTAATGGGTGGCTGGCTGAATAACAGTCAGAGTATATGCACAAGGCTGAGATTTACTGGCCATTAAATGGCTACTAAAGAGTTAGACAGAAACCGAAAAGGGGGAAACACTAAGCCTAAATATTGCGAACAAAAATTTCTATTATCCAAACACTAAATTAGAGCAGTGTTCTGAACTTGTACCACCTCAGTACACTCACAAGCCTTTGTGTCTATTGATGACTTCAAAGAGCCTACTTAGGAGATCATGTTAATTTACTGAAACAAAACATGCACTTGAATTTTGCCATTGACTAAAAATTGTCACCCTTAAATGGATGACCGATCATGCTGGCAGCTGCAATAACTGATATTTAAAAGGGGGTTTAGAATTGGTGGACAAGTATCTGATAGCAATACAGTCAGAATATCAATAACGATTAATTAATAAATAAGATAAAAGGATGTTTCTGCCTGATCGAAGCCCGTGGGAGTCGGGACTTCGTCGGATGGTCCTCAGCAGGTGTTCACGCCGACAGACAATACATCAGTCAGTCAGATGTCTAAGTCCATTTACTATCTTATGTTAATGCCTTGAATACGGATTAGCCATAATAGAGTAGCCTACTCCTACTAGGGGTCCTAGCGGTTATTATTACGCGCGTGAGGGAGCAGGGAAGTGTTGACAGCGCTCATTCGGTTTTCCATTCCTAGCGCTGCTGTTGATTGGTCTCTCGGAAAGCAGTCTAGATTGTTAATTCGTGTTTATTTGAAACTTGCTTTAGTCACATAGACATCTTTAATATAGCGAACCCTTTTCCAACATCCCGAGGCTGCTAAAACTCGTTAGTACCAGTTACTCAACAGCTGTGATGATCAAGTTGGACAGCATTTTTTGACAAGCTGTTGAGCACTAAAAACAAAATTTAGAGCTCAAGAAACCGCCTTGGTCCTGATATAACTGAAACTACAATCGTATGTAGTGGACGTGATCAAACCATGGAAGAGGAAACATATCAATCGTCAACTAAATGATTGTTTTGATTCCAGATTTTACTGTACACCCAGTTAACGTTATTCACAGACTCGACCAACCACAGATTCGCTGAAATGGCACATTGGTCAACTTGAATAACTTTTAGATATGTGAATACTAACCAACTATTAGCAAGTAGCTGAATACATTTTCCATCCGCTTGCCCTGCAAGACAGCGGGCAAGCTAAGGTATACTAGCTATCTACCTGCCAAAGCAAAACGCTATCCGTCATATTAGCTAGATAGCTAATGCTGCTCCAGGAGATGTGTCCCTAGTTAGCGACAGTTGTTGGCAGCAGAGAAGGCGCGGGCTATGGACAGTTGGCAATTTTACAGCAAGTCTGACTAACTAGCCAGCTTGCTACATGTGACATCTTCCAGTGAAACAACGTTAATTAAAATGTATCATAGTTTAAGCAACTTTATTTCCACTTACCTAGCACTGAGTGGTCGAACTCGAATCGCGACTTTCACGTTTGCCATATTTCCCTTGGCCACTTTGTCAGATTTTCGTTTGGTGTATTGGAGGACTCGCCGAGGTTAACTCGAAATGGCAAGCTAACTTAGCTATAAGTTACAGGCTTCGCGAATGCATCAAAACCGCTAACTAGCTAAGCAAGTTAGACTAGGCAGAGACAAACGGGGGCAAAAGGACACCTCTGCCCCCCTATCTCATGCCATTTTCCTCAGTGAAGTCTGTTCGGTCGTCTGATGCCGTGTGTGAGACACACACTAAACTTCCTGCCCGGTCGGCGTCTGGGGGCTCAAGGCGTGAGGCGGGGCACAGTGTGTATGCAGTGCCGTCACTTCGCTTCAGCTCAGTCTGATTTCGTGTGAAGCAGTGAGCCAACTAGCTACGTTATACTAGGTAAATTCATCCAAATTAGACAGATACGAGCCTTTGATCGCGAATAACGGCGGTTCCAACTCCAGTGTTGGATTCCCCTGGGAAAATGTGTTTTCCTGCCTAATTACAATACGACGTCCGGTAAGCTTCGAGAGAAGAGATTTTGTGGGATAAACAAATCCGTAATGTAGTCTGCTGGTTTGAGTGCATACAGATCACTAGATTTGACAGCAAATATCCGTCCGTTTGTTTCAAGAACGTAACATAAGCGAGGTCACATAATACAAGACATCGAATACTTTATCTCATCTACATGTTGACTGTATTTTCGTTTATTTATTACATGTGAACCTTTTATAAATCAAATCGTATTTGCATTCGAATAGCTTCTACAGATTGTCTGTTTGTTTTAAATATATATCACAAAGGCATTCTCGTTAAGTGGTAACAACCTTAGGAACTGAGAAAATGTTAGAGGATGCAACGGTATTCTAAAAATGAAAGAATTACCTTTTAAGTAGTCTAAAATATCTTTATTATTTATTCATCACAGTATAGGGGAAAAAAAGTTTAAAAGTGGTACTCAAATTACAGGTCCAATATGAACTACAAATGTCCATCACAAATGCATTTAAAAAGCATTCATGGGATATGCATATCGACAAGGCATTCAGTACAAAACCAAGACTGACAATCGCTAAGCAACTGAAGAAACACAATTTTAAAAGCGGATCCATAGATTCTCCAAACAATAAATAAGACAACATAATGTGTTCAGCCCTACAACTTGTGTTTAGTGGAAATGTGCATATTTCTTTTTTCATCGTCATCATCAATCTGTTAAGTCCTTATCTGGGTTAATTAATGATATTGAATTAGCAGTGCATGGCCCACCCAGGCAACTCTGAAGTGCTAATCCTGTATATCGGAATTTGAGTCCAGGGCCTTCATTGTAAAGTGAGGAAGACCTCCAAATGCTTGCCAAGATGAAGGACTAGAGGTGGACACACCTGTGGCACAGGTCAAAACAACGCTCAGACTTCAGAACAACACCTGTAAGAGGGTCAGTTGGATATGTACACCTCCTAGAGCAGGGCAGGTCAAACTCCAGTCCTGGAGGGGCGTAGTGTCTGCAGGTATTTGTGGTTTCCTTTCAACCAGAAGCCAATTAAGGCCTTGAGAACAAGGTCTATGGACTCTTTAGCCAATCAATGACTTAAATGAATCACTTGTGCTGAAACACTGAAAACCAGCAGACACTGTGACCCTCCAGGACTGGAGTTTGGCACCTCTGTCTTAGAGCATAGGTGTTCCCTCTACAGTCAAGCTGTCAGAGCAGGGGCACTGCTTGCTCCCTGTCGGCGTACTCCCCCTGCTGGTCACTCCGAGCTCTGCAGAGTGTCTCTGTGAGCAGGAGAGGGGAGGGGCTGAGACAGAACCGAGGACAACTCTTGAATTCTCTCCATGGAGTCCTGAAAGACAGAGAGTGTAGGCCAGATAAAGAAGTGCCTTCCAGGTTTGACATCAAAACAACCAAAACAGTTCAATTCAACAATTTTGTTCAGTTTTAAACAGATATTCAGTTTTTTTTTCATCATGCAGTGATTTGTGTATAATGCGTATATGCAAACGTGTGTGTTTGTGCTCCACTTACTGTTGGCCAGGTCAGCTTAGACAGGCTGCTGCGATGAGCTAGCACACCCTCCTCTCGTATCAGCCCCTTCTGCAACAGCTGCCAGACCAGGAAGAGGAAGTTCTGCCACTGCAAAATTAAGTTAACATTTAAAATATATTAAAATCCAATTTACAGCTTTGTTAGCACGTGCACACACACACACACACTCATGTGTACTGGATTGTATGTCCTGTAATCCCAATGCGAGGTACCTACTTGATCTCATACAGGCCTGGCATTTTTATGTGTCAGGTCATGTGACTCACCAGTGTGGCGCTAGCATGGAGGACAGCAGCCAGTGACGTGTGGCTGAACAGCAGGTGCAGAGGTGCTGGGGGACACGGCTCTCGCCCCCACAGCTGAACCAGCTGTTCCAGAAGGGCCCTGGTGGGACAGCACCGCCCTGTTCGGGAGTCATCCGCAACAGCGCCCTCTACTGGTGGGGCCAGGGGCAACTCTCCAGACACTGCGCCCACAACAGACACAAAGTCTCAGTCTTCTAAACCATCGACACTCTGCAGATAAATCCATTAACCCACCCACAGAATACAGATCTCACACTGGCCTCTGCCACCAAACGAAGGCCTTCAAGATTCCATTTCCACGACCGCCCATAAAACCACGATAGCTCGTGTAGAGATGGCATCAATCATCCCGAAAATGAATTCTATCCCAGGCATATCAGTTTCTAAGGGTACACTTTACATGCAGCGTGGACCTGCAGAGCTTAGCAAAAGAAAAAAAAAAAAAAAAAAAAAAACAATCATCAAAATCTCTCAACAAAAAAAAAAACATTCACGGACTTCAAAGTACCTTTTTATTAAAGTGTTTTATGTTGAACACTCTACTCTTTTATTTATTTTTTCTCCGAGGACTTAAAACAATTTTCACGGAGCCCGAGACCCCAGAATTTATGTACAAATGCGAAAGTCTGGCGATCCGGCCCGCCTGCGGTGGGCCCCGGGGGTCTGATCGCCCCGTTTCGGGTTCCAGGCTAAACTCTCTCACGGTTCTCTCCTACGCTCTCGCTCATTTTAAACAGATGGAAGAAAAAACTGCTGAGGCGCGGGACCCTTCGAGAGCGGGGACAGAGCAGAGAATGCGTCCCGCCCCACCAACCAGCCACGCCCCCCCCCCCCCCCCCCCCCCCCAGCCGGGCTGGCCCCGCCCCCCTGGCCCCACCCCCAGCCGGGCTGGCCCCGCCCCCTGGCTCCACCCCCCAGCCAGCCTGGCCCCGCCCCCATCTCACCCAGACTGCAGGCCAGCAGAACGCTGCAGCGCACCAGCATCTGCTCGGACATCGGGGACAGGAACTGCGGGCGGAAGAGAAAGAGGTGAGGGGGGGGGGTAAATAAGGCCTGTCGGTCAGGGATGGGTTCAGCTGTACGTTGTGAGTATGGGGGGGGGGGGGGGGGGCCACATTAACAGTGTCTGACTCCTGTACCTTCCTGCAGCTCAGCGTCTGCCCCAGTCTCAGCACCAGGTCCTCTAGGTACTGAACACTCTGCTGCTCCCCCTCACACCTGGGACCTACGCTGATGCTCAGAACCTCCTGTAACAGACACGCCATGGCCATCATCATCACCATCATCATCTTCCTGTACCACCATCACCACCACCACCACATGCCACCATCATCATCACCACTACCATCATCATCATCACCATCATCACCACCACCACCATTATTATCATCATCATCATCACCATCACCACCACTACCACCACCACCATCATCACCACCACACACACACACACACACACACACACACACGCACACACATGCACACACACTACTCACTGCCACAAACTGCAGTGAGCGGGTTCAGCACCTTGATCTCGATGATGACGTCTGACGGCAGGGGGGCGCTGTGGGCGCAGTCCTTGGGGCACAGGGCGCTGGCGTCCTCTCCCTGGGGAGGCGGCGGGGGCTGTGGTTTGGTTGCCCCCGCCGTGACCCCTTCCCCCTCCCCGGGCGTGCAGGGGGGGGCGGCGGGGAGAGTCTTCATCACACGCTCAAACACAGCCTTCCACTCCCGCTTAATCAGGGCTGGGGGGGGAAGGGGGGGTCGGCAGGCTGTTTTATTACTGCAAGGCCAGTTATGCTCTGTGATATCTGATATCCGAGGTCTCTTCACACCCACAAGGTTAAAACAATGTTTGTTTTTGGCAGAACACTTCATAATTTGAAACAGCATTCGGCAATGTTGAAATGCACAATGTTCGCCACTAGGGGGCGGGTGCAACAGCTTTACGCCTAAACACAGGGTCTACGTTTTCATTACAGTATAGGTGATCTCAGTCTGAAGCAATATGACATTTTTAGCTCCAGCCGAATGTAAGCTGTACTGTTCTACACCTGAGAACAAATCGCAGAACAGGACGTACGAACACCAGACGGCAGTTATCCCCCAACGCTGTCACGTCCAGCTGCTGAGAGCATACCCGGACGGATGCCCCGCCCCTTTCACTACCTGTGATGTTGGTGGACAGCCAATCAGAGGCTTTCTCGGTGGCCAGGCGCACAGTGATCTCCTCTGACGTGGTGAGAACCTGCAGAACACACAGGACATTTAAATGACGTCTTATTTACCACTCACAAATACACACGCAGAGGTTGTTTTATTTACCACTCACAAATACACACGCAGAGGTCGTTTTATTCATCACTCACAAATACACACGCAGAGGTCTGCAAATTCACAGCGCGTCAGAGACAAAGACGTTAAGCATGTCTGATACAATAACTGTCAGAAATCAACAGTTTTCAGGAAACTCATCATGTGTTTTAGGCTTTAATGGCATTGTACTGGTACACTTCTATTTGATTGAACTTCTAGTTTGTTGTTACACTGATACTGATATTTTCTGCACTGCAAACAATGTGTACATCAAGCTATAGTGTAATCCACTTGTATTTGTAGGTCTTCACATTCATCAGAGTATTCACCTGTAATGTAATGTAATGTACTGTAATGTTATGTAATGTAATGTACTGGGACTTGAATCAGTGGGTGACTCACTGCAGGGGAGGTCTCCTCAGGCAGCAGCACACGGATGGCCTCTGGGCCCTTTTCACTGCAGAACCTGGGGTCAAAGGTCAGAGAGCGGCGGGGTCACTGCCATGCAAGCAGCAGGCTGACAGTCACATACAAGGTCACATGGGAGTGTACCATCCAATCAAAATATTACATTAAACAACGTGGGATAACACGGAACACTTTAGAGCCACCGTAACACTTGGACCCATACGTCGCAATCAAAAGTGATGTCACAGTGATGTCACACCTGGTGCCGCGCTCCAGCGCCTGCCTGCCTCTGTCACACAGCTGCGCGCACAGAGAGTCATTCAGCTTCGGTGCGCTGGTGTCCTCCGAGCCCAGCCTCTCCAGCAGGGTGCGCTCTCCACTGCACAGCAGCTCTGAGACCAGCGTGGCCCTGCCGCCAGATACACACACACACACACATACACACACACGCATATACATACATACACACATACATACACATGCACACACACGCCAATACACACACATACACACACACGCATATACATACACACACACACACACACACACATACATACACACGCATATACATACATACATACACATGCACACACACACGCCCATACACACACATGCACACATACATACACACACATACATACACACGCATATACATACATACACACATACATACACATGCACACACACGCCCATACACACACATACACATACATACACACGCATATACATACATACACACATACATACACATGCACACACACGCCCATACACACACATGCACACATACATACACACATACATACACATGCACACACACGCCCATACACACACGTACACACACACACGCCCATACACACACGTACACACGTACACACACACACACGCACATACATACACACACACATACATACACATGCATATACACACATACACACATACATACACATGCACACACACGCATATACATACATACACGCATACATACACACGCACACACACGCCCATACACACACATACACGCATATACATACATACATACGTACACACACACACACATACACACGCATATACATACACACACACACATACATACACATGCACACACACGCATATACATACATACACGCATACATACACATGCACACACGCCCATACACACACACACACACGCATACACATACATACGTACACACACACACACACACACACAGAGGAAAAAGTGAGTCACCCACATTAGACACAAGGCTGAGTACACAGCACTCACAGTGATAAGGCCTAAATAAACACAGCTATGACAGACCTTGGTCTTTCACACACAGAGACACAGTACAGGAGGCGTTGGGACTGACTTGATGTGTTTGACACAGTTGGACGCCACCCTTTCAGCCACAAACTCCACGGTACGGCGCAGCGACGGGGGCTGGTTGTGGAAGAAGGCCTGCTCCAGCTCCACCTGCAGGGAGACAGACAGACAGACAGTCACATAAACAGATAGGCAAACACACAGAGACAGACAGACAGACAAACAAACAGACAGTCAGTCACATAAACAGCCAGACATACAGACACATACACAGACAAATACAGTCAGACAGACAGACAGACACATAAACAGCCAGACAGACAGACACACACACACAGATAGACAAACATACAGAGACAGACAGGCAGACAGAAAGTCAGACACATACACAAAGACAGACGGCAAAATAAATGTAATGTAAATGTTGCACTTTTCTACGTCGCTTTTGATAAAAGTGTCTGCCAAATAAGTGTAATGTAATGTAATAGACAAACAGACACATACACAGACAGACAGGGACAGACAGTCAGAAACATATGCAGATAGGCAGACAGACAGAGACAGACAGAAACATGGGTGGACAGAACAGACAGTACAGAGATGACAGAAATGCACACCCGGATGGAGACAGAGACAGAGACAGACAGACAGACAGACAGACAGACAGGCAAGGCAATTTCTTTGACATACGCAGATAGATAGACAGACAGACACATACACAGATAGATAGACAGACAGGAAGTACAAGTTTGAGGTGGAATGCCATATCCCCCCCCCCACACCCAGCCGCTCCGTCGCGTACCTGCAGCTTCTGCTGAGATCTGGTGCTGGGGGGTCCCCGGGGCTCGGCGGAGGTGGGGGTGATTTTCGGATGAGGCCCCCGCTCTTGGACGTGCTCCCCGCCACGAAGGCGGCCAGCAGCTTGCGGAACTCGTCTAGGAGAGGAGAGGGACGGAGTGGAGAGCAGTGACCATACAGAGCAAGGCAGTAGCAGAACACTAACCCAAAAAACCCAAATGTGTGAGGGGCAAACACTCACTCAGGAAAGGGCAGCAGGTGTAGAGGAGCTGCTGGTCCACCAGGGGGAGACAGTCCTGCAGAACAAACCCAGGAGACAGGAGCACCAATCACAAGACGTCCCACAATTCAGTGCAATGATGCTCAGTCCAGTTTTTTTTAGCTGTGAAGCACCTCATGGACCTGGCATGTAACTCACTCCCTCACATTTATCAGGCTGAAGATTCTCCACCAGGGGGAGCTATGAGCACTCAAGTAGCTGAATAGTGCTTAGCATCAATGACACCACGTGTCCTCGTTCCACCTTAAACTGCACACCCAGGAAACCATGTGAGGTGAGCAGCTTCAAGTGCTGAGTAACAAAAACAACCAGCGAAACCCTCCGGGACCAGGGCTGAGTTCCCCTGCTTCAGGGAGTCCTGGGTGAACGATCACATCTACAAGCCACAACGCTGCGGTCCCCCAGAGTCAGGGCTGAGGATGTATTTACTCACCAGCCCCTGGGCAACAGCAGGCTTCTCCACCACCTCAGTCTCCTCCAGGTCACTGCTGAAGAACAGGTCCTCTGGAAACACAGGAATCTGACACAACATGGGGGACAGAGAGAGAGAGAGGATGAGGGGGAAAGACTGTAAGAGAAATAAAAGAAGGAGACGCTGTTTTATGTGGTTCCTCCTCACACGTGCTCCTCACCTGGAAGAGCCAGCCCAGGACGGCCAGGATGAGCAGCTGGTTCAGGTAGCACCCGTCCTGTCCCTGTCCCCGTCCTGGGTCAGCACCATCCTCCTGGGGAACACACTGCGTCAGGGGCGGGGCATCGCTCCAGCTCAAAATGATCACATGTGCATCCACAACAACCAATCAACTGAGAGCACACACAACATCTTAATGATAGCTATAGATGTGCACATTAGCTCTGTGCTACACTGTGCGTGATACTTATAGAGATTAGCCCTGTGCTACACTGTGTGTGATACCTATAGAGATGTGCACATTAGCCCTGTGCTACACTGTGTGTGATACCTATAGAGATGTGTACATTAGCCCTGTGCTACACTGTGTGTGATACCTATAGAGATGTGCACATTAGCCCTGTGCTACACTGTGTGTGATACCTATAGAGATTAGCACTGTGCTACACTGTGTGTGATACCTATAGAGATTAGCGCTGTGCTACACTGTGTGTGATACCTATAGAGATGTGTACATTAGCCCTGTGCTACACTGTGTGATACCTATAGCGATTAGCCCTGTGCTACACTGTGTGATACCTATAGCGATTAGCCCTGTGCTACACTGTGTGTGATACCTATAGAGATGCAGCAGCAGGCACAGGGCCCTTCTGTAACAGAGCAGAAACGGTCCGCTGAAGTCCAGCATGGAGAGGAACTCCACCACCCACGGCACCGTCAGCACCGTGCGCCGTCTGCGCACACAGCAGCGCAGGACTGCGCAGACGTCCAGAACCGGAGAGGTCTGTGTGGGGGGGGGGGGGGGGGGGGGGGGGGGAGAGAAACATCCAATCAGACATGCAGAAAGACAGACGTAGCAGGGATCTGCAGAACATATGGCAGCCAATGGTAGCAGCTGCTCTGAAGCAAAAGAGGACCAGCGGCAGAGTCAGGTTCTGCTCAAGGTTTCTTCCTGTTACCGTAGGCCAGGGAGATTTTCCCTGTCACTGACACCCTAGATGGTGCTCTTTGGGGAGTTCAGGCTGGGATCTCTGTAAAGCTGATTTGTAGGCCTTTGTAAAAAGCGCTTTACAAACTGAACTCAATTGAATCAAAATGAAGCTCCACTCTACGGGGGGTGTAAGTACATCTAGTGATATCCAATGACTTTTAAAGCATGTTCATGTAGCGTGTTCCAGTATAAAGAGCTTCTATGGCCAGCAAGAAAATAAGAGGAAAGAAAGAATATTGACATAAAATATTACGTATATATAAAACAACGGAAGATCATTATTCCTTATTTCAGTAGCTGAGGTGAGACAGCCCCACCTTGCTGCGGAGGGAGAGGGAGGCCTCCTGGATCTCCCTGGTGGGGGGCTCGGAGGTGCGGTAGGGCAGGAAGGAGATGAACCCCAGGAACTTGGCCAGGAGGCGCGCGGTGAGGAGCACGGAGGAGAACCGCTGCTTCTCGTCCTGAGGGTGGGACGCAAACACAAGCGCACGTGGTGCACCCCACATTATAATAAAAACTCAAAATGTAAGAGCATGAGGTGGGCGCCAAGCTCCGCCCACTCTCACCTGCCAGATGTTCCCCTCCCCCTCTCTCTGAGCTCCGCCCCCTTCCCTGCTGCTCTCTGTGCCCCCGCCCCTCCTTCTGAGCCCGCCCCCTCACCTGCCACTCCATGTCCCCGTCCCTCTCTCTGAACTCCGCCACCCCTCACCTGCTGCTCCCTATCCCCTCTCCCCTTACCCCTCCCTCTGTGCCCCTCCCTCTCACCTGCCACTCCATGTCCCCGACCCTCTGAGCCCCGCCCCCTCACCTGCTGCTCCATGTCCCCCTCCCCCTCCCTCTGCGCTCCGTCCAGCCCCAGGTTGTCCTCCTCGTCCAGCTGGAGGAGCTGCTGACACAGGCTGTCCGTCAAGTGCTGGTTCAGCTGGCAGCTGAAAGAGGGGGGTCGGGGGGGTCAGGGGGGGTCAGGGACATAGTGATTAGTGTGGAGTTCACTGGAAACTGACTCGCCAAACCAAATGTTTGTGCTCAAGTAAAGATTTTAGCCCCCTCCCCCCACACCCCACCAGGTAAGTCCTTTCAGAAAATGGGTACAGGTGGAGCAGTAAAGTTACTCATTAACACAAAGGAGCAACCTTTGAATTTTGTGTTTCTTGTTTCCTTGCCCCAGACGGGCAATGCTGTAATTGTGTTGCCCAACAGCCCCACCTGCTGGCCGACTGCAGGAAGTCCCTGAAGAACTCCTGGTACCCGGGGAAGGAGGGAGGGGGGCAGGGTCCCAGGAGGCCCTGGGGCTGGATCAGCCGCTCCTGCAGGCGCTTGAGCCGCCCCAGGCTGTCCGCTCCCAGCATGCCGAGCAGGTCAGGGTCCGGGGCGTCGCCCGGGGAGCCCAGCACCTGAGGACCCTTACACATCTGCACCGGAACGAGAGAGAGAGAAAGAACGTGGGTGTGTGTTTGCATGTGTGTGTGCATGTGTACCTTTCTTAGGCTGAGTGTGTGTGTTTCTCACATTGTCACTCAGGTTAAGCGTGTGTGTGATTGTTGGGCATGTGTGTGTCTCAGGGTGTGTGATTGTTGGGCATGTGTGTGTCTCAGGGTGTGTGATTGTTGGGCATGTGTGTGTCTCAGGCTGTGTGATTGTTGGGCATGTGTGTGTCTCAGGGTGTGTGATTGTTGGGCATGTGTGTGTCTCAGGCTGTGTGATTGTTGGGCATGTGTGTGTCTCAGGCTGTGTGATTGTTGGGCATGTGTGTGTCTCAGGGTGTTTGTGTGTTGTCATGTATCTAAAGTATCTGCGTGTGTATGGACACTGCCAAGTGCAACTGTCCGTGAGGAACACAAGCACACCCCCCCCCCCCCCCCCGTTTCCTCACCTGAACCAGCTGCTTCTGGAAGAGCCGCGCAAAGTGGGCGTGGTTTCCCGCCGTGGTCAGCTGACACACCATCCCCCTGAGACAGGCGGGCGTACGAAAACAAAATGGCGCTCACGCTTCCAGAAAGGAGCATGATGGTGGGCATGGGTAAAAAGCGAACTCCAGAGGAGCGCGTAACGGAGAGGCCTCACCTGACCCTGGACCCCAGCGCTCGCTCGAAGTCCCAGCCCTGCTCGCGGTGGCAGTCCTCCCACTCCCGCAGGAGCTCGTAGAAAATGTCCCTGCGACACACGGCAGCCCCGTTTACAGTCTCACCCATTACTATGGCAATATTTTTTTAAAAGCGACAAAACAGATTTTTTTTCAATTACATTTTTTAAAAGACCTGGTCAAAAACTAGCATATGGCTGGACCTAACACACTTCATCCGGCCAACCATGGCGTAACTTCATAACTCGGCCGACCAATGGTGTAACTTCATGACTCAGTCACTCAGTCAGTCACAGACATTCGCGTTTGTAGGGCTGGCCCCGCTGTTGCGGTCCAGCCAAAAAACGTTTTAGAATCTGTAAGCCAGTATTCATTTGATTGAGTAAATGGCCCCCCCCCATTTTAAAGGTCAGTTTAGATGAAGCCCGCAGCAGCAGGGGCTGCTGGGTAGTTCATCGTGTTCAGGGCGCCAGGGTGTGGTACCTCTGCTTCTTGAAGGTGTGGAAGGCCCGGTCGCTGCTGAAGTTGGAGCGATTATCAGTGGCCGGCTGGAAGGGTACAGACTGGATGAACGGAGGCATGGAGGGAGACGCCTGGAGAGAGAGAGAGAGAGAGAGAGAGAGAGAGAGAGGGGAGAGAGAGAGAGAGAGAGAGAGAGAAAGAGAGAGGGAGGAGGAGAG
>CM045883.1:8696305-8906305 GCA_025169545.1 Anguilla japonica | reverse complement strand
GCACATACATATACAACCCATTTTACTGTGTTTCAATATAGGAGTGTACCAGCTTTGCTGTATACAGCTAAGGGGTGACAGGCGGTACAGTATATTATCCAGCTGTATAAATGGATGCTATGTAAAACGTCTGTAAGTCACTCTGGATAAGAGCGTCTGCTAAATGCCTCTAATGTAAATGTAACATTCAAAAAATTAAGACTAAGTAGCTGGAATTACCAGCACACAGCTGAGCCCTCTGGCAAGAGAAAGACCAATGAGCAGAAAGGGGGGGGGGGTGGGGGTGGGGCACTCACTTGGGCGAGGCAGGAGACGTCCCAACAGGGGGAAAGTCCTCCATGTTGTTGAAGTTGAGCTGGGCTGGGGGAGGAGACAGCACGGCGTCCGCCCTGCTGCCCGGCCCAGCCCCTCCGCCTCTCCTCCCCACCTCCCGGCGCCCCGCGTCCTCGTATTGGCCACGCCCACCACCACCACCGCCGCCCCCCACCTGTCGCCCGGGAGGCGGCCCCGCCCCCCCGCTCCTCCTGCGGCCGCGGCGCTGCGGGGCGGGGCTCGGGGACCCCGCCTCCGGCGGCGACATCACGAAGTCGCCCAGGCAGGCGCGCTGGGCGGAGCGTCTCTCGGGGGGCGGAGCCCTGGAGGCGGGGCTCCACCCCGCGCTGAAGGAGGGGCTGCTGAGGGCGCTGATGCCGCTCAGGCACTGGGACCGGGACCCGGACCCGGACGGGCCGTCCCACTCGGCCCCGCTCGTCGCCGGCGACACGGACGGGGCGGGGGAGAACAGCTGGACCCGGCTGGCACTGCGGTGCCCGGCCCCGCCGCCCGCCTTGCACCCCCGGCGCTCGCTGGAGAAGCCGGGGGCGTGAGACTGCGGCCTGGAGCTGGGGGTCTTGGCCGGCGTGGCAGGCCCATTGGCAAGGGCGTGGCTGCTCTGCTCGCGAAGGAAGTTCAGGAAGAAAGGCACAAAGTCCTGCCTTGGCACTTGCAACTTTACCAGGGTCTCGGAGTTGTCGTCCTCCTGTCAGAACGCATAGCGACACACAGACGCAGGTAAGGTTGAAAGGACGGAAAAGCATCCGCTACTCTCAGAAACACAGTGACACGTGTATCGCGAACTCTGGAAATACACAACTAAATAAAACAGTCGCAACAGTAACACTGGAACTCCAGGTATTCCGCGAGTTATAAGCAGCCAGTTACTGCATATATTTCCACTACAACGTGATACTTTTCAGCAGTTTTAAATACTTAAAACATTACATTACACAAAACACTGTCTCTTTTAAAATATGCTCCACGTTTCCAAACTCGGTGTGTCTGAATTGTTTCCTGGTCAAAAGAAAACGACCGTAACTTTGAGTATCAAAATCGCTATACTCCTCACGTATAGTTAACTAGCTAATAGAAGTTTTGACCATCTCCAAAAAGTCAAGCAACAAGACCCGGCCATGACAGAACAAACCAGTCAAGGTTTTTGCCATATTTAGTTTCGTTGAATTTATTTGGACATTTTGAAGACGAGTGTATTCATTGCTGCGCAGCACCTTCGGAAGCACAAAAGCAATTAAATATTACAGACAGTTAGGGAGTTCGCTAGCTGGTTAGCTACCTAGGCTAACTAACATTGGAAAAAGCAGGGCACAGTGAACAAGTTTATGCTGCAAACGCGTAGTGTCACTCCGTTGTCTTGTCACCGTTAACACGCCTGGGCGCGGCCGAATGTGTCCGCGCAGAATTATCGGTTAATTCACCAACCTGCCCACATCTGAGCCAGTGCACGGCCTTGCTCGTCTCCACTTTCCCCAGAAGCACCGTTTCCAAAAGAGCCGCCATTCTGCACTGAGCATGAGCAAGCGCCGCTCGACTCCGCGGGACTGAAGGGGAGGGGAGGCTGGGGGTGGGGGAAAGCAGCGAGTGCGCGCACGTTGCTGCATTGCACTCGGCAGCGCGCATTAGTACCGCAAACACAGAAATCCCAATTCACCCCTCTACGCACTAAAAAGGATGCTGCTGTATCAGGAACTGTGTCATTCACGGAGAAAATGGCACCGTCTTGTCATAACTGCGAAGGAAATGAACACCGAAGAGACCAACAGCGTTAAGGTTTTTTTCCCCGTCATATTTAATCGCATGTTACCCTCTTTTGGGAATAAAAAATGATAAATGGGCTGCGGAGTGTGTTTTTAATTGCAGGCAAGTAATTAATGTGTACTGGAAATCAGCCCCTCGTAAAATTGTATACACACGGAGGTCTTAACACACCAGAGGTTATTCTGTCAATTAAAGTGCTTGTACAGCATCACCCCATTCATTTCAGACAATAATATGTAGTAATGCAAGAAGCATACACAGAAATTCAATAAACGACAGAATTGAAAATGTTTTTGTCTGCATGCTGAATGAATATTTTATTTATAACCAGTTTATAAAAATAAAATACAAAATAATTTTAAAACAAACAGAAAACACTGTACAAGGCATTGATATGGTACAAATGAAAAATAACGTAAATAATTACAGTTATGTACAATGTAATTCCTCCACTTGTTACATTCTTTCATTGTAACTGTACACTTACAATTCAACATGGTAACATTGTACACATGACTCAAAACAAAAGAAGCACTGTGGAAAAACTGCTAAATAAACCGGAAAAAAATAAAATAAAAAATACAGACAGGTCTGATGGGGAAGTCCAAAGAGGGTCATTAACAGATATTCCAGTAAGACTTTCAGCACGACAGCAGGCTGAACATGTTGCTTCACATGTGACTGCTCATGAGGAGCATTCTCGCCGTCCTCTGCTAAGACGATGTAGTGCACAAGCGCAGTAAGAAAACTACGAAATGGAGCCAAACACACCTCAGTCACCATACACGCAAGCAGACAGAGAAGCACACAGGTGAGCAAGGGACAGAGACGTCACACACCCAGTGTAGGAATGGTATCCTACCTCTGCCCAGGCCAAACACACACGCGCGCACACACACACACACACACACACACACTCACATGGCTTTATGTAGTGAGAAATATCTTGGTGTCAATGGTCATGCAGACTGCTGCAGGGACGTCTGGCACACTTACACATACAGTATACACGCACGCGCACACACACACAAACGCACGCACGCACGCATGCATGCGCACACACACACACAGCTGACCCCCCCTTCATTAGGGAAAAGCATATTAAGCCAAAAACTTAGATGTTCCAAAAACAAAACAAAAAATGCACCATGAGGAGAATAAATAAAGTTAAAATGCTTGTTCTTTTTTTTTTTTTTTAGTTCAGTCACCCAAGTCCTGTACTGGGTACAACACCTGGAAGATCTCACAGGACATTTGGGAAATCCTCGATACTAGAATAACAAAAAAGAATCCACTAGCAAATTTAAATAAAAAAATAAAATAAAAATTAAATCAGCTTGTTATCACAGAAATACATATGGCAGATCGATAACACGTTCTGGTGGTTCAGGCTGAGCTAAGATAATCGCATCGAATGCTCGTCCTCCTCGCTCACTGACTGCAGCACCGTACAGCCAACTTTCACTCGTCGCCAGTGGCAGCGGCGACACACTGGAATCATATTTTAGTAGAGTTCATCATTCATATTATTATTATTATTATTATTATTATTACTCCTAGTTATAGGTACTTTAATCCATAAACTTAAAGAAAAATTTTTAAAAATGTCTAAGCAGTTACACAACACGTTGGTGAGCCCGTTCATGCCCGTACCGTAAAACTGCTCCATCTCCATTTATCAACAGGGCAAAAAAATAATACAGAGCCCCATAAATGACCCCAATCGCTCCCACCCCCACCCTCGCCCACCCCCTCCAGCTGCGGTCGTGTCCCACGAAATAACCAGAGGAGGACGGGGCCCATTTCGGCAGCCGGTAGTAATGCAGCGGTCACCCGGGCAACCGACGCAACGCTGCGCAGAAGACCCCGCCTCCTTACGCACGGGGCCCCTCCCTCATTCCACGCTCTGGCGTCTGCGTCTGCAATGGCAAACCCAGAGACTGGCGTGTAGTGGCTAAAAGCTGGATGTAAACGCTCCTTTTCCATACGTGGTGTGCGAACCGAAGTCGCCTAACAACTTAAATCACAAACATCAAGGTGATTTAAAAAAAAAAAAAAAACATATTTAGTGAAAGCAGAATACGTGTCAGTTGACACTAGTTAGGGTTTCTATGGTTACAGGAGCTACACGGTGCCCCTGACGTACAAGGAGGCCACATTTCACACACCCTGGCATCAAACAGCCAGCACGCTTCCTACGTACAGGCGAGGCTTTCACTCGGCAGCCAATAGCAGGAGCCATTCGGCTGCGAATGTCCTGGCCCAATGGGTCAGCAGCACAGGCCGGCCTCGGTCCATCTTTCTGTCTACTGGACATGCATCAGCAAAAGTTCACCGACAGACAACCTGTCAAGATCATAGCGAATAAATAGCAAGAAGAGAAATGTCATTATGCACAGCAACACAAGGGAGAGAGCTGCCAAAAAACGAGCATCGACAATGCAAAGCTGCCTCGGCTGACCAGGGGAAAAACAGCTGCCCGTCCCGGGCCAATGGGAAACGAGCAGGGTTCTCTGAACCGGCCAATGGGAAACAAGCAGGTTTTTCTGAAGGGAGTACCGCGACATGCAAGAGCACAACTGGAACACAACTGACAGATGCAAACCTGAGCACGAATCAGTCACTCTCACCTCCTTCTAAAAATACTTTCACACACAGACAAACTGCTAGCAAGACCTGCTGCTATTTCCCTCGGGAAACACAGGTAAACAACTAGGAGAGCGTGAGAAGGGAGGGAGGGAGGGAGGGACAGAGAGAGGGGAAACGACAGGATGCTGGCTTTGTTTTTTTTTTTTTCATGGCATTCTGTATGCGGCACTAAACTGACGTTCCTGAGAGCGCTCACTATCAGAAAAGTCCCTTCCCAACGGCCAGTTTCCCCAACCCCATGTTACTCATCTGAAATGACATGGTTACCCCTGACAACAGCCGCTGTTGTCTGGGCTACAGTATAAGGTCCCTGGCAACCCCCTGCAACAGCCCTGCTTCTAACAGGTGGGGGGGGGGGGGGGGGGGGGGGGGGGGGGGGGGGGGGGGCTATGGGGTACTGCTTAAACCTCAGGGAACAATGATTCATGTGGCATGCTTTTTTGACAGGATGCAGCTGTAAAAATCACCCCCCTGCAACCCACCCAAGCACCTGGCACTTGCTTTACCTCACAAACCAACCAACTGCAAGAAGCCACACATTTACACACTCACTTAATGTGTACATACAAATCCTTCTCTGTGCAAAAATAGTTTCATGGAGAATATTAGACATTGTACTGTAATGTATTTGTACAACATGAACAGTTGCAAAAAAAAAAAAGAAATTCAGCCAATTAAAAAAATAAGCAAAATGTTTAGTTTTATTTTCCTCTCCAGAGAATGTGGTACTTCTGCATGAGCGGTTTACTGATGCACATCAAATATGTGCATTTAGCGTAAAAGCCAGAGTCAAGAATCAGGAGGAGCATAAAACAGGAAGAGGCGGGGTGAGGAGCATAAAACAGGAAGAGGCGGGGTGAGGAGCATAAAACAGGAAGAGGCGGGGTGAGCAGGCGGGGGAGGAGCATAAAACAGGAGAGAGGCATAAAACAGGAAGAGGGGGTGAGGAGCATAAAACAGGAAGAGGCGGGGTGAGGAGCATAAAACAGGAAGAAGCGGGGTGAGGAGCATAAAACAGGAAGAGGCGGGGTGAGGAGTATAAAACAGGAAGAGGCGGGTGAGGAGCATAAAACAGGAAGAGGCAGGGTGAGGAGCATAAAACAGGAAGAGGCGGGGTGAGGAGCATAAAACAGGAAAGAAGCAGGGTGAGGAGCATGAAACAGGAAGAGGCGGGGTGAGGAGCATGAAACAGGAAGAGGCGGGTGAGGAGCATAAAACAGGAAGAGGCAGGGTGAGGAGCATAAAACAGGAAGAGGCGGGGTGAGGTGCATAAAACAGGAAGAGGCGGGGTGAGGAGCATAAAACAGGAAGAGGCGGGGTGAGGAGCATAAAACAGGAAGAGGCGGGGTGAGGAGCATAAAACAGGAAGAGGCGGGGTGAGGAGCATAAAACAGGAAGAAGCAGGGTGAGGAGCATGAAACAGGAAGAGGCGGGTGAGGAGCATAAAACAGGAAGAGGCGGGGTGAGGAGCATAAAACAGGAAGAGGCGGGGGTGAGGAGCATAAAACAGGAAGAGGCGGGGGTGAGGAGCATAAAACAGGAAGAGGCGGGGTGAGGAGCATAAAACAGGAAGAGGCGGGGTGAGGAGCATGAAACAGGAAGAGGCGGGGTGAGGAGCATGAAACAGGAAGAGGCGGGGTGAGGAGCATAAAACAGGAAGAGGCGGGGGTGAGGAGCATGAAACAGGAAGAGGCGGGGTGAGGAGCATGAAACAGGAAGAGGCGGGGTAAGGAGCATGAAACAGGAAGAGGCGGGGGTGAGGAGCATGAAACAGGAAGAGGCGGGGTAAGGAGCATGAAACAGGAAGAGGCGGGGTATAAGGGCAGATGTGTGGGGGGTGCCTTCGTTCCCCACACAAATACAGCAGGGAAGAGTAAACAACTACAACATTCCAAATAAAATATAGAGAATCATATCTACAGATATTTTAGAATCTTCTTGGAATACAATCATCTGAGAAAGGATGAAGGATATGAGGACTGGTGTGCTGTGTTTCTTTCATTTTTTTTTCTTTTTTACTGTAGTGCATGCAAAGAGTAGAGTAGTACTGGTAGGATTTATATTACAATATCTTACAAGCAGAAGGGAGAGAGATAGAGGTGGATAGCAAGAAGAGAGTGAGAGTGAGGGAGTTTTTCTGACAACTAGTGAACTACCAGCTGGAATAAAACTAGTTATTTTTACTGGCTATGCCTACCGCCTTCACTAATAATACTTTTGAAATGACTGAGGCCTTGACACAAAACTGTCAACCACCCCACACCGATACTAGAATGTCCCTTTGAGTTTAAAAAAAGCATCATTTGACTGCAAGTTAACTGGGAAGATGAGAACAGGGAAAATTACGAGAGAACAGGCATGTTTCCATGAAGACGGGATTTTAAACTACGTGATTTTTGCTGTTGTCGTGAACTTTGTGTGATAGATACTGAACTACCGCCACAGTCCACAGTACACAGGAACACAAAAAGTTAAAATTTTTTACAGTAAACCATCTTAATGTACTGCTCCAGCACAAAAAAAGTTGAGTGCCATTTTTCATGTCAAACTGAACATTTTCATGTAGTCCTTTCAAGTAGTGTCTTTATTCTTCAGGACCATTCTCTCACTTTCATCTAACTGAACATAGTTACATTCAAGATTTTTAAAATTGGGAAACAGACGCCAGAAACGGCTCCAGAAACGTTCAGCTCGCATGGAGAAAGGCACACACAAGTCAGATAAAGACAAACGTAAGAAGAAGAAAAAAGTTCACATTCAGCACAGACGAGTCAATCTCATTTCACAGGGGACAGGCATGCTCCTTTAGCTCAGACCTCACGGAACACAACGAGGTCACAATATACTATGACATCACAGAAGGCCTCATTCCAAAAGGAGCTAAACCAGAGTGTGGAGTGTCAGAGCACTCGGAGTGGGGCCCGCCCCTTTCTGCCCTGGGGGGCGGGGCTGAAGAGTCCTGGCTCTGTCTAGGGAGGTTCCACACACTGCGCCGTTTCCGAACCTCTCTCACACAAAATACAGTCACCTCAGGCACGGGACTTAATGGGCTCCAGTGGCTCTAATGCCAGCAAATAAATGGAGGGAACAGCCACCTATAGGCTGTGTCCTCTGTCAGTCATTATGCCTGAACATGACACATTACAGGCATCCAATAAATAACCCAATAAATACTATAATACATGTAGCAGTGCACAGTGCATATGCCTGGGTAAACAACATACGCACCCGCCCTCCAGACCAGGGTGCAGTCGGATACTGAACGCTTAAAAAAGTATGTGGGGTGCACGGACAGACACCAGCAGCCCCCCCAGGACCCGCACACAGTGGTACGACTGTGCGACTGTCACAACGTGGTGTTCAGAGAGGGGCGGGGCCACTCTGGGGCACTGACGAGACGCGCTACAGAGGCGCTAGCTAGCACAGTCGGCTCCTCTGAGCCGATAAGCCCAAATGGACACAATGGCCAGTACAGCCCATTTGTTCGTTTGCAGTTTCAAGATTATGACAATCATAACGCTCGCTGGCCTTTCTGTAATGTTTTGACCGATTCGACAGCCGAACAACGCTGCAATTCCTTCATATGTCATACGACATGACAAGTAAGATTTATTTCAACAAATATATGAAACAATAAATAAATAACAGTGTATTAATAACAGTACTGGTACGTGTACTGGGACGAGGGAAGGTTTGTGGCTTGTGTGGGGTGTGAGGAAGTTTGTGTGAGAAGCAGTGTGCAGTGAGCTAGAGAGAGAGAGAGAGAGAGAGAGAGCTGTGGACGGAAGAGTACAGTATGTTGAGGGGAGGGGGGAAATAACACTTTGAGCGGACTGCCAGTGTTCAGGAAACAGACCCCGAGGTTTGCACAGCCAGCCCCCAGTTCCCCTGGCAAAATCACCGCTGCCTTCGTCATGAGCCTCCTCCTCCTCCTCCTTCTCCTGCAGGTGCTGCTGTGGGGGTGGGGCGGGGGCGCGTGGGGGGCACAGGGCGGGGGGGGCGCGGGGGCACTATCTGCTCAGCTTGCTGGGGCACTTCCCCTCGCGGCTGCAGGCCTTGCCGCGCGCGGTGTGGAAGGCGCCGGCGCGGGCCTGCCGGCTGCAGCAGGTCTCCTGCGGGTAGGCGCGGCGCAGCGGCGGGGAGCCGGAGAAGCTGGGCGGGGAGCGGCTCCGCCCCTGGCAGCAGCCGCCGCCCCGGTGTTCGTGGCGGGAGGGGGAGGAGCTGACGGAGCGCTGCAGCGAGGGCGAGCTGCGCGGCGACGCGCTGGAGCTGCGGTGCGGCGTGGACGGGCTGTTGGGCGGCATGCGCGCGCCGCCGTGGTGCTGCGGCGACCGCAGGTGGGCGGAGCCCCGGGCCCGGGACACGGCCGACCCGCCGTGCATCAGCTGGGCCAGGCAGGTCATCAGGTCCGCGTCGCTGGTGCTGCCGGCCCGGATCCGGTACCGGCGCAGCCTGGAGGGAAGGGGGGGGGGGGCAGTGATGGGAACCACGGTCAGACCATTAAACCGCACGGTCCTACTCACCGCTACACAGACACAGAACCCTGACTGTCGCCATGACACCCTTACCACCCGGTAACGAGGGCAGGCATGCCAGGGACACGCCCACTTAGACTCACAATCTCTGACAGCTCATGGCACTGTGTCCCGTTGTCATGGGAAATAAGTTTGACTCCCTCTCTATTCAACCACGTCCCTGTGTCTCTCAGTCTATGTCTGGATTGGTGTTTTGAATCATTTGTAAACATAAACTCCTTCACCTTTGAGGGAAGACCGATTATATGCTGCAGGTATGCAGCTGGTTACAGGTATGCAGTTGGTTGAGGTTGTGAATAGTGGGCGGGGTTTACAGTGAAGAGTATGTAACCGTGCAGGAAAAGTGGGTGGGGTTTATAGTGAAGCATGTGACCATGCAGGAAAGGTGGGCAGGGTTTATAGCGAAGCATGTGACCATGCAGGAAAAGTGGGCGGGGTTTATAGTGAAGAGTATGTGACACGTGTAGGAAAAGTGGGTGGGGTTTATAATGAAGCATGTGACCATGCAGGAAAAGTGGGCGGGGTTTATAGTAACACACACCTGCCCTCCACAGCAGGGCGGCTGGGCGGCTTGCCGGGCGGTGGGCGTGGCAGGAACTGGGTGGCCAGCTGCTCGGGGACGGGCACGGGCGCCACGGGGCGGGGGATCTTGCTCTTGCGGGACAGCGGGCTGGAGGAGGAGGAGAGGGAGGGCGCGTCGTCGCCCTGCCGGTCCGAGCGGGACCCCAGGTAGGACTCGTCGTCCTGGGAGCGGTCGGAGGCGGAGGACAGCTGGTCGCGGGGCAGCGGGGCGGCGGGGGCGCGGTTGTCGGAGGAGAGGGACGGGGAGGGGGGCGCAGGCCCGTGGTGGTGGGCCTTCTTCTGGAGGAGCTTCTCTTTGGCCGAGCCCGGGGGCGGGGCGTCCAGCAGGTGGGCGGGCTCCAGGACGGGGATGCGGCTGAGCCGCCGGGCGGGGTCCCGGCGCGGGCCGGGGGGCGGGGACGAGGCGGAGGGGGCGGAGCGTTCCGCCGGGGTCCGGTCCGCCCCCTCCTCCAGGGTGTGCTGGTTGGGCTCGGTGGAGCGGTCCGGATATCCCGAGTCGCTCTCGGGGTCCTTCAGTTCGGGGAGGGGCGGGCTGCCGCCCCCGGACGCTTCCGCCAGGGGGGAGAGGTGGCCGTTGGCGAAGACGGGGCTGCGGGGCGAGCGAGGGGAGCGGGGCGATCGGGGCGATTTCGGGGAAGACTGCAGGCTTGGCACTGGGCTGGCCGCCACGGGGCTGACCGCCTTCTCTACGGGGGCTCCGTTCAACAGCCCCTCCCCCGGCAGCTCCGTGGGGCTGCCGGCCTGCAGGGGGCGCTCCTGCGGAGACTGTATGTCGGCGGTGTCGTCCAAGGGCTGGGCGTCCGCTTCGTTACGCTTCTCCAGCAGGAGGCACTGTGGCACACTGTCTGAGGCAGACTGGGAGGAGAGCATGGACGGGCGCTGCGCTGTCAGCTACAGAGAGAGAGAGAGAGAGAGAGGAGGGAGGGAGGGAGGGGAGAGAGAGAGAGAGAGGAGGGAGGGAGGGGGGGGAGGAGAGAGAGAGAGGGAGGGAGGGAGGGAGAGGAGAGAGAGAGATGGAGGGAGGGAGGGGAGAGAGAGAGAGGAGGGAGGGAGGGAGGGGGAGGGGGAAGAGGAGAGAGGGGAGGGAGGGACGGAGGGAGGGAGGGGGGGGGGTGGGAGAGAAAGAGAGAATTCAAAAAATGTCAGGTGAATATTACATCAATGTATACCACAGCTCTCTGGATTACACACGGGGCTGGGGTGGGGAAGGGGGGTTTATGGTGAGAAACAAAGAGAGAGAGAGAGGTATGGACGAGGGGGAGAGAAAGAGAGAGAGAGAGAGGTAGGGACGAGGGGGAGAGAAAGAGAGAGAGGGAAAGAGAGATAGATGGAGATGGAGAAAGGCAGGGACCAGGACAAAGGGAACAAACCATCAACAGGACAATTCACCATGGTTCCAGTAACCATGACTCCACCTGAAACACGGCACACACACACACAACACAACTGCCCACTTCAGCTCTTACAGCTGATCACATCTGAGCATGCTCAGAACAGTGCACAGTCCCAGAGTTCCCTGCTCTGATTCAGAGCTGCCAGAGGGACTGGGGAAGGCATGGAACCCACAAACAAAAACAAACAAACAAAAAAAAAAAAACATAAAAACTGACGACAAAGAAAATAGAAAAAATTAAAATTAAAATACAAAAACCTAAAACAGGATGTGTTGGGATGGGGGGTGGGAGGTAAGGGGGGGGTGTTGTAGGTATTTTAGGTGCAGCGTGTTTTTGGGGGGGGGGGTGGTCGGGGGGGGGGGTAGGGGTATTCACCTGCTGCAGCTGGGCGCGGGTGATGCGTATGACAGAGGGGAACTTGGCGTTGGCGGCGCCGGCGGGGATAGCGGGCAGCTTCCGCTGGCCGGGGGAGCGGGCGCGCGGCGGGGGGGCGCCCGGTTCGGCCGACTGGCTGCGGCGCAGGCCGGGGGGGCGCTGGTGCAGGGGGTCCGACAGGGTGGTCAGGGGGGGGTGTGCGGGCTCGGGGAGCGGAGGAGGGGGCTGGAGGTCCGGGCCACCAGCTCCTCAGGCAGGGACGGAGGAGAGGTGGGGAGCTGCGAGACGGGAGGAGGAGGAGGAGGAGGAGGAGGAAGATTGGGGGGGGGTGGCAGGGTGGAGAAACACCAGCATAGATTTAAGGCTTCCGCATGCTTCAAGAAGAACTGCTGTTCGGAACGTCGGATGGGTGGGGGTGGGGGGGGGGATAGGGGGTCTGCGTCCGAAATTCTTTTGTAACTTTCGATGTCCACGTCCACATTCCGCAGCGATTGGCCAGGTTTACAAATGGGCAGGGTTGCAGGTGGTCTGCAAGTTCTGAAATGTTGCTTGCCAACCACCAGTAAACAGAAGAAGAACACTGCTAACATGAACATCTTTGAAGAAAAAATGTCTGGATGTGTTCGCCAATATGCGCATTTGTTTGACTCTGAGCATCGCGATTATAAAAATACACAGAGCTCGTTTCAATCGCTTATTTTCACCCCTTGCACCCCTTCCCCGTGTCCTTTCCTGGCTTTCCAACGGAGGGGGTGAAGAAAAGACACGAAGCAGAGATATGAGGAAGACTGGATAAAATAAGCACTTGGAATGAGCCCACAGAAGTCGCTGAATTCTTGGATAAAATCCCACCCCCCTCTCTATGACGGACAGCTGCCTCGTCCCACCTTCGAGTTTAGCCACTTCGGAAAAGGAACAAACAACAACAACACTGTCCAACCTGGTTGGACAACGCGTCGTATGAACCAGGCTGGTTTGAAGCATGTGGAAGTCTTTAGGCTTCGGTGGGGTTGTTCGGTGGGGCTGGGGAGGGGGGGGGTGTCTGAAGGGACACAGGCCTCACGAGTGTGACACCCCCAGCATTCTCCATCCGCAGGACCTAGCTGCACACAAACCCCCACGCACCGCAACACTGACATCTCAATGGGGCTACCCTGGGCTGGTCTGGATTAGCACCAATGTGCAATGGGCATTTAAAAAGATTTTTTGGGGTGTTTTGCTTTTTTTTTTTTTTTTTTTTTTTTTAAAGTAAAAATTAAAAAGTAAGCCAGTGCTGAACACAATGTTCAAACTGAAGTTAGTGATGTCAAACTGAATGATAGTACTGTAATTATTTAAATTAAAAGCATAAGTAAACAGAACGAAAGTAAAAGGTAATTTACACTCTTTCATGCACAAATATACTCCACTCGTAGACTAACCTCTCACATATTAACCTATTATTGCTAAATATCCTTCTCTTAATTTATAAAATGAGTCTAGAATCAGTGGTGCCTTGTTCGATTGGTTTTAACGTCCTTGTCCAAATTAAAACAGTAATCTGAAATCCACCAAAGACGTTTTCCTCTAATTATGCAAATGGCCACGAACATGGTTTAGACTCATGTTGGTGTATACCCAGAGGCACCATTACCAAGCAGCCAATCAAAATCACCCTAAGTATCTGCAGGACGATAAAAGCCCCGCGCAGCCACACAAAATATGCAAAGCAGGCCCATTCTAGCAAGCCGCGGAAAAGCAATGAAATCAAAGCAGGCCGGGTCAGGATGAATTAACTAAGTGGCTTAATGGAGCTCGCTACGTACGCTTATGAAACATTAGCTTAATCAAAACACGCAGAACACAAAAGTAAAGAACAAAGGAAGAGGGGTCCACGGTGAGCACCCGGCCCGCGCGGAGGGGGGAGACCTTACGCAGGCGGGGGGGGGGGGGGGGGGGGGGGGGAGCAGGGACCGGCTCTGCTGCAGGCCCAGGAGACGGTGAGCGCGTGCGGAAGAGAGGACAGCGAGTAAAAGAGCACGGCGTGGCGGAGAGAGAGAGAGAGAGAGAGAGAGGCCTGCTGGGAATTCCTCCCGCGAGCACCGCCGCCGCTGTACCGCCGCTCGACCGACACGCTGGAACGAGGGCAAACTGCGCGATTAGGCGACACGCCGCAACCTTCAGGCGAAACCCCAGACAGCAGCAGCAGCTCACGCGCGGAAGTAGGATTAGTGATGAGCTCAGCGTTTCCCACCCCCCACCTCCCCCCCCCCCCCCCACTGACTCCCACCCCCCACCTCCTACCCCGCCCCAGACCTGCGGGGCTGCACCGGCCACACGAGTGCTGCGGACGCAGCAGAAAATGCGCCCTCCTGCAGCTGCAGCTGCGGGGACCCGAGCATGCGCCTGCATGGCTTCAGAGCATGTGGTTCTGCAGCAGCAGTTCCTGCTCTCTGCTACACTGTCAGGCTTTTTTTTCTCCACCCAGAAAACTGTTTCCTTGTTTCTGTTAAGTTACTGTATTATGCAGGGAGGGGGGAAGTCGGGCACGGGGGAAGCTGATTGGTCAGTGAGTTGGTCACGACTGTGGGTTCATGGCCTGAACAACTAATATCCAGTCTCTTACACTTTCAGGTAGCAGCCATTTAAAAAACGGTTTCCGAAGGGCCTTCCTCTTATTAGCAGTGGCCCATCACCGCTTCCTACAGCTCCAGCCCATAAAAAAAGAATGCATAACCAGATAGATACTTCAAACCAAAGCAATATTTCATTTGCCAGCTAATTTAATTTTTAATATTAGATTTATGCCAAGCAGAGGCTGGAGTCTTGCTTATTGCTTATTCATTTGGCAGACTTATTCAGACAGGCTTATGAAAAGGCCATATATATGTAGCTATGTATATAGACCTTTCTAAGGAACCGAAGAGTGTGAGTCTTCTGAGTGGATGGAAAGAGTGAGGAAGCAGAGAGAATTAAGGTTTGAATGTCTCCTGTCCAGGAGTGAAATCTGCAATGAAGGGACGAATTAATCAAGGTCTGTCAAAAAAAAGAAGTTTAAGATCATAACGTCAGCAGGTCTTTGTTGGGGTTGTGTTGTATTCATAGGAAGTGGCAGGGGAGAGGCGTTTTTGTGAAGTGAGGTGAGAGGTCATTCAGGGGTGGGTGCTGAAATATAAACCAAAAAACCAATCGTTTAAAAAAAAATGTAAAAAGCATCAGAGCGATGATTTTAAAAAACAAAATCTTAAGTAGCAGAAATAGCAATGAACCAAAATGAAGCAAATGCAGAAAAAGATGTTAATTCGCTTTTTCTCAGCACTTTCCTACCTTTTATGTCATTGGGAATGTATTCTCAAAGGATCGGCCCACATTCGTGCAACTATGCAAAATTCACTGCTCTGTCTACAAGTCCCCAGTAGTGCTGATGTCACAATGTGATAAATTCTGGCCCCGCCCACAGGGCCCCAGCAGTGCCGACGCCCCGCCCACACGCGCACGGCTCCCGTTACCTGCGTGAGCGCGCCCTCGGCCAGGGCCTCCGCGGGGCTGGTGGGGGTGACGGGGGCCAGGCTCCCGGGCGGACCCACGCTCAGCTCCAGCCTCTCCACCCGGGGGGGTCCGGCGTTGGGCACGAGGGGGGCGAGCGCGTCCCTCTGGGGCCGCGCGGGGCTGGGCGTCCCCGCCTCCCCGCTGTTGGGCTCCTCGGCCAGCTGCAGGATCTCGGGCTCTTCCTCCGACGGGCTGCTGGTGGCCTTGGCCCCGGCGGAGCGGCCCGCGCCGCTGCCCCCGCTGGCCCGGAGGTCCTGCAGGTCCTGGGCGCGTTCCACCAGCACCCACTCGCGCGAGTCCACGTCCTGCCGGCCAGAGCTCAGGTTGAGCGCCACGAAGCCGCTGCTGGCCGCGCCCTCCCCTTGTTCCGGCGAGCCCGGGGAGCCCGGCTTGGGTGACCCGCCGCCCGACAGCAGCTCCTCGTCCAGCTGCCACACCCGATCGCCACGCCCGCCGCCGGGCATGGCCAGGCCCAGGCCCAACTGGCCCTCCCTATCCTGCTGCTTCCCTGAGCTGGAGAGAGATGGGGGGGGTGGGGAAGAGAGAGAGGGAGAGACCGAGAGAGAGGGGGAGGGGGAGACAGAGAGAGAGAGACAGAAACCGAGAGAGTCAGAGGAAGTTAAGAGGGGGAGAGAGAGATACAGAAAGAGGAAGGGAAAGAGGGAGGGGGAGAGAAAGAGAGAGGGAGAAGGGGAGAGGGAGGGGGAAAACGGAAGAAGAAGTGAGAAAGAGAAGAAGGAGGAGGAGATTGAGAGTGAGTGAGAGGGGTGATGGAGAAAGGAGGAGGTAAATGTGTTTAAATTCTGCTTAGAGAACCCTTCACCCCTGACTGCACAGCGCACAGAGCCCTGCAGGCTGTGGGGGACTGACCAGGCCTCCAGGAAGCGCTCGGTGCTGGGCTTGGGCTCCAGGGTCAGCCTCTTCTCCAGCTCAAAGCTGTGGATGTTCCTCAGCTTCCGCAGCAGCGGCGCGTCCCGGTCGGAGGGCACGATCTCGGACCGCACCCGCACCGGGGAGCCCAGGCTGGGCCCCGCGTACGGGCTCTGGTTCCCCTGGTTCTGACTGTGCTCCTCCTCCGTGGCGGCCTGGGGCAGGGAAAACACAGTGTAAAACTGTGCTAACACATGTAGTCATGGCAACAGTGTGAAACTGTGCTAACACGAAAACTCTGCTAACGTGAAATTGTGCTAATATGTGAAAGCCTGTTAACACATGTATGTGTGCAGGGTAGCAGGGTGAAACTGCGCTAGCACATGTATGAGCACAGGGTAACAGTGTGAAACTGCGCTAACACATGTATGTGCACAGGGTAACAGTGTGAAACTGTGTTAGCACATGTATGAGAACAGTGTAACAGTGTGAAACTGTGTCAACACGTGTATGTGTGCCGGGTAACACCACAATAAAGAGTGAAATTATTTAAACAAATGTCGCTGGGAGTCGCAGCTAATTTGTCAACATTGTCTCCTCAGTATCTCAAGTGGCTCATTACCAGCGTATCATGGCGTCCCTTTGTGTCCCAGTGTGCCCCAGTATTAGTCACTGTGCGCCAGAATTAGTCACCGCCTCAGCGTATCCCTGCATTTACAACCGTCTCTCAGTGTTCATCAGCGTGTTCCTGCATTTCCCAGAGTCCCCCAGTGTCTCAGTGAGCCGCTGAGGTGCACCCTGGGTAAGCCCCCCGGTACCTTCCAGACGGCGGTCCGGATGCGGTTGCGGTTGCGGTCCAGCTCCTCCCACACGTCAGGCTCCTGCGGGCGCTGGGGCAGGACGGGGGACCCGGGGAGCCGGTCGGGGGGGCAGTTGTTCTCCCCGTCGCTCAGCTGCTCGTCCTGCAGCACCTCGTCCGTGTTCTCCCTCATGAGGTCCCCCGGGACCAGCGACGCGTTGGCCATGCTGCGTGGGGAGGGAGGGGCCGGGTCACACGCCGCGTCACTCAAACGGGCTGCTAGCACTCCAACGAGCTGCTAGCACTCTCGTTCTTATGTATACTCTTTCACCAGCAGCAAATTTCTACTGCTAGCGCTCACGTTCTTCTGTATACTCTTTCACCAACTCCAAACTTCTACCACTAGCACTCACGTTCTTCTGTCTGGTCTTTCACCAACTGCTAACTTCTACTGCTAGTGCTCACGTTCCTCTGTCTGCTCTTTCACCAACTGCTAGCTTCTACTGCTAGCACTCACGTTCTTCTCTCTGCTCTTTCACCAACTGCTAACTTCTACTGCTAGTGCTCACGTTCCTCTGTCTGCTCTTTCACCAACTGCTAACTTCTACTGCTAGTGCTCACGTTCCTCTGTCTGCTCTTTCACCAACTGCTAACTTCTACTGCTAGCACTCACGTTCCTCTGTCTGCTCTTTCACCAACTGCTAACTTCTACTGCTAGCACTCACGTTCTTCTGTATACTCTTTCAGCAACTGCTAACTTCTACTGCTAGCACTCACGTTCTTCTGTATACTCTTTCAGCAACTGCTAACTTCTACTGCTAGCACTCACGTTCTTCTGTATACTCTTTCAGCAACTGCTAACTTCTACTGCTAGCACTCACGTTCCTCTGTCTGCTCTTTCACCAACTGCTAACTTCTACTGCTAGCACTCACGTTCTTCTTCTACGTTCTTTTGAAACGGGACCTACCCCATGTGGGCCGGGGTGAGGCGGGTGTGGTGCTGGGGCGTGGTCGCCGCGGCGTTTATGGTCAGCGTGCCGTCGGACCCGGTCTTCTCCCAGTCGTAGGCGTCGTTCTCCACCACGTTGTAGGTCTTCATGCTGTTCTCGAATACTGACCTCAAGAGCTGCAGCACACCAAAACACAATATCCCACAATGCAGCTGAACTACACCACTCTATCAACAGTGTTAGAATTGAGCCGGGTCTTTCTGATCGACATATATAATGGCTCTTTAAAGTCACTAATTAGCAAAGCTAACTTAGCTTCCATCTGCAGCCATTCATAGAGATAGCGCAGTTAGCAAGCAGCCCGTAGACACTGTCAAATATTTTTGTACTGGACGCACATGGAAGAAATTGGTATTGATCTTTTCTTCTCATTTTTCTTAGAACTCCACTAACTTCTAGCTAACAAAATCCTAAAAGCTAATTTTCAGAAAAGTTGGTCTATCCCTTTAATCAATCAGACCTTTGACAGGCAACACTTTAATGCTTTAAAATAGAAAGATGGGAACGCACAAGCAGGCGTTGGCTACCTGGTAATCGGGCTTGGTGAAGTAGTCCAGGCTGCAGATGTGGTCGAGGAAGACGCTGAACTCGAGCGGCATGTGCTTGAGCATGAGGCGATGGTCGTAGTGCTCCTTCAGTTTCCCCACCTGCTCCTGTGGGATCAAAACGCGCTCGCTTAGCGCCGCACACATCCGACCAGCAGGGGGCAGCGATTCTCTGTCCGAGTGAGCGGAGGTGTGCGCGTGTGTGTGTGTGTGCGTGGAGGTGTGTGTGTGTGTGTGTGTTTGTGTGCGCGTGTGTGCCTCTGTGTGTGTGCGTGTGTGGAGGTGCGTGTTTGTGTGTGTGTGAGTGCGTGTGTGTGCGTGTGTGGAGGTGCATGTGTGTGTGTGTGCGCGTGTGTGCCTCTGTGTGTGTGCGTGTGTGGAGGTGCGTGTTTGTGTGTGTGTGAGTGCGTGTGTGTGCGTGTGTGGAGGTGCATGTGTGTGTGTGCGCGTGTGTGCCTCTGTGTGTGTGCGTGTGTGGAGGTGCGTGTTTGTGTGTGTGTGAGTGCGTGTGTGTGCGTGTGTGGAGGTGCGTGTGTGCACGTGCGTGTGTGGCGCTTACCTTGTCTTTGATCTTCCTCCAGGGCAACTGCCCCACCAGAAACTCCAGCAGCATGTAGAAGAGGGACCAGAGGTCGTCATGGCGACCCATCTCCTGCGGAATCAGCAAACCCCAAACGCAGGTGAGAACAAAAACAGAACAAAACCCAGCGTGTATGAGAGAGAGAGAGAGAGAGAGAGAGAGCCTGAGAGACAATGAGAGTGAAAGAGAGCGAGCGAGAGAGGTGTGAGAAAGTGAGTGAGAGAGAAAGAATGTGCAAGGGGGGTGAGAAAAGAGAGGGAAAGGAGTAGAAGTGAAAATGTAAAAATAAAAAAATGAGCGCGAGAGTGAAAGTGTAAGACTGGAAATGAGCGGTAGAGTGGAGGAGAGGGAAAGTGGGAGAGACGGAGAGCAGGAGTGGTGAGAGAGGAGGAGTGGTGTGAAAGTAAGAGTGTGAGTAGAGGTGGGGGGGGGGTTCACCTTGTTCTTGTGCGCGTTCACAGAGGCGTAACGCACTGTCCCACGGAACCCAGCCACAGGCCGCGGCTGCAGGAAAGAACACACCAGTCAGACTGCCTGAGTCATACACACACACACACATTCAGACACACACACACGCAGAGTGCACACACACACACACACAGTCAGACACACACACACACGCACGCACACACACGCATGCACAAAGTCACACACACCCAGGGTCTCACACACACACACACACACACAGAGTCTCACACACACACAAACACAGAGAGTAACACACATGCCGAGTCTCTCTCACACACACACACGCGCACACACACACACAGAGTCTCACACACACACAAACACACACAGTCACACACATGCCGAGTCTCTCTCACACACACACGCATCACAGAGTCTCACACACACACACACACACACACTATACAGGCTAGGATACTGACCGGCCGCACTTCCTGGCAGGAGTTGGTGAACTGGCGGGCCAGTCCAAAGTCCAGCATGTAGCAGGTCCGGCACGTACTGGGGAAACGGCCCATGGCAAAGTTGGACTGGAGGAACAGAACAGGAGAAGCACGAGTGAATCCAACGTTTCTTAACCTATGGTTTCTTAACTTAGGCTGGCCCACTCTGATTGGTTTGCCTACAGCCCCTCCCCCCCCCCCCCCAGGCTGGCCCACTCTCTCACTGGTTTGATGTCTCGGTGCAGGAAGCCCACGGAGTGGATGCTCTCGATGGCCTCCAGGATCTGGCGGCCGAGCCGCAGGGTGGTGCTGATGGAGAAGATTCCGCGGCTCATGCTGCGCCGCAGGTCGGCCAGGTTCCGCCCCTGCGGGAGCACAGCGCCCCCGTCAGGCCACAAAACAAACTGCGCCGCCTGTCTCGCAGCCAGCTTCACTCGCACATTATCCACACAGCCAATGGGAAAAGAGGTCTGAACCAGAACTCTCGCTCTCGCCCCCTACCTGCAGCTCCATCACCACGTAGTTGAAGCGATCGTTGCGGCCGCACCCCACAAAACGACACACGTGGTCTTTGCCTGGTGGAGGGAAAGAAAAAGGACAGGGAGGGAAAGAAAAGTACAGGGAGAGAAAGAAAAATGGGTAAGTATATTTCTCTTGCGTTTTCGTCATGTCCCCCTTCCCCTCCCACTGCCTCTCCCCTGCCCCATCCCGGCCCAACCAAGCCCAGCCAGATCAGGCCATGTCAAGCCAGGCTAAACCACACCCGGCAAGGCCCAGCCACTCCCTGGCTGCAGCCCAGCCCCAGGTTTACTGGGCCTGCTTAGAGCTGCCCTGCTCCTCTGGGGCCCTGCAGGGCCGGCTGCCCCAACTCTAGAGCTTCAGTCAGGGCTTCAGCAGTGAACTGCAGAGAAACAGGACGTCCGTCCCCCCCCAACCGCCGCTTCCTTTTACAGAAGCACCACTCTGCACCTCACACGGAATGTGGGAGAGAGAGGTACAGAGGGAGCGAAAAGCAACACAGAGAAAAGATGAGAAAAGGAAGGTGATAACCAGAATAAATATGAGCAGACATGCGAGAGAAAAGAGGAGAAGAGAAAAAAAAAAGATAAAAAGGACACAGAGAGCAGAATAAAAACTCAAAATCCACAGCCAATTTTTATGGATGTTAAAAAGGTTTGTGTGTGTGTGTGTGTGTGTGTGTTTGTGTTTGTTGATGAATTCTATCATTGGCAACACAACCCAAGCAATGCCATTCAAACAGAACTGTCAGTATCTTTGCGATTTACAACTGCACCTTAGGAACCACTCCTACTCGGCACATGACAACCAGGTACCCAAAACCGTAGGAGAGCATTCACTGGAGATAATGGTCTTTGATTACATTTGCCTGTCCTCTTGCACTGAATAAGAATTCTACTGCAAGCCCCCCCCCCCCACCAATAAAAGAAGCCAGAAGTAAAAAAGAAGCCACAGGTAAAAGCAAACATCTGCAGATATTTTATACCGGCCCATGAATCCACTAGGCTCACCTGCCACAAAGGATTACATGCCACTCACCCAATAAATGCTAAAAGATGACGGACAGGTGTCGGACAGATATAAAATGGCCGCCTGACGTGAGCAATAGGCTGTCAGCCTGGTGGTGGGTGAGCGTTCTGATGCGATGCGGCGTGACAGCAGGTCAGTGTCTGCTGAGGGTAAAAACTGGGGAAACGAGGAATAAAACACGCAGAGCCCGACTCTCCGATTGGCCTGATCCGCCAGCGCGGCGGAGTCAGCTGACCACCCCCAGAGTAACATCACGCAAGCAGGGGGAGAGAGAGGGTAGGGTGCAGATCTAGATCAGGGTTGTCCCATCTTATTCGAAAAGGGCCAGTGTGGGTGCAGGTTTTCGTTTTAGCCCAGCACTACGACACCTGATTCAACTAATTAACTAATCATGCTCTTTAGTCAGGATTTGCAGACTCAGGTGTCGTAGTGCTGGGCTTGAACAAAAACATGCACCCGCATCGGCCCTTTTCAGATAAGACTGGACTCCCCTGTTCTAGATCACGCAGTACAGGGAGAGAGAGAGGGTGGAGGGTAGTTCATACACTACAGGGAGAGAGAGAGGGTGGAGAGTAGATCATACACTAAAGGGAGAGAGAGAGGGTTGAGGGTAGGTCATGCACTAAAGGGAGAGAGAGAGGGTGGAGAGTAGATCCTACACTAAAGGGAGAGAGAGAGGGTGGAGGGTAGGTCATGCACTAAAGGGGAGAGAGAGAGGGTGGAGAGTAGATCCTACACTACAGGGAGAGAGAGAGGGTGGAGAGTAGATCCTACACTACAGGGAGAGAGAGAGGGTGGAGAGTAGATCCTACACTAAAGGGAGAGAGAGAGAGAGGGTGGAGAGTAGATCCTACACTAAAGGGAGAGAGAGAGGGTGGAGAGTAGATCCTACACTAAAGGGAGAGAGAGAGAGGGTGGAGAGTAGATCCTACACTACAGGGAGAGAGAGAGGGTGGAGAGTAGATCCTACACTACAGGGAGAGAGAGAGGGTGGAGAGTAGATCCTACACTAAAGGGAGAGAGAGAGGGTGGAGAGTAGATCCTACACTAAAGGGAGAGAGAGAGGGTGGAGGGTAGGTCATGCACTAAAGGGAGAGAGAGAGGGTGGAGAGTAGATCCTACACTACAGGGAGAGAGAGAGGGTGGAGAGTAGATCCTACACTACAGGGAGAGAGAGAGGGTGGAGAGTAGATCCTACACTAAAGGGAGAGAGAGAGGGTGGAGGGTAGGTCATGCACTAAAGGGAGAGAGAGAGAGGGTGGAGAGTAGATCCTACACTCCAGGAAGAGAGAAAGGGTAGAGGGTAGTACATACACTACAGGGAGAGAGAAAGGGTGGAGGATAGTTCATATACTACAGGGTGAAGGGTAGAGCATATACTACAGGGTGGAGGGAAGGTCATGTACTAAAGGGAGAGAGAGAGGGTGTAGGGTAGTTCATACACTACAGGGAGAGAGAGAGGGTGGAGAGCAGATCATACACTACAGGGTGGAGGGTAGTTCATACACTACAGGGAGAGAGAGAGGGTGGAGAGTAGATCATACACTACAGGGAGAGAGAGAGGGTGGAGAGCAGATCATACACTACAGGGTGGAGGGTAGATCATACACTACAGGGTGGAGGGTAGGTCATACACTACAGAGTGGAGGGTAGATCATGCACTACAGGGTGGAGGGTAGATCATACACTACAGAGTGGAGGGTAGATCATGCACTACAGGGTGGAGGGTAGATCATGCACTACAGAGTGGAGGGTAGATCATACACTACAGAGTGGAGGGTAGATCATGCACTACAGGGTGGAGGGTAGATCATGCACTACAGAGTGGAGGGTAGATCATGCACTACAGAGTGGAGGGTAGATCATGCACTACAGGGTGGAGGGTAGATCATGCACTACAGAGTGGAGGGTAGATCATACACTACAGAGTGGAGGGTAGATCATGCACTGAAAACAGAAGCTCCTCTTCACTGAGGCAGCCTCCATGAGTCCACAGTACAAATTAAATTTAAATGAGACTGGGACCAGCACAGAGTGTACCCAAACTCCACACAGGGAACACCAGCGCACCCACCCACCCACACAAGCATCATAGTAATCACAAAATCCCAATGTTACGCGTACTGTCGTACACGACCTACAGTCAAGGAACAGGCAATTTAGCATTTCGCATGTAGGCTAATAATAAAGAGAAAAATAATAATTCAGAAAAGTTAAATGAACTGAAAAAGGCAGGCAGCAGGGACCCATTTTGTCCCATGCTTTCCTGTCCCGTGTGGGGGGGGAGGTTGGAGGAGGGCGGCCCCTGAGCTGGTGCTTCTCAACAGCAGAGCAGCATTCTCAGGTTCCACCCACTTCCCTCAGGAAGCAGCAGAGCCATGGTCCTCAAACACAGGGCCATTACAGAACAAACGCCATCCCCCTGCATTGACTTTACACCAGCACAGCACAGCACAGGCAGGGACAGAAGGAGGGGGTGGAGGAAATGAGAGAAGTGTCCCTAGAGGGACCCTCCTAATTGCTCTGTTGATCTCCTGCACAGGATCGGAGATCAGGAGAAAGTACTTTCAACCCTGAAGCACAGCCTCACACTCCAGTGCCGTCAAAAATCCTTTCTCTCCTCCCCCATTAATCCTCCTCTCTTTCTCTCCTGCCTGTAGTTCAATCAGCACCCTACTCTCTCTCTCTCCTGACCTTCCACCCCAGACCTGTGAGAGGCTGCGGGTTTACACCCTCCCCCTACAGGAAGTGCACAGTATTAGGTGAATGTCTGATAGGCTGACATAACGACCAAAACAAAGAATGTTCACCATGCGTTCCTTTTGTGATGCGTGCGTCAGGTAGTCATGGCAACCGAAAGAAGGGCACTCTCATCTCTTACCTTGCAGCTTCTTCAGAACCGCCACCTCCATCTTCAGAACCTGCTTGGGCTGCTGTGCCGACTCCACCTTCAGGGCCACGCTGACCCGGGTCAGCAGGTCCAGGGTCTCGTAGATCTCCCCGAATCCGCCGCCCCCGATCTTCTTCAGCTGGAGGGGGAACGTGGGGGGGGGGAGGGTTTGGGTGAGTGACGGCGTGAGCCAGGACAGGAAAGGGGTGGAGGCTTTCCATAGGGGAAGGCTGGACCCCACTTTGTCCTTTTGGGTGGATGTCATTTTACATACTAAAGAATTATGGCAGTATAGGAAGTAGGGATGCCTTCCTACCGGTATAAAAGCACTACAGGTCACAAATTTAAATCGGTACCACAAATGATGTGTACGTTTACTGTAAAAGGATGCCTGATAATTCCCCACCTCCTTTACCTTCTCCACCTCCATCTGCTCACCCCCATACCACCCCACCCACTCTTCCTCCTCCATCACTCACCCCCCCCTCACCCTTTCATTCTTATGACTCAGTGACAGCAGCTCAACTCCAGGGATTAACCACAGAGTTACGCAACCCTCCTCCCACAGGAAGTGAGGGTGGACACCCAGGACAGTGACTACTGCGCAAGAAGCCCAGTCAGCGAGGACTGGGGGGGGGGGGGACTGGGGGGGGGGGGGGGGGCAATGGCTGCTGCTGCTGAATACCGCGAAGCCGCTAAATAAAGAACCGGAGGTGCCGGATCACAGCGGAGAAAGTTGTACCGATGCACAGAGAACCGAGACTCCACTATCCAGCTCAGCTTGGTTACCGTTTTCATTAAGACCAGCCCCTTTTCACTGAGCGCTGGGGGGTGGGGGGGGGGGGGGGGGGGGGGGTATCTTCCCGTTTGCCTGATGAGACCACTAAGTCCTCCGCATAATCCCCACTCTTCCACAGTTGTGATTGACGTCCGGCTAATCCCGTTTCTTCTTCCTGCTTACGTTTCCCTTCATTGTTCCGTCTACGGTTTAAAGACTATCAAACTTGTGGTAATTTTCATTCACCTGAACTTCAGAGGAAAATTACCCACACAGCTGGATGTCATTTGATGCTTTTTTTCAAACCCACGGCTGGAAAAAAAAAAACTGCTCAGATGATTTTCTTAAATTCTGTAACTTCCAGCTATTAGCATTGCTTTTACCTTTGAAGACAATTCACTTCTCATTTAAAGCAATGTCATTGCTTTTCCATTCTTCTGGAGGCCTCGTTACCTGCTCCACTCCTGTCCCTGTAAGTTTGCTCATATTTTTGGGCCAAAAGGAACAGTAATCGATTCCAGCTGATTCTTTCCAATACAAAACTGGCCTTAACCAGGGGTGTCCAGTCTTATCCGGAAAAAGGGCCGATGCGGGTGCAGGTTTTTGTTCTAGCCCAGTACCAAGACACCTGATTCTAATAATCAAGTTCTTGACTGAAGACTCGTGATTAGTCAATTAGCTGAATCATGTGCCGTAGTGTTGGGCTAAAACAACAAACCTGCACCCACACACCAGTCCTTTCGGATAATATTGGACACACCTGGTCTAGGCGGTCCGTCTGGATCTTCTTGCACTTCTCTTGACCTCTCTTCGCTTTTCATTGTCTTCTCTCCGCAATCTGTCGCTTTGTTTACTGATCTGCTGCTTCTTCTTCTTCTTATCCACAATCACCCAGGTTGCGCCATCCAGCCCTCCTCTTTCAGTACTTCTTTAAGGCATTGAATTTCTTCCCAGCTGTTATCCTGGTCTCAAATTCATTCAGGAACAGGTCGAACAGGTCCGGTCCCTCGGGCTTCAACAAAATCCGGTCCAATGGGAGTGTCAGCACAAGCGCATGCCCTACTCTCCCACAAAGACGGGCTTAAATATATTTTTAATGGTGCACGCTGCTTAATTGCATCATGGCGGTAGTTTGGCTCAGTGGTAATTAGCTTCCCATCCGTAATTTAGAAAATCCAGAACGCTCCTGCTTCGTCCTCTAATGACGCTCTCCGCCTGCAGGCAACCATTTCCCAGGCCTGGCAGGGGCAGGGGTCGGGGGGGGTGTTCTCCAAAGACAAACATGAGCTGTGTCAGGGGGGGTCGAAACTCGATCCGATCGTCAGGCCGTTTTTCTTACGAGAAACTCGTCACTTCTCCGCAGTCATTCCCGTCTCTCCCACTCCAAGGATCCCCGAGGTCTTCTCACTGACTGTGCGTTCATATCCTACATCAGCAGGAGCCGGTCGGGAGGTATTTTTAACCGCACTTTCCAAATTCACTGCAGGATGCACATTTCAGCTTCTTCAGCTTCTCCTGTTGGTGATGAACAGTGCAGCCTGGACCAAGCCTGAGACTTCACAGCCTTCGTTGAACGGCTTTTCCATCCAGCAGTGACCTTCAGATGATTTATAATCATGAAAGATGCTCCTTGTCTGAGCTGACTGCCCTGGCTTTGAGACCACCGTGTTCTATTCCGCTGTTAGTTTACAGCAAGTTAGGGCTTTTCTTTCTCACGTCAGACAAACCAGCGAGGTCAAGGTTTAGCATTAGCTGTGCTAGCTCTCCCATTTTCCACCGCTCCAACATTTATGCTCCCAATGTCCCCGCTCCAACATTTATGTAAGACCGATTGTCCCAGTCGGATGTCCCCGAAGTGTTTCATTTCTGCTCTGGCGAATGAGAGGCATCAATTGTAAAGCACAGAAGCATTTTCAGGCTATAACCTTCCACTGGGCATTTGGTCCCGACTGTTGTACAGCCGTGGCACTTCAAGATGCCTTGCCTTTCTTCCCTAGCCAAACTAGCTTTTTGTCTGTTGAGAGTCTCAAGTACAGTTTTTTTTTTAAGGGGCAGGGTTCTGAGAGAGATAGAGGGATAGAAGGATACAGAAGGGGAGGGAGAGAGATAGAGGGACACAGAAGGGCAGCGAGAGAGGTAGAGGGAGACAGAAGGGGAGCAAGAGAGATCGAGGGACGGAGGGGATAAGGAAAGAGTTGAATGGGGAAAAATGAGCCGCACTCACCACTTTCCATCTCTCCTTAACCAGAACGCCCACGGTCAGAATGTCAGCCTGCTCTCCTCCCCCGCTCATACTGGCAGCGTCGACTGTACCGAGAGCTTCCCCTAGGATGACCAGCCTGGAACGGGGCCAGGCATCAGGGCCCCGCGACGCTCACTGGGGGGGGGGGGGGGGGGGGGGGGGGGGAGAGACAAATGGTTACACATCGTCACCAGCCACCGCGAGCGGCGCGCGCTGGGACAGAGCGAGCAGCCTCTCGGTCAGCCGTCAGTCTCACGGACCCGACGAAACAGAGCAGCTGCGCTAGGCCCGGGCCTTACCCCGAGCCGGCCAATCACAAACAGGCACGCAGCTCTGCTTGGAGGCCACGGAAACCATAGGACTCCATGTTTAGAGATGAATTCAGACGGGCAGAATTAGAAAGAACTACCATCACAAAAATCTAACTCTGAAGGTTAGAGCCCATCACGCTAAAATCAAACCTTCTAGCCATAAACGAGAGCGGAACAATACAGTGTGTGTTTTCAAACACAGATGTAGCTCTGTTTCCACTGCAAAATCTCAGGACACCCAAATCACTGCACAAACGTTTACCTCAAACAAATCCTGGATCTCCTTTTCAGAGACTGAAGAGAGGTCCACAACCAGACAGCATTCCCAAAGAAATGCTCTGCCAAAAGTCATACAATGTCCTCTGATTTGTACTCAGTACATCATTTGTTATTGTCTAACCCTGCCACTATTTGTTCTAGGTCGGTTCTTCTTGAAATACTTGTGTGATTTCCAAAGTGATTGCAACACCCACGAGATTAGTGTCATCAGTAAACATAGGCCTAACTATTTTTTGCTCAGACTGTCTTTATGAAGATACTTTATTAAGGTGCCAACACTGATCCCTGGGGTACTCCCGTTCCCACAGAAACGCTGCTCAGACACGATTCCTCCTATATCATTAGGGTTTGTACTCTACCCTGAAGCCAAGTCTGAATACACAGCGGGAGGACACGTTTTAATTCCCACCGTCTCAGTCCGATATTGACTTACTCGTGTGGTACTTCATCAAAAGCGTTTTTAAAATTCAAAACGCATAATTTCAGGAGCCCGCTAACAATTTGCTGAAGTATTGAGGAACTCCAAGTCTAGGAAAACCCATGCCGTTTTATTCCAGGAATAATTCTAATTTGTCGCTTATGATCATGATTATGAATGCAGTGGAGTTCTAGAACACTAGCTTGGTGTTCTGAAAAAAAAAACTTTTTGCATCTATTTTTTATTGACTTGTTGCAGACGAGTTGAGTTAGGAATCAAGTGTCCATCTATGACTAGTGCAGTAAGGAATTTTAACTCACTAACACATAAAAGACAAATTTTTCACCACAAAATTGGCTCTCATCCTTTCAATAAATTAAAATAAGAAAATGAATAAACTTTAGTGATAAAAATATGACTTTCAGCTGAGTCACTCAATGCCAGACTGTCTGACATCCAGACTAAGACCTTGGGCTGTCTGTCATCATTTGTAATGCAGTTAAATGATCATGTTGTTGCCTGTGGTATTCTATAGGCTAATTCATTAGAAGTTTTCAAAGTACTTCTGTCACAGTCTCAGTGAGTTCGTTTTTAATGTATAAGCATAGGATGTGACCCACACAGAATGAAACATGCTTGACCCTTGACTGACAAGACAAAGGTCTATGGCCTTTATCTTGTCCGATAACACGTCATATCTCGATGGATAAAGGTGAAGTCGAGGGCCAGTCAGGCCCTTTGCTTTAAAAGCTCTCTGCGTTATGTTCCCCTCTGCACCAGGACCGCTGCGATGCTTGCATGGGCAAGACTGCTCATCACCTGCAGCTCCCTCGTGGAGCCAAAATCGGATTTCTCATTGATAATCTAGTCAAAAAAGACACGCGTATTGACCTGATGAGTGGAGCGACGGCCGGTGAGGCAAACATCAGCTGGAGACGGGGCAGAAGTCCGGACGCGAGACCGGACCCGAGCGGCGTGGCCCGGCTGAACCGGACGCGCAACCCCTTCGCTGAGATTCCCCGAGTCGGCGGTTTTCTGGTGGGCGGGACCCCCGACGCACGCAGCTGCCACACCTGCTGCTGCCTGCGTCTGACACGTTTCACCCTCATGACGCGTTGCCACGGCAACGCAAGGCCGCCCCGCCGCCCACCCCCCACCCCCACCACACAAGCACAGAACGAGGCGACAGCAGTACAGAGCCCACCACCCTGTCGCAGCACATGGGACGCCCCCCCCCCCCCCGACAACCCCACCACCCCCCCCCACACACCTGCTACTTCCATTCCTCACATTGCATTCAGCGGCCGGCCGGAGTGACTAATCCAGCAAATTGCTGCATATAAAATGCGGCCTGCTGTCATGCTATTTCCCCCCTATTAATACTTGTTGGGCTGTGATGATACACTCTCATCCATACACAGTCACATTATGCATGTCAATGTTGCACACAGCAAATAAGAGTGTATTTATTAAATCAGATTTCACACTGGACTGTACTCTGGACTGTACGTTCTGTTATTTAAAACAGCCAGAACTCAATAACTGAAGTGGCTAACAATATAAATGTAGCGCCACCGCTGGTACATCTTTCATCTGATCCATAAGCACGGATTTCATTTTCAGCCAAAGTAAAGGGGAACCGATAGAGATGCCGGGGAACTGGGGAGGAACCATGCGTGAATTTCATATTTCAACCAGGAGCCCAAATGCCGCTGCACCCCAAATAAAGATGCCACTGGCGAGAATTTACTGCTGCAATATTACTCACTGCGAGCCACTCCTCGCAGCAGTCTGCATAAGCACGGGCCGCAGCAGTGCATGCGATGCCGTAGCAGTGCATGCGATGCAGGCCCACAGACTCACTGCAAGACTGCTGCACCTGTGAAACGTGCAAGCGCGCATCAATGGAGCATACAGACGAAACCTGCTCAACCCGTCACTGCACTGCTTCCCTCTTCCACCAACTGCTGCAATTCAAATGTCTCTGCACGCTATATAATATGTAATATACAGGGCAGGGAAGTCCACTGGCCACAGGGGCTGGTGCCTCCCAAAATTCACCAGCCAATTTCACTGTTTTTACCAGTTTGATATTTATCAAGACCTCCAAAAGTTGGGTGGTTACCTGCCAAAGTGGCTGGTAGAGTATGCAAACTTACCAGCCACAGATCAAACTTACCAGCCACAGCTCAAACTTACCAGCCACAGATAAAATGTACCAGCCACGGATCAAACTTACCAGCCACAGATCAAACTTACCAGCCACAGATAAAATGTACCAGCCACAGATAAAATGTACCAGCCACAGACAAAATGTACCAGCGTTTGGCAGGGGGCTGGTGTTCATTTCCCATGCTAGTAAGAGCCCACATATTGAAAGATTGAGGTATAAGCCCTTTCAGCTGTCTGTCAGCCAGCTGCCGTGACCCCTGCTCACCGCTCGTCATCACTGTATCCCCTCCTGACCCTTGACCCCCACAGAAAGAGGTCTCATTGGCCCCTGCTGTGAAAAAAAACCTTTTTTAATGAAGCACTGGGAAACTTAGCCTACATCATCGACATTTACGTTCACAAGAAGCTTGAGTAGCCTAATTCATGTTGAGAACTTCAGAGAATAAGCACCAATTAAAATTAAACCTTCCTTTTCCTGATTCAGCATTCTAAACCCTGCATGTGAAGACAGGTCAATGAGTAAACTCAGACTGTAGGCATGAATGACAACAGGATTACATCACCAACACCCCCCCCTCCCTCCAAACACTCAACACGATGGACTCTTGGACTCCAAAGGAGACATCTCACTGAACACACAGGCCAATCGGAGCGGAATCTGTTGAGCCATTTATGGAATAAGACGTTCATCCTGTCTTACAGCAGCACACGTTTGACTGTCAATCACAGGAACGGCTTCATTAAACGAGGCCGTCTGCTTCCGAATCCCCGTAATCTCATATCTGCCCTAGGAGTGCACGCCAGCAGAAATCGCATTAGAATAATCTAATATTCAAAGTTGGGGAAAGCTTCCTGTGATGCACGTGGCGACATCGGGGAGTGAAACAAATGGTTGCTGCTCCGCAGCACAATTTGTTTTCCTTAAATTCTTTCAAACCGAATTACACAAATCTCCTAGGTAATTTAATACTAAACTGGAACCTGAAAATACATATCGAAAATAGACGTAAGCAAATGCAACTGACGACTGTGTCATATTAATCTCGGCATTCAACTATAGACCACTGTTCTTGTACACCGGTGTTTATTAAACTATGAGTCGGGACCCAAAATGGGACGAGCTGGATCCTGGAATGAGTCTGTAAACCACTCGGCTATGCTAGTATGTCTATTTGATGGGTCCCCAAAAGGCACTAAATTTCTACATTTCTAATTTGGGTCCCAATATTAAAAGGCTTAAGAACCAGTGTTATACACCAACTTAACCCTAAAATCTTGAGCCTTGAGGGGACTGAGGCTATTCAACTCTAAAACTTTTTTCACTCTAAATAACCTGAAGAAATTTCTGAATAACCATATTTCCTATACGCTTTCAATAGCATTTTGCTAAATGCTGCAAGACAAGAATGCATGGAAAATTTGTATCAGACTCTTTGTCTGGGTTCTATCTATAGACAGACTGATGTTTCAGTCTCTATTTTCAGTCAAGTAAGTTAGCCTCCCTCCCTGTTAACATGACCAAACTAAACATCACAAAAATTCATGTTTTTAAATGGTCAACGGAGAGAAGGACGCACAAATATACAGCAAACTAAACATTACAGGTTATATCTTTAAAATTACCGCGTTTGCATTAAAAGATTGTCAGTGATACAGCAACAAAATTATGCTGACTCACGTTAACGTATTCTTCCTTTCTCAGAGCGCGGTAGCACAACCCAGGTAATGCACCACTTCCAGGAAACCATACGGCCTCTCTGGCAATTATGGTCTAAATAAGAAATCATTACATCACAACGAATCAAGACGGAAATACACACTCATCATGCCTGCGGTGCTAGAATGCGCCCAGAGAACGGACACCGATCGCGGCTCTCAACCCGACCGAAACGTCAGCAATCAGCAAGGTGTTCTATTGCACTGCTCCCTTTCTCAGAAGTCACACTGAGGACGGCGGCCATGTGCTCAAGCATCGCCTGCTTCTTTGTATATCCGACTTTGTAAGGAAATGCTGGACCTACTTTTTTTTTTTTTTTTTTTTTTTCTTCCTCTGGAAGTGTGTTACTTTTGTAGTGACATTTAAACGTGTTGCAGACAGATGCAAATCCTGTGAGTTCTGGGATTGCCACTGATTTTTACGACAGACATTCCACACACAGAGCTCCTCTCTTTTAGGGAACTTCCTGTCTGAATTTGAAGGTCACTTTTGGTAGTTTCTCTTCCGTGGAGACAGCAGCTCCAAACCCTGCCTAGAACTGATAATGGCCTCTCTTAATCATGTGATCATAATAACAATGTATTCAAAGACATGCCCAATGGACCCGTGTTCTGAAAAAGAATTCTGGGATCAGACCCGCTGCACCAGGCTTACGGTCGGAACACGGTGGAGTGGTCCGACTGCCAACGCCACTGCCTTGAGTCTTGCTACAATTCAAGAGGAGAAAGTACCGCCCCTCCCCACCCCCACAACGCTCTCCATCCCCCTGTCTTTTGCCCTCCCCCTGTATGAAGACCACTGCTGTCCCTTGCTGGCTTGATGATCTCACCCCTTCTGTTTGTCATCGCTGGTCTCTTGACGCACACTGAGCTTCCTACGAGAAGCCGCTGAGCGACAGAACAAAAACCTGAGTGTCAGTCGCACCCTGTCCCTTGCCGTGCCCTGTACACAAATCATCGAAGCTTCCACCTACAAAACGCGTGGAGCGTTGACGAAGAGCACCCAAAGCAAACACTCCTGCAGCAAGACATCGAGCTCCTGCAGCACCACGCAGGCTCACCCAAACAAGAAAAGCAGCCCACTTAGCGCAATGTAAACAAGCAAACGCACTAATCAGGGCTCTCATTTGTTTAATCTAATTCATTAACATGCCACTATCCCACCTCGAGAGCAACAGATTTCCTGAGATTTGGAGGGGGGGGATGGGGGCACTGACTGTGGACAAACGCTGTAGGAGTATATATTGCATAAAAGGGAGTCGGTTTGACAGGATGCTCAGGAATACTGAATGATACACGCGCTCAGCGTAAGGCGGTACATAACTCCACATGGTTTCGTTTAGCTGGTCACTGCTATGATGATGTGCAGTTTTCTGTGCACTCCATTTGAGTTAGCTCTCTCTGACAGCAGTGGCCTCAGGACTGCAGAAACAGGCCCAAGCATCGTGATCGTGCATCGTGAGAGGTCAGAGGTCAGCTTGTGATGCGGTCAATACAAACAAATCACTGTGACCAAAGCTGTTACCTACGATCTAGTTCTTACTTACACCTAACAACTAAACAGCTGGAATGGCTGCCTAACAACCAAATAGCATGTACTGCTGCTCAATCAGTAATATTGTCATCCAGTGTACAATAAATTATCAAACACTCCATTCACTGTATGGCTGACATAACTTGTGACAATATACGTTTGTTATTTGAGATATGTTAATGTATTTTCAAAAAACAAACATAGTTTATGACTTGCAATCATAAAAATATGATTAACAGACACAAAAGTATAAATCATGACCTGTGGGGAGTTCAGTTGGCTACACAATGCATGTTATGTTGTTACTGCTAGTTCACACTGACATGTACGCTATCTATAAGAGCCTGTGGTACTGCAATGAGCTTTATACTAGAGAAATTAAACCCTGACAACTGTCCAGTCACAGACATAACTTCAGACTGTTTATTATCCAGGTATGTTATCTTAAATGTGCCCTTAATTCTGAGGGAACAAATGTTTTTTTTTTTTTTATCTAGACAATACACCCAGTCAACAAGGGCAATCCAAACACACAAACGTATAAAAACGAGGCATAGTAACATTTTGGATTTGGAAAACATCATTTTTTTTTCTTCAATGGGTTTTACTTCGTGCTTTGTACGAAGATATCCGTGCAACACGGTCTCATATAAACGAAAGTAGCCAATTAAATGAATGCATTTTGCGTTTTATGGGGTATCCACTGATGTTGGACAAACTTGTCTTGGTATTGATAACGATGCAAAAAAAAAAAAAACCCGTACTTAAACAACCGATACTTCCACAAGAAAAAAAACCAATGCTAGCTACGTTAGACTACCGTTATATGAGCAATTAAGACAGACACCAATAAAATGAGCACTTAGAAAAATTTATTGGAATATACTGGCCCTAGTAAGATATTCGGAAATCGTATTTTCACTCATGTTAAATACGCCAAGATGGTTTAGGCCTCGTGTAGTGTTCACGCCTCCTCAGTCGAACATTTTAAAATAGACAGTTAACACTTATGAATAAAATAATTGTACAAATAATAACAACGTTTAGCTATCTTTTAGTCAGAAGCCATCAACAGTGCGGTTTGCAGGATGTTTTGACAATGAAAATTATCCAGAAAGCTAACCGTGCTAGCTAGCGTTAGCTGAAATCTCTATTTCCGAAAAAAGACTATCGTGATTCAGATTATATTAGCTATTTCCTTGATAATTACCAAACATTTGACCGATAAGGTTAGATTAGTGGCGTAGCTATTAAGCTAAAAACTACGCTAACAAATGGGCCCCACGTTGTATCAGTGTTTTGTTTGGCTAATTGGATATGATCCAACAGCATTCAGTACCATTAAAAACATACCTAACCAGCAATGTTCACCGTCTGCCTCGCTACAACTGGGCTAAACCTTCATATACACGCCATTGTAGACAGCGTTGATAAATACCATCATAATGAATGGCATTAGCGTAGCCATTGGTAACGTTAGTTGGGTTGCTAGCTATCGTTGGCTTAGTTGCATGCCAACGGTCTCCTTGTAGTAAGCTTGCAGACGTTAGAACGGCGAGGTAGCTAGCTAGCAATGTTTTATGGATTCAGTTGACGTGAAGCAAGAAATACGTAACGTTGGCTGCCATAGGCCACCACACATTCAGTAACATCTCTACCAAACATATTTGATGACATAAAACATAGAGGTGGCCATGGCTTTCTCGAGTCCCATCACTTGCCGGCTGTGCTGCATTGCAATGCCTGTGTGCGACGTTTCCTCTGGATTAGCAACATGGCTAGCTAACGCTACTCCAATCGATTGCGTGCACACGCATACACAAGCCTTCAGCGTGTAGCTACATTCGCAAGACAATTTCTGCGCTGAAACCTCTGCACTACATGTAGCCAACAGTTTAACTAGCAAGCTCGCTATTTCCACAAAACGACCTTGGCAACGTAGTGTCTCAATGTATTCTGTTGTCAACGCGGTTAGCTACTACCTATCCAGCTAACATTAGCTAATTAGCTACAGATATCAAGAAGCTCGCGTCTTGCCTGCCACCAGCGGTTTCCTTTGCGGACCCATGTCATAATTTACCGAGTCCTTAGTAACCCTACCTTCGTTGTTCCAATTCTTGATCCAAAAGGAGCCGGGTGTGGTTAAAAAGGATACCTGATGTGCGTCTTAATTAAAAACTGTGACACTGTGATTAATCCCATAGCGCGCGGTTTATCCACAATATGTCAGGTTAGTACCTTTTTCCTATGATTTAATCTGGCAGCTGGCTTAATCAGTATGTATTTAAAAATCGTCCCTTTCTCCTTCTCCCTGTCACCCTCAGCATCTCTCGTTCGCTGCAGCTAGTGACGTGCCTACCCTTCAGACCAGCTTGTCTGCGCGCTCGCTCACGATACTTTCCCCCCTCGCAACAGCAGGCTAGATGCATGCGCGCTCTTCTTCGCTGGTGCACGCGTTGTGACAGCTCCAAACGTGCCCGCGCTCTTAACTCCATCCAGAGTAATAAATTTGTCCCTTGCCCATTGGTTCGTTGACCATACCACGGCGCTCCACCCACCATAGTTACTGTTGCTAGGGCCGACAAGCTTCGTATGAGAATGTGGCAGCTACTGTGTGACCAAGTAAATGGGAAAAAGAGAGAGGCAGGACATTTGCTTAGATTTCTTACTAGAGCCCCAGATTAAGCTTTATTGTAAGGCAGCATGTGAACTTGATACAACCTAGCACAATCCAGTTTATCATCTTAAAATGAAGCCGAACAATCAGTTATTTCAAGGTGTAGCAATACCACAACTTCCCAGTCACTGAACCTTTATCTTATATGTTGTTTCAAACATTTATGCTGATGCTCACGTCTATTCAGCAAATGATAGTAGTTCAATAGCACCTGAAGGTTGCCATATAGCCATACATGCCCAAACTATGACACTTTACCTCCTTTAGATCATGGACACTTTTGGCTTTCCATCATTTTCGTAATGGTTTATTCTGGTCTCATCTCTCCATAAAACTTTGTTCCATAACTCTTCTGGCTTGTCTTTGTATTTTTTTTTATTTTTTTTTGGGTGAATTTTAATCTGGCCTCTTTATTCTTGCTTCTAATGAGAGGTTTGCATCTTGCAGTGTAGATTCTATAATCCCTACCCTCTGGAGACTGTTACTGTTGTCACTGACAATTGTGTTTGGGTTATCCTTCACAGCTTTTAGGATTTGTCTGTCATCAATAAAATTTGTCTTCACTTGCTGACCTGTACAGTGAGTCCATCAGTGGTTTCTTACTTTTTCAAGACTTTGCAAACTGCTGTATTTAATATACCCAGTTTCTGTGCTATCCTTCTTAATTAATTCTTCTGTCTTCTACAGATTAGTTGTTTTTCAGTCATAGTTAATCTGTCAGTCAACTTTGCGCATCTGGAAATGGGGGGACATCTGTTTGTGTAAAACTTTAAAAACATATGTGCATATACAGTAAATACTATGAAACACAAGCTGGTTGACTATACTTTACGTTTTCTCATATTTCACAAATCTGAGAATAAGTCCTTTGTAAGTATTTTGAAATGGTCAAGTGACACCAACATTTCCAGTTGAGGGGATAGTTGGACATTACTTCACAGCAGAGGTGCATACTGACTGAAAGAAGACTTCACCAAATTAGCAGTAGTAGTAAAAGGTACATCAGAAGTAATAAACTTTTGACAATGTGTGGAATAATTAGAACACACACCTTCTAGCAGAGAGCAGAGATATTGAGGGAAATTCTAAAATTGAGCTTTGTGTAAAAAGCTGGCAACGTTGGTTTCTCCTAGCACGAAGTGATGGCCAACCATCCAGCCTTTTATCTTCAGGATGACCAACATATTCTTAAAATGAAATTTAGCACTATCCTTTTCAACTGACTTGCTGTTAGGTATGATGTATTTTGGTGTGAGGGGGTTTTCTGGTGTTGTAACTTGTGTTAATGATTACAGTTATCACCAAGAGGGCTATGTACAAATGTAGAACAGCACATACATGTGCAAACATAACAAATACCTATCCCAACAAACAAGTCACAGTCAATATGACCTAAGGTGTCCATTCTAAAGGGAAAGCTATCAGAGGCTGTCACAAAGCAGTATTTATTTAGCAATTTATTAAACTCTCTTCCTCTTTGATACATATCAATATAATAATAATAATATAATAATAATAATAATAATAATATTTTATTTATAAAACACCTTTCATACCTGAAAATTCAGCTCAAAGTGCTGTATAATATAGTACTAAATAAAACAATAATAAAATGTTAAAAATAAATAAAAGAGATAAACAAATAGAAACAATAATAAAAAATAATACATTTATAACAATATAATAAATAAATAAATATATATATTTATATATATATGTATATATATATATATATATATAATACAACATAATTGAAAATGAATACAAAATTGTAATAACAGAACAACATTTAAAAAAACGTTTATATAATGTAAAAGCCAGAGTGAATATACGGTTTTAAACTGCTTTTCAAAAATGCCAACTGAGCTTGTTTCTGTACTATTTTTTGGAAGAGTGTTCCATAGTTGTGGAGCATAAAAACAGAAGGAAGTTTCTCCACTCTTATCGCGCATTTCCCTTGGGACCTTAGTCACCATTTCTTATGTATGTATGCTAGTGTTTATGAAACAATGAGCTTCGTTGGCCCAAACAGTAGTATCTGGTTGTGATACACAATCTTTGATTCCCATTTCTGATTCCAACTGTCCAGTAATGTGCTGGCAGTAGGACGTGAGGCATTGTGGGAAGGTACACACAGACCGTTGCGTCCGTCAAGGGAACAATCTATCTCTTCGTATTCCGGGCAGTTTGTACACAGCCAATCATTTTAACCTCTACTGAAAGAAATGTTGGGCAAAAATGTTCGAGTCTAAGATCCGTTTTTAGGGAACACCCTAAAATCAAGACGTATCGTTAACTAGCTACGTATTGCGGAAGCAGGAAACGCTTAGCTGAAGCCGTACCTTGCTTGCGGGAAAAGGGCATGCCCGTAGATTTCGCTACAATGGATTCGCTTGCATAGTCCATCTGTGGGTTCATCTGCGTTTCCCGGCGCTCTCCCCCACACTCTCCTCCCTTGCTTGCGAAGTGCTGTTTGACCAGGATGCTAAAGGTGTTTGGTGTCGTGGTGATTGCCGGGCTTGCGCTCGCTTGTTTAACGTCTTGGATTTTGGAGAGCTATGATACAGCTTTTCACCCTAAACGGAGCATCGCCAAACCCAACCACAGCACCGGGGATGGAGCTTGGAGCAGCGCTCCTCCGTATCCCGGCGGGGAATTGGATAATATATTCTGGTTTGTGCAGGTGAGATGGTGGTCTACAACTACTGGATGCGAGATTACTGGTTGATTATACGATGAACTCTCGTCCAGTCTTGCTCAGAATTTCAATTGTACTTGCTACTGTACCCAGTGACACCAGTTATTTCAAAATACCATTGTCTGTTACACAAAACACACACTGGCTAGCTAGTTGAAAGCGATGTAGCTAGCTAGCAACCGGGTTGGATATGTAACTACTAACGTGCATGGTCATTCTACTGTATGTTACGGGAGACGGCTAGGGAGCACCATAATGTCCGATGGCTACAATGACCAAGACAGCGATCTGTTGTCAAGTTTGAGAGACCTTGGTTAAATGAAATCATAGCAATAGACCAGACTTTGCCGCGAGTGGCAGTTTGATTTGTGATCAGTCAGTGAGAGTTAAGAGTATAGTGGCGGAGTTGTTGCTTTTGTATTAATTCTGGCTAATGATCGCTAGAAATAATATGCTTGGTAACTTCAGTTGCTCCGCACAGGTTTCAGATATTCATATCAGCCGCTTCCACGACCCCAGACGTGTTCCAGATTTCGAGAAGTTCTGCACCGTTAACATTGATATAATCAAGCCAGCTCTTGTACTTGTAACAGGTAAGTCAATGTTGCTGTTAATGTTGTTGGCTTATTTTTATTTATTTATTAATTTAACATTCTGTATATGTGTGTTGGTATATGTATGAAGATGGCGATATAAAAATAAACGTCATCTGTCACAATGTGTCAAAAATACATTATTGATAGGACCCAGCGACAAAAGTGTTCAAAACCCCTTTTGAAATGGTACAATGGAACAAATGATTACATTTTTTTTGGCACCTGTGAGAAAAGGTCATATATTGTTATGAAATTGTGAGTAGTTTTCAGTGCTCTTCTTTCAAAATAGAAGATTGTTAAGATTTGACACTTAAGTACAATTATGTCCTCAATAGCTATGAACGTACTACAATAATACCATGCCCATTTTATATCGACCTATCTTGAAATACCCTGCACACAATCAGATGCATTATGGACAAATTGGTGGAATGACACAGTTTCATTTATTCATAATCATTGTATAAATTGCAGATAAGGCAACCACAAGCCAACCAATCTGGCACTTTCAAATATGTTTTTAGATGACTCTGTTTCAGTTGCCAGTGGGGTTAATAATAACTTATTTGGTATTTTAGCATATACAGACATAATGCAAATACAAATTCTTGGCCATGCATACATCTGAGTTTGAAAGCAATGTGACACAAATTATGGATGCTAGCAGCAGCTGAATGTGTATAATGTTTTAATTTTTAAAAGTTGAATGAATTCCTCTTTGGAGATTTATTGTATCTCATTTGCATTCAATTTGTTAAGTAGGAGGTTTTGAAAGGAAATTTCAAAGGAGAATTTGTATTAATCAAAAACAGGCTAATGAATTAATCAGACATTGAATTTAATGTGGTATTATGCATAAACTATAATAGAATTCTATTATGTGTTGTTATATAACCGTGGTTATTGTTTTCATGGTATAGTATTGAGTTTTCCTTAATTTATTGGAAAAAACTTTCAGACTAGTTGTGAATGATATGACTTTAAAATGACAACACTTGAGACTCCTGGTATTTTGTTTAGGGTTTGTTTCTTTATTCAAAATGAAAGCTTGCTTTGCAGTGTTCAAAGTGAGATGTTTACGGGTGGTAATGTAAACCCACGCCATGGTGTTGGATGCAGATTACTGTGGTGCAGAGCCCAGGAACATGCTTTAGTGCCAGCGCACAGAATCACACACAAATGTATTCACTTACTGTATCCTCTTACAAAAATGTTTGGCATTTTACAGCATGTTAGCATTTATTGCAAAAATAGCATTTTACGGTAACTACGGGATTGTGTGTTCAGGACAGCAAGCTAGCTGGTTATCTAGCTGATGTTTAAGTATTAGGCTATTAGCATGGTAATGCGTGCTTATTATAAGCTTGCTAGTCGGGATGGCAACCTATTTTTTTCTTAATACACAGTGTTTCACCAAACTGGGCATTTTTTGGTTAGTTGTTGACAATCTCCAAATGGGGTGACTTGCTATTTTACCATGGCAACCTGTCTTGTTTTATCTTAAATGGGGCTTGTTGGACTTAGTGACTCGTTCATGGCACATTTTTTCCAAACTGTGTGTTCAGTTTTCAGCTCTTTTCCATTGTAAAGTGCGTCTTGTTGGACTTTGATAGCGGTCAGCCAGTGGAATGTTTGTTTCAAAACATGCGTCACGCTTTTCTCTTCCCTATCTCAGTAGAGGCTTCAGGTGGTCTGCAGTGGCAAGTAAATGGAGTATCGTATTAACTTGCATCATGTCAATCCCACACATGAAACTTTACATTAAATGCATTGAACGGACTTGAGCTAGGAAGTAATTACAAATTGAAATATTTATTCAAAAATTGCTGCTGCTGCCGCCACCGCTTTGTATCATATTAATGCTGCATATCTAACTGTGCATGAAATGAACTGAATGGACTTGATACAGGAAGTAATTACAAATTAAACAAATATATATGCAAAAAGAGCTTCTGCTTTTCTCACTTCACAATCCACCGATTGAGCTGCGTGTTTCCTGTGCCGGAGGGCTCCCGTCCATGGCATGCAGATCACAGATTATCGTGCCCCCGCCCCCCACCCCCCATTCCCCTGCCCCCCCTCCCCCCCCAAGAACAGCGATATGTAGCGGTAAGCTGCCATGCTGTCACAGTCAGCCCCGGCATCCTCAGGATTTGATCTGGGCCGTGGGGTGCATCCTTGGCTCACACTGAGAATGTTTTCTTCCACTGCATTCCCCAGCTGGGAGAGCACCTCCGCCCCCTCCCGCCCCCCCCCCCCGTTTAATATTCATTTGATTCTTCGTCCCTCATTAGAATGTTAATTTGAATAGGTTAGAATCAGCAGCTGGTGAACGTTAAATGCAGTATATCCTCAATTCAACATTTGACGTTTTTATCATGTGTTTTATAAAGTTGCATAATAATAATTTGGAATAAGTGATACAATTCGGCAGCCAGCTGTGAATATGGAATTCAGGTTTTTTATTTTTTTGTGATCATGTGGTAATATGGCTAATTCCTGTATACACTAGGTTTCAGTTGTTATGCAGAAAAGGAAGGCTTGGCAGGCTTGTTATTTTAAAAGATTAAATGAGGAGAATTTGGTTTGTCATTTATGGGAACAATTAAAAGACAGGTTGTGAATGCACATCTAACAGAGTTCATAAGTATGAGGGGTAGGATTGATGGGGAAAGAAGGAATACCCACACGCTGTTTTACATGCTCCCAAAAAGATAGTGGTCCAAACAATGTTTCAGCTTTCCTTCTAAAATCACAGCCTGGGAACTCTGACATGACAGCTTTTGGTAGCCATGGTGACAATGTCTACTGTGACATAGCTGAGTCCTTCTTAGACCACCATTAGACCACTGGACTCTGGGGTACCGCTTGTACTGGCCAGGATTTAAAGGTCCAACTGTTTGATTACTCTGTCTGTCTGTCTGTCGACCAGGAGACCTGACCGACGCGAAGACGGAGAGCAAGGTCGGCTCCCTGCAGCACGAGGTTGAGTGGCAGGCCTACCACAACATCCTGAAGAGGTCCCACGTGCTGGAGCGCACCAAGTGGATCGACATCCGCGGAAACCACGGTGACCGCCCCCCCCCCCCCCCCCCCCCCCCCCCGTCTCTCCGTTCGCCCGTTTCGGTGCTGATTGACAGGAAGGGTACAGTGACCGTAATTATGGGCGCCAGGGGCAAAGAGTTCAGAAACGCACGTGCGAATGACCGTAAGATCCGCGGGATTTGTAAGGGGAAAGACCCACGGAAGGCTTGGAAATGGCATGGGCTAAATATAGGCCTGAGGAAGAGTGCTACTGAATCATATCTCGCCCAGTTGTTCGGGCTGAAGCTCAGCAAACAGCGCGTTTAGCTCTGGCGTGTTGCCTATCCCATAACATTATAACGATGACATGATGCATAGGGAATGAGTACGGGGGGTCTTCTGCTTTTATGGGGCTCATAAAACATTTACCAAGAGCGCAGAATTAAATCGCACGATGCTTTCTGACCGTGCGGTCAGCTTGTAACACACACGGCTCACACCCCAGGGATGTAACCTTAAATATTAAAAAGTTCCCTGAAAGGCAGTGATTTTGTGTTCTAGCCAGTAAGCTTTCCCTGAACTGGAAGAGAAAAAAATGGACGGTGCTCACGATAATATTAAATATTGCTTTATTACCTGAATGTATGAGGGCACGATATGCAGGGACGATTCTGCGTGAGCCTTGCTCTGCGTGCTCAATCTGCCTCGTTCATTTCCTGTCGACCTTCCCTGAACCGACCGGGCGTTTTGATTTGTGTCGCAGACCCGAAGAGGGGAATGGGCGTGACAGTAATGCAAGAAACGAGAGAGGAGGAGAGACATTTTTCTTTCCCTTTTTTTACGTTGTTGTTTTCTTCACCGCTTGTTTTTTTCCTTCCTGTTATCGAATTACCGATGCTGTTAGGCCTGAAACGTGATCTCCTCCCTCTGCCTGCACCCCCCCCCCCGTGTTCTCGAAGAACCGGAAAGTCTGCGCCGCCGCTGTAAAATCTCGGTGTAAAAGCCTCCCATTACTGGAACTCTTCGCTTGGACCGTGGCCCATTTAGAGGAACCGAGATTACAGACTCCGTATGGTGGGCTGATGGGGTGGTGTGTCGGTTTTGGGGTCAAATGCGCTGTCTCCGGTTATTGATCGACGCCATTGTGTGAGGTTTGTTTTGTAGAGACCTTTTTTTTTTTCCCGGTATGGAAATGCAAGTTTTTTTTTTTTTTTTCAGTTGTAAGCTTCATCTAAGTCTTGGTGAAGTCAACCCGATGTCTTCCTCTGCTCGGTGTGCTAAGTGATTCTTGTCGTTTCGGGAAAGTCGAGAGAGTTCTTCAGACAGAAACATCCTAAGGTTTTCATGAATGTAAATCTACTATTGCTTTTTTTTGTCCGTTCCTGTTAATCTCTCTTTTTCCCTTTTCAGATGCTTTCAATATAATTTCCCTGGAGAGTGTAAATAACTACTACAGGTCAGCAATGACTCCTGTTTCTACTCTTTCTATTGCCGTTGAGGATTTTAGTAGCAACAGCATCAGCAGTTGTGATTGTACAGTGTATGACCAAAGGTATGTGGACATCCCTGGGTCTGGGGCTGTTTTTTTATGGTTTGTGCTTGGCCTCTTAGTTCCAGTGAAAGCAAATCTTAATGCTACACCACACAATCACATTTTAGAGGATTCTGTGCTTCCCCAACAGTTTGGGGAAGACCCTTTCCTGTGTCAGCATGACAATGCCCCTGGACACTCAGTGAGATCCATATAGAAATGGTTTTGCCGAGAATGGTGTGGAAGAACTTGACTGGCCTGCACAGAGCCTTGACCTCAACTTCATCCAACACCTTTGGGATGAATTGGAATGCCATCTGCTTGTCAGGCCTAATCGTCCAATCAGTGCCCAACCTCACGGATGCTCTTCTGGCTTCTGGAAGCAAATCCTTGCAGCAGTGCCCCAACATCTAGTATGAACCCTTCCCAGAAGAGTGGAGGTTGTTATAGCGGCAAAGGGTGGACCAACTGCATATTAATGCCCATAATTTTGGATGAGACGTTGGATGTCTGGTGTCCACATACTTTTGGCCATGTAGTGTATCATTTGGACCAATAATAATAATAATAATAATAATAATAATAACAATAATAATAATAATTGTGGGTTTTTTTGTCCTGTAATATATTTGTATGACAACATTCAGTTGTGCTCGCCCCTTGTGTTTTTTTTTTTTTTTTTGTTGCTGCTGTCAGGAAGTACTCTGCCATTCAGAAGGCCGGCTCGTTCCACTACGTACACAAGCTGCCCTTCGGCAACTACTCCTTCATCTGCGCCGACGCCACCCTCACGCCCGGGCCCAAACGCCCCTACAACTTCTTCGGCATTCTGAGCCAGGTAAGGACACATCCCAAGGCATTCATAAGGGGAAGTCGCTTTCACTGCCTTATGAAGTCATTACATGCACAGTGGTGCTCTTATATTACCCCCATTTGCAGGTCATAATGTTTTGCAAGTAGATGATTAATAGGCTGGGAGGAAATGACCAGTTAGCAATTACCATTACCATTAGCAGAGTATTCAAGTGAATGAAAAGAGAGTTTATGACCGTATAGGGCCCTGATACTGTACAGTATAATAAGTTTAGTGCGTTCCCCTCCCTTAGAATGAGATGGACAAGTTGGCCACCTTCAGGGTGGAGAGCCAGAGCAGTAACCAGTCCATTTGGTTTGGCCATTATACCACGTCAACGGTCATCTCTCCTTTCCCAGGAGTGAGAGAGCTCATGAGGTAAGAGGCTAAACTGTCTGCTGGCTGATTGTCCAGTCATGCGGATTTGAGGCCCGTGAACTGGGAAGTTTACATCAGAAATACATTAGGGGGGACTGCTGAGTGGCTTGTTTGGTTAACTTTTAAAGAGTAGTATTTTTTTTTTTTTTTTTTTTTGGAATGTTCTAAAATTCTAGGTCGGTGTTCTAGAACCCCATTGCTTTCATTTACCACAAGTGATTGTTACATCAGCATTAGAATGTTCGGTTAAGAACATTCTAATCACACCATTCTAATGCAAGTGCATCCTTGTAGTACATGGCCCCAAGATTCAGGCTCTAACCCCCTCCAACCCTGCCCAGTTCCAGTTGTGGCCAACAGCCTTGCAGGGCAAAGCAAAATTTGGGGACATCGTCAACCAGGGGTAGCGAGGTGTTCGATCGGCCAGGTTCCGCATCTCATCGCTCTCTAGTGCCCCCCGCTGGTCGCTCGCCTGCGAGTTCGCCTTGTTGAGCTGTACATGAGGGTCCTTTCCTCTGACTCCTCTCCAGAGCGAGAAGTGGCGGTTGGCATTGTGTCCTTTGGAGGAGAGCGTGTGCTCTTCTACGCTCTTCGGAATCGATATCAGAAGTCCCAGCAGTGAACGCTGATGTGCGTTTAGGCATGACAGATATTGAGGGGGGGGGGGAGAAGGGGGGCAAAGCCTAAAAAAGCAAGCCTTTAGGAGCCCCTGTGTACAAATGGGGCGGCAGTGTAGTATAATGGGTAAGGAGCGGGCCTGGTAACCTAAATGTTACAGGTTCGATTCTCAGGTAAGACATTGCTGTCGTACCCTTGAGCAAGGTACTTAATTGCTTCAGTATATATCCAGCTGTATGAATGGATGCAATGTAAATGCTATGTTAAAAGTTGCTCTGGAAGAGATTGTCTGCTAAATGCCTGTAATGTAAATCCCAGTCATTTAGTGTTGGACAGGACTGTCATTTTTCTGAAGTGAAAGAAGCAGGTATTGTCCACAGCAGGTATTACCCCTCTGGAGGTCTTTTGTTAAAATTAAAAAGGTGGACCATAATGCCCCTTGCTCCTCCCCTTTACCTGCGCAGCTCGGCGGTGGCGTACCTGTGCGGGCACCTGCACACACTGGGGGGGCTCATGCCCGTACTGCACAGCCGACACCCCCAGGGCACGCTGGAGCTCGAGCTGGGGGACTGGATGGACAACCGCAGGTGAGGTCTACCTGTGCTGAGGACACGCCCCCTTCCATTCAGCCTGCTGTCACTCACACATGCTGCCCTAGTTGTGTTGGCCTCACACAACAACAATAAATGCATTAACAGGCAGCTTTTGTGTTCCTGTATTGACTAAGCTGACATTTCTGTCCTGAGTCCAACCCTGTTCTGTGTATCTACCATTTTCACAACTCTAATTTGGCGCATCTGACTCTACTAATTAGCAGCTCAGTGAGATGTCTAGCTGATGAATGAGGTGTGCTTTGTTAGGGTTGGAATGAAAACCAGCAGGATGGTACATCTCCAGGAACAGGGTTGGGCAGGCCTGGGCTGGATGAACAGCCACATAGATCTGAAAATTGACTGGAGCTTGATCCAGGGAAGCAGCGCTGGAATAAACCGTATTGGCAGTGTCACTCCGAAGGGTGAAAGCGTGCCAATCGAAGCTGTCGTCCTCAGGTACCGCGTGCTCGCCTTTGACCACGACCTGCTGAGCTTCTCCGACCTGGTGTTCGAGGAGTGGCCCGCCGTTCTCATCACCAACCCCAAGGGGGCGCTGTACCTCCACCCTGGGGTGGAGCCCGTGGGCCGGATCCGGCAGTCTACGCACATCAGGTGTCCCCTCTGTGTGTGTCCTCTGAAACCCTAAAAACACCCAATCCGCCGTTGTCCCGCCAGTCCGTCTGTACAGCTGAGCAAAAGCACTGCAGCCAGCGAATTCGGCCTCAGGTGCTCTGTTGAAATGTTCAGCGCAGACCTGGGTCAAATACGTGTTTGTTTCGGATTCAAATATGTTTCTGCGCTTTACTGATCTTGTCTGGTGTATTGGAACCAATTAAATATCCTCAAAAAGTGCAAACCCCGCCTTCTGGTCATATTGGCAGGCTCAATTACACCAGGCAGGATCAACAGAACACAACAACAGCAACAACAGAAAAGTAATTGAATCCAAAAGAAATACGTGTTTGACCCAGGTCTGGTTCAGCAGCAGTGTCCCATTTGAGGCGCAGGCCTGTGATCTTTTAGGGGGTGTCTCAAGCCCCCCCGTTCCTGACACACCGCGCGGCACCGCCGTCCACACACGCGCCGTACTCTCACGGGCGGTGTTAGCGCCATCTTGTGGCGGCTGCGTTTCGCCGTGTCCTGGAGTGTGAAGTGTTAAACGGTGGTGGGTGAGTGCGTTATGAACACGGCTGTGGTCCCTGTTCCCTGGAACCAATAGGATCCTGGCGTTTTCCGAGGCACCAATCACGGCCGTGCACGTCAGCGTGGACGGGCGCTCGCTGGGGGAGGCGTGGCCTGCCGGGGGGCCGCTCTACGTGCTGTCCTGGGACCCCTCTCTCTACGCTACCGGACTGCACTCCATCCTGGTTAAAGTGGAGGTAAAATTTAAATAAAAAATGAAAAAAAAGCTGAATTCCTATTTTCTATAAAATTTTGTTCACCAGAAACTATTAACTTTTAAGAGAAGGTGTGGCAATGTTATAGTGGCAGAGTAGTGATAGAGTGGCAGAGTCATCTGATAGAGTGATTGTGGCAGAGTGATAGAGAGACAGAATGATAGAGTGCTAGAGCAGGAGAGTGACAGTGATAGATTGACAGAATGATAGAGCAGTAGAGTGGTTGAGCGATAGAGTGATAGAGCAGTAGAGTGGTAGAGCAATAGAGTGATAGAGCAGTGGAGTGGTTGAGCGATAGAGTGATAGAGCAGTAGAGTGGTAGAGCAATAGAGTGATAGAGCAGTGGAGTGGTAGAGCGATAGAGCAGTAGAGCAGTAGAGTGATAGAGCGGTAGTGGTAGAGCAGTAGAGCAGTAGAGTGGTAGAGCGATAGAGCGGTAGTGGTGGAGCAGTAGAGTGATAGAGCAGTAGAGAGTGATAGAGCAGTAGAGTGGTAAAGCGATAGAGCGGTAGTGGTGGAGCAGTAGAGTGGTAGAGCGATAGAGCGGTAGTGGTGGAGCAGTAGAGTGGTAGAGTAATAGAGCGGTAGAGCAGTAGAGTGATAGAGCGATAGAGCGGTAGTGGTGGAGCAGCAGAGTGGTAGAGTGATAGAGCAGTAGAGCGGTAGAGCGATAGAGTGATAGAGCAGTAGAGTGATAGAGTAATAGAGCAGTAGAGCAGTAGAGTGGTAGAGCGATAGAGCGGTAGTGGTGGAGCTGTCATTCCTGTGCCTCTCTCTCCTGTCAGGACTCTGCTGGTCGCTCGGTGGTGCAGGAGCAGCAGTTCACCCTGGAGGACAGCGTCGCTCTGGGGTTTGGCTTCGTCCAGTCCTTCATCCTCCTCACAGACCACTACATCATGGTACTGCCACGCCTGCACCCCTAAACCACTCCCCACTGACCCCCTAACCCACTCCTCACTGCCCCCCTAACCCACTCCCCACTGACCCCCTAACCCACTCCTCACTGACCCCCTAACCCACTCCTCACAGACCCCCTAAACCACTCCCCACTGACCCCCTAACCCACTCCTCACTGACCCCCTAAACCACTCCTCACTGACCCCCTAAACCACTCCCCACTGACCCCCTAACCCACTCCTCACTGACCCCCTAAACCACCCTTACTGACCCCCTAAACCACTCCCCACTGACCCCCTAACCCACTCCTCACTGACCCCCTAAACCACCTTTACTGACCCCCTAAACCACTCCCCACTGACCCCCTAACCCACTCTCACTGACCCCCTAAACCACTCACTGACCCCCTAAACCACCCTCACTGACCCCCTAAACCACTCCCCACTGACCCCCTAAACCACTCCTCACTGACCCCCTAACCCACTCCTAAACCACATCCCCTTATTGAGTATCAATGTAAAAACTGTTACTTCCTATAGCCCACACCTGCCATTGACAGTATGCGCAATATGCGTTGGACACCTACACTAACACAGACTGTGTACTGCAGTGTCGGGCACGAGTGCCAGCTGTTTGGAAGTGGAAGCGGAGCTTAGTGAAGTGCTGAAGAGACTGAGAGATAGCTTTATATGTGCAAAGTAAATGGGTCTGCAGATAAGAGAGAGCGAGGATGTAGATCAGGAGAGCTGGTAAGCCGCAGAGCCAATGGGGCTTGCATCAGCAAGTGTACTTTAAGATGGAGGAGTAAACATTTAGATCGGGCTGACTGATGAAAGCACATCTGGTCATCAGCTCGCAGCCCTTATCTTTGCGCTGAATAAAAAGCCATCCTGCTTTTCTGATGTAAGGCAGACGCCATTTCTTTGTGAGGCTGGTTGTAGCTGTAGCTGTGTTTTTATAGGATTTTGTCCCTGTTTAGTTTGTCTTTTAATTTAGTCTGCTTTTCTTAAAAAATTGGTCCTCACCGTTCTTTAATTGAATCTTACTTTAAACTGTCTTCACAAACCACCCCTGCACTTACTGTAGGATGGTTACATTTAAACCTGATATGTCTTCCTCAATATTTAATGTGGCTCTATATTTGATTTGCTTTAGTGGAACACTACGATTGAAATTTTTTTTTTTTTAAAGAATCAATATTTTATACTTCAAATGAATTTAAAGTAAAGAAAAGAAGTATACATAAAGTAAAGAAATGTATACCTTAAATAAAAATAAAAATATTTGAATGAGTCAAAATCTCATATTTATGTACCATGCTTATTACTTATTTGCATTCTCAGACTGTACATGGGCAAACCTTAAAAACTTTATTTAAACACATCGTTATCAGCTTACAGACAGAACCTGCACCTCACACTACGCAGTGGGTGTGAGTACTTGGCCTGTGGGAAACTGCCCCCCCCCCCCCCCTCCCCCCACGATCTCCCCCTGCTATCTCTCCACCGCACCCACTCACACAGCATGCAGCGTCTCAGGTCCTGGTTACCCACAATCCTTTGAGACGTGGCTGTGCTCTTCTCCCGCCCAGGCCCGGGTCATGTTCGTGTTCATAGTGCTGCTGAACATCGCCGGGCTGATCGTGTTCAGGCTCCTGCGGGTTCCGACTCTGAGAGGTGAGGCTGAACACTGACATACCTGTAGGACAGTGGTCTCCAACCCTGGTCCTGGAGAGCTGCAGGGTCTGCTGGTTTTTGTTTTCACCTTAAAATCAGCACCCATTGAGACCCAAGACACCAGGTGAGTTGAGTTAACTGTGTAATCAACTGCTCTAATTGATTCGTGAAGTGCAGAGTCACTATGAAGACCAGCAGACCCTGTAGCTCTCCAGGACCGGGGTTGGAGACCACTGCTGTAGGGTCTCTATCAGACCTGGGTCAAATACGGATTTGTTTTGGATTCAAATACTTTTCTACATTTTACTGCTGATCTTGTCTGGTGTATTGGAACCAATTGAAATACTCTCAAAAAGTGCAAACCCCGCCTTCTGGTCATTTTGGCAGGCTCAGTTACACCAGGCAAGATCAATAGAGCACAGAAAAGTATTTGAATCCAGAACAAATACGTATTTGACCTAGGTCTGATCTCTATAACTGATCCTGATTTATGGCAGATGCTTCGTTTTTGTGACTCCTGATTGTGTTGCTCTGTTTATTTCAGTGTCTTCTGGAGTCCATGCTCAGGTCTACATGTCCCTGCATCTCCTCAGCAAAACGGATACCTTCTACTACTCCCTGCTCATGTTCAACCTCTGTACAGCTCTAGGTACGTTCAGCTGAAATGGAACAAACTAAAGACATTATTTAATTGATTCGCTGTTTTTTTAATCACCTACGTAGCAGATATCTGGAACATTATGCACAGATATTTTTTCCATCTATTTTCACTGCTGGAAATTTTACTGTAGCAATTTTAGGTTCAAAACCCTCGCTCAAGGGTACAGTGGCAGTACTCCACGTGAGATTTGACCCGCAACCCCAGTTGCTTTTTCACTGCACTGCACTGCCCCCCTGCTAAACTGTATGAGTAATTTTGTGTATGTTCAGTTCAATTTAATTAAAATTTTTATTGCGCTGTATACGACACAAGTTGTCTCAAAAAGCAGCGCTTTATAGATCCCAGACCTGAGACCCCCTCAGAGCGGGGATGTTGTATGTGCTCATTCAGTAATTTTATTGTTTTATTGTGTGTATGCGTGTCCTCACACAGGTCCCTGGTTCATTGGGGAGGTGATCGACGGACACAGCGGCGCCTGTTTTGCGTTCGGGGTGTTTGTTGACGGCCACTTCCTGGAGGGCAGCCTCACGTTCGTGGTGGGAGTTGTGCAGGTGAGCTGACCTCTTGAGTTGAAGCCCCCAGGGTTTAACGCTCTGAAGAGTAGGCTTTCTGGAACGTTTTTCAAAAGTGTTCTAGAACTCCATTAATTTCAGTTACCAGCGGTGATTGTGACATCAGCATTAGAATGTTCAGTTAAGAACATTCTAATCACATGTCATAGGACACCTTAAATGGTTAAAACCATGAGACACCGGATCAGCTTTTCCAGAGGCGAAAGTGTAGGGCGCGGTTTGTTTATAAGCCTCTCATTTATAAAAAAAAAAACAGTAACAGCTTTCATAAGGAGAAGCTGTGAAATTCAGCTGTTCCAGGCTGCTTTTCTGAGCTCCTCATGCAGAAACCCTGTTAGCTCTTGTTAATACAGTGTTAATACCGTGTTGCTATTTTGGCGGTTCTCTGCAAAGTTTCAGTACTCTGCAATAAGGCAGCCTTCTGCTCAGTACTTGTAAAAAAAAAAATTCCAATAGGAAAAACCAGAAAGAATGCTGAAGTGTGTTTGAGAGCTTTAACCCAGTGATTTTCATCTAAGCCTACATGGTCATGTTACACAGACCACTGCAATAATTATGATATCCAGATGGGCAGTAGATGGCAGTAAATCCTCTGAAAAGCCTGTGTACTGTTTGTAATCGGCAGTCCAGTGCAAGAGTCTCTGTATAGATAAGTTTGGACGACCTCCAACGGAGGTAGCCATTTTGTTGGCAAAATGTCTTGCACGAACACGCCAAGCGATCTGTTTGACCTCCAACATTTTCACGCTCTTGGGACATTCAGAAAACTGCCTAATTTAAATGAACTATAGAACCCCAGGAAGTTCAAAATCAACTATGTATTCCTTTTTACTTTACTGGTTTCAAACCGCAACTTGCATTGTCACTCGAAGAACTAGAATTAATATGGACAGGCATTTGAGTCATACATGCTGGCAGACAGACAGAACCTGAAGGGACCTCGTGCTGAACGCGTGCAGGGTAAGCAACACGTTCGTGCGTGGCACGCTAGTACATCACAGCTCCCAGCTAGCTGCTGTTATACAGTAGTGTGAAAATACAGATCTCATCATTTATTTGACAACAGAAATATCAGTCAGTATTTTTATTTTTTTCTCTTTTTTTAACCGAGCCTGTAAATGTGTAGCAAGGCACACATGGATGTGAATACAACATTCGGTCCCCATGTTAAGTCGGATATTCTGCAAAAAGCTTTTGGGGGTGCTCTGATTTAAGTCCAGTAATGCAGCACCGAGCCAAATTCAGAGACCAGACACACACAGACATACACAGACACATGCACACACACATAGCCTCCCCCCCCCACACACATACACACACACATAGACCCCCACACACACATACATACACACACATAGACCCCACACACACACATACACACACACAGACCCCCCACACACACATACACACACACACAGACCCCACACACACACATACACACAGACCTCTCACACACACATACACACAGACCCTCACACACACACATACACACACACAGAGACCCCACACACACACACACACACACACACTAATTGTGTGCACCAGTGCGCAGAGATGTAGGAGAGAAGAGAAACAGACAGAAGTGAGAGGGCAGGTAAAAGCTGGAGCTCACTCCTTCGCGTCCCGCCCCAACAGGTGGTCTTCTTCAACATGCCCCTCACCTGCTACCTGTGCTGGAGCCTTCACCTGCGTTGCCGTGGAAACTCTTTCCGCTCGCACTTCCGGCGGGTGGGGCGCGGGCGGACGGTGGGGGTGCACCTGGGCATGCTGCTGCTCCTGAGCTGGCAGGCCTACTCCTGCTACTTCCTGCTGGAGACCTACGGGCCCCTGGCCTTCTTCCTGTCGCCCGTGCGCACCTGGGCCCTGGGCCTGGGCCTGCTGCTGGTGTACCGAGCCTGGAGAGGGCCCGCCCCCCGTCTCCGTGACGACAGCAAGGCCACTGCGCCGTCATGACGACGGCACCCACCCCCTGCTTTAGGTTCCCTTACTGGCTTTTATTTAATTCTTTTCAAAAAATGTTTTCATTATGGTGTATCCATTTAAAATTTTTTTTTTTTGCTCAAGATTTTATTGGTGCCAAGTTTCTTTTCCACTTTGTAAACCACTGCCAGAAATTCCCCCTAGCCAATCACTTAAAAAAATGTCATTGTGCATAATTGTAGGTATTCCACTTGCTTTGTAGGATCATAAAAAGAGAAGTGAGCTCAGCTCTGTAGTCCAACACTATACAGGTCCTCCTCTGTATTTGCAGAATATCCTTGAATGTGAAGTATAGTTTTCAGGGAGGACTACTCTTCAGTGAGTCCCTCCTCATCAGTGCGGTCCCAGGGTGAAGAGTTTTTTTTTTTCTTTTCTCTGAGATTCACGCCTCACAGTATGTCCTGAAACGGGTCACAGCTTCAACCCGAATGGGGGGAAAAAAACATGGCTTTGCCTTTTAGACAGCATTTCTTTTTCTGAAGAAAGTAATTTCCTCATTTTGATTTGTGTAATCCACATCCTGCTCGTCTTATTTTCATGGGCCTAGTAGTTTATAGGTTTATTATAATAATTATTTTTTTATTATTTGCTTCACTATGTCTGACTTTGCATTGCTTTCCTATGCTGTGATCCTCCATTGCGGCATCTTCAGGCTCCGTACGCTCTTGACTTTAGTGTGGAATACCAGTTTACCTGCATCTCCCACTGGCTCCAAGGGAGTGCCTACACGTGCGTGAGTGTGCAGTACTAAACGCACTGCCCTGCACTGAGCACAGTGCACTATGCGTCGGCTTCAGCCTTAGCACTGATTATGAGCAGCCTTGTCTCTCTGTCAGCCATGGTCAGACCGTGCTCAGACGTCACTGCTGGAGGCGATTAAACACTCTCTTTCTTACGGGGTTCAATAGTGCACTGCACCGACGGCCCTGCTCTTCCTTTTCCATTCGCTGTTGCAAAAAGTTGCAAAGCATGATGGGAAGTTATTTTATCAATGTCACACCCCTTGCCACAATTTGAGCCCCAGTACTTCCTTCAGCCATTCTGGGTGTCGCTGCACTGCATACACTAAGCCAAGGGTTGGGGAGAAGAAAAGAAACTGCACTGCACCGTCATGGATGTCTGACACGTTGTGGGTGGGAATGTGTTAGCCTCACGTTTGAGTTGATAGCGAGTGTGGACAACACTGCATTCAGGAGTCATACTGTGAATTCATTTTACCCATTTAAAACATTTTACAAAAGTCTCTGCCAGGTCAGTTTCTGGCCAGTTCCCAGTCTCTGAATTGCGGGTATAGGAAGTGACCCTTGTTCCACTGGCTGGAGTCACACGACAGGTTTCTACCTCTATATAAATGCAATTTTTGTTTTTGTTATTTTATTTTATGAACACAACTTATGAAGAATCGGTTGGATGGGAAACTGCGTGAATAACTTTGTTCGTATCTTTAACTGAAGATGGTTGGTTATAATTAGCATTGGGCATGCATGGGAATTATATCTTTATATCTATATAAAACAGTTTTTTCTGTTCCTCCTCCGTACATACACCTCTGTGTTTTTGTGAGAGGATTTCTCCCCTAATTCTTTTTCACAAACGGAACACAATCTGTTGCTGTCGAGAAACACCTTTACTGTCAGACTGCAACGTCGTGCTGATTTTATTATTGTTCAGTATTATTTTCAGTCCTGGGTGACTGTAAGCAGTGCTTCCGTGATTTCTGAGGAGAGCAGTGCGAGTGCTTCCCAACTTAGTTTGCACTGCGGAGACTGTCGAGCGGAACCCGACGCTCTTTAACATTTACACAGGGCTCGGTGTCACCCTCTCACTGGTCTCCAAAAAAATTTGGACGGCGTACTTGCTGCTCGTTTGGTTCCTGTGGCTTATCGGCCCAAGGGCAGCACCACTGCTGACACACACACTGAGGACTAGGACACTGTTCGGCGGGAGATTCCGGAACACCACTACGCAGATCATTCCGGAACACCACTACGCAGATCATTCCGGAACACCACTACGCAGATCATTCCGGAACACCACTACGCAGATCATTCCGGAACACCAGTACACAGATCATTCCGGAAGACCACTACATAGATCAGTGGCAGTGAGGGAATCAGCGCTTGCTTTTCAAGGCACTTTTTTATATATTTTTATTCTAAATTTGATAGGTCTTAATACTCACAACAACAAAAAAATTCTTTTTGTTAATTTTGGGTTTTCAGATGAAAAGGATTAGTACCTACAACGACAAAGTACAACAACAGATAGGATTTCTTTTTCCTAAGTACAGAACAACTGTACTGATTTTTTGACGTATTGACTTATCGGCTGTTTTTTTATGCTTTACACAGTTCATGTTGTTCATTTTGTGTATATAGATTGTTAATTTCTCTCTAGTATGCATTGTGCAATCATAATTAGTAACTGATTTTGGGGGGTTGGAGGGGTGGGGCACAATGTTTCCTCAAACAATCATGCCGGGCAGGTTCTGCATCTGTTTTTATAAGGGACATGCGTTCTGCCTGCACGGCTTTCTATAGGCTGTTCATTTAGTTTGATTCCTGCCAGTGATGATAGCTGTGGTTTCTCAGGAATGTGTTGAGACTTGGATCTTCTTTTCCAATTCTGTTTTACATGTACCAGCGGACTCTGGAGGGAAAGGAACTAGAAGCATCCATTCTGTTCTTCTTAGGATAGTAGTTGCTGCTCTCTTGACTTGAAGGGAGGATTTCAGGTTTTCGTGTTTGATGAATCGACACAGTATGCATCACATACAACGCAAGATTGATAGTAGTCACTTCAGTGAGGGGGGGAAAAAATGAATGTTAAAAAGATAATTGTGCAATCCTGTATTGAAACAAGAATATATTATAACTTTTGTGATTTATTTATTGATTTTATTTAATTTTTTAAAAACATATTTATTGTGATTGTTGTTTTCTGCTTAATTAGCCAGTGTTGGACATTTCTTGACCATTATATCACTGCCCAGTTTATGTCTGCCTACATGTTGTCAGTTTTTCCATAAATATTCACAGGGCTGATATCTTCTCAGAGGGAATGCTGGGAGCAGGTCTTTGGGCTCGAGATCCTGAGACTCAGTTCTGAGCAGGGTCCCCAATCTCATCTGAAAAGGACCCAGCGTGGGTGCAGGTTTTTGTATTCGCCGCAGGATCTGAAACACCTGATTCTACTCATCAAGGTCTTGATTGAAGACCTTGATTAGTTCATTAGTTGGAACGGGTCATAGTGCTGGGCTAAGACAAAAACCTCCCCCACACGGCCCTTTCTGGATAAGACTGGACACCCTGGGTCCTGAGCTTTGTTCACCAGAATGTGTGTGTGTGTGTGTGTGTGTGCCCAGGATCGCTGTGTGTGTGTGTGTGTGTACGCTTGAAAGAGGATGTCACATGGTTTTCATTTTTCCACATTTAAAAAAAAAAAAAATGCTGTACCCTTCCCTGCAGTATGACACTGTTCTGCAGTATGGAAATTGTGCTTTTGAAAACTGAAAAGAAACCACAAACTTCCATCTTGTTTATAAATGTGGGATTTATAGTGCTGTGAATTAAATCTTTTTTTAAATTGACAATCTACTTGTCATTTTTCCCCCCCGCGTCTAAATTTCAGACACTGAGCTTAAAACAAATACTGCACCTTGATTTAGTTCATTATCACAAACAAAACAGGGTTATCAAAATATCATCTTCCTGAATAAAGAGTAACGTTAAATTAGTTGAATAAAGAGCCAAAATTAGTACCGGAGTAGCATGTAGCATCTGAGAAAAGAAACTTCCTTATTGCAGTTGTGAAATTAGTAAATGGGGATGTGTCAGGCAAAATGGCTCATCTAGTATTTAGTCTGGGGTTGCACAATGGTGGGCCGAACCGCTTCACGATTTTGTGGCAACTTCTGCTCTTAATTATTTAGTCAGCTAAATGATATCTTGACCTGACATTTGCACCAGCTTACAACTTACAGCTGCAGACTGCAAGTGTATCCTAAAGATTTTACTGTGCTCAAGTGCAGGAGTGAATTAGCGTAGTTTATAGAGTTGTCAGAAAACTTAAAACGAAGGTAACTGGTCGGAACAAAAACCAGCACCCAGACCAGCCCTCCTGGACCAGAGTTGTGCACCCCTGACATAGTTGGCACTCGCTGTTGGAGATTGCAGGTTCAGGGACAGAGCGTCAGTTCAGTCCGAAATCTTCACAATCTGTTTCCCAACATTACCCCCCGTCATCATGGAGCAAAATGCCACTGCAAAAACACACCCACAACAGAGATGGGCGGGCCCATGTCAGTCAACACTGATTGTCACAGGATGGTACGGATTTTGACGTTCTACTTAATTTCTTACTGAAATTCTCACGTCAAGTATTTGAACCACCTCCTGAACAAAAAAACAAGATTGATTCACATGTTCAACTATGACATTCATTGCGCTTACTGCAATGTACTGCAAGTGGAAAATTCTGTCACCATGACGACGTGACAAATATGACGCTTACACTCACCTCCCATATTCTCTATTCCGTTCATGATGGTCTCCAACACCTGACAAATAAAGCATGAAGACACCCTTATAACCTCCTAAGACCTGGGAATTTGCTTTTGTCCCCTGTGGGGGACATGAGTCCCTCGTCTTAGTCACAAGAACCATATATTCTGCTATGCTGAAACTACCGGGGGACATTGAGTAATAAAATAATATTTATGAAAATATCTACATGGAAACGTTTTTTTGTCATCCAAGATATTTGAGCTGGAAAATTGTGCCCAGTGTCGGGGTGATTAGGGAAATCCTCGGCATGACCACATTTGTTACCACAATGTGGTAACAAAAAGAGAAAAAAAAGACGTGTTCTTACTTTGAGCTGTCCTGCTTTCACCCACTGGCTCAGCTGCAGAAGCCCGGCCTCATGCTTCTCCATGTAGTTCAGCACCATAAACCTTTCCCTACATAAACAAACACAAAGTTCAAAAATTCTCAGCTGAGATGACTGAAAAATGATTACTACTGCTGCAGCACGATGGAGGACAACTGCCACGACCATAGAATTACATGTCAGCTCAGTGGATGATAACTGCTGTTACCATGGAAATACATGTCAGCTCAGTGGATGATAACTGCCATGACCATAGAAATAAACGTCACCATGGTGGATGATAACTGTCATGACCATAGACATACATGTCAGCACTGTGAATGATAACTGCCATTACCATAGAAATACATGTCAGCACAGTGGATGATAACTGCCATTACCATAGAAATACATGTCAGCACAGTGGATGGTAACTGCCGTAACCATAGAGATACATGTTAAAAGCACATATCCTGTGAGCTTCACCCAGACCTGGGGGTTTGGGTTGAGCGGGGTACCTGGTGATATTATTGCGGAGCAGGGCTTCTTGTGTCTCTTTCTTGAGGGGTGGTGGATAGGGAACGTCCTTATTGTACTGGGAAATCTGTCCACAGAGGATCACATGGCCATCTTTGTTCATCTGGGGGAGGAACATGGATGTTTGAAGCAAACATTAATGACACTATGACACAGCCACCGTACAGAACAAACAAGGACTTTAAACAAAAACCGTATCCCCATTTGACTTCATACCCCAAATTGAAATGACCAATCACAGCTGTCGGCTCATTTCATTGCCTAACTGCTGCAACATTCGTCACCTACCCTGTGAAGCAAAACCCTGTCCTCATTGGTCCAATACACACACGCCAGGTTGCAGGACAAGTTGTGTAGCCTATAACTGCAACTAGGACCAGACTTCACCTCAATACGGTGTCTGAGAACCACAAAACTAGGATTTGGATTTTTGTAACACCAACAAAAGCTAAAAGTCATAACATTCCCCTTGAGCTTCTTTTTAAATATTTTCTCGTCCGTAAAACGACGCGGGGAGGTTTTAGAGCGGCGCACCTGTGCGATGACCGCGTCGCTGACGGGACCCCCCACGTTGTCGAAGTAGACGTCCACGCCGTCGGGGCAGCTCTCCCTCAGCGCGGCGGAGACGTCCCCGTGGCGGTAGTTGACGGCCGAGGTGAAGCCCAGCTCCGACGCCAGGGCCTGGCACTTCCTCTCCGACCCGCAGATCCCCACCACCCTGGTGCAGCCGTCCAGCCGGCCAATCTGCAGCCGACAGAGCGGTCGTAGCCCCAACAGACCCTGAGACACGTCACCTGCAGGATGCTTCACACCGCATCCCAACTGACACAAAACCTTACTCACGATGTTGCTGCCGCGTAGCGGCAGGGTTATAACACTGACAAAACATTCAAGTAACATTGAGAGAACATTTTGTGTTTGCTGGGATGCTATATTCATTTAGCACAGGCTCTAATCCAGAGTGACTTAGCAGTGTGAGAGAACATTTTGTTTTTGCTGGGATATATATATTATTATATTAAGTTATATTATATTATATTATATTGTATTATATTATATTATATTCATTTAGCAGGGACTCTTAACCAGAGTGACTCAGCAGTGTGAGAGAACATAAGTGTATCCACTTCAGTCGTACGAGCAACAGGGACATGGACCTGCCTAAGAACAATCCCAGATCAGCAACATCACTCAAAAACAAATGTAGATAATGATGGCGATCTATAACCTAGAACCAGGACAGATGTAATTAAAGCATTTGTTGCATGCAATCTTCAGGTTAAGCCCTACAACAGAGGTCGGCAACGAGGGCCGTATCCGTTTCTGGTTTTAATGCCGACTTCTGGCCATAATTACTCAATTAGCCCCAACATTTATGCCATCTGAACATTTTAGCTACATTTATTGAATTGAAGCATTTTACTGCGATCAAATCAAGAAGTGAGCATGTGCTGGTGCTTACAGCCATTAGGCCCATTTAGCCAAGGTAATTGGCTGGAAACAAAAACCTGCACACACACGCCAGTCCTCTATTGCCCACAAGCTTCATGAGAAAATATGCACTCATTACAGGCATTTAGGAGAGCCTGAGCGACTTACATAACATTTTTTAATTTTTACATAGGACTGTATCCACTTATACAGCTGGATATACAGTATACCGAAGCAATGCAGGTTAAGTACCTTGCTCAAGGCTACAATGGCAGTGTCCTACCTGGGAATCGAACCTGCAACCTTTAGGTCACAAGACTGGTTCTTACCCATTATACTACAGATTATACTACACTGCCGCCCGCAGTGTAGTATAATGGGTAACTCAGTTTGCTTTTGCAGTTTGCATTTGCAGTTGAGTTGAAAAGTTTTTTTGTACTCAGTGAGAGACGGCGTTTCACCTGTCCAGCCAGCGACCCACAAGCCCCTGCTGCTCCACTGACCACCATCGTCTGATTGGCCCCAGCTTTCACGTGACCTTTTTCCCTCACCCCTAATAAGGCGGTGAGACCGGCATGCCCACAGCTCCCAGAAGTAGGAAAGGCGGCCATTCACCAGCTCAGGGTCCAGCTGCAACACAACACAACACCTTTACATTTAGCCTTTATATTTTATAATATTTAACCTTAATATTTAACACATATTGAAGTTTTGAATTCCCCAATCACAAAAATAGGCCCATCCCATCCCTGCAACATCCTCCATCAAGTCAAGACAGGATTCTCTTATCCCACAAAAACAGCCACCTGTGAGCAATGAGGTGGGGGGGGGGGGGGGGGGGGGGGGGGTACCCTGCTGACTCAAACCCTCCCTAACTGCTACGGCTTGTACATACAACACTCTCTGTGTCTGTACCTGTATTGGGATGGGGGGGGTCATTTGGGGTGTGAGTGCGGAGATTTACCTTCTGCAGCCGGCCGCCCTCCACCACATCGTGAGTCTGCCAACGCCAGGAGAACGACGTCGCCGTATCCCCCTCTGAGAAGGCGTCATGGCAACTGGATTCGACCACACCCACGCCGCCGCCGTCCACGCACTCCGACAGCGCCCAGGGCGAAATATAGTCTGTTCCCGTGTCATCGTTCATACGGCACCGCTGCAATGAGAATTACGATGCCGTTATTATGTCCCCAAAAACACACCGTTCGGCATTAAGTAACATTTACATACTTCCCACGACACTCGTTTTCAACACTGGTCCTGGAGTACCCTGTGTGTATGCCGGGTTTTTTTTCCCCAAATCTTTGTTGCAGCTCCTGAACCATGAAGAGTTGTTAATTGTTTTTAATTAGACTTTTAAGGTCTAATGGGGGGGAGATGATTGCTCAATGACGCATCAGTAATACATTCACGATAAAAAAAAGCTTTAATATTCAGTATTAATTAAAAAGGACAGTCAGCCAAGCCAGGTCCATTTTTAGACAACTAATGCTTCCACTCTGTTAAGTGCCATGGTAAATGACTGGTTTTGGAAGAGGTTTCACATTGCATCTATTAATTAACTGAAAAAGCAAGAGCTGAAATTAATTACGTCTTCGATGCTGAATGTGCACACCTGGTCGTTGATACAAAACCATATGCAGAAAATTAAGAGTTCAAGGACAAAGCAAATGGTAATAATGACCAAAACCAACAAGTCTGTTTAAGGACCACACTTTCAATCACCTTAATTAAACAGAAAATTAGCTGGAACAAAAAACCAGCATACACAGGTGTACTCCAGGACCAGGGTTGAAAACCACTGTCCTATTGAATATGTATGTGGTGAGCAAACAGTCCTTCTCCATACATGTTAGCGACACTGCAAATTATTCAGAGAATTCACATATCCCATGAGTTCTTGGCCATATGGAGAGGTATGTTTAAACCTGGATAAGGAAAAAATAAAATGTGTATTTAAGGGACCTTGTATTTATTTGAAAAGTATTACTTTTTACATTAGTGAGTCATTGCTTCTGTGTTCCTCAATATCAGTCTCACGGGAATGTACGCATCACAAACAGGAGTGTGTCTGTAAGATGACTATCATCAGTGAAATTATTGACGAGAACGCTGAACATTCAGTCACAAATGTAACTTACTTGATGAACAAATGGAATAGTGCAGAAAGCATATTTTCAACACAAATATCACTTGAGAAGACATTAAGCAATAATCATGGTCTTCAGCTCCTCCCACGCATCACTAGTCTGCCGCAAAACGCCAGATTAGCGCTTGCTAGAGGGGGGAAAAACCTTTTATAAGCAGCAATGTTTGGTTTTCACTTTTTTACCAACCCTACAATAGGAAGATGCGAACAAAGCCCACCCCACTGCCATTTTTGATGACTAGCTGTTTAGAATGTCAGAAAAGACAAACAGACAGCACCCACTCCAAAGACAATGCCTTCGGGATTCCCTGCCTTCACGCGCACTGCTGACACAAAGAATAACGTCATTAGCAAGCGATAGAGCTGCTGGACTGCAGCTTCTCTGTCTCTCTAAAACATAATGCACCTAGCTAGTCACAGACGGCGCACCAACCATGTAGGGGTCGACAGAGAGATACAAAGTCCGCACGAGAACTTCGCCCGGTTTTAGATCAGTTTGCAGTGTACCTTCCTCGACACGGAAGTTCTCTGGAATCGGTTCCCCATTTTTCCCTGAGCAAAAAGAAACATATTTACTAAACTGTGTATTCCACCTAACCAAGAGCTGAATATTCAAATGCAACTAAAAGGCAACGCAAAGTGCAACAATAAAACACATCACAGTAAGATTGACCAACAAGGACATACCAGGTCGAGAATGCAAGACTACTCTTAATATTCGTGACATTCTGATAACCTATGTTATTTTTTTCAAATGTGCAAAAACCCGGAACTGGCCTACAACCACAGTGATCCAACAGTTGCCAAATTCTTTGCCAAATTCCTGTTAAATTTATCGGCTATATTTCCAACCCAGATTTCTCCGCCGCTTCGCTACGCTAGGCTAGGCTAGGCTACTCCGGTTTTTCTATTGAAATGGCAGACCACGTCGATGATATTGAAAAGCACTAGAGCGCCACCTGCCAGGTTTGTGGTAGTACTGAATTACACAACTTCTTCAGTAGGATACAATACGCTGAGTACACAAGGACGTAGGCTACTCCGTCCGTTTGTTTGTCGTCCTCCGCAGTTTTCTCGATTGAAATGCAGATGCAATAATTTTGCTTGATGTCGTGAAAACTGTACGTGGGTGAAAACTTTTTGCCTATTTAAATTGCAGTTTATATAATAAATACTTCGCCTACTGCTTTACCACTGGGACACATTTATGAAATATTTGGCATTATGATATTTTTTTTGCAAATTATAATGCAGACCTGTATAGCCTACTAATGGAGGAAGTCTGAACTTCCAACATGCTATTGAAGACAGGTGACATAATGCGCTATGAAGCGACTTGTTCGGGCTGTACTAGACCCTGTGTGTTTTCAGCGCTTTCATTTACCTTAATTGTCTGACGTTTGTGTGCCTCTGTGTCTAAACCTTGTATTAACAATTTTTTAAATGTCCATGTAAAAATGTTACCTTAGATTTTCTGGGTAATGTAATTATTATTATTATTATTATTATTATTATTATTATTATTATTATTATTATTATTATTATTATTGGTAGTTGATCCCATTAACACATTCCGTTGAACACCGAAAGGTTTCAGCCCCCCCCCCCCCCCCCCCCCCCCCCCCCCCCCCCCCCAATAAATAAACAAATAAATAAATAAATAAAAATGTGTGTGCACGCAAAAAGAGTGCAAACTTTAAATTATCTTTCCTCTGATTCACAAATATTATGCGTGCTTTCTGCTTTGTGGGCGTTAGGATTCTTCCAATCTGCTGTGCCGTTATATGTTTAACCAAGAAAGTTGATATTTGCAATTGATTAGTAAACTTGAGCATTGCGCTTATCTGAACATGAAAACACACAGCCTTTGGAGAATTTTCAGTTTTGCACCGTAACTTAAATTATTCTGTAAGACGCCAAGTGAAAGCACTATGGAATCGACGTCACGTCATTTACAGTGCAATTTTCGAGTGCATTCATACACCCAACGAGCAAAGGCTCGACTATAGTTTAGGCAACAAAGTAGGAAGTGACGCTTCGAAAAGGGGGAAAAGTTTTCTGTCGTTTATAGGGAAACATATCTTGTTGGAGGGAAGATAACGTCGCCTGGTGGAAAGAAGGTAGAGCATAAATATAAATTACTTATGCTTTTTGTTAAACTCGCGTGTGATTGACTTTATGGAAACTGAATGCCGACAGTGTAGTGTCCGGTGTACTTATTTTTCAGAGCTTTCGCTAAGCCGCCCCAAGGAGGGTGCAATGAAACGTCCTGCGTAGCTTGCTAACTTAGCCTGCTAGCTAGCTTATTGACATCAACAGCTGGTTTGTTTTTGCAAAACGCAAAAGTGTTGGGGGATTGTGCGATGTGTACTGCTGGTCTTCCGCCCCAATATAAAAAAGATATTATCTGAAGTGGTGATGTTTACAATTTGTGCAGCAACAGGCGTAATCGGGACTGTCGGTCAGTCTTGGGTCTGTTGGAAAGGGGTTGTGGCAGTCCTTTTGCCTGCCAAGGGTGGAGGTTGTTACGCTGCACGTTGCAAATCTCCTTTTCGTTGAGCCTGTTCGGGGTCGAACGAAACAAAAGACCAGGGCGAAAAAAAGGGTGTAACATTATTAATGGTATACAGTGGACGCTTTGAAACAATTAAATACAATTTTGCAGACGAGCCGCGTTTAAAACTATTGCTGCAAAAGCAAATGTAGCAGCGCCGTATAAAACCGAAGGAGACTCGAAACTAAACGCAGGCTATCTCTACTGAGTTTTGCAATCCGCAGTTAGGCTGGCAAATGGCGTTTCTACTGTCCCGTTTCAGTTTAGGTTTAATGAAGCCTTGAACACATTTTATATGCAAACTTTGAGTTTTTAAAATATGGTTGTAACACAAACACTGTAAACTGGCCAAGTAAAACCTGGTTTTGATGTTAACCAACAACTGTCGCATTAGGCTACTGCACTTTTAAACATTTCTACTGTTCGCAATTGTAGTTTACACGATGCTGAAGTAATGGTAACGCAACATGGACACGCCTGTGATCAAAAGGACTCAACGGTTGCCAAATCGTTCTTGTTTATGATTCTTTTCGAAAGTGTGTAGTGGTCGAATGTTTGTAGCCTACCAAATATGGAATACCCCCGTTGCATGCATCAAATGTTATGCAATGATTTGCGCTAAATCAGTGTAGCTTGAGTCCTGCAAAGTCGTTTAACGTACTTTGTAGGCAGTTTACGCCTTACCATCGTCAAGTTTTGGATTCCTGGTATAATTTTGCTGTACTTAACCTGTGCACAGGGAAACTGGCGTGCTGTTGTGTTGATTTGCACTGTCATGCACGGTTTCCTTGGTATTTCCCCACTTTAATATTCTCGATTAAAGTAAAAAAAAAAAAAAAGATTGTTTAATATGTCCTTCGTTCATGAGAATGAACTCGTATTTGGCAGGACCGTGCTTTTGATGGGGTAAAATGTGGATTTGAAAATTGAAGATGAACTTATGACCGCCTTCAGCCAAGAATTAGCCTAATTTTTATTTACTTATTCTTTTATTTTTGGAAGGCAGAAGAGTAGAGAACATGTGCAGTGCGGAGTCTGGCAGAACAGGACAGTATCTTCACTGCTGTTCCCTGCCACATGCACAGTCATGCCCGGCCCTGTTACTCAACAGTTACCATCGCTGATAGCCTGTCCATGACAAACAGGGCGTGCTGGCTTTCGGCTCGCGCTGGCCTCCTTGCTGTTTTATGCGACACGTGTGAAAACCACCATTCCGCTGAAAAAAACAAAACAGAAAAGCCCATTTTTCACCCCCTGATCATGCAGTCATTATTAAAAATCTGCGCTAATCTTTCATGATGACACGGGACTCTTTGAAAATCGCGGCGTTCAAAATGTGGGTCAATGAGGCCAAATGTCAGAGGGTCACACTCCCACAATGTAGCACAGAGATGTCAAACTCCAGCTCTGGAAGGGCTGCAATGTAGGTGAAGGTATTTGTGATTTCTTTTCAATCAGCAGTTAAGGCCTTGTGTGTGGACTCTTCAGCCAATCAATGACTTAAATTGCGGACGCTGAAACATGGCGAAAGCCTGGAGTGATCCTCCAGGACCTGTGTTTGACGCCGGCGATTCAGGTCATTCCTCACCTTGCGCCATCCTGTGCAGTCGAAAGAAGTTTTCCTGTTCTCCATTTTGTACAGTAGTACAACAGTAAATAACAGCGATTAGTAATTAGACCACTGAAATCAATGCAGAGAAAAAAAGGCTGTTGCATGACTTGAATCTCAGTCGTAGCTTGTCACAATTAAATCATGAATTTGTATAAACCTCACATGCTATGTGTGAATAAATATTAATCCTGGTCATGGAGCAATGTCTTGTATAACTACAGCAATGAGTGTGTTTTTCACCTCAGGGGTGTCCTTGTCATCTTACTGTATGTGATAATCTTGACAAGCAGCTGTCTACCGTCTCTCTTATAGTAATAGTAATAACCCAGTTGGATCTCCTGTTCAACCAGAACGCAGACACAGAGAGCCAATGTTTTTGACAGTTGCAGGCCTGGTGCATTTTACTGTCATGCTGTGTGGGTTGGTGTCATTTAATTGCTTAAGTCTGGGTTGACATTTGAGGCAAGTTTTGTGGTTGCATTCTGGGATTTGTAGTATATGGTGCCACTTGGTGGGAGTTGGGGGGGGTGGGGGTGGGGGGTTGGTTAATATGAGTTTAATGAGCTTGCTTTTATTCAGCCTGCTTGCTCAGTGGGTTCCACGCTTGGAATTTAACTCTGGAACACAGTAAGATCGGCCATTATTGCCAAGCAGCCTGGCTGGTCTTACCACCGTGCCCTGTTTGTCATGGTTGGTTATTACAGACGATTCCAGTTAGTGAATCAGGTTGGAACCTGAATGAGAACCTGAATAAGAACCAGAAGCCATGAAGAAGAAAGTACATATGTACATAGTACATTCCTCTCAGAGTACCACCCCTGCTGCCACCCACTCCCTGGCTGAGCCAATCAGGGACTCACCGAAACTAGAATCAGATCTCTTGTAACAAGATGGTGAACTGGTCTTCTGTTGCAGAATGCAGAAAAGCAAATATGTATTCTTGGAGAAATGCTGCTGTATATTTTGTTATTTGTTCTGAGAGATACAAAGTGTATAAGCGCTTGTCTTGCTAGAATCATGAAAAGTCAGTATGCTACAAAGCTCACATTTTCAGTGTTTATAAACTCTTGACTTTCTTCAGAAAGGATTCACCACTGATAAGAATGTATGACACTGGGTGAACTGTATGGTTGCTCAGTGGATGTAGCAAGCAGCAGTGAACTTAAGCTAGTGCGATTTTAAAATTCTCGAAAACTATCAGAACATGGTTAGGCCAGCTAGCTAATTGGACTATACATCAAAGATAATGTACGCCACACATTCGTCATCCTGAAAGTATACCAAAAAAATGGTGATTTTTTTGCTTGATATTCATTGATTGGCTATCTGGCATCTGTTGATTTTTTTTTCATGGTGAACTGTGATTGGCTGCACTTGGCTGCTGTGGGGGGTGATGGCGGTGTGGTCTCAGTTTCAGCCATTGTGCAGGTTTCCTGTTCCTGTTGGAGAAGCATTCTGTGTGGTTCTAGCTCTGCCCAATGGAAAGGGGAGGAAAACTGAACGTGGAGCCAGAATTCTAAGGTTCTGGTTCCTGGTCAGAGTAAAGAATAGTTGAAAAAGGGAAAAAGGGCCCGGGTGTGGCTTTCTTCTTCTACAGCCTCGCCTGGCTTCTCACGGTACATTGCTGCTGGGAGAATAAGGTGTGTAATCTTATTTCATTGGTTGTTTGGCATTCAGGGGGCTGGCCACACCTTAAATGCCTTTAATGTAGATGTTATGTAACTCCTCCTCTCGACTGCACGCATAAAATCCAACACTGCAGTATAATTCTAGTCAAAAGAATTAACCGGGCCAACCGAAGCTAGTAGCTTGTAATTTATCACTACAGTAGTTTTACTTTGCTCGGGTGCTGGAAAATCCACATGTAGTTGAATTTCAGCATGCATTTGCTGGATGTTGGCAAACACATAACTGCTGATATCGTGACTTTATCTTGGATGAAATTATGCCGATAAGGTTCAGACAAGTGGAACGACATGTCAGGTTTCAAAAAAAAAAAAAAAAATGTAATGGCTTTGTTTTGCAATCGAGGGTGTAACAGAAACGCCATGTTGCCTGGATGAAAATAGCATTATATATGCATTGCCATTAGAGACATGTAAGGTCTTGCGTGAAGAATGTTAGCGTGCTGATTGGAAGCTGACTATTGGTAGTAACCTGATAGTTTTATAAAGCTGGAAGCCTGGAATTGCAGTTTCCACGCTTGCATCATTTACCCTTATACAGCAACGAAAATCACTGCATACACGGGTGGGCCTGGTTCATTCTTGTACAGTAGAGCTTTGAAGAGGCCCGGTTCATGTGCACCCGTGGGGCAAACTGAAGACACTCTTCTCTTCGGGCCAAGTGAAAACATGAAGGCCTCAGGAATGTATTTTTCCGTCTCCCGTCATTGTGGTTGACCTGGTCTTTTTAAAGATTCAGCGGTGAAAAAAAAAATAGAGTAACGACACTGAGGGGGGCTGCGACCTTGGTGTTGTTACTCTATTCCATGCAACTTCCTTTCAGTTTACCCCGCACAAAATATCGATGAGGGCCGACATGGAGCCGATTATGCTGATAGATGTTGCCTACCTACTATTGAGTATACAGGTTATATACAAGTTGTGTACGACTTGTATACTCAATAGCAAGCAAGTGCACCGATTTTGACGTGACACCATGGTCTTCGTGCCAGTGAAGCAGAAACTCCATCAATGTTGGGGGGATGCGTTAGTTTCTTTGTCTGTGGGAGGTGTGTGCCAGAGTCTGCTCAAATTGGGTAGACAGATGCAATGACTTTAGTCTGCAAGTGAAAACGAGGGTAGATCAAAACCTCTGCTCTGTTGCACTGTGGTCAGCCCTTGTCTTTGTTGTTCATCTTCAGATATAATGGTTTTCTGGTTTAAGATTCACCCCCTTCCTTTTCATTTTCGGGGGAGGGGTGTGTGAAACAACTCTGACTGGTTTTTTTTTTTTGTTTTTTTGTAAGTTTACAGTTTCCAGGTCTGCATTTTATGCTCTAATATTACTTGCCAAGGTCTGACAGGATAAGCCTTCCTAACAGTAACACTGTACTAATGACTGTAGCTGCACAGGAAGTCCTGCATCAGAAGTTGAACAATCTTCCCGTCAGACCAACATGGAGGCTACTTTCAAATAGCTACCAGGCTGTGAAGGGTTCAAATTTGGGGAGAAAAAAAAATCTTGCTGTATTTAAATAATTTGGAGAGGACCTGATGTGAAATTTGAAACTTTTTTTTTTTTTTTTTACGCAGCATTTCCCTGCTTTTTATGAAATGATTACAAGTAGTCTTTTTAAAATAAATGTTTGTGATGGCTAATGACGATTGCATGCACATATTTCAGAATGCAGGTGCTGTTCTGGACATTTTGCTTTACTTGTATGCTTACTGAGGTGGTAGCTTCTGTTGAGTAAAGATTGCCAGAGGTACCCGCGCAACCAGTTTTCTTTGTCATTGTAATCAAAGTAGAGGGGTTTGGTCTCTCCCTGAAAAAAGTTGTTTTGTTGGGGGGGGTTAGGTGTGTAGTGCCTTTAGACCAATATGATTCAGTATGAACAAAGATTATGAGCTGAAATCAGTAGTCTTTAAAAAAAAAAAAAAAAAAACTTCCCACTTTCCTGTCAAGGAAATCCACGTGGCCGGTTTAAAAATATCGTCTTCATTGCAGACTTTATTTTTATGTTCATACACACCGATGAAGTCTGTCTGATGTGCAAACCGTTGCCGTTTCTTGCAGTGAATTCACAAGCGAAACTTGAGAAGTTTTACCTGTTGCTCATATATCCGAGGCCTTGCAGTGAGTCGCACTGACGGAATTTCCCTACCGGGTTGGAGAAAGGGTGCACTGTAATTTACAGCACTCCACATGGAAAGGAAGTGCCTTATATGGACATGGAAGTAGGCGTGGCTAACGGACTGGACAGGATCACAAGACCGATCTGAAAGCGAGTGTTTTCGTGTGCGCGATTACTGGGAAGAGGAAGGCAGTGGCGGAATTGTTTATGGCTTCTCTATATGTGCAAAGCGACATGCTTGCGTGATCTCACTGCAGACAAATGCAGCAGAAAAAATGACTTCTTTTACAATTTCCTTTTGGTTTCTCTATTTTCCCAGTCGCTCTGCAATTTGTTAAGCACGGTTGATCTCCTCTTGACTGGACGGGAAATAATAGTGAGGTCAGCACGGCATGACTCAACCTTGGAGATGCATGCAGTCATTTCTGTTCGATCTCGAACTGGGTGCGTGGACCACGCAGTCATGCTGGGGGTACTCGAGGGAGCAGAAGAGAAACGAAACGATTATGATCTTGGTAAGTGAAAAGAGCCAGTGTTACAGACGCATATCATTGATTTTTTTTGTTGTTGTTGTTGATTGTCTTTTAAAAGCAAAACTTAAACCGCAGATCCTGCAAATAGCTAACGTCTACAGACAGCTACCAAGGCCAAAGTTAGATTTAATGCTCAAATAAAAAAATTCAGCGATTTGCATGTGTAAATGTGCACGTATTCACGTAGATTGCTGGTTGTTGACATTAATCCTTCGTTCTGTGCTTTTTCGGTGCGTTTGTTTAATAGTTGTGATATCCAGTTGTATCTACGACGTAGTTCCAGAGTGTACGAGTAGCCATGTCGCTAAGACTGACTCTCTTTGTAGTATTTTTTTTCTTGTTTGTTCGTAATTGATCTGTTTTGTAGCTCGTGTTAACCCGAATTGAATGCATTGTTGCCGTACTTTATCGCAGTGTGTCACGGTATTAGTGACTGGATAATCCCTTTCCTGCAACAAAGGACTTCTCGTAAATAGCGCTGAGCTGGCTGGTGATAGGGGGTCCAGGAAGGATTCTCGTATAGCACGCAGCATGTTTTTCTCGCTCGCTGCAGGGAATTCTCGCTGTTATGTCAAAAAAATACAGCTAGCTAGCCCTCGACTGTACGTTCACACCTCGGAGGATGACAACGAGGCACGTTCTGTGCTGTTTAAATTAAGATCTGGGTCGGGATTAGGCAATTACGTTTGACGTTAGAAGCCTATTAAACCTGTTTTACAGTCGGCGATGTTCTAGCTGGGTCTTGTGTAACTACTCTTTCTTACTTTATGGAGTCATTATATTGCCTTTTCGATAGCTTTGTGCTCGCTAATTTTTAGTTTTTTGTGCCATACTTTGTGGCGGAGTCTTTCTGGCGAACGTTGGAAACACTGCCAGCACCTCGCTACTTTTGGACATGTTGCCTGGAACTTAGCTGTAGGGTAGCTATTTAAACATTTGCAGTGGCGAGTTCAGTGGTCTATCAGTCTTCTGGTATAAAACTGCACGCTCATCTTAGCTGCGTGTGAAACGTGCGTTGGAGAGCGTGCAGTAGGTTTCTGGTTGTCAGTGTTCCAGCCGAATGTCATTGAAGATGATACTGCTACATCAGTCGTCATCTCTGTAAGTAAATTGGAAAAACCTGATGTATGCTCCCTTAAAATTTCCAGAAAAAATTCCCTGCATCTCTCATCCCAATGAAATGTTGTCAAATTGCATTGCGCCCGCCTCTGTGTAGGATGTGAACAGCTGCGCCTGTCTATTTTGAGGCGCGTGAGTTTACTGATGTAGCTAACTTGGAAATAGAATATAGCCCTAACATACTGGCTATATGGTTTAGAATGAGAGGCCTACCGCTGGGGTGTTTGAAGCAATGTAGCATTTAAAGTGTTCCGTTCGCATGTGCCAAAATCTTGTTTTCATGGTGACATTCTTTGTTATGTTGAAATCCTTCAACTTTTGCAACTCTGCTAGTGATGAAAATTAGAAGCGTCTGCTAAAGCAAAGTTTGAAGAACTAGAAAGTCTCTCCTGCCCACACGTACCATTTTGCTCTGATACTGTGGACATTGTGTTGAGCATGCGATATTGCTGGCTAGTTTTGTTTGGAGGGAGGGGCGCGCAGAGCCAGCTACTGCAGGTCATGATCCATATAGAAACGGCGTTTCCACTAGCCACAAAAGATTTGCAGTGACAGTCAGATCGCACCATCATGACTGCAGGAGTAATCAGAGCAGGTGCAACGATTAGTCACTGCACCTTTAAACCGCAGTTGCCCCGACCCTCCTGACGAGTGTGAAGTGAGTGTTTTCCCGCGCGACTGTACCGCTGGCAGGAAGGGTTTCTGTGCGGCGTCGCGAGCGGGCCTCGAATCAAGCTGCTGTTCCGTGCGTCAGTGACCTGTTTCAGGAAATGTGTCAGTCTTGGCAATGAGGAAATCACAGACCACTCTCACTTCCTGGATCTCTGCTCACAACTGCCCTGCTTCTCTCTGCTGTCAGCCTGGCCATGCAAGCGATAACTGGTCAAAATTAAATCCCAAAGGTAAATATGTAATTGGCAATATGTTGCTATGGCAGTGTGAAGATGGATGTTTGTGAATATCCTGGGGTCGTGATGAGTTATACTATATACTCACCTTGCTTTTTTTTCGCAACCAAGAAGAATGCATACCATGCTTTCTGTCTCCTTGGCACAACTGTACGTGTAAATTCACTGTTAACACGAATTTGAACCACTGCACTCATCTATTTTAAAACAAGTCTAATGTGGGCGATTTGTTAAAGCATTGTTAACATGATTCGCATTGAGTTAGCATAGGTAGGCTGAAGAATAAATCGGTTAGTTTAAACGGGTGAAAAAATTGCCCTGGTATGTCGTTGTCTTTGAGATGTAGTCTAAATAGGGACTGAGTAAATGACATTTCAGAAACATGCTGAATTGGGTTATGCAACAATGGCTGTACACCATTGTTTATGTTTATGCGGGCAATTGTCATTGTTTTTGGAAATGTATAATTATTGTTATCTGCGGAGCCACTGTTGCCAAAGCTGCTTTGACAAGTAAATGGTTTTAAGAGGACATGATGTATTAATGAGAACCGAGCGCGGTTCTCAATATTTCTGCCCCACTTATGCGTGGAGGACAGCAGGGAACGGAGCAAAAAGCCGTCTGAAGTGATGCACGTTTTCGCCAGGGAAGTGTTCGCCTCGCTCACTGCACGCGCACAACTCGCGTTTCCAGCGGGGCCTTGTCGCTGTTTCCCCCTTAGCCTTTAGTGAAGCTCGTGGTGAAATCTTGGTATAAAAAGCGCGTCCTTTTTGAAAGAAAAAAAAAAGATGCCATTCTGCAACTGTTACCACGGTGTTGCCATAGCAATGACAGAATTTGTTCTGGATGGGCTTGTAATGCTTCTGTCATTTTATTGTTTTTTTTTTGTAAAGGATGTTATTCAGTGATTTTTTTTTTTCTCTCTCTCTCTAAATTATATTTAAACGGCTTTATAGGTAAAGGGACAAGGGAGACAGAGAGAGACCTGCAGACTGGCTTGCAGGGACAGGTCACAGTCATTCCTGCTTCATTATGTTCCTCCGATCGGCAGCGGGTACTTTAAAAAAAATGTTTTTTTTTGTTTGTCAAAGTGCCAGTGTTTATCGATTTGTTGTGTTGAGCTCTCTCTGAACCCCCGAGGAGGAGCTCAGGACGAAACGCCGGGCATCGAACCCCTTCCCTCCCCCTCGGGGGAGTTGATGGATGTGGCTGGGGGAAGGGCAGATGAGGTTATCTGAGTCGGGGGTAGTGGCGGTCTGCGCAGGAGGAGACGGCGTGACCTGGAATCGGGCCCCGGCTCCGTCCGGCGGCGTGACGGTGTGGTTGGTTCCAGCGCGCGCGCTGTTAAGTTTAAGTAATGGGCTTCGTCTGAATTGATCTGCGGAGAGATTATGCTCCGTTAATGAGAAATTCGGATGAGCCGGGATATAATATCCCGTCTGTAAATATCCTAATCCCTTTAATCTAAATAGAAAGAATTATCAAAGGGCCTTGTAATAACACAATTGGAACGTGCTCATTATATTCCATAATGCCCGTTGCGTTATGTTTGATGAGAAATTTTAGCAGGTATTAAACATCACTTTTGGTTTACCAGGAATTACTGAAGCACTGGATCCCAAATTTGCAGAAGCATACAGTACGGGCCATATTCTTTCGTGCTTCTTTTTTCAAACTAACAGCCACTGGGGAGGCCTGGGACACATGCAGTCTTGTGCGTGGGCCCCCCCTGCGGTCTCGTGCGTGGGCCCCCCCTTGCAGTCTCATGCATAGGTCCCCCCCTGCAGCCTCGTGGATGGGCCCCCATCCCTGCAGCCTCGTGCATGGGTCCCCTTGTGCAGCTTCGTGCATGGGTCCCCCCTTCAGCCTTGTGCATGGGTTCCCTTGTGCAGCCTCGTGCATGGGTCCCCTTGTGCAGCTTCGTGCATGGGTCCCTCCCTTCAGCCTTGTGCATGAGTCCCCTTGTGCAGCCTCGTGCATGGGTCCCCTTGTGCAGCCTCGTGCATGGGTCCCCTTGTGCAGCCTCATGCATGGGTCCCCTTGTGCAGCCTCGTGCATGGGTCCCCTTGTGCAGCCTCGTGCATGGGTCCCCGCCCTGCAGTCTCAGGCATGGTCCCCCCCTGCAGCCTCGTGCATGGGTCCCCTTGTGCAGCCTCGTGCATGGGTCCCCCCCCTGCAGTCTCAGGCATGGTCCCCCCCCTGCAGCCTCACGTGCATGGGCCCCCCCCCCCCCCCCCCCCCCCCCGCAGTCTCAGGCATGGGCCCCCCCCTGCCCCCCCCCCCCCCCCCCCGGCAGTCTCAGGCATGGGTCCCCCCCCTGCACTCTCAGGCATGGGTCCCCCCTGCATTTTGTTGCTGTGCTCATGCACTTCCTGGGTTGCTGGTCCTCAGGCCCTGTTAAGTTGCTTCCTATGCTTTTTTCCCAGGACCAGCTGAAGGAGGTCAGGTTGTTATCTCCATTTGCCTTTCCATGACTGGAGAGGTGCATGTGCTTTGCCGTGCTAGCTGGTTGGCTGTAGGCCAGTATTTCCATACCATAAAGATACTATTTGCAAGTTTGAGAATTAACCCAGACATGGCCAGGAGCAAGTGTTTGCTTTCCTTATACTGTGGATCTCTACAATGCAGTTTTGCTAAATTAAATGCACGAGGAAGATTTTCTCTGTACAGTATGACACCGTTGCCTTTAAGATAATAATCATTGTGTGGGAGCTAGGGAGGAAGTTAAGATTTTCTAAATCAATAAAGTGCTGGTACTGTACAGATTCACTGATCTTAAAGAGTCATTGCGACACACAGAAGTCTATAACAAACTATAAAGGTCAGTGAATCTGTGCATAGGTGGCTCACCAATGCATAAAAACAAATTCTTAGTTCTTAGTTCTTGTTTGTCATAGAGGCTATAAGTAATTTCCAAACATGGCTTGTGCTGTGAAATAATTGAATGAATGGATTATTTTCCTGAAAAAAAGGTATTTTTGTTAGTGCCTGAATCCTTTTTTTCCAAGTTAATTTTGCACATTTATGTTGTACACAAGCTCAGACTCAAAGGAAATGTTTTGCTTAAGAGTGCTTCACCGCCCCCCAGGACTCCCCCAGGACTCCCCCAGAGCAAAGCTTGTGCGTTCAGAGTAAATGTTATGGTGATTTGGATCACTGTTTACGAATGGTTTTGAGATTGTTTTGTGTTCTTCCCTCCCCCTCCCCAGTTCCTCACTATGGTTATGTAAAACTCTATTAAAATTGCTGTGTGCGGAGACTTGAGGTGCAGTTTAGAACTGTAAATGATAATTGTAACAGCTGGAGCACTGCGGTAATTAGCTAGCGCGTAGCGTACCTGTGGCATTGCACGCTCTGTTCCGGAAAGACGGCAACCCTGTTGCTGTCAGACTCGTGCCACTGACCTACAGTAGTACCGGAATTCAAAACAATGAGTCAGTGATCTTCATTCCTGGTCCTGCGGTGGGGTGGGGGGGGGGGGGTGTTTGGGTGCAGGGTCTGCTGATTTTTGGTTTTCGCCTCAGTATTAGCAAGCAGTTCAGACCCAGGAAACCAAGAGAGGTGAGTTGACTGTGTAATTGGCTGCTTTAATTGACCAATTAAATGCCATGGTAACAGCGACAACCAGCAGACCCTGCGGCCCGCCAGGACCAGGAATAAAGATCGCTGTTATATGTGAAGTAGAAACTACGATCTCTGTACAATCAATGCACTTTATATTTCTCTATTTGCTTTACTTACGTGTGCATTATGTCAGGGTGCATGTCAAGTTTGAGCCTGGCTAAGGCTGGTTTGTGGTGACTTTCCAAAAAAAAAAAAAACACTCAGAATAGCAAAAAAGCAGGCCAGGGGGTAGTGGGTGTGTGTTTTGTGATCTTTTTTTTTTTTTTGTGCGTGCTTGCGTGCATGAGTTTATGTTCTTATTTTTAGCCAAACGCGGAATGCTTTTCTATTCACAGAAGTCCTGCTTTAAACATATGTCGTGTGGTTATGTGTATGATTGTGCAGATGGTATAATTGGGTGCTTTTGGTGGAGATGCAGATTTAGCTCTTCCACAGGTGCGGGGGGAAAAACTGAAATAGATACACAGCACGGTTTCACTGCTATATTGTTTATCTATATTAATTACCAAACAGAAAAGACCAGATTGTATTAGAGGAACAGATGTGGAGTAACTTCAGAAGAGCATGTTATTATCGATGTACACAGGAATGGAAATTAAATTAGATTTAATTTCTTGGCGCTTTAGCTGGCTTAGCACTGTTAGAACTCACTGTCCGTGAAGGCCCAGGAAAAAAAATCTTTCCGAAGTGCATGCAAATGACGTTGCCGCTGCAGCGTAGCGCTATCGTTTCTGTCTCGCTCGTCTTCCTCCTTTCGGCAGATTTCAGGCGGCCTTCTGCCTGCTCCACTGTTAAAAAAAAAAAAAAAAGAGAGAGACAGCCTGAGGAGCAGTTGACCTTTGACACTGCCGTACAGAGTCCAGAGTCAGGTAGGCTATAGCCTACATCCAGGAACGAAATGAAACCGCGACGTTGAAAACCGCTCTGAGCCAGCTGCCAGTGCAGTTTAAACTGGCCATTTAGAACACGCAATTATTTAACTGTAGCCAGTATTGCAGTATAAAAAGTTAATTTGATCTATGCTCTAGGGTAACTGCAGTAATTGGTTATAACAGTCAAGGCAGGTTCCATAATGTGGTTATGGAATATCTTGGTCAGTGTGTGATTTTTGCTTTAATGTTTGCTTTAAAGCAGTGTTTAATGTTTAATATTTGCTTTGCTTTAATACTTAAATCTTGCATTTATTTTTTCACAGTACAAAAATTTGTTTCTAAAATGGTTTCAAGAAAGCAAAATAAATGCCATAGTATTGTACAAAATGGTTAATTGCAGCTTAATAATGTGGATGTTAATCCGCATCTGATGTGGTAAAATATGGTTGAGTTAAGATACTTTTTTGTGGTGTCGTTTTCATCATCGAAAGTTCTCTTTAGTTTGCTTGATACACTGGCAGACTAAAGTTCTGGTTTTCTATTGCTTAACCAGTCTCTGTGCTTGGGACAATCCCCCTGTGTGTTCCTGAAATGTCTCAATCCCGCCAGCCATGTTGCTAATGGTGTTGTGCCCCCCCCCCCCCCCCCCCCCCCCCCAACCCTCCGTTAAAATCTGTATTTGCTCTTTACAACTCTTGCTCCTCACTAAATTAAAGGCTCACAGTGGCTAGCACCTTTACAAAGCTAATAAAGGGGGTGGGGGTGGAGTTGGGGGTGGTGGGACAATGGGCCCCCCGCCGGGTGTTAAAGTGGGGCTCTCTGGACGGGGGCGTTCACAGCTGACCTCTCTCTCTCTCAGGGCTCCGCCTATGAATGAAGGCCTCGAGCGGACCCTCAGACGTCTCGATCCACCGAGCTTGGAGCGGAGGAGGCCGAGGAGGAGGAGGAGAAGGAGAAGGGAAGGGGCGCGTGGTCTTCAAACCCCTTGTCCTCTCCCTGTGATTGTCTGCCGTGCCCCCCCCCCCTCCCCCCCCCCGCCCCAGTGGAGCTCTGACAGCCACCCTTTAACGGTCTTGCTCTTGTTTTTTTTTCTTTTTAAAATATATATATATATATTGTTCTAGAATTATTTCTATTAGAGAACTGTGAACAGTCGAGGACGAGCGCAGCCAAGGCGCGTACGGACAGCCGGGTAACCAGGCCCTGCTGAAGACAGGGTCTCAGGCTTGTTGTTGGTGTCGCTGTGTGGTTTGGGTGTTTTTGGAGTGCCCTGCCACACACTGCCCCGCCCCACCCCGTCCCCCATCCCCAACCAACCCCCCCCCCTTTTGCTTGATGACATAGCCATGAGCCTGCCGCCCCAGCAGAAACCCAACGCAAAGAGGACAGGTAAACGCATCTCCTTCTTCAACGACCAGGGCGTGGCCATGAAAGAGCCGGTGGTGCAGCCGGCCGAGGCGGGGTTCTTCGGCCTCATGCCCCCCCCGTCGGAGCAGAGGCCCAGCGAGGCGGGGGGCGTCCCGGCCTCCGGCGCGGAGGGGCCCAACCTCTACGTCAACTCCGTCATCTTCAGCCCGAGAAGGGCGGCGAGCAGAGCCGGGGCCACTACCAGCACACGGTGCCCATGAAGTGGCCCCACCAGGAGGCCCCGCAGCAGACCGGGTGGGCCCAGGGCATCCCCATGGCCTCCTGGCCCCAGGGCTATCCCCAGTACCTGGGCGTGGGCCTCAGCGACGCCAGGGGGGGCCAGGCCGCCTTCCTGAAGCCCATCAACGAGAAGCAGCAGCTGCCCAACCCCGCAGACAGGGACGTGGGCAAGGCCCGGGCCATGGACTGGGAGCAGCAGCAGCAGCAGCAGAACGTGGCGGCCATGCAGCATGCGCACGCGCAGGCGCAGGCCTACCAGCAGGGCCAGAAGCCGGCGGTGCTGCAGAGCCAGCCGCATGCCTCGGCGCATGTGGCCCCCGGGTCCGTGCTGCAGCCCTTCCAGGTCGCCTTCGGGCAGCCCAGGCCGCCCATCCCCTCCGACTACTACCAGGTGTTCCAGAGCAACCGAACCTTGCCCAACATGAACTACACTGCGCAGCCAAAGGCCCAGCACCAGCTGCAGCTGCAGCAGCAACAGCAGCAGCTGCAGCAGCAGCAGCAACAGCGGCAACAACAACAACAACAGCAGCAGCAGCAACAGCAACAGCGGCAACTTCAACAGCAGCAGCTGCAACAACAGCAGCAGCAGCAGCTGCAACAACAGCAGCTGCAGCAACAACATCAGCAGTTGCAGCAACAGCAGCAGCTGCAGCAACAACAACAGCAACAGCAGCAGCAGCAAAGCCAACAGCAGCAGCAGCAGCAGCACCCACAGCAGCAGCACCAGCTTCAACCACACCCGGCCCAAATTCAACACCCAAACCAACACTTTCCAAACTTCTTCCAAAGCACCCACCTGCTCCCTGACAACCTGCACCTTCAGCAGCCCCCACCTCAGGCTTTGGGGCCCCCGGCCCCACCCCAGGGGCCCAGCGTCCAGGTCCCCGTGGACCCTCCCGAGGCCGAACCCCAAAAGTTCCCGTCGGGCCCCCAGCAGCCCCCGGAGGCCCCGCAGCCCGCCCCCCGCAGGTCTCGTCGGCTCTCCAAGGAGGGGGGCGTGCCGCCGTCGGGTGACGGCCCCTTCCTGGCGCCCATGTCCCAGCCGGGCCAGGGGCCCCAGAACGGGGGTCCCGAGGGCCGAGGGGCCCCCGCCAACGAGGACGTCCAAACGGCGGCCACGGGGGTGATCCAGAGCACGCGGAGGAAGAGGAGGGCGTCCCAGGAGGTGAACCTGGAGACGCTGGCGCAGAAGGCCTCCGAGATGGAGTCGCTGCCTCCGCAGGTCGTCAAGGTAACCACCACGCCGCATTCCGCTAGCTGCCTCTGGGCCGTTCGTGCGCTGGAACGCTGTGAAGGGCTTCGTTTATTCCGTTACTCTAAACGGGGTGGCGCTGTTTGGAATTGTGGGTAGTTTGGTGTGTGGTTAAAGATGAGTTCCAGGTTTGTTTTATTAAATTTTTATTTATTTATTTATTTTTTTTTTTTTTGAGGAGTGTGTTCGCTGATACAAAGTGCCTTTTAAATTTCCAAGAGCGGCTTTAAAGGAGTAGCTGTTGTGCCCCCCCCCCCCCCCCCCCACCTCGCTTCAAATGTTGCACGCAGAGCTCTCGCAGTAGAATATTTTAGCGGTTAGCTTATGGTATTGCAGCATGAATGTGATGACACACCGGTAGTTTCCTTGACACTGGCAGTGAGTAGTCTGTGAATAGGAATCGGATCTGTGTGTCGCCGAGCACCACCCTGAGACTGTTTGTGTACGTCTCCCGGCGAGCCCACAGGAGAGCGGTGTGCAGTGGTAATGACACGGACACGCAGTGCGTGAACGCCCACTAGTGCAAACAGAAACCTGGCACAGCCCGCTCTGCGCCAGGTTACTGAGGGAGGCGGTGGGAGGCGAAGGGAAAAGTGTATCAATATGTTTCAGAGGAATTAGGCCTGTGTGTGCCTGTGCGTATGCGCCTGTGTGTGCCTGTGTGTATGCGCCTGTGTGTGCCTGTGTGTGCTTGTGTGTATGCGCCTGTATGTGCCTGTGTGTATGCGCCTGTGTGTGCCAGTGTGTGTGTGCCTGTGTGTGCCTGTGTGTATGCGCCTGTGTGTGCCTGTGTGTATGCGCCTGTGTGTGCCTGTGCGTATGCGCCTGTGTGTGCCTGTGTGTATGCGCCTGTGTGTGCCTGTGTGCATGTGCCTGTGTGTGCCTGTGTGCATGCGCCTGTGTGTGCCTGTGTGTATGCACCTGTGTGTGCCTGTGTGTATGCACCTGTGTGTGCCTGTGTGTATGCACCTGTGTGTGCCTGTGTGTGCCTGTGTGCATGTGCCTGTGCGCATGCGCCTGTGTGTGCCTGTGTGTATGCGCCTGTGTGTGCATGTGTGCGTGTGTGTGTGCGTGCGTGTACTGTGTGTATGTGTATGTATGTATGTGTGTGTGTGTGTGTGTTTTCATGAGAATGTGAGTGGATGTGGGAAAGAAATGAAGGCAGAAATGATGTGTGTACGTGCGTGTTTTCGAAAGAGGATTTGTGTTAATCATACAACATGCGCACACACACACACACACACACACACACACACTCACACACTCACTTCTCTTTCTCAGTTTGTGCAATCAGCACATGAAGTGTGCTTCCTGGCTAGAAAACTTTCATATCCACTCCAGGACTCCGAGTGGCAATAGCTTATTGTGATTATATTCACTCGAGGCGGTAAAAAAATATTTGACTTGACACATAATGTGGCAGTCATTCTCTCTGGTTATGAAGGGACTTAGTGTGCTAGCTGAGTTGCACAGCACACAGTGGAGGCTGCTGTTACTCTGAATTCTTGTCACATGACCTTGATTTTAAAAAAAAAAAAAAAAAAAAAAAAACACAGTTGAGGTGGAGCAGAACAGAAGTCACTGATGCAAATCAAAACAACCGTCCATTTTACTCTTACTCTCTCTCTTTCTCTCTCTGTCTCTGTGTCTCTCTCACACACACACGCGCACGTGCACATGTGTGCACCCACCCACACAGGCATCCACAGGTCGCCTTACTTTTGCAGTGTCAATATTACATGCTGCACAGGAAATTGTTATCAGGGAAACAAAATAAAAATTTGTGTCTGCCAGTTGCTTGATTTAACACATTCATTTTCTGGTGTTATCGCAAAAAGGATTTTGGCTTGCTGTTTCACAAGAACACGAAGTATCTACCCAGTGCATCTGTCTGCACTCATGGTGCCAAAAGGACTCGGTTTTTTAATTAACTGTGAGGGACTAGGAATTTACAGAGCAGAGCGAACGCGGGAATTAAAGACCGTTTATATTGTCAGCTGAAAAAGGCGAGCACGGGATTCTCTGACCCGGCATGGACACGTCCTGCTGTGTTGTCCGTTCGCTGTCGTTCCGCCGCGTGCGGAGACTGCGCAGGCAGCGGCGGAGTGGAACAGGCCGCAGACCGCCAGGAAGACGACGCTTTTTTCGCTTCAGTGTTCCGAGCCTCGGGGCAGAACTGCACCGTGTAATCCACAGGGCGGGGGGAAGTGGGCAGATGGCGCAGCAAAGGCATTCAAATATGTAGAGATGTACTTTAAAAAAAAAAAAAAAAAAAAAAGAAGCAAGTAAGTTGCAGCATGCCTGTGTGTGAGGCTCACCTGATCATGTGACCGTGGCACCGGCGGGAGAAGCTGCTGGCCTGCATTCCATCACTCCTGCAAAACTCCGCCCCCAGGCCAGGGAGGGGCCTGAGTGCGCCGCTCTCTCTCTCCCCCCACCTCTCATTCTTTCTCTCTGGCTCTCTCTCTCTCTCTCTCTCTGGCTCTCTCTGCAGTGTAGTTTCCTCAGTTTACTGTACGTGGCCTGGGCTGCGCTGGACTGAGAAACTACAAGAGTATCGCTGAAAACGCCCCCCCCCCCACTTTAGGCCCAGCGATTGCATAATGAAAATGAAAATGAAAGTGCCTGTGAATCTGGAATCTTTGGAGTTACTACATTTATTATTTTATATTCTATCAGGTGGACCTATTTTTTTTTTTACTTTATACTTACCTTAATTTTCCGGTGGGCCTATTTGATATATCCTGCTGTTAACAGTAACATTAGCTTTGAGCTTGATGAGTACAGGTGGTGGAGGGGACGCAGGTCTCAGGTGTGTCTCTGTGTTCCAGACGGAGCCGGGGGAGATTTGGATGCCCGGCTGTACGGCGGCCGCCCCGGGCCGAGGGGCGGACGAGAGGGAGGGCGTGAGCGCCAAGCGTTCCCGTGACGACCTGGTGCCGCTGGTGATCCCGGTGTCCGTCCCGGTGCGGAGGGCCGACCACCCCTCGCCCGACCGGGAGCAGGCGGACCCGCTGGTGGCGTGGCCTCCCCGGCCCGCGGGCCTGCCGGGCCTCGCCCAGCCCGAGCACAAGCCCTCCGTCATCGTGACCCGCCGACGCTCCCTCCGGAACTCGCTGTCCGAAAGCTCCGGCCTGGTGAGGTTCAGCGCCGCCCTGTGCTTTCACACCAATCTTTCACAGGGCTTTTACAGGCTTTTTACAGTCTTTACAGGGCTTTCACAGAGCCTTTACAGGGCCTTTATAGGGCTTTCACAGAGCCTTTACAGAGCCTTTACAGGGCTTTCACTGAGCCTTTACAGGGCATTTACAGTTCTTTCACAGAACCTTTACAGGGAATTTACAGTGCTTTCACAGAAGCTTTACAGGGCCTTTACAGTGCTTTCACAGAAGCTTTACAGGGCCTTTACAGGACTTTCACAGAACCTTTACAGGGAATTTACAGTGCTTTCACAGAACCTTTACAGGGAATTTACAGTGCTTTCACTGTGCCTTTACAGAGCCTTTACAGGGCTTTCACAGGGTTTTTACTGTGCATTCACGGTGCTTTCACCGTCTCCCTCCGTCCTCCCTGTGCTCTGTCCTGTCTGCTCTTTTCATCTGTAAATGAGATTATAAACCCTCCCCTATCCACTCTCCCTCTTTCTAATTCCCTTCGACACCCCATCCCCCCAGATTCGCTCCTCTGCTCCCCCTCTCCCTGCACCCCCCATCTAGGGTCCTAGCTGCAGCAGTCCCAGGCACAGATGGGGTTTTGCGGCTCCGCCCTATAGTGAGATTAAACAGATTAGAGGTGTTTACCATGGTGGGTTTGGGGGGGCGTAGGAGGAGGGGATGTTATTCTGGATGTGGCAAAAACACAGCAAATTTTACTGTATTATTTACATTTTATTTGTTGTCTTCAAGGTGTGTTTTTTAATTTTATTTTTGCATTTATTATTCTTTTTATTATTATTAGTATTATTATTATTAATAATAATAATAATAATAATAATAATAATAATAATAATAATAATTATAATAATAATTACCATAATTATTTAGTATTATTTTATTCAATTTGCTTTTTTTTTTTTTTTGCCTTCCCGCCATCTTTGTCTCTGTAGAACGGCGGTGGCGAGGGAGGGAAGGACGACGACGGGAAAAAGTCCAAACGCCGGCCCCGCCCCGAGCCGCTCTTCATCCCGCCCCCGAAGCCGGGCACCTTCATCGTCCCGCCCGTGTACTCCAACATCACGCCCTACCAGAGCCACCTGCGCTCGCCCGTGCGCCTGGCGGACAACCCGCTGACCATGCCCCCCTACACGCCGCCGCCCATCCTCAGCCCCGTGCGCGAGGGCTCGGGCCTCTACTTCTCCACCTTCCTGTCCTCGGCCGCCGCCGCCGCCGCGGCAGCCGCCAACAGCCAGGGCCTGCCGCCGCCCGCCACGCCCAAGTCCGCCACCCGCAGCCTGCTGCGCTCCAGTGAGTGCACGTCTGCTCCGTTTACGCTTTGCCGCCATCGGGCTGCTGGCCTGCCGGGTCGGCTGGGAACTCGTTTGAGTGACAGCCTGCGGGGGGGGGGGGGGGGGGGGGTGGATGGAATATAGTCAGTGGATCAGTTGGGAGTGTTGGGTGGGGAATATAGTCATGGGTCAGTTGGGGGTGGGGGGGGGGGGTTGGAATATAGTCAATGGGTCAGCTGGGAGTGTTGGGTGGGGAATGGAAGATAGTCAGTGGGTCAGTTGGGGGGGGGGGGGGGGTTGGAAGATAGTCAGTGGGTCAGTTGGGGGTGGGGGGGGGGGTGTGGAAGTCAGTCAATGGGTCGGTTGGTCTACGAACTATGAAGTTTGTAGTTCAAAACTGACAAAGTCTGTTTGACTTTTTCTGTGCACTGAGGGCGTCTGCATGCGGCTTGGGCTCAGAATCTGTAATTTTTCATAAAAATGTGTCTTGGAGTAAGAAACCACGAATGAAACTTTCTTTTCGTCACTTTTTCTGTCACTCAGACAGCTGTGATATAACACCCCCGGTTCTCTCTGCAATGGGCGAGGCCACACCAGTCAGCATTGAGCCGTGAGTACAGACTTTTAACCCCCGCCTGACCTGCTCTCTCTGCCTGTTTTCTTTCATAAGAAACACCAAGCAGTCATTTACGTAGTCAGTTTTTTACTACCGAGTTCTTTTTAGTGAAGTTTTTTTTTTTTTTTGTTATGCATCAGTTCTGCATTGCGGTTGTTTATTTTGTGACCAAAAATCGGCATGAAGCCCGGCCGCTCATGCCGTCTCTGATTCGTTGGCCTGGCGTTGTGATTCTGGGCCGCCTCTGTGTCATAAGTGCTAGCATATTGATTACAACAGCAGTATACGTGCTTGTCCTGCTGCAGAAAACTGAAAGGTTGCATTTCCTGTGGTTAATTTGCTGCCTTGTTACGGATCTTAGCAGGAAGCTGAAAAGTTGGAGCGAAGCTTTTATTTATCTACAGTCTGCTGTCAGAAGTACTCATAGTGACAGTTTGTTCGAATTAACCAACATTCAGATTATGGATTTGCTGACCCTGGACCCGTGGCTTGATAAGAAGTAGGACAGACAGCATTCTACAGCAGGATGACGTGACATTTGCGAGTCCAGGAGCTGAGCCTGTGACCTCATCAGGCACTTTGCCTGTTTTTACTTGCACACCGCCACATCGATCCAAGCAAACAAATCATAAATGGGTGACGCCATACATTCTGGGCTCTTCACACTTATGACCAGTACATCTCATCTAGCTATCACAATAGCCATGGGCATGTAGTTTTTGGCAATTAATTCAAAATCGAGCGCAGGTGTTAACCAGCTGAGTATTATTTAATGTGTCTACTGTCAATTCTGTTTTTAGAAAAAAACTGTAATTATTTTGATTATCGAGCAAAAGTATTTTTGCTCTTAATGGTGTAATTCCTCAGCTTGGTCATGATGGCCCACGGTGCGTTCTGTGTTGAAGAGCTGACTTTTGATCTTTTACATAAAGCGAGATGAGATTAGATAACTTGACGCGCTCAAGTTTTTTTTTTGTTCTTTACCTCAACATTTCCTGTTTGAGTAAATATAAACAAAGCTTATGCAGGTGTCAGATGCGCCCAGCTGTGAAGGAGAGTGAGCTCGCCTCTACTTCTGCTAAATATGGCCTTTTTATCGGTGCAGTTTGCATTGAACCCCAACTTCTAATGCTAGCAGTGCGCTAACGATTGTTTTGTCCCTCACCAAATAGGAAGTGGCTCCAGCACATTTCCCACAATGCACCACGTTGTGTGCATTTCAGCTTCCGTGTTACAAAATAGAGGCGGTTAGAGAGAGAAGAATGTGTTCCGTTTCCACGTGCTTACCTGTGTCACACTTGTGTCAAATCGTAAGTGGAGGGGACTGGCGAAGACTGTCCATGTCATTTCCTGTTAAAGAAACAAACGCTAGCCGCGCTTAATTATTACCACAGCTGTTGTTTATCTTTGTTTTTGAAAGGTTGCAATGGCCCATATTTTGAATGAGTTATGTATCGCTGAAACTTTTTTTTGTGTCTGGTAGTTTTTCCTTCAGTTATGAAATTGAGGAATATCCCCACAAGGTTACCAAGGAGACAAATGCAACCGTGGCTGTTATTATTGGCATTATTAGCGGATGAAAACGTAAATGTGCAGCATCATTATGTGTCTTGAAATATTAATCAGCGTCTCAAAGAGGCTGTGTAACTCTTTAAAATCTTGAAATCCAAATATAGCAGTTGCCTTCTGCACTCTGTTTCCCCCCCTGTAAATAGTCTGAGAATGCACAAATCGCAGCGCCCGAACTTCGCCAAGTTTTATAAAGTCAAAGCAATAAACAATATTAATTTACTTAAATAATGATATGTATTTATGAGCTCTCCTTTGAAAGAAATGTTACAAATGAATATGCATTTAGTCTTCAGACATTTAATGCATTTTGAACCAAAGATAGCCTCATCCTGCTTTCTAAGTGACTTAAGTGAATGCTAATGTCCTTCACACTTCCCTCCAAGCCTACCAAGAGAAAATAGTTTTTGTTTTGTCCATGCTTTCTTAATATTTATGTATTCATTTAAAGATTGAAAATATTCCAATGAAACCCTTCACTTTAACACACTCTGCAAAGATGAAGGTTAACTGAGACTTAACCCCTTACGGTAGGCATTTCATGAAAGCATAAGAGAGCTTGTACTTTGTTGACTTATTTCCAAGTGAGGCAATTCTCGCACGACACGACTTAAAATTTTGACGTGACTCAGAACTATAAGAAAAGGGCGAAGGTCCATTTTTAAAAAATTGGTTTTCCTAGGATAGAACTGATTTTTCAGCATGTTTTGCCTTTCGGTGGACATTTGAACGTCTTGGTCTCAATCGGAGAATTACAGGAAGCACATTGTAAACTAGGGAAGCAGGCCGGAACAATGAAGGGAAATGATTTTGTACTTGGAGGACCCCTTCAGCCCGCCCCAAATCACTTACAGTATGAACCGCATGATATATGCAGACAAAGAGCAATTGCAGAAAACTTATTTTTGGTTTAGAATCAGTTTGAAAATTATGCTGAAATCGTGAATGTTGAATAGTGAATATCTTGCAGTCGTGTTGACTTTGTTATGTGCGCTTTCTAAACGTTTTTTTTTTTTTTAAACCGAGGCTAAAAATCTGCATAATGGTAGCATCCCTTTGAAAAGGCCTGTTTCCATCTTGCAAAAAAACACTTTGTCTGGATACTGTCTGGACAGTATGACCCCTGACTCTAATGAACCAGTTCATCAGCTGGTACTCTTTTTTTCTATAGCAAATGTTCATTTCACATATCTTTATGTGAGAAGGGTCCTGGATAACTGGCAAGCCTAAAATATGAGGAAGGGGGCTGGATATGAATTCTGTTCTCGTTTTATTCACTGTCAGGCTTACTTTTTGACACCGTGAAGGTAAAACATGCAGGTAAAAAGCATCCATTGATGTTCAGTTAACAAGGGATAGACAACCCTTTGTGCTAGAGAGGTGGAGATGTCTGCCGTTTTGTTTCATCTGAGCTAGTACAAGTACATATTAGCATTAATTATTGGCACAAACGAGATGCAGGTGACTGTGTGTTGAAGGTACCCAGAATTTCATTAATGCTTTGAATGTGGGATTTGCAATGTAATTATTTGCAGCAGTGCTAAAGGTTGTAGTAACGTAGTTAGCAATGTGCCGCTTGCATATTCTGAAGTGGAATGTGTTTGGCCGTTGATCGAAATCCTCCTTTATGTAATAAAGGATCAGAACTCGCGTCTGTTCTGGGCGATGCAACCGCTTGGTGACTGAAGCCAATTTTTTTCTGAGCAGAACTGAGCGCTGGCCTGCTTAGTTACTAAATTTGGTCCTTGTAAAATGCAAGACGTTTGTGCATTTAAGATTTGATGAATGAATTTTGCTTTCCAGTTAGCCTTTTTTTTTTTTTACACAACACCTTTTTCCGAGTGTTTATGCTTTGCTGTTAATCGGGGGGGGGGGGCCTGGTGGTGGTCTGCCTTGTCCAAGCCGAATCGCGGCGTGGTTGTGACGAATCAAATGTGAGAACCGCGTTCTAATAGGTTTTTTTTTAAAATTTATTTTTCCTTATTGATGAAATTGTGAAGCGGCCTTATGCAACCGTTCTGCGGTCTCTCCAGAATTTAAAAATAGAAATGTCTTCCAGAGGCCGCAGAGATTAGCATCCCGGCCACCGTGTCCAAAATCTTTGCAACAGCTGAGCGCGGCGATGCCAGTGTTACAGATTGTCTGCCAGTGTCCCTGGTGTTGCTTAACGCGGACAGGTTAGGTTCTGCTCCTGTGTACACCCGTGCTGTCGAAGACTACAGTAGAAGCGCTTCATATGGCCTTTTTTTAAAATGGAAAAGTAAAAAAAAAAAAGGGTTTTTATTCAGGGGTTTTTTTAAAACCCTGAATAATTTGCATCTGATCTAGTAAAAGGTCTCAGAGTCCTGTGTTTAATCACACTGAGTGAGAGCAGCAGTCATGTGTTTTACTCGAGGCCTGGCTGCTGTACCAAACTCAGAAATAACACACACACACACACACACACACACACACACACACTGACCCTATACTGGGGCCTGTATCATGAAGCTGAGTTACTGAGTTCACTTCAGTCCACGTTCCAGCGACTGGGAGGGTTCCAGGTTCAGGAAGGTACTGGGGCCTGTGTGACAAAGCAGGATTCGTGAGTTAGCTGGATACCTGCGCTGAGTTAAAACCCAGAACGACTGTTTTTACTGCAGTCCGTGCTCCAGGTTTGGGAGGGTTCCGGGTTTTACTCGGTGCCGACACGCAGCTAACTCGGTAATCCTGCTTTGTGATACGGGCGCCTGGGCCAGGCTGTCGAGCCCCAGGCCAGGGCCTGGCATCGTGGCATGGCTGCCACTCTGGCACGTGTGGCATTGTGCAGGCCTGTGGGAAACGCCTGGACTGCCTGTTATAAATGCAGTCAATGCCGACCCCCCCCCCCCCCCCCCCCCCCCCCCCCCCAATTAAGAAAATTTCAGTTGTGTTATGATAAAACCAAAGATGGAAGAACCTGGTTTCCCACACAAAATCAACGGACGATGCAGTCCGAAAGTATTTGGACAGTGACCTAGTTTTTGTTGTTTTGGCTCTGTACACTCAAGCGCATTGGATTTAAAATGAAGCTGTGAATTAGAGGTTAAAGTACAGACTCAGCTTTAACTTGAGGGTGCTTACGTGCATATTGGGCGAACCGCGTAGGATTTGCTGCCCTTTTCATACTGGGTCACTCCATTTTAATAATCTTATTTTTGTTGAGCATATGAATATTGTTTATTATGATTACCACGAGGTTTAGATATAAATAATTCCTGGGTGGCTTTCCGCGAGTGGAATGCATCCTGCACTGATGCAATGCTTGTGTAATCTCGTGAGCCAGTTCAGTTGTGCTCTTTCCTGTGCCTGTGTGAGGCATGGCTTAGGCATTAACCGCACATTAAAGCTGCTGTGCTTGTGGTCAGCTTTATCCCGTCCTCTGAGACAGCCATAGCTTTAGCCCATCCTCTGAGACAGCCATAGCTTTAGCCCATCCTCTGAGACAGCCATGGCTTTAGCCCATCCTCTGAGACAGCCATGGCTTTAGCCCATCCTCTGAGACAGCCATAGCTTTAGCCCATCCTCTGAGACACCCATAGCTTTAGCCCATCATTTTGAGACAGCCATAGCTTTAGCCCATCCTCTGAGACAGCCATAGCTTTAGCCCATCCTCTGAGACAGCCATAGCTTTAGCCCATCCTCTGAGATAGCTATAGCTTTAGCCCATCCTCTGAGACAGCCATAGCTTTAGCCCATCCTCTGAGACACCCATAGCTTTAGCCCATCCTCTGAGACACACCCATAGCTTTAGCCCATCCTCTGAGACACCCATAGCTTTAGCCCATCCTCTGAGACAGCCACAGCTTTAGCCCATCCTCTGAGACACCCATAGCTTTAGCCCATCATCTTGAGACTGTAAGCTGTGGGTATAGGCGAACTTTAAACACGTGGTATCTGTGAAAAGCATTTCTCACAGTCGGTTGTTCATAGCTAAATCCAAGCTTAGGGTACTTTTGCAGTTTTACAAACTACAACAACAAAACTTCTGATTACCTCAACCCAAAGAAACAGAAGTTCAAAAAGTTTTTAAACGAATAAGGAATGGGTATATTTTCACTGACTTGGTGGTTTCTGTGGTGCAGTAGTTATAAATGAGTATTTGTGACCGTTGGGTGTGGGGTATTTTTTTTTGGCGTCTCTGTCACTTGCCGTGTGAACAGTCACGTCCCCTCGCGCTGAGTGGCCGGGGTCAGGTGAGGACTGGGGTCACGAGGAGATGGTTAAACACTCGGGACTGTCCCGGGTGTCAGAGCATGTCTCTCAGCTCTCCGAGCCTCGCTCTGTGCAGACGGGCGATGGCTCTCGCTCTGAAAGCTCCTGTTCTGTCACAGACGCCAGGAGCCGAAATCTGATGCTTCATTGTGTACTTTGTCATATTAGAGCCCTGCACGTAGGTTTGGGGGGGAAACGTGGAGACCTGTCACCTTCAATGTTTTCATCTAAATTAATTGCTAAACTTATCTAAGTATGCTTGTGAGACTTGACGTTTGACCAAGCAGGACTATGTGGTCCTGCAGTGTTTTCCCCCTAAGTTGAAATGAAACTTATGGCCTATGGCTGGAGCACACAAATTGTAATTTTAAAAAAAAAAAAAATAATTAGTGTTTATTTCCAATTTCTAAACGGCTTCCGAATTCAGAGTCGGGGTCTGTCAGACCACCGTAAACCCTGAGTTGGTTACCGGGTGATTAATATGCTGGAGTGTGATTAATATGCTGAGTGTGATTAGTATGTTCGAGCGGAAGCATCTCGCATTTCTGCCGCGTCCCCTGGCCGACGCCCCGGCGCCTTCTGTCAGTGTCTGATGTCCGTTTGATGGAGCGCCGCTCAGGTGAGTCTCCCCCCCGCAGGTCTTCAGCGCCGGGGGCCTGGGGGACGGAGTGTAATAAAAACGCTGCGTTCGTTCTGTCAGGGAGAGAGAGAGATTGATTTTCACCGTTCCCGGGCAGCAGTCAGGGATTTTACCGTCCTGCGTTTCCTGTTGCGATTGGGAAGTTATGACTTACGGTTATCGCCTCTGTGCCGTGCCCTGCGTTTTAATAAAACAACGCTGCGTTCGTTTTCAGTGTCGAGGGCGGGAGGTGGTGGTGTTCATTATTGTAATCTGAAGAAGTGTGAGGGATCGCAGTGTCAGCTGTGCCGATTTGGTGAAACGTTACTGTTGTCATATTGGGTATTTTGGGGCCGTGTTGCTCATGTTGTAATCAGAAGATCGAACAATGACCCCCCCCCCCCCCAGCTGTGCTCTATGTCTTGGTGTAATGGTGATGTTATATTGTTCAGCATGGCGGTGCTATTTTTCCTATAGTGGTCAGTGTTTTTTTCTTTTTCTTTTGGGTGTTCGATGTCATTGCACACTAAAGATGAATTTCATGCAAGATAAGTGGAAGAATTACTGCAGTTCTGAATCTGGTGTCTCTCTGTCTTGCACCTTTCTCTCACTCTCATCCTATCTGTCTCTCTCTGTCTGCCTCCCCCCTCTCTCTCTCTCTCTCTCTTCCTCACTCTCTCTCTCCTCCTTCCTGTTTCTCATTTTATCTGTCTGTCTCCCTGTCTTCCTCTTTCTGTCCCTCTTATTCTCTCATCTTCTCACTCTCTCTCTCTCTCTCTCTCTCTCTCCCTCTCCCTCGTTCAGGCGGATTAACATTGGCACTCGGTACCAGGCGGAGGTGCCCGAGCTGCGGGACCGTTCGGCGGCCCAGCAGGACCAGCACCTGGCCGAGATCGTTTGGACTCCGCTGCCCGAGCTGGAGTCCAAGCCCGCTCAGCAGGATAGAGGTAACCCGGCCGCCATCTTGCCTTCGCACTGCCGGAGGGTACGGATCATGGACTGTATAAAAACATTGACAAAGTCACTGTGACGTCACCCGCTGAATTTTCATGGGCTTGGTGAAAAGGGTTTTGAAGCCTGGGAAATGTAGTTCGTGGGCGCCGCCATGTTGTACACATTTGGAGCCACTTGGTTACAGATACATGATTCAGGACTGGCATCTGCTGTGTATGTGCTGTGTGTTTAATATCTGACGTGTAATATCTCCTGCCCTCCAGTGAATGACCTCATGAACCTGGCCTGCTCCAGTGCTCTGTGTGGGGGTGGGACCAATCAGGAGCTGGCCCTTCACTGCCTCTACGAGTGCAAGGGTGACATTCTGGTAAGTGCGGCATGCTGGGATTTGTAGGCATGTTTGCCGGGGAGGTCTTTACATTTGTGACGATCTCAGGTCTCATTATGTTTTATTAAAATCCCTGTTGTGCCTGTTGTGGTGGAAGATGAAAACGCTCTAGTCCACCCTAGAGGACACCGGCTTGTCGCTTTCATGGTGGACTTCGCCACAAAAGTGTTTAAGCGAACCTTCCATCTCCCTTGCCTGAGAAAGCATAGGTCTGGGGTCCGGGTCTTCCACGGAATTTCCATGGACAAAAACCGAACACTCAGCTACGAGTCATCTGCACAATTTTTTGCGAAGCCGCTGACGCACCCGCCACCAGCATCCGCCTGTCCCAGCTGTCCTGAAAAGAGCTGCCCCCCCTGCTAACGCCTGTCGCTCAGACATCTGCTCCCCCCCCCCCCATATCCCCCCCCCCCTTTGTCCTGCGGAACGCCGCTCTCGCCTCATTCAGCCGGCGAGGACAGGGCAGCGCTCTGTTGCGTTGAGCTCGCGGCTGGACAACGACCAGGCGCTGTGACTAGTGTCGCTGTCACCGCCGAATCTCCCCCCCCCGGCCCCCCCCGGGCCCCCCCCGGTTCCGTCACCTCCCCTGTTCCCAGATATACTGACTGGGGTAAATGCATCATCACCTGGAGGGCTGCTTAGCATCTTTATTGTGCAAACACCCCCGCATCACCCCCACCCTCCGCCCCCCTTTTCACACATAGGCCCGAAGCAGCCGCGTTCCCTGAGCTGGTGCCTGTCACATGACTCAGCTCAGAGCAAGCAGCTGCAACAACACTGCGGTCCCCCTGACACTGGGGCTGCGCTGCACGCTGGGGGCTGCGGGGACACCTCCTCCCTCCGACAGGAAGTAGCGAACAGGAGGGGAAACAAATCAAGTCTCCTGCCTTTTGAAAAGAGTGCGTGCGTACGTGCTCACGCGTTTGTGATTTTCGCGCGTTTCAGTCTTTTACCTCAGCGGAGTTTTTATTTTTAAAACTTTTTTTGGGGGGGGGAGGGGGGCGGGCGGGGGGGTTCTTTGTGCTGGGTGGTGAGTTTTTCACTTCCTGTGTGGGGGGAAAAAAATAGTCTACTCAGCGTACTTGAGATAAGCTTTAATTATACTTTTAAGTGCTCTATTCTTTAGCGGGTCGAATGGTCGCTCTTGGGTGAGCTCTGCACTCTGTTGGAGCGGTCGGCTGAGATTTGAGGCAGCCTTTGAAACTGAGGCGTACGTGGGGGGGGGGGGGGCAGGGATTTTAAAAGACCTCCTGCACGACGTGAGCCCGAGTTGTCTGGGGTACCTGCAGCGGCCGACTGCCCTCCTGCTCTCTCGCTTCCCGCATCTGGGGGGCGCATGGCTCTTTTTGGCGGTGAATCACCTGCCCCCCCCCGTCTGTCCCAGGGCTTTCCGAGTGGCCCCAGCCCCGGCAGATCTGAGGGTCTCGATCAGTGATGTCATCTCAGCTCAAAGTTAACTGAATGTTGACGTCTTTTTTTAATTTTTAAATCTGCATGACCTCTTGTTCGGGAAAAACACCTCCTTTCAGGGACGGCGGTTGGTACAGCTTGTAACAGCTGCCGGAACTAAAACAGTGATTATTGTTTTATTATGTTAGACAGCGCTGTAGGCTCTGAAAGTACATATAGAGCTTTCAGTGATTACCAGTGTTCTCTCGAAAGAGTGAAATACCCAGTGCAAATAAGCGTTAGCTGCCAACTTATTTCACAACTGCCACTGGATCGCACCGCGGTCATGGATGTGCCTCAGCTGGGTGGGGCCCGTGGGCAGGTAACGGGCCGTCTCGCTGAGTTGCGCTCTATGAATTTCTCACCTCAGTGGCTGAATTCTATGGTCTTTTTTAAAATCCCGTTTCTCCTTTTTTTTTTTCTTTTTTCGGCTTTTGTTCCAGGATACGGCGGGATGCCTGTTACTGACCTGTCTCCTTGGTTTCTCTTTCATTTTTGGCTCTTGGTCCCGTTGCCTGATTTGGCTCAGATGTGGCTCAGATTTGGCTCAGATTTGGCTGAGATGTGGCTCAGATTTGGCTCACTTTAACTGGTCACTGTCCGTAGACGTGTGCAAAGTACCTTTTTTTTTTGTTTTTTATTCTTCCCTAGGCGTGGGCTAGGCCTAATAGGGCTGTCCAAAACTCTTCCCCCTCCACCACCACTGAATAATGACTTACAGCAGGGACCTATTCCTCTTGCAGTCTGCACATTTACAGTCATATCAGTCATAACCTGCATATGTGTGTTATGTAGCCTCCACCATATGTGTGTTACATAGCCTGCATGTGTGTGGACCTCTAGTTACCGCTCCTGGTGACTGCGCTCACAAATCTGGTGTCGTAAAAACAGTCTTTGCATGACATTCCTCTGCAGGTTTGGCTTGCTTATTGTTTATAAAGCCGGCATGTATACACAAAGAAAACATTTTTCCGTCTTGAGCCATAAGCATAGGCTTTACTGTAGTGTTTTTTTTTTGTTTTTTTTTTGTCCTGACTCAGGTGGTGGTGTTAATCTTTGTTTGTGTATAGGATAGATTTTAGGATCTATGTTATTATTGACACCATATTGATTGAGCCATATTGATTGAGCTGATTATTGATATGATATTGATTGAGCTTTTGTTATTGATTTTCAGGGAGCTCTTGCCCTCTTGCTGCTGAAGAAGCCGATATTTTCCAAGACCCACCCGCTGGGTAACTACCACTACTCAGGTGTGTAGCGTGTCCCCACTCGTTTCGCTCCCTCTCTCCTCCCCTCCCTCCTCCCTCTCTCTTCTTCTCCTGTCATTCACTCACCGCATGCGGTCGGTCTGTCTGTCTGTCTGTCTGTCTGTCTGCGTGTCTGCGCTTGCGAGTGTGTGTGAGAGTGTGAAGGCGTGTGTCTGTCTGTTTGTCTGTCTCTACCCTTGTGTGTTTAGCCGCATTGGGATACAGAGCCTGTTGTTTGCCCATTAGGGAGTGGCAGGGGATATAGGTTAGAACCCCCCCCCCCCCCCGCCTCCCCCCAGCTGTAAACAATGACAGCTGAATGGAGAGGGCTGGTTGAAAGCTGCAGGGGGGAGGGGGGGCATTGGTGTGTGGGGGGGGGGGGGCTGCGGGGGAGGGTTTGGAAAGGGGGAGGGGTTTGGGATGGGGGTTGGCAGTGTGCCATGTGTCTAATCCCATACTGAGGACTGCAGCCCCAGCACTAAAGACAGGCGTTCCATTGTGTGTCTGTGTGTGTGTGTGTGTGTGTGTGCATGTGCCTGTGTGTGCATGCGTGTGCCTGTGTGTGTGCGTGCATGTGCCTGTGTGTGCGCGTGTGCCTGTGTGTATGCGTGTGTGTGTGTATGTATGGATGTGCCTGTGTGTGTGTGTGTGTGTCTGCCTGCCTGTGTGCGTGCGTGCGTGTGTCCATGTGGTTGCCCATGTGCGTGCGTGCGTTTCACCTGTCTGCACTGCGCACAGACAGCCTCTCTGATGTAAACACACACAGCACGTGCTCACGCTCTGTAACCTGACTGTCTGCCTGGCCCCCCCCCCCCCCCCCCCCCCCCCCCCCCCCCCAGGGTCTGACGCCTGGACGTCCGCGGAGAAGCGCTACTTCAACAAAGGCATCGCCGCGTACAAGAAGGACTTCTTCATGGTTCAGAAACTGGTATGTGGTCCGCTCAGCCCGGGAAGAGTGGCGTGTTCCCGATGTGAAACCAGTACACCGGTGCGCGCGCAAAAAAAAAAAAACGACTTCGCTGTGTTTCGAGTGTCATCGGTCTCTTGACCTAACCGGGGAAACAAAGTCGAAGAAAATTGATTGACGGTGATGAAAAGCTTGATGACGAAAAGCTCGGTGCTCCTGAAGTAATCCGTGATGGGGGGACTTTTCCTTGCGTGGTAATGTTTCATTCATGGGGCCAGACGGCGCAATCATGTCCCCTTTCAAGCCTTCAGCTCTGAGAAGAAATCACAAATTTGAAGCCCTTGTGTGTCTGGGCGCCGGTGACTTCCTGGCAGACCGTGGTAACCCGGCGTGTGATCATTTGATTTGAGGAGATCAAAGTGCAACGGCAGAGATTTGAGGCGGGTGCCCATGTAGGCAGCAGCGGCTTCATATTGCCTTCATTACATAAAAGCTCGTAATTATGCGGAGCTAATTATTTAGGTCATTTATGCAGTTGGCTGCGGTCGGTGAAGGAATGTGGAGAATTAATGAGTGTGCAAAATCCATATTTAACTGGCCTTTATGAAGAGGTTTTAGTTTTAGTTTGTCTCTCTCTCCCTCACACGCGCACACACACACACACACACACACACACAAGCATCATCAAGTGATAATTGAGTAATCACTTTTTCCACGTGGGGAACAATGGGGGAAAATTCCACCTATGCAGTGTTAAATGGAACTGCACTGTACAAAGTGCTGTTCATAGGAAACTGCTTTATAATTCAGAATGCTTTTACAACTGGCCAATGAGGGCAGTTCAGTACATACAGAGAATTAGAGAATGACAAAAAAAATAGGCAATAAAAGCCGAGAATACAAACCGCTGAAAACAATTACACACTTCCAGCAGGTCTTCCTGAATTTTTGACTGAAATTTAAATAAATCGCCATAATGGAAGTTTACTCAAGTGATTTCGGGACCAGAGAGCCAGGAAAGCAGAGGCTTTCTTCCCCAGTCCTGTTCTGGCTGTTCTGTGCCTGGAGTTTAGTCAAGTACCAGGGACTCAGAGCAGATGCTCCTTAAGGCTCAACAGTGGCGAGGGATCCAAGGCCTCCGTCGTTGTCTGGATCGGAGGGGAACGCCGTTTCTTCCTTGTGCTCCAGACTGAAAAAATATCCTCATTAGGGGGGAATGATGGGTACTGCGGGGAATGATGGGTACTAACTGTGGGGAATGATAGGTACTAACTGTGGGGAATGATAGGTACTAACTGTGGGGAATGATAGGTACTAACCGAGCTGGTGAAAAGGGACGGGGGGGAATTCACAGCCTCGAAGGTACAGAAATATAAAGCAGCCCCCAGCCAGGCCAGGCTGATACAGCACTGCTGTGTTGTGGTTCCAGCGGTATTCCCCCTGTGACACTGGGCGTACTCCCCCCCAGTATCCATCAGTATTCCCAGTGTCCAGCTTTATTCCCAGTGTGCAGCAGTATTCCCAGTGTCCAGCTTTATTCCCAGTGTGCAGCAGTATTCCCAGTGTCCAGCTTTATTCCCAGTGTGCAGCAGTATTCCCACTGTCCAGCTTTATTCCCAGTGTGCAGCAGTATTCCCAGTGTCCAGCTTTATTCCCAGTGTGCAGCAGTATTCCCAGTGTCCAGCTTTATTCCCAGTGTGCAGCAGTATTCCCACTGTCCAGCTTTATTCCCAGTGTGCAGCAATATTCCCAGTGTCCAGCTTTATTCCCAGTGTGCAGCAGTATTCCCAGTGTCCAGCTTTATTCCCAGTGTGCAGCAGTATTCCCAGTGTCCAGCTTTATTCCCAGTGTGCAGCAGTATTCCCAGTGTCCAGCTTTATTCCAAGTGTGCAGCAGTATTCCCAGTGTCCAGCTTTATTCCTAGTGTGCAGCAGTATTCCCAGTGTCCAGCTTTATTCCCAGTGTGTAGCAGTATTCCCAGTGTCCAGCTTTATTCCCAGTGTGCAGCAGTATTCCCAGTGTCCAGCTATATTCTGAATGTCCAGCAGTATTCCCAGTGTCCAGCTATATTCTGAATGTCCAGCAGTATTCCCAGTGTCCAGCTGTATTCTGAGTGTCCAGCAGTATTCCCAGTGTCCAGCTTTATTCCCAGTGTGCAGCAGTATTCCCAGTGTCCAGCTTTATTCCAAGTGTGCAGCAGTATTCCCAGTGTCTGTCCTCTCTTTGCATATTCAGGAAAACAAGGACAACTTTAGGTGGCTGCTGCACTAATTAAAATAACGGCACCCTTTCAGATGTCAGATAACAACACGCCAGGAAAGGCGCCAGGTTTATCGTCAGAGTGGTGTTGTGTGCGCCAGTCTGAATGTACACACTCGAGGTGCAGGGGAAGGTGTGTGCGGAAGGTGGCAGCCGGTGTTCGAGACGCCGGATGGCGGTCGGGTCCTGAAGAGCAGCTGCTGATTATAGTTTTCTCTCCTCTGGTTTGTCGCCGCGTGCCACTTGGGTCGCGGCACGCGTTTAATGGGAAACCCAGACCTGTCTGATCCCCCGCCCTCCCCCTGTGGTTATTGTCATAATGATAATAACTATAATTATGATGGATAATTGTTTTCGTGCGGCACCTGTCATCCTTTCTAAGAGCCCTTAAGTAATTTCCAGCGGTGCGGCAGCACACCTTCTGAGCGATACGCTGCCTATAAAGATCATTTAACTCGAGTCTGAAGGTTTTAAGAAGCTAATATTTTCACTGCCGGGAAGCGGAGACTTGTCACGTCGACGTTTATGATCCTTTTAACCGAGCGTCAGACGGCGCGTACATGCCTATTCAAATACAGGCTCCGGCTCGTCTGTCCTGATTGAATTGGCTGTTGAACTGCCTCCACAAAATGAAATGAATGATATTTCATGTTTTCCAAGGATTCGCAGGAAATTGCTCGAATCGGGTGTTAGACTAAGGGCTTTTTTTTCTTCTTCTTCTTCTTGTTCTTCTTCTGCTTTTAAATGTGATAACTGAATGCGTCTGAGCCTCCTCCTCCTCCTCTTGTGTGTCTCTCCCCCCCGGTCTGCAGGTGCGCACAAAGACGGTGGCGCAGTGCGTGGAGTTCTACTACACCTACAAGAAGCAGGTAAAGATTGGCCGCAACGGGACCCTCATCTACGGGGACACCGACCCCCCCGAGGCGAAAGCCGCCGAGGTGGAGGTGGACGTCAAGGTGCGCGGGGGGGGGGGGGGGCGGTCCCATCCGCCGCGCTCAGTCGCCCCTCTTGTTTTTTAACGCTACGTTCAGCCCCTCGGCTTGCCTCACACTCTCATACAGAGTGTCTGTTTACAGGGAGTGCATTCGCTAATAATTATTCAGCTCGGAAATCCGTTCAGTTCGGGTGCCTTACTGAAGAGTCGGGGCAGCAGTTGTGCTCTTTAACGTAGAGAACCGTTGGCCGCTTTATCCCTGGGAGTCGAGCTTGCAACCTCTGTGGTACTGAGTCCAGTTCCTTGACAATTACACTGCTGCCCTCCTGATGTCTAGCAGGTCACCCGAGTTCCCTTTAACAGCAAACTCCTTTTGTAACTATGGTAGGAAACTGATTTCTTTCAGTTGAGACAGTGATTAATCAGGGCAAGTGGTTAATTGCATGACCAGAACTAATGCTTGTTGACATTGGTGGCTCCACTGAACCAGGGACGAATAAGCTTTCTGTTAATTGAGACGAACATGAGCAGTTACAGCAATGCCAGTAAGGTGCGCCGTTATAATGAATGGTCTCTTTACCGTAGAGCTCGCAACGATATGAAACACGGAGGGAGGAAGACGCTGACCAGAAGTGGGATGGGTCATGTAACAGGAAACAGAACAGTAGCCCCCCCAGGGTGACACAAACACTCCAGGCCTCTGAGAACGTAAGGGGGGGGGGGGGGGTGTTTGGGGGGGGGGGGGGGGACAAATAACAGTTTTGTATAATTTGAAGAAATCCTGTTTAATATTAAGATATATAAATATGTAAAATGGAACCCTGGACAGAAATCTGAAATATGGTTTTTAATTATGTTTCACAAGGTTTGCAGGAAAGAATATCTTTTAGATATGCTGCCCTCTTGTGGCAGATGACGAACTGTTATGAAACAGTGTTTGTGTGAGCCAATAGTTCACCATTTAGCCTAGCTGGGGACTTGAAAGCTGTCATTTCTGACCTCACAGTTGGCCCATATAGGGCATGCATATAGGCAGTGTTTCGTGGTATTTAATTGACCTCTAATAATGGCTATTAGGCAGCAGTTCCCAGTAGCTGTGAGGGATATTGAGTTTTGACCACAACACTGCATATGCAGTTCCTGCATAAGGCTGTTCCACTTCCCAATAGAGATGGTGCCCCTGTCCTCAGATAGATGCCTTGAGCTTTCTGTACTGCCGTGTACCTGGATTGGGGATGAATGGGAGTCTGTGGTGTTAACATTGTTTGACTGTCTGGGTTGCTAGGTTGGGGCTGTGCTGGTGTTGAAGGAAGAACCCAGGAGGGATCAGCCGTCCTGGGGGGTCAGTCAGCCCCCGCTCCCTCAGCCGCACCCGCACCCGCGCCCCCCTCCCGCCCCCTCCAAACCCCGCCCCGACACCGCTGGGAAGAAGCCTGTGACGTCGACCGCCGGGAAGGTCCAGGCCAACCAAGAAGGGGAATTCCCCTGCAAGAAGTGTGGCAGGTCAGTACTGCAGTGTCTGTGATGACAGGATTGGTCAGTACTGCAGGGTGCCTGTCTCAGTGTCCGTGATGTCAGGATCGGTCAGTACTGCAGAGTGCCTGTCTCTGTGTCTGTGATGTCACTATCGGTCAGTACTGCAGGGTGCCTGTCTCAGTGTCTGTGATATCAGGATCTGTCAGTACTACAGGGTGCCTGTCTCAGTGTCTGATGTCAGGATTGGTCAGTACTGCTTTGGGTTGTCTGTATTAGTGTCTGTGATGTGAAGATTGGTCAGTACTACAGGATGCCTGTCTCAGTGTCTGATGTGGGGATCAGATGCAACCAACGTGGTGTTGCATTAAAAAAGAGTGAATTAATTTTATTTGAATTATTTCAGTGAATGCAAACTTTTCTATAAACTATTATTCTGAAAAATTGTGGATAAGCAAACAGCAGCACTTGTATTTTTGTCGTGTACGAAGTAAATGATTTGGCCATGTTATTTGGTGAAGGTGTTTGAGTTGAGTTCTTGGCTGAGTAATTTTGCAAAGTACTTCCAGATTAATGACGTTATATAATGAGGAGATCAAAGGTTATAAAAATGTGTAGCAGAGGCACAACCCTAAAATCATGAAGTCGTAAACTTGCTTTGTCAAGGCAAGTGCCAGTAATTAATTGTCAGAAGTGACAGCATCTATTGTGGGTGCATGATAGCCATGCTTGCTGCCGGAAAGGTCGAATCAGATTTTGGAACAGGTACGGACCGCCTGCTAATGATGATGGGCAACTTAACTGGTCCTGCACATCCGGAGAAGCTCAAACACCCATCTTCCAATCAGGGGTTTCCAAATAATTCCGATCCAGGACAGGGTTTCCTGCGCCCTTCATGCTGCTGGACAGGCCAGCGACTCCGGCTTGGCTCCGCACTCTCGTGCCGAGCCCGGGACCCTCCGTTAGCGCGTTCACGTGTTCTGTGTACACGGCTACGGCGGCGTGAGCCGTGCGGGAGCGGGAGCGGGAGCGGGACGCGGGGCGCGGGCGGGAACAGAACGCCGCCGACCGCCTCTGCCGGCGCAGCTATCTAGGGCGCCTGCAACTGTTATTACCGCTCGTCTCCTAGCAACAGCAACACACACAGCGGGTTCCGGAACAGGGTGCCTCCCGCGCCGGTGCTGCTCTGCCCAGCAACTGCGTGCGGAATGCGGTCTCGCAGAACTCCCCCGCGGACACGCGCGCAGCCTCCGTAATCCCACAGTCCCTCAGTGCGGGGGCGGGGGGGCTGGAGTCACTCCCGTTTATTGTACATGGTTTTTTTGTGATCTTTGACCCCGTCCTTTCTCTGGCCTGTGACCCTCAGTGCCCGACAAGCTGAATAGGCTGTAGGTGGTGGAGGGGGAGAGTAGTTGCCCAGTAGAATGAATCTCAGTGTGTGTTTATGGTTCTTTTGTGACCTTTGACCTCTGAGTCTCAGAGTGTTCTACAAAGTGAAGGGCTGCAGGTGTGGGACTGTATTTGTCCAGTAGAATATGTCTGTGTGCATGTTCATGGCTTTTTAGTGACCTTTGACCTCTGACCCCTCAGGGTGTTCTACAAAGTGAAGAGCTGCAGGTGTGGGTCCAGTTGTTCACTAGAATGCGTCTATGTGCTTGCTCTGGTTCTTTTGTGACCTCTGACCTCTGACCCTCAGGGTGTTCTTCAAGGTGAAGAGCCGCAGTGCGCACATGAAGAGCCACGCGGAGCAGGAGAAGAAGGCGGCGGCGCTGCGCCAGAAGGAGGCCGAGGAGCGGGCGGCGGCGGTGGCGGCAGCGGAGGCGGCGGCAGCAGCGGCGGTGGCGGCGGCGGCAGCGGAGGAGGAGGAGGAGGAGGAGGAGGCACGGCAGAACGGAGAGAAGGAGCAGGGCGAAGAGAGCAGCGACGAGTCCTCGGAGGAGGGGGAGGACGTGGACGACGAGGACTGGCACTGAGCGCGCCCGGGAAAACGAGAAGCAAAAACTTAAACGACAAAAAAAAAAACAAACATGGCGGACGGAGAACGGCAGGGCAAGGCACGCACTCGGCCACGGAGAACACCGTCAGCTGGAGAACAAAGACACGCGTTTGGTTGGGTTTAGTTTATTTTTTTTTTTTTTTTTTTTAAATGGGATATTTTCTTCCCAACCCGGACACGTTCAAAGATGGGCCCTACCCCCCTGTTTGTGAGAGTGTGTGTGTGTGTGCGTGCGCGTGTGTGTGTGTGTGCGTGCACGTGTGTGTGTGTGCGCGTGTGCGTGCACGTGTGTGTGTGCGTGCGCGTGCACGTGTGTGTGTGTGTGTGTGCGTGTGTGTGTGCGTGCACGTGTGTGTGTGTGTGTGTGCGTGTGTGTGTACTCTCTGGTCTCGTTATTTATTTATTTTGCTCTTTGGAAGACTTTCAGGAGTTCTTTTTTTAATCCGTACTGGGCCACAGGGAGTGACAGCCATTTCCTAACTGCGTGAAAACGTTTGCTGAACAGTGTGTACAGCAGTGCCCTCCCCCCAACACTCCTACTGAGCACTTTGGGACTGACCCGGCACAGAAATGGGGAGGACCGAGGATGTGCTGAACTTGGCGTGTGCATCTCGAACCCCCCCCCAGGGCCACGCCCTAACACCTGCAGGGTTGGGGCGCGGCGATACGTGGAGCGCTGCTCTCTCTCTCTCTCTCTCTCTCTCTCTCTCTTTATCTCTCTCTCTCTCTCTCTCTCTCTCTCTCTCTCTCTCTCTCTCTCCCTGTCCCTCTCTCTCTCTCTCTCTCTCTCTCTCTCTCTCAACTTGAATATACCATCAGTAATATTAAGGTAGGGTTCAGTGATATGTTACAATGCAAAAAAAAAAAATTTAATAAATAAAAATTATGTAATTAGGAAGTCCGGGGGGAGAAAAACCAAACTGACTGTGTGGGGGTATGGGGGTTGGGGGGGGCAGGCAGTGATGTCGGGGTGCACAGCACAAGTCTGGCTTCTCACAGGACTGCAGAATGCACATGCTCACTTAAATGTTTCTATGCCCTGCCCCCCCCCCCCCCACACCACCCCTGTCCTGTCCCACCTCTCCCACACTTAAGACTGCCAAAAGCTTGCACATATCCACAGGAAGCTCACTTCCAGCATTCAGTGCTGGACTGTGGGGTTTTCTCTCCTTGTTTATTGTAATACCCCCCCACCCCAACTGTTAATGCCTTGGATGTTTATGCTTTTTACCTAAACCAGACAATCAGTTTCACAAAGGTTCTTTTTTTATTCAGCAACTTATGATAATTATTATTATTATTACTGTATTGATGTCTGTTTATATTCCTATATTATTATTATTATTGTTGTTGTTTATTGGTGTAATTTAGATTTGTTGTAGTTCTTTTTCTCATCTGGCTTAAAGTTTATATTATATATATATATTTTTTTTTTTTTTTTTTTTTTTTTAAACAGTCCCAATTATACAGAATTTTGGCTGTGTGTGAAAATTGGGTTGTGGGCATAAAACGTTTAGACACCAGTCTCGGAAGTGAAATACAATGTTGTGATATCCAACTGAAGAAGTCTATACCCCCCCCCCCCCCCCCCCCCCCCCCCCCCCCCCCCACGGCTAGGACAAGGCATATATACAGTACTTTACAGGACCCGCTTTCTTAGATTGTCAAGAAGTCTGCTTTCAGCCCTTCCTGGGTTCTCCCTTACTTTCCAGTCTGAAGAAAAACAAACTTCAGTTCTCTTGCCCTAGCTGCCAGGATCCGTTTCCATGGCAGCAAAGACTGGGTGTTCTTTGAATTTATCTTTCTTCCCCTTCGATTAAATTTGCAGCCAAACGTCGCGGCTCTTTTTGTATCTCTAGTTTACTTTTTGGGTCTGTGGACAAACTTGTGAGTGCAGCGTATCTTTGACCTTTCAGTTTGTGCGTTTTGCATGTGTGTGTGTGTGTGCGCGCGCATATATGTGTGTGTGCGCGCATATATGTGTGTGTGCACGTGTACGTCTGCGTGTTTGCATCTTAAAGCCAAAACCTTCTGTCGGAAACTTCAGGACCATGTGAGAAAAAGAACTTGCCTGACTGTTCTTTTTTTTTTTTTATATTCAATTTATATTTTTAAACTTCTGAAGAGATTCGCCAGTTCTGATCTACAAACAGGTCACTGTGCTGCAGTTATTCCGTTTTCTATAGAAATATAATGGAGTGAATTGATTTTAGGTTACAAACTCTAAGTTGAAAACACTCCTTTCAACCAGTACAGTTAGTTAAGGGAGCTGCAGATTGAAAAAAATAATAATATACATAAAGTATATATAATTATATGTATCCATATTTTCTATATTTTCATAAGGAGCCTAGGACACACTAATTGTGAAAACAGAAAGGAATCTCAATGGCTTTTTACTACAGTGTAATTTATTTGTTTTAATTGGTTGATTTCTTTCACTTTTTGAATAATAAAATGAGTAAAAAAAACACCTTTTATTAAAAATTTGAACTTAAAAGTTATGTTGTAGCACAGTGTGTATGTATGACCCTCCTGTTTTGTGTGGAACGGCCAACCCCACCTACCCCACTCCCTTTCCTGTGCTGAGGAGGGCATTAACTGGTGTGTGCGTGATGAAGAAATGAAGGTACTGTACTTAATTAAACGCAAGTTGTTCACGGTGCATTCATACACACGAGTATAAAAGTGGCTTTCGAGAGAAGTGGAACTGCGTAGTTGCGGCATACTGGAAAGACACAACGGACCGCGGGTAGAATCGTCGCTGGCATCGCCGGTGGCCGTGGGCGCCGCGATCTGCTGAGGGAGCGTGGTGTAAGCCCGCGCCTCTGAGATCCAGGCACGCGGAGCTGCCAAGCCTGCGGGCGTGTGAATCGGAGCCAGGGTACATGGAGGGGGAAGGCTTGCCCGATCCGCCGCGTTTGTGCCACGTAGGCCTATACAAACAACGGTACGGCGGGACTGCGCCTCCGAACTTGGCAAAGTGACTCCCACGTCCACCCTCGCAGCGCACGCTGCGAAGACTAACTCGGCCGCGAGTAAATATTGTGGCAACAGGCGCGAGAGAGGGGAAGAGAGCAACGTCCGTCCCACCCACGGCAAAAAAAAAAAATACGTGTGGATCCCGTGGCACAGCCTACCGCTTCGTGGAACGGTGACTTAAAGCGCCAGTGAATGCGCTCGTGCCAGCTGCACAGGACTGAGAGCACCGCTTCACATGGGGGCCAATTACAGCAGAAACGATGCTTTTTTCGACCAAGTTCAAAAGGCGATAATCCTTAACGCGCACACAGAAATTGAATTACGGGTTCGCCATAAACTTTTCAGATAGAGGGTAAATGTTAGGGTCTAGCCTATCAGTGCTATTGGGTCGCAGGGGCACTGACGCTAAAAACGTGACTGCTCGCGCAAGCTCCGGTCAGTAGCTGTTTGAGCCAGTTGGAAACCCTGGTGTTTGGCTGCACGTGTGAGGGTCGGATCCCTCCAAGACTGACCCAATGGAAAAGCAACGGCTATTAGCAGGACTAGCAACACAGCCGTGTTTTGTCGTTTAAACATCAGAAGACAGATGGCCATTTTATTTTTATTTTTTATAATTCTTCTTTATCCAAGCACAGTGTAGATATCACTACATCATGCCAACGCTTCAGGGTGCTCAGCACCAGCACCAGCACCAGCACCAGCACCCCAGCTTCCCCATCTCTAAAGAAGGCGCTCGCGTTCACACAGCACAGGCCGAGCGGGCTAAGAAGTGGCTTCGCTTCGTTGTCGGCGCCCTGGTCCAGGACACCGTGGTCTGAATAGCCTCCGCAGTTGTCTGCATCCGTACCGGACGTGCCCGACGCGAACAGGAGATATTAGCTGCGGTGGAACCAAGCTGACCTCAGTCAAGATGGGCAGTAAGTGGCTTTTTGTGCAAGGAGCTCCAACTCAGATTAAGCTAAACTCGGTTGGCTAAACCGGAGGTTAATTAGCCATAACATTTCCGCCATCTTGCATTTTAGCTGCGTTTCTTCATAAGGGCATGAATGGCGGCCGGAGGACGGGAATTGCCCACCCCTGCACTAAACCCGGCAGTCTTTAAAACAGGAAATCTGTGCGTCAGGGCCAGTAGTTTTGCTGGTTTTCATCCCTCCCCTCTAAACAGGGATTGATTTAAACCTGACGCATCGACTGAGTGTAATCTCTGGCCAATCAATGATATTATTGGACTATTGACTATTGGGCAGAAGAGAAAACCAGCAGTACTGCTTACCTTGAGGACCAGATTTTATTCGCCCAAGATAGCAGTAAGTTGTTTGTGATTGCCATTGTCTGTGATTTCATCCCAGTGGCTGGTGTCCACTGACTGGAATTAGGCCCTAGTCTTCAAACCATGCATAGTTTGGCTTAGTCTGTTAGTGATCTGTACAAAAGCAGGGGTGGGCAATTCTGGTCACGAAGGGTAGGTGTATATGCAGGTTTCCAACAATTACCTTGGCTAAATGAATTAATTGGCTGTATACACCAACGCGGGTTCACTCATAAATTAGATTACAGTAAATTTCATGTAGGGACATGTCCTTATGAAGAAATATAGCTGAAATGTCAGATGGCGATAAGTGTTACGGATAATTAAGTAATTAAGACGAGAAATTGCTATTAAAACCAGAAATAGACACGGCCCTCATTGATCACCTCTGCCCTATTGGATGACCACTGCCCGCAAGTATGAACCAGTAGGCTAATGCTAGTGCCACTGGCAGACTGCTGTAGTGGGAATTCACAGAATAATTAGCTGATCAACAGCTGCAACAGACAGTGGTCTGATAGGTACTTACTTGCTGGGAGTTTATGCATGTGTGACGTGTGACCCCCCTCCCCAGGCTGAACAGGCAGGGAATGATCAGAAACTCAAAATTATATTGACATTCTTGAAGGCCACATGTTAACTTGAAAGAATGCACTCAGAGTGCCGAGCTCTGCCGAGTCACAGCGTCCTCCCCTCGCATGACCGTGTGCAGCAAATGTCTCGGCAATCCAGTAATTGCATTCCAAGGTATGTTTGACCTGATGGTGGTGCTAGAGGAAAAATCATGGGGTCACCAAAATCAATAGGTTTCTTCCTCTTGGGAACGTGAGTGTGCACAGCAAATTTGATGGCAATCCGGTCTTTACTTTTGGAGATACGTTTGCCCTGATGGTGGTGCTAGAGGAAAGGCGATGGGGTCATCAAAATCAATAGGTTTCTTCCTCTTGGGAACATGAATGTGCACAGCAAATTTCATGGCAATCCGGCCATTACTTCTCCAGATATGTCCGGTACGGACAAACTAATAACCGGACGGATGGACATCATTGCATAACCTCCTTGGCAGAGGCAGATATTCTTGCAGCCACTGACATGCACACGAAGAGCAGAAGGAGATGGAGTCACACAAGCTGTGCACAGGGCCCAGACAGATTAAAGACATGGGTTATGAGGAGAACAGGCTTCCTGCTGATGCTCAGTGACTCTACAGATGCCAGCCTTGGATTTCAGTGGAGGGAAACAAGTCCCAGTTTGCATATTAACAAGAATGCGTGATCGCTGCTAACAGTCCTCAGTTTGCTTGTGAATGATGTGAAGAGTTCTGGCTTTTTCCCCCCCCCCCTGTCACACTGAAATGTAAGCATCTCACATTACGGGGAAAAAAAAACCACTTAAAAGCCAATGATGAAACAGTGTTGTGATGGCGGTGACTGCGAATGTCGTACCCGAATCGAGAAACATCGTAAAAGAGGATATAAGCTCCGCTTCAGCATTGGACCTGATGTCTAAGATCCAACACAGGTTCCTCCTCTACCCTGTCCTCTCTTCTTATTAAAAAAAATACCTGTCCCAAGGATCCTGGATTAATATATCCCTGGCAGGTCTCCACTGAATACCTCAGAGCTGCTCAAAGGTGAGTCCTGTGTGGGGCATTGTTCCCCTTCTAATGAACTACTGTGCTCATGTTTCCCCAAGAGAGACCGACTCGTTCTTAGGGAACGCTCAGAGGGCCAGCACGTGGTAGGCAACGGCTGAGCCCTAATTTTCTGGCCTGAGAAAATCTGCTGTCCCACCAAACCACTTTAGCACGGAATCACTGCTGGGATGGGCCACACGGATCTGGCGGAGTTACCAGGACACCACCTGGTAACTGTGGTTACCGGTAGTAGTGAGTGTCAGTTTGGTTCCCACACACAGAAAACCGTTTTTCTACTGCACTGGATTAATGTCAAGACCTCAGAAGTCACTGAACTCAATTTGTGTTGTACTGGAATGATGATTTCATAATCAATAATGTTTTAATGATCAACTTTATGATTTTAGGACAGTATTTCTGTCTGTATGGGCTGGAGAAAATATTGTTTTTGCTCCTGCCAATGCTATCAGTTTTGGTGGAAAAAACATAATGGGACAACTGCAGCATGCTCAGCTGGAATAAAATCTCAGGTTTAATCCCCAAGACCACAGAAGCTACACACTACAACTGGAACAGCTAAACCTTGTTTCACAGATTTGTATCTCTGTGCCAGTTGTAGTTCAGTTCTGTGGTTTAAACTACAACTAAGCACGCCGCAATTGAGTCAATGTGACTGAACAGGTTATTGTTTGGCAGTAATTCTTGATACCCTTTTTTTGAAGATATTGCTGAAGTGACCTAGTTGAATAACTAACTTGCACCCTGCTGAATATCCACAAGGTGGCAGTATTGTTACATGAAAGCAACCACAAAACCACACATGCCTCCATTTCCTAGCAGATTGCTACAGAGATAACTTTGCTTTTTTTTTTTTTGCTTGTTTTGCATAAAAGTATATATTAAGAAAAAACCAAATCACGCTGCTCTTGATTTAAAGGGCGCTGCTGTTTCTGAAGAGAAGTCATTCATCTGGACCTAATGGTGTATATTTGAAGATGGAAAAAAAAACCCTACATTCCTGAGTATTTTTTTTTTTTTTTTTTTTGAATCAGACACCTTTTCCCAAGATGTCTCAAAGTGTTTTCTCCTTAAACCACAATTATGTAAGCAGCGTACGCAATGTTATTTTAGCCTGTGTGGGTATGACAGGGCGTTGGGCTCACGGCTACAGCAGTGTGAGATCCCCATCCTGTGCAGTTCTGCAGTGCAGTCCCAGGGCGTTTGCGATGGAAATTAAGTTATGCTCACACACACTGCCCTCCCTTCTGGCACGAGCCATATGTCTGTATCTCATGGTTGTTCTGTTGAGTACGAGTGTGTGTGTGTGTGTGTGTGCATGCATGCGTTTGTGTGCATGCTTGCGTGTTGTGTGTTTGTGTGTGTGTTTGCACGCATGTGTGTGCATGCGCACGCGTGTGTGTTCAAAGTGTGTGTGCGCATGTTTACGTGTGTGTGTGCGTATATGTTCACGTCTGCGTGTGTGTGTGTGTGTGTGTGTGTGTGCGCGTATGCCTGCATGCTCACGTGTGTATGTGTATGTGTTTGTGTGTGCGTGTGTGTGTGTGTGCGTGTGCCAGTGAAACGCCACAGCTGTTTTACACAGTTTTCTGTGTGTCTGACAGAGGATGGGCGTAGCTCTGTTTCGGCTGAAAGAACTGACAACACTAGAAAAGGGCAGCCAAGGACTCTCTGTCTCCCTCCACGATCCCCCCCCCTCCCCCCTCCCTCCCTCCTTCCCCTCCCCTCCCCTGCCTTTCACATGAATTTGCTCTCTTTTTTCTCTCCTCCGCACCCCTGATCCAATCAGTGGCGTGTGGTGTGAGAGGTCAGCTGTGTGAGTGGTTTTTGTAGCTGGAGGTGGTGGATGGAAAAGCTGCACTGCAGATTGCCGGATCCTCAGACTCCTCCTGGACAAGGAAGCAGTTTGTTACTTTTTTAAATCTCCCAACAAAAAAAAAAGGCAGCCATCCTGGTCTCCGCAAGTTTTTGCTGCCCCATCGGGACGGTGTCAGCTGGGGTGGTTGGGTGTGGGGGAGAGGGTGGGGGCGTTGGGACTCTTTTTGGGTGCCGTTCAAGAATTTGGAGCAGGGATAGGAGGACACCGGGGAGAATAATGTCATTTGGTGCAGATGTTTTCGCCATGTTGACGCGTTTGACCTGAACCTCAGCCGGGTGCTCTGGGAAGAACCAGGCAGGGGAAGCAGTGAGATACTGAGAGTACTTTGCATTTCCTCCTTTCCGCCTGTGAAAACAGATGCACCATGAAGCAGAAGTGGACACTGTGGGCCATATCTGATTCTGGTTCTCGTGCCAGCTTCTTAATCACTTAATTAGCTCTTGCATTTGCAGCATCTGACTTTAGTCACATTTATTTTGGTTGGTGCATGAATGATGGCCAAAAACTCGTCGTTTTTGTGTCCCTTTATGAAATGTTTTACGGTGATTATAATCTAAGAGTGAACCAGTGTTGGTGTTTACAGCCAATTAACTCATTTAGCCGGGGGGGTTATTGGTGGAAACAAAAACCTGGGTACACACACCGGCCCTCCAGGACCGGAATTGGCCACCCTCTGCCATAAAGCAGGAGCAGAGGTGGAAAGTCCAGGTGGTCAGAGCAGTGAAAGTCCTGCCATGTGTTTCCTCCACCCGTGACCTCAGCCGGCTTGATGTTGCTAATTAGTGCTGCCACCTGGCAGAAGCAAATCTAGGCGGTTGGAACAAAATCCTGGGGCGGACTTTTGTTTATCGGAATCCTGGACTTCACATCTCTTGGCAAACAGCCTGGAGGCCTGGTCCTGGAGAGCCGCTTGGTTGTCACGCATCACGTGACTGATCAATTAAAGCCGTCGATTATATAGTAAACTGCCCTCGCCTGGTTTATTGGGTCGAAATTGGCTGATGATTTTAAGGTGGAAATAAAAAACGGCGCACCCCTCCCGTAAAAACGGAGGAACGTGCGGAGGGACGTTTTCGAGAAGTGCTTAACAACATGGCTGCCTGATGGGCCGTCCCGTTCACGCGGTGGGTTTTAGTGCGGCGATGGGCCCACCGGTTTCTTGTGTGCAGTGATTAGTCAGAAAATTCAGAGCCGCCTGTGATACCAAAACTGAAACTTTGGGGCGGGAAATGTGCGACATTTAAACTGAGCAAAACACATTTAATTCATATAAAGCTTCACATATTACTCGTATAACTGTGAAGTGCTTGGAGGAGCCTGGGGAGATGTGGCTGGGCCGTTGGGCAGGGGAAAGCACCAGGCAGAGTCAGGGATGCAGTTCTCGGGCAACTTTAATAGAAGCAGCCGCTTTACACTGTTTCAGAGTTTAGCGTTCTGCTCTGACACCGTTTCACACCACTGTTTTAACACCTCTCCTGCCTGGCAGCAAGCTGCAGTGGAGAGTAAAGAACCGCAAACTGTGTGTGTGTAAGTTAAGGCATATATGTGTGTCTCCAAATTCTTGTGTGAGCGACACTGAAGAACATGTGCCGTTAACACAGACATGCACATCATGACATACTTAATAGAAATTCCTGTAAGTGGCCTGGACAGATGTTTGAAACTAGTCCAAACTGAAATTAGTCCGAATAGGAGGGAGACAGGAAATTAGCAATCCAGTTTTCAGGAAAATCCCGTCCCTACAAGAAGGTCTGAGGGGTTTCTTGATTCTTCTTCATTGTGTTTCCTTATCTACATGCCTTCAGATGTGTCAGGTACATGGAGGTACCATGCAACACCTTTTTTACCTGAGTCTTGTGCAGTGGCAATAAGGGGCGGGGAGAATATTAATAGTGCATGTAAGCAAACTTGTGTTGACCGATCAAAACTTCCGTCATCTCCCTCTCGCATGACTGTGATCCTTCTGGAACTATCAGGAGAGAGCAGGGACACAGCTCTCCATCTTTCTGCCTATTATTGGATTGATTTTTAATGGATACTTAAATAGGGACCCAATTGTGGTGTCATCACTTTTCTCTTAGAAACCAGACGGGAGCCCTCCGCCAATCATGGAGAATGCTGGTAACAAAAAATTGCCAATGATAACTGGTGGCTACCTTCTGGCTGCAGTCCCTTCATTGAAAAATGGCTCCAGGACGTAAAGCCAAAAAGTCACCACCAATTGCCATCAGCGTTGCTCTGTTTTCTTTCTACCAACATTCTCTGTGATTGGTTGGAGCTTCTCTATGGTTTCTGTGGACCACAGGCCTCATCACAGTTACTGCATGTGTCAAGGCCCTGGGACCACCCACTCCGAGTTAAATAGGCTTTGTGGAGTCAGAAGCTCTTGGAGCACCATGTGCCTTCACTGGTATGAAGTGGAAAGATGGGGGATGTGCCAGATACAAGGCTGTTCTGCTGTACGTAGGTTTCCATATTCCGTATTCAAAAATCACGCAGGGAGTTCGCAGTGATGGGCGGGAATGGACTACTCAACATCCTCCGGGGATCAAGGAACCATTCCTACTTTATGGTCTCGTTCATTAAGTGTTGCGAGCAAACGGATAGTCCTCACGTCGCGTTGACTTCCCCCAAGGCCTCGTTAATTTGTATTTGTGAGGTTCCCGTAAAACCAGCAGGACTGGAGTTGCCCCTCTTGTTTCTAATGGCATCTCTTCAAACTGCGCTAATCGCTAACGCCTGAGCAGTTAGCCGTAGCCGCGTGCTGTGAAAGTGAGTGAGTGGGCTTGTTTCAGTCAGCCTCCGTGTGGTCACTCCGCTGTAGGAGTCGTCCAAGACAGACATTCCTAGCTTGGCTCGCAAAGAACAAGGTTCCAGGTTTGAGGTCCCCGCTGCCCCGGATGCGTGGAGTTTGTTTGTGTGTTTTCCCCGTGTTTGCATGGGTTACCTCCCACAGTCCAAAGACATGCAGGTTAGGTGAATTGGAGATGCTAAATTGGTGTGAACGTGTGAGAGTGTACGCATGTTGACCCTGTGATGCATGGTGCCCTGCCCAGAGGTTATTCCTGCCTTGCGCCCAGTGGATGCTGTGATAGGCCCTACCCCCCCGGCAACTCTGACTTGGGTAAGTGGGTATAGATAATGGATGCTAGATGGATGATGGAGCTAAAAAATCCGTATCATTAGCTATTATTTTCAGAAGTGTCGTGCAATGGATGCGGAACTCAGCCTGCAGCTCAAAGGTTGTGGGTATGATATCCTTGATGAGGCGCAGCTGTTGCACTCTTGAGCAATGTTTTTTTAAACCAGAACTGATTCCGCACAATATAGTCATAGATTGTGTATTAAAAAAAAAAGTCACTCTACATAAAGACTTCTGCTGAATATCAGAGATGGTGAGCGATCCCCCTAAACACCCACAACGCATCGTCCAGTCATAATCGCTTTCACTTTTACCCAGCGGAAGCAGAGTTAAGACATTCTAAATCAACTGACAACTCACGCCGTTGCCTAGCAACAAAACAGTGTTTCTCCAGAATTCCAGTGCTGAGTTAAATAATTGATTGTGGGGTGAAGTATAATCTCGTCATTAGGTTAATTGGAGAAGAGGGCTGTTGCTCAGCTGTAGAGTTAATTCTCTTAGAGGTGAAAATTAATAAACTGTCAACACCATCTTGACTGGCAGATTTTTAAATTAAGTATTGAATCTGAGATATCTACACTCTCAGTAAAGTCACCCACATTTAGATAATGAGTGTAATGTTTTTGCTTTGTGTAGCGACTCCATAGATGACCCTTCATTTTTATTGCAAGGTTTTTTTTTTGCAGCTTGATTTGTGGGTTTCAGTGATACTGGAAGCAAACCACAAACTGTCTTGTTGAAGACAAGATGGAGGCAAGCCAAGCCAAGCGCAAATGTAAACATATTTGTTAATGGTCTATTAAACACTAATCACTAATCTCCATATGGATAAATTAGAAGCCTTTTCACCCTCTGTCTGTGCAAACTGTATTTCACATCCCAAAGGAATAAAATATAGGCTACCTCATGGTAGCTCACAGTCAAACCCGTTGCTTAACGCTTTGACATCTGTAAATATTTTCTTCCAGCTCAGAAATTGGCGTAAGCGGCAGCCAAATAATTAGACACGGTCTGGCTCCACACATCGTTTCACAGTACGAAATCGCAACTGCTTTCTGCTGATCCCGCGTCTTCAGTGCCAGCTCGTTTTAAAAGCAGAAGAAAAGAACACTGAGAAAACACTTATGCTGAAGGATTAGCATTAAAAATTATAATAACGTGAAAACAACAGGAAGGGCATGCGTCGGGGGACGGAGTGTAGCACAGTGGGTAAGGAACTGGGCTTGTAACTGAAAGGTCGCAGGTTCGATTCCCGGGTAGGACATTTCCGTTGTACCCTTGAGCAAGGTACTTAACCAAAATTGCTTCAGTATATATCCAGCTGTATAAATGGATACAATGTAAAATGCTATGTAAAAGTTGTGTAAGTCGCTCTGGATAAGAGCGTCTGCTAAATGCCTGTAATGTAATGTAATGTAATGTGTCAGCAGAGGCTACGTTGTATCTGTAAACGAATAACTCGGCCCGTAAATATTAAATCTGTGGAAAAAAATACCTAAAAACAAATGCTGTGAGTGGGCCGAAGCCTGGCAGTGTTGTGTAGACTCGTTAGCCAAAGCTGAATTTGGCAGCCATTTATATATAAATTCCATGACTTAACAAATTAGATCTGATCTGATGACCCCACACACACACACCCCCCCCCCCCCCCCCCCCCCCTTTAAAAAAAAAAAAAAAAATTTAGGGACGGAAATAATAACCCATTCCCCCACCCCACCATGCACACGCACACGCACACTCATTGTGTTTGGCCGGATAATGTCCGTTTTACAAGGAAAAATTAAGACGCATCCTGTCGTAAAACTTCCGAAGTGAATTCAAGATGTGCTGCAAAGTGCTGTGAATGGCTTGCCGAATGGCACTGCATCTTTCCCACCGGAAACAGCCCTGGCTGCACTTGGACTTGAAGTAGGCCTACCTGCAAACTCACGCAAAGCCCTGGCGTAGCAGGGAGAGAGCGGTGCTGTGCCGGCCAAGACGGTTAGCTCTTATTATGTTTTCCTACAATGCGTCCAGGCAGTGCGTGAGCAGGGATTAATGCATAAATTGCTTGCAAATGTAATGTAACGAGCTAATTTGGCTAATGGGAGTACATTTAGAATTCGCTGCCATGGGTGGCAGTCAACTAAGTCTACAGGACCATAGCCGAGAGCTCTTTGGAGAAGCTGAACAGGTTGGAGCCGCGTTTTTGGAATTTACGGCGAGCTCAGTACGCATATATACACAGTATATTTTTAAGGTAAATAAAGGTGCTTCCTAGTGCTAGTTTCGTCAGGATTCAACACTTGACTGAATAGCGACGCACTGCCACTTACAATGATGGCATTGTTTTGCTGCTAATCTCGCACACAACGCTGAACAGAAGCCAGCCATGCCACTTGTGTGTGACAGTATGTTTATGCATTGGTTTATACAGTTAAATATACAGTTATGCAGCTTATACATAGTAAGAAGTCACCTAAATTCATATCAGTTCAAATAAAATTCAAACCAATTCAGGTTTATTTGTCGTCACACTTTCTCAAGTAAATCTGGAGAGGAATTGTGATGATGGTTCCTTTGGTAATGGTTCGAAGTGTGGAAGTGAAAAACATTCATGTAGGCTGACTCATACCAGGTAAAGTGCCCACAACAGGTGGAGGTGTGTACAGTTGCAAACTGAGGTGTGTTGTGTGACTAGGTTGGGCCTCACATGGGTGGGAAATGTAAACGTGACGTTGGGCAACAAGCCTAACCGACTGACGTTCTCATTGTCCTCTTTTGCTTTTGCCGGGAATAATAATCACGCAGTGTAAATCATGCAGGAGAACATGGCACTCATACATTGCTGTGAAACTGAAAGGGCAGTGTTTCAACAGGTCAGACCGCAGAACAACAGCAGTATGTGGGTGCTATTTCTCCTCCTCCTTCCTTACCATAGACCGTATCCACGCTGCACTCTAGCTTGAACAGACCCGCTGAGGTCATCTGGGCCTCTCTTGCAACACGCCACTGTGGTTAAGCCCAGGAAACCAGGTTTTTGGTCACATGACAGAAGGTCCGCCCGCTCGCCAGTCTCTTCGGTGAGTTAGCAGTTCAGCTTATAGAAACACACTGCTTCTGCAAGCCATGGGTTCCGGAAGCTTCCTTCCGCCCTTCCCCCACCCCCCCACAAACACACATCTGGTGTTACCGAGGCAACCAGAGTGCCCAGATAAGGGGTTGCGTTGATGAGGAAGTGAAAAATGAAGTGATGAGCTGATAGTTAAAGAGGGTGTTAGCTGAAACCGCTTTCTGCACGGTAGGGAAGAACTTTTCCCCGCAGAAGATGGGGTTTCCATTTCCGCTTTTTATCCTAACACGTTTCCCCCCAAAGATGTGTGACTCAAAATTAACGTTTTCGTTGAGTCCGGGCTTTACTGTGATGTTGCACATGCCACACCCACATGTACACACACACACACACACACACACTGGCATATTGATTAGATTCACCAGAAGTTTATTCACACTGATATGATAATTAGCAATTCACACTATTTTTTATCATCTTATTCGTGGTTGTTCCCCGCCAGCATCTTCTATATCTCAATTAAAAAAATAAATTCTGACTTCAGTTTGAACACCTATGTCGACTGGATTTTAAGGTTGAGCTCGACGAGTGCAGAAAAACATCGTTGTTGATCATGCAAATCACCCTCAGCTGTGTTTGCCTCCTGTGAGAAGCTGCTCTTTCAACCCCAGCAGTGCCTGATCTCTTCAAAGAGAGAACGCTGCTTCAGGTGACACACCTGGGCGTGAACAGCATGGAATTCTCCAGGAGAAAAACACAGGAGAGTCAGGGTGAGGTGCAGTTACCGTACGTTCCCTGGAATTTGTGTGCTAAGATTGTGGCTGGCACAGCTTTTACCTTTTTGTCTTAGATTTTGTCCAAGGTCCACCACCAGACCACATGAGGTGGTGGACCTATGACGAGTGGATCAGCTGTCATTGGTTTAAAAGGAGGAGCAGGCAGTCCACCCTTTTTGTATTTTATATTTTTTTCTTTTGGTTGAGACAGAGAGAGTAACAGCCCAGTGACCAAAACCCAGAATCTAGAAATCTAGAGGGGTGTAAATCTAGGTTGAGAGATATTTTGATATAAATGGGCTAGGTTAGCTCCAATATAGCTCAGGTTTTACCCAGATATTGCTTGGCTATGTCCTAGTCAGCTAGAAAACATATATTCCATTTAGGTGTTCGGGTGAAAACCTGGCTACATTTGGTTTGAATGTTTTCTACCCAATCAGGACATACCCAGGCTATATCCAGGTAATAACCTGAGCTATATTGGAGCTAACTTGAGCTAGCCTTGTCCGTTTATGTCAGAACAAATCTCAAGCTAGATTTCCACCCTTCTAGATGTTTAGATTCAGGCTTTTTCTCCCTGGGCTGGCAAATCAGGTGACTGGAAGGAACAAAATACTGGGGAGGACTTTTATTTTCTGAAACTGGATTTTCCATCTCTGCTGCTTCACATCAGATAGTTTATACAAGCAAAATGCAACACTGGGGAGAAATTATTGAGCTATTCAAGTCCCCCCCCCCCCCCCTCCCTGTGACATTCTGTGCTAAGTACCTCTTGGTACGAGTACACTGGCAGTCAGAATGTTTTCTAATTTTAGTCCGTATGAGCCTATGCCATGAATTGAATGACATGTGAACACCCTGGAATATTTGTGGAGTTTTTTTTACCCCCCATTTATTCCTGTTTAGCTTCTGTTTCCTGTTTGTGACTTTTATGCACTTCAGTGGTCATGTCAGTGGTTCTTTATATTGCTGATACTGTGGGCAGCACATGGTGTGCCGTGGTTGCTGGTGGCAGAAGGAGCCATCTCTTTCTTTCTTTCTCTCTCTCTCTCTCTCTCTTTCTGTCTGTTTCTTCTTTCCTTCCTCTCTGGACATGCTGTCCCTTGGCAGAACGGAAATCTGTCACACAGAGGGTCTTTGTCACGGTAGTGTGCCGACTGTACAGAAAATGATGCGGAGGTGGGGGTGGGGGTGGGCGGATGAAGTCTGTTGGGTCCTGTTTGGGTCTGTAACCATGGCGATCTCTGTCCTGTGACAGTGACAGTGGCGGAAACCGATGGCAGCGGTCTGTTTGGGGAGGGGGTGAAAGGGGGGTCAGGTTGGGCGGTCTGGATGCCTCTACAGGGCACAAGGGAGGCTTCAGTTATTTGTTTTAAAAAAAAAAAAAAAACTGGAACAAATCAGTTGTGTGCTTTGGATTGGACTCCAGTAGCGCTTATGCTGTGAACAGGACCATAACGCTGCTCCATATGGCATCTTATTATCATGCTCTGTGTTCATGTGGCTAGCCTTAATGTTACCAGCCCATGCATGATGTCTTAGCCAGGGAGTGGCCCTGTCTCAAGTTGGTTGAAAAAAGGAACTAGTGGCTGGCTAGTTACACAGACAGCATTAACTCATTTAAAACATTTAACATGTTTGTGTGGTCAGACTTGGAAACAGTGGATGAAGTGTAAATAAATAAACCGGAATTTAAAATTGCTCATTTATGTATAAAAAAAACTAGATAATAATGTGTGCTAATTTGTTGTATTTGCCTATTTGTCATGTGCATAATTAAATTAGCAAATGCTGACTCACTTGCCATATGCTCTGGGCCTGTGAACATTACTTGTTTGTGCATTCAAATTGAGGTGACAAGCATTGGCCTCCTTCCCATCATGCACTACAACATTTATAAAGCAAAGCTCCATGTCAGTTAGTGAGAAAGCAGTGTATTTTTAAACTGAACTGAATAACTGACATTAAGAGGTGACAGAGCAAGCATTTACCCTCATTCTCAATCTCTACATTCAAATTCAAGAAACCTTGAATTTATTAATTGACTATCACCAATATCTTGACAAAGACGTTGTTAGTTTTCTCCCTACTGAAAATGTTATAGACCGGGCATACTCAAATTTGGCCCCCAAGGCCAGTAGCGCTGCTGGTTTTCTCTGCTGCCTGATAGTTAATTGATCACTGATTGGTCAGAGGTTGTACTCACCTGATGTCACAAGTTTAACTAAGTCCTGATTGGTTGAGGGAAGTACTACTGGCCCTGACTCCCTGAGGGTCAGGTTTGAGTATCCCTGTCATAGACGCTTATTCACAAACCAGGCCCACTTTGAAATATTCAGATATCTTTGTCTTGCACAGGGTTTATGGCTTTTATAGTGTGGCTGCATTCCTCAGCACAACTGCAATGTAAAACTGTTCACTGTTAAATTAACTTAGATAGATGCTATATACTTTATTGAACCCCGTGGGGTAATTTGTCCTCTGCATTATGACCCGTCCTAGTTACTTAGGAGCAGTGGGCAGCCACAGTGCAGCGCCCAGGGACCAACTCCAGTTCTGAGGCCAGTGCCTTGGTCAAGGGCAACTGCAGGAGTGCACCTAACATGCATGTCTTTGAGTGTGGGAGGAAACCAGAGTAACCGGAGTAAACCCACACGAACACAGGGAGCCGAGATTCGAACCCACAACCTTCTTGCTGTGAGGCGACAGTGCTAACCACTGCACCACCATGTCCACCCAACTCTTACAGTGTACATGTGGTCCCTGTTGGACTACATAAAAACTCTGTTACAGTTGAAGTAACTCTGGACATTTTACTGTGTGGTCACAACTAAGACGCAATCGTGTGTGCATCACAATCATAATCTTGAAATGAAAGTGAGATTTCCTCTGTGTACTGATTTGATCTCCTAATGCGATGCTCTCTGCTTCACTTATGGTGTGGTTTAAAAGATGTGTTCGCATTAACATAAATGAAGAAATTAATAAAAGAAAGAAGAGAAGTAATAGGACACAGTTATCAACTTGGACTTCTGGGTAGATTATTTTAATTTATGGAAATTTAAAAGCAAACAAATGGATTTAAGTAATTATTATAAAAGCTTTTGAAGTACAGGTGAAATAATTCAGGCCCTCACAGTCAGCTACAGCCTGGTACGTTCAAACAAATACAACAAGCGACGACGAGCTAATGAAGTGACTTTTAATTATGAAACAGTAATATTTTAGTCAAACTGTTCTTTGGTTTAAAAGCATGTAGATTACAAGGCGACTTGAGTGTTGTCTTCTCTCTGTCTCCGGGCAGCCATTCTCCTTTGAGTAGCCTAAGAAGGGATCATCTGTCAATGCAAGAAAGCGCTGTGATTTCTCACAACATGGGGAACCACGTGCATGTGCATGGAGTAGGTAGCTATGCTCAGAGAATTATTACACTTTTTATTACACAGTTCCCAAAGACAACTCCTCACCTTTCCCAGGGTTTAGTTGCTGAATGTGTGGCTCTCGGTGCCCCCACGCCCAAAACCTGTAGGGAGAAAAGTGCGTCACACGCCACACTAAAAATTTTTTTTTTTTTAAAAGGCTGGAAAAACAACGTGAGATCAGTGTCAGGCGAGAATGAGAGCAGCGGAACTCCCTCAATCCAGGGGTCTCTCGGAACGTTTTCTTAAAACCGGCGAAACGACTCCTCTGTGGTGGCAACGTGGCCACGGGCCAATCACGTGACAGAAAAAAAAAAAAAAAGAATTCTCACAGCTCTCACATTCCATTCCGAGAGCTCAGAGGAGCACGGGTAGCGATGACATCACCACTGACCTAATTTCCTGTGCGTGCAGGTCGACGGAGGTGGATAAGTGGGCTCTAAGTTCCAATGTTTGTCTGCGGGGTTAGTTTCCTAGCCCTTTTTTTCATTGATGTGTGCGCAGATGAGTGCACTGCAGAGGCTGGATCAAGCTAATCCGATTGTCATACTGGACCAGAATTCAAAATCTAGGATGAAAGGGGATCAGGCAGACCCCCTACATTGATCCCGAAACAAGGGGTGTGGGTGTTATTAATAGCAAGCAGCAAGCCTCTCTCCCCCCCCCCCCCCCCCCCCCACCACTGTTACTGAGGTGCCATAGAAACACGGGGGAAGATGGGTCATTGTTGCCAAACTTCACTGTGAGTGATGGGTTGTTAGCATATTTTCCTCAGCCCTGCTGCTGACGTCACCTGTTTGGGGAGGGCACTGCTGCTCCCATACTGTCCAAAACCGACCTGTGTGGCAAGCTTACACGGGCAGGTCCTTCATTCAGAAGGGAAGGGCGTAGTTGGGGGGGAGCAGTCATTACGTTTTTACTAACCTTTGGGTCCAAAGAGCGCTGAGTAGCAGGGGTTGTTGCAGTAGGGTTTTCCTTCATGCTGGAATAAGGACAGAAGCAGCAGTTCAGGTCTAACAGTAAAGCTCTGAGGCATGCTTAATCTTCGTCGGCATGAAATTATCTGCTTTCTGCAGAGAATTCTTTGTCCAATTCTGACGTCATAAGAAAACTGCAACTGACAGCGACCACTGTATGTGTGTGTGCGCACATGCACGTGTGCGTGTGCATGTGTGTGTGTGTGTGTGTGTGTGCGCACGTGCACGTGTGTGTGCATGTGCATGTATGCTTGTGTGTGTGTGCGTGTGCGTGAGCATGTGTGCATGTGTGTGTGTTTATGTGCCTGTGTGCATGTGTGTGTGTGTGTGTGTTTATGTGCGTGTGTGCATGTGTGTGCATGTGTGCATGTGTCTGTGCGTGTGTGCATGTGTGTGTGTCTGGTCTCTATTCAGGATCCCCACCTCTGCATGCGAGCCCGCTGACAGAGTCTTGTTGCACTTCTCACACTTCAGACACGGCCTGTGCCAGTCCTTCCCCAGGGAGGTCACCCTCTCCGCTGAGAGAGAGAGAGAGAGAGAGAGAGAGAGAGAGAGAGAGAGAGAGACAGACAGAGAGAGAGAGAGAGAGAGAGAGAGAGAGAGAGAGAGATGGCTCCTCGTTAGACAGACACAGCATTTCTCTTTTCAATCCCTCCTTGCTCTACCATCTTGCAGTAACTACCAAGTGGTTTACCAATATGAATCATGCTCTAAGGCCTGCAAACCCAGAATATGGTAATGTAATGAGACCAACAGAACTATATTGCGTCCTCCAAATTCTGTTTCCTCCCACTTAAAAGCAGGTTTTTGGGAAACAGTGCATTGTGGGTAAGCCGAGGAGGCGTGCTGTTAGGACGGCGGTGAGAGACTGCTGCCAGCTGGCTCTGCCACGCCATTGGCCACTGAGCCCTGCCCTCCCTCTGAAAGCTCAATGCTGATTGGCCCTAATGGGGAATTATTTCTGGGCGTGGTCCCTGCTGACTTCAGGAATTCCACCTCTTCATGTGTGATAAATACGACACAGTTTATCAGCCCGGCGAAACCATGGTAACAAGGCGGTGTAACGGTCGAGTGTCACAATGACATTTGGAACTGTCGTGCGTTTCATAATGTTTTTGTGGCTGTGGGAATTGTGGGAGTGGAGAAATCTCTGGTGCTATGACATCACACTGTCAAGAGTGCGAGCCTGTAATGCAGTGTATCACTGCCAGCGTGCGTGACACTGCCGAAGACTACTGGTGAAGAGCAGGGCTGTGGAGAGAGCTTTTGAGGGGCAGGTGCTCAAAGTGAGAAAAGGGCACACCGATTGAGAAAATCTCGTTTTTACAGACACCCAGTTATTGTAATTAATATTAATAATATTCAAAGTTATTAATATATGAAAATGAATGACAGTGACAAGTAATAATACAAATATTTGTTTATCAAATCAAAGGGCCAAATTGGGCACTTGGGGCAAAATGGCCAGGGGAGATGGCACACGAGTGACATCTCTCCCAATTTCGGACCAAGACACATTACCCATGGAATAAAATCGGCAGAAATTTTCAGTATAACCACAGAGGAAAATAAAGTCCACGTAAGCTTATGTATATATATTTCATATATTTGATGCCATTCAAAGTACTCAAGTCAGAAAATAATCAGTGCACAGAAGTGTATATAGGCTACTTCTAATTTGTAGATCAGTGGCTGTGTTTAGTGTTTTAGTCTTGACTAGTGCAGACTGCAGTTTCCCTCTTTTACGCATCATCCATAGAGACCTGGCAGAACAACACAAGTGTCCTGGATGACAAAAAATGAAAATAGTTTCAAAAATATTATTTATTTCATGTTTGTACTGAATATCCCTTGTAGCGTAGGTCTCAGCACAGTGGAATAACGTTTCTTGAACAGTAACACCAGGACCTCACGTCCCCTACAGGGGACAAAAATGAATTGAGGGGATCTTAGGATACGTAAACCGGAGCACCATGGGAGAAGAAGAACAAAAGGCAGAGGAGGACTGGAGAGGCCAGGGAGGAGGGGGCGCCGAAAAAAAAGCCAAAAAAAAAATCTCTAATTTCCCTGCATTCCAGAAGGGCCTGTTGGAGTAGACCTGGGTCCGGGCCAAGGCCGCACCGATTACCGTTACTTCGCTTCCAAAAACAAGGCCTCTCAGACAAAACGGAAGCTCCCCCTGCGTTCCTGGCGCACGCACTGGGCTGCAGGCGGACAAGCGCAACCGGACCCTTCCCACGCACCATAACCGATCGATGACCACGTCTGTGTGTGTGTGTGTGTTACCGTGACGACCCTTTTTGATTTCACTGCGAGCGCGTGCAGTGGCAGCGGTCCCCTGGCTCTTGTCTTAATCGTAATGAACATGTTTTCCCCCTCCCTCCCCAGTTATTTGTGAAAATTATGAATGTTGAAGGGGCGTGAGTATAAGAGAGAGTCACACGGGACACTTAATTTATGCCTGTTGCCAAGAGCAACAACGACTTAAGTCTGCTCATGCGCTTGGCGATGTTCCTCAGCAAGACATCTGCATGAAGTGAGACAAGAGGAGCAGTGTTTGCTTTCCACATCAGGCTCCCAAAGTGTCAGTAATATACAGCCTGTGTGAATTACAGAGCCCGTCCAAGGCAAACAGTCAATGGAGTCCAACCGGGAAAATCAAAGTGCAGAGCACCAAGCTGCCTGTTTAGTGTAGCAGTGAGCTGCTACTTTTCAGCCCTATTTATCTTTCAGGTGATTATTAGGGCGGCGCTTTTGATTGGTCGACGCAGCTGATTCGCTGTTCAGCGATCACTGATCCATCCTGAGTTTCTGAATTTAATGCTGATCACTCAGCAGCACTGACCCCGCTGGGAAAGCTGAAACCTGACTCTACCCGTTCAGAAGAAAGGGTTCCAAAAGGCTCCTCTCTGTCTCCATAGAGGAACCCTATCTAGTACAAGGGTTCTTGGGACAGGCAAAGTGGTTAAATCTAGGAAGCCTTCACAGTTTTTACACCTACCATAGAGGGTTCCATAAAGAACTAGAAAGGGTTCCCCCTATGGAGACAAGCCAAGGAACCTTTTTTAAAAAAATATATAAGAGTGTAGTATTATGCTGGGAGAAAGGGTATTTTCAGGCCTGCTGTGAAATAGCGCCCCCTCTGGTTGACCAGGCACTTGCAGTTTGCCTTTAGGCTGATTTCCAGTGTTGCAGAAATTCGTTCCTCAGTTTAGCTCGTGAATTTCAGAAGCAAAGCAAAGTGGCAGCAGGCTGCATGCATTTCCGTGGCTACATGCATTAGCCTGCCTCCCCTCCCAAAACGACAGATGATTTGACAAAGACGGGATGTGCTTTGAAATGTAACTGAGCAGTCCAGCTTGAGGGAATGAAGAAAATGGGGGTAAAATGCCTCATTAGGGCGTTTCTCTTAATTCTGATCCTCTCCGTTTCTACAGCTTATTCACTCTGACGGTTACGTTTCCTTTTCCTGTGTACCCTTGTGAACATCCTGTCTTGCTGTCGCAACCTGCCAATAACTGAGAAAATCCAACAACCATCAGACTACAGCTCAGCTCAGCTCAGCTCGGCTCGATAAATAAATGATCTGTGACAAGCCATTGACTTTATGCGGGGCCAAAAAAAAAAAAAAGAGAGACAAAGAGACAAAAATACAAAACTATATACTCAACCAACTTTCCAGTGCTGACTCTCTAAGATCAAATGTTAATCGTCAATGAAAACAAGTCCTGATCATGCAAACCAGGCGCTTTTCTTTCTGGGTTCTGGGCAGTTTGCAAGGAGAAGCGGCACTCCCTCTCCCCATCAGCGCTGCATGCACTGTGCAAGCAGAGCTGCAGAAGTCTGTCCGACAGGCAGAGTCTTTTCCCCTCCTCCTGGCTGGAAGCAGCAGCACGCACATTTCCCTACATCAGACCCTGAAGCAGATTGTTTCCATTTAAATGTTAATTTTCTAAATAAAAAAAATTAAAAAAGGATGGAGAGGAGAGACCAGAGCAATGGGCAGAGCTCTAAGGGGAAAGAGAGAAAGAGTGAGGGATGAGGAGGAAGAGTGAAGGGGATTATAGATGGAAATATATAGTTTGCAAATACAACGATGTGTAATTTGATGCAAACGACCATAGAATGGATTAGGGCCCATTTTACTTTCAAAGATCAAAAAATGCATTATTGGAATGCCATGATAAACTGACTCTAAGGAGAAATACTAGTTAAAACTATTTGTTGAGTTTTATTTTTTTGTGCTGAGGGTTGGCATGGTCTGACCAGGGTGTAAACAAATTACAGTCTTTAAAACCAGGAGTGACCCTGCCCCTGATCTCCTTGCCCAACCTCAAATACATAAAATGCTCCAAATCCAAATACAAAGCGTGGCTAAATTAAAAAATAAAAATAAAAAATTCTTCGTGCATATCCTCTGCATGAAAATTGTATTATTGTGAATCCCAACTTGACTGTGTAGAATTAGCAAGAAATTCAGTTACCGTTGTCCTCGTGTTGCGCGTAAATGCGAGGACACGATATCTGTCCTGAACAGCGTTTTGTCGAAAACAACGTTGTCCCTCACATCACAGTATCTAAACTCTTTTTAGATGGCCGGGACGTCTTTAAAAAGGGGAGGAGGATATTTACCTACCGCAGGTACATGCTCAGCTCCCTCCATAAAAAATACAACAGTAACGGTACGTTTCACTCAAAATGAAGGTTAGGGCTTTCCCATAATAACTTCTGGATGTTCAAAACCTCCTGGTTTATTCTTGAACGCGTCTATCTGGCCGAATCGTCAAACTTTACATGTTCATTTAAAAATGTATTTCTAAACATGCAATATTTAGTGACTAACAACAGACGCTTAAATATTTCAAATGAAACAGGAAATAGATTCTGAATCGTCCAAAGCGCCGATTCTCGAGCAATCATCACGTGCATCTATGCTCTATGTTTTTCATCATTTAAATGTATTTAGATGTATATATTTTTAAGTATATAAGTATGCATATACGTACATTTCTTTTGTTTTATTTCCGTCATTAGGCTACGTGATTATTTAAATGAAGCAGTTAAATTATGTTGACTAATTTACCGTTATAGCCATCAGTTGTCAAAAATGGTATCACATCATGCGTAAAAAACAAGTGTTGCTTCATTTGTTGACTCTGTGATCACTTATAAATTCTGAAAACTTTCTGAAACTGAATGAAGTTGTCTTACCGAAGTAAACTTCCTTGGTGCATTTAGGACACTTAGGCATATTGCAGGGTAAATCTGTTGATCTCCGAGAGAGAAAAATCCTAAAATAAAGTGCACGACGTTGCTATCTTCACTGCAGATCACCTGCCAATGGCCACGCCTCGTTAGTCCAGACTGTCTATGTACAGCGCGTGTTCTCCCATATTTATACCGCGAATACTTTGCACGCGGAAGAACAGAGTGGGAGAGGCCGAAGCTGTGTGTGCGCGCGCGCGAACCTGCCTACATAACCGAGAACAACGGAAGGGAGATTGAAGTTGTTGTTGAGAAGTTATTTTGTCGTGAAGCACTGTGAGTTTGTAATAAAATAAACATGTTCCGAACATTATTTAGGTTATGTTTATATGCATAGCAGGATAAAAACACAAGTATTTAAAATTGTTTATCTTGTGATGTTTACATTGGCAAATATATGTAAAAACGTTACAGTCCAATTCTTGTGTGTGTGTCCGTGCGCGCCTGTCAAAATTCTTGGTTTGGGTACAGTGTGCCATATTCAATACTGGCCCATGACAATTTTTCTGGCATCCAATAGGTACCATATGTAGTCCCTTAGATGTATGTGTGTATTCTGTTCTCTTTAAAGTTCACATCATTGAACTGATGTACAGTTGCAGTGATTTTGACCTCCCTTTAAAAAAAAAAAAACAAGACCAGGTCAAAACCTAGTATGTGGCTGGACCAGTGACCAATGGTGTAACTTCATCACTCAGTCACTCAGTCACAGACATTCGCGTTTGTAGGGCTGTTGCGGCCCAGCCAAAAAAAAAACTGTCATCACTATGACAACCAAACAAAGTTATCAACACCGGTACCAAGCAGACTAGGGCCACTCACTCGCTGATCAAGATTAGATAGGAAAACTGGCTTCCAGCAATAGGCTCCACTGTAACGATCACTGCATTCTAATTGGACGCTTCTAAAAGCTCCCAGGGATTTCAAAGGCTATGAGGTTGTGGATAATGATGTTATTTCAGTCTGAGGAAAAAGCGATCCCCGTGGACTAGTGGGAGAGAGGAAAACAGCGAAAGGGACACTGTAGCTCCGACAGAATGTGTAGACAAAATAAGGCAATGGAAGTTGCTGTTTCTTTTCAATGTGGTCTTGATTTGGTGGTTAGGTACTGACAAGTTTACAGCGTAACATGGAGGGTGAAGGGAACTGATATATATATATATATGGATGTGAAAGTGCTGAACACACCGGGCCCAGAGGCTGCCTGGAGCTTGTTCAGTCAAGCACACAAGCTCCTGGGCACCCATGGCCCAATGGCACCCCTCATACCTGTCATCACCATGGGGGTGTGGGCTCAGCTGTAGGCAAATCTTACGCCCTTATTTTAAATCATTTCAACAATATCAGTTTATGAATACCACTTGAAATGATGGGAGCATTACTTCTGTAGAATTAAACAGCACATGATACAACCCCTAACCATGTACTGGTGTGTAAGCAGGCTGGGATGAATGAGACATTCTTTTTTTTAATTTCCTTTTTATTAAATAAAGATCTGCTTGATGCTGGAAGTACATTTATGGAGTGGTCAAAGCGATGATGCTTTTCATGAGATCCTGGAACCGTCCAGAAACTGTGCCCAGTTTCAGCCACTTTGAGTCGGTTTTTGGACTAAGGATTCCCCACTCGTTTCTGTGTTTGAGAAAGGTGTATTCATATTTTCAAAGTGAGCATGGGCTGGATGTTCTCTTGCTTTTACAAAGCATAAATTATGAAAGTCACAAAAATAAGAAAAAAATAGGACACGTTATCTACGTGGACTTCTGGGTAGTTTTTAATCGACTGAAAAAAAATAAAATAAAAAAAATAAATTGATTTAAACAATTCTTTTAAAAACCCCATAAAATACAGTTGAAAAAAATCTGGCCTTCATGGTACAACCAAGGCCTGCTACACTCAACAAACAAATAAAACAAGTGACAATGCATGAATTAATGAATAAATGACTTGTCGTTATGAAACAAGAGAGATTTTAGGCAAACTTTTATTTTGTTTAAAAGCATACAGAGTACTAGATGACTTGAGTGTTGTGTTCTGTCCCTCGCTGAATGTCCATTAGAGTAACATAAGGAGGGATCATCTGTCAATTATTGTTTTTTTTTCATTTAACTTTATTAATGCGGGCAGGTTCCGACAATGCAACAAAGCACTGTGGGAAAGCACTGTGGGATTCTCACAATATGGGGAAGCATGCGCGTGTGTATGGAGTAACTATACTCAAAGAATTATTGCATTTTATTACACAGTTCCCAAAGCGATCTGTGCCGGTCTGCAGAAATGCAGATAATTCCTCATCTTTCTCAAGGTCTGGTTGAATGTGTGGCTTTCGGTGCCCCCCCCCCCCGCACCCAAACCCTGTGGGAGAAAAGTGCGCCACATCACACCACGCCAAACTTTGTGGGAACGGTGGATATCTATGGTGTTCCCTCGAGCCCCAGGTCTGCTGGAACATTTATAGACTCTGTGGTGGTGATGCGGCCAATCAAATGCAAGAAAAACAGTTCTCACATGGAACATTCCAAAAGCTCAGAGGAGCACAGATAGCGATTGCATCACTACTGACGTAATTTCCTGTGTGTGCAGGTGGATTAGTGGGCACTGAGTTTCAACGTTTGTCAGTAGGGTTCCTTTCCTGGCCTTTTTTCATTGATGAGTGCGCAGATAAATGCACTGCAGAGGCTGGCTCAGGCTAATCTGATTGTCATATTGGACCAGAATTCAAAATGTGGGATGAAAGGGGATCAGGCAGACCCGACATTCATCCTGAGAAAGGGGGTGCGGGTGTTATTAATAGCAAGCCGCAAGCCTCTCTCGCCCCCCCCCCCCCCCACCCCCCTCCCCCGCCACTGTTACTGAGGTGCCATAGAAACACGGGGGAAGATGGGTCATTGTTGCCAAACTTTACTGTGAGTGATGGGTTGTTAGCATATTTTGCTCAGCCCTGCTGCTGACGTCACCTGTTTGGGGAGGGCACTGCAGCTCCCATACTGTCCAAAACCGATCTGTCTGGAGCACCTACATGGGCAAGCTTACACAGGCAGGTGATGTGCTCCATTCAGAAGGGAAGGGTGTAGTTAGGGGAGCAGTCATTAGGGTTTTTTACGAACCTTGTGTTTACTTGGATCCAAAGAGTTCTGAGTAGCAGGGAGGGCAATAAGGTGTTCCATTTTGCTGGAATTAGGAGGGAAAAAACGGTAAAACTCAGAGGCAAAATTGATTCCTTTATCGCCATCAAATGTGACCCAATGCGGGCTCGAGATACATATCTCTCACTCAACCGTGTCACTGGGGAGGGGAGAAACACTGAAAAATCACAGAAAATGATAAAGCGTGATCTCCATCTGCATGACCGTAGCAATGGCAAACATGTTTGAAAACGTGTACATTTTGTTTGGGCCTCCAACGTTACGGTGAGTCTAAGATATTTTTTACAACCGTCGAACACTGGAGGACAAACTAGTTCCGATGTTGAACAGAATTTCACATTTTTAATGAGACAAGTTGAATTTTGAAATTTGGGCGTATGCTAGGTTTGATCTTCAGTACCGCGGTTCCTCCTCCTCTCTGATTGGATAGTTTCACGCCTCCTGTGAGTAGACGGTAGAGTGGAAGACATTTATCTCAAGTCACAGATTATCTGCTTTCTGCACAAAAGTTCTTCGTCAGTTCTTCATCTTCATCATGAGAAAATTTCAACTGACAGTGACCGCCGTGCGCGTGTGCGTATGTGTGTGTGAGTGTATCTGCATGTACAGTATGTGTGTGTGTATGTGCGTGCATGTGTATATGTATATGTGTATTTGGTGTATATACGTATGTGTATGTGAATGCACCTGCATGTACAGTATGTGTGTGCATGTGTATGTGTATTTGGTGTATATACGTATGTGTGCATGTTTGTGTGTGTATGTGTGCATGTGTGTGTAAGTGAATATATATGTATGTGTGCATGTGTGTGTAAGTGAATATATATGTATGTGTGCGTGTGTGTGTGTGCATGTGCATATGTATATGTGTATTTGGTGTATATACAGTACGTATGTATGCGTGTTTGTGTGTATGTGTGCATGTGTGTGTAAGTGAATATGTATGTATGTGTGCGTGTGTGTGTGTGTGGTCTCTGTCCTGGATTCTCACCTCTGCATGCATGCTGCCTGCCAGATCCTGGTTGCATTTTCCACACTTCAGACACGCTGCATGCCAGTCCTTCCCCTGGGAGCTCACCTTCTCCACTGAGAGAGAGAGAGAGAGAGAGAGAGGAGAGAGTGTGAGTGAGAGAGTGAGAGACAGTACCTACAGTACCTACCAGTGGTTTACCAATGTGAACATTCTCAGAGGCCTCACTTTCATCCCAGACTGTGATGTAATACAACCACAATATAAATCCATACGAGCTCTGCAAAACTGTGTTTCCTCCTAAATGGCCTAAGGCTTGGTCCAAGGCCACACCGTTTACTGTACTTAGGTAATATGGAGCACACATACTGAGCTGCAGATGGACCAGCTCCACTGGACCCTTCCCACGCACCGTATCTGAATGATGACGTCTGTGTTTGTTCCCTGTGACGCCCTTTTCGATTTCCCTGTGATCCTGTGACAGTGTTCCTCTGGTTCTTACCTTAATCTTAATAACAAGTCCCCCCTCCTCCATTTGTTTTTTAATGAATGAATGAATACTTTTTAAAATGAATTATGAATGTTGAGATGCTGAGGTGTGCAAGCATGAGAGTGTACTGTAGTTGTGCCGTTGCCATGGGCAACGGCTAAGTCTGCTGGTGAACTTGGTGATGTCTCTCAGCTCAGCGATACATCAGCACAACAGTGAGAACGGAGAGCAGGGTTTGCATTCCACATCAGCCTCCAAAAGTCCCGGCCATATGCAATCTGTGTCAGCCAAAATGGATAGAACCCATTTTCACTTAATACCAACTATTTATTATTTGAATGCCCTGCTAAAATGTCTCTTGAATTGACATCAGTGAAACTATTTGTTGTGTTTTTTTGGTTGCTATTTTTAGCTGCAGGTTTGGAAAGGATCGACTTGGGGCATGAACCTGTTTCCACCTCGAAGGCAAGGTATGTGCCCAACTTCTAATTCCTTGCCCAAGATCAAATCCATAAAATGTTACAAATACAATGCAGAGCGTGTTTCAGTAAATCCCCTTCTCTTGTGAATTGCATGAAAATCATATTCTTCTTAATCCGAATTGGAATGTCTTGGATTATTGAGAAGCACTTTTGCTGCTGTCCTCCTGTTGTGGGTAAATGCACTGACACGATATCTGTCCTGTTTTTGTTGAAACAATGCTGGCTCTCGCATTACAGTATTTAATCTCATCTTTAAAGATGGGGTGATCCTTTATTCGCCTAGTACACGCACATGCTCAGTTTCTTTACATTTAAAAATGTAATGAGAAAGACAATAGCAACGGTCAGTTTCACTCAAAATACAGTTTAAGTCGTTTCCATTACAATTTCTGGAGGTTCTAAACCTGATTTATTCTCATACACATTTTTTCCATTTCATCATTTTTGTCTGGGCCCATCATCAAACTTTGCTTGATGTTCATTTGAAAATGAAATTAAATGAACGTTGAATAATCATAATAACGAAAGACACAAATGTTTTGTTTTTTTTTGTTTAAAGAAACAGCAGATTCATTTGTCGAATCGGTGATCATGTAAAAAAATTTTTCTCAACGGGTGAAATAAAGTTGTCTTACCGAAATAAACTTCCTTGTTGCATTTTGGACACTTAGGCATATTGCGGGGTAAATCTGTTGATCTCAGAGAGAAAGAGAAAATCCTAAAATGACGTGCACCAAGTCGCAGTCTTCACCGCAGATCACCTGCCAGTGGCCCCGCCTTGTTATTCCAGACTGTGAAGACACAACACGTGTTCTCCCTTAATTATTCCATGTTAGAAATATATTTGCACGAGAAAAAAGAACAGAGAGGGAGAGGCCAAAATTGCGTGTGTGGGTGTAGAGTACGCCCGTGAGCCTAGCTTCATAACTGAGAAGAGTGAAACAGACTCGCCTTCAGTAACTGTTTCTGTGAAGCCATCAGACAGCTGTGTTCCAACGGCAATAGTTCTATCTAAGCTTAAAAGTGGAACCGTCCTCATAGAGATTTCCCTTATCACGGGGTGTTCAACAGGTTTGTCCTGTAGCACCATACCTATTTTTTCTCTCCGCACGTCGTCTTTGTGCCAATATCAAATCAAGTATCTCCAGGACCTCTATATCCAATCAATGGGCTGATGATGTCACCCTTTTCTTGAAGGATGCCTCTCAGAAACCTGGCAGTTGAGCTCACCTGGCATTGATGGCATGAGCCAGCATGGGGCGGCACTGTAGTATAATGGGTACGGTGCTGGTCTTGTAACCTAAAGGTCACAGGTTCGATTCCCCGGTAGGACCCTGCTGCCGTTGTACCCTTGGGCAAGCTACTTAACATGCGTTGCTTCAGTATGTATCCAGCTGTATAAATGGATGCAATGTAAATGCTATGTAAAAAAAAAAAAAAAAAATTGTCGTAAGTAGCTCTGGATGAGAGCGTCTGCTGAATGCCCATAATGTAATGTAGATATTAAAGAATGTGAGTTGTCGGCTGTCGGCTGTGGAAGACTGTACAGCATCCTCTTGGAATTATTATTTCCAAAAATCAACATCTGGGATTTTCAGGCCTTTAATTGAAAGAAACAACACAGAAGAGATTAAATCTGTGGCTGCAAAGAGACCTTTCTTTAAAGGAAGGAGTATTGCTTTTGAAAGCAGAGGTAATATCCAGACATATGCTGCTCTATCTCTGCATCTAGATAGCAGGTCTATGAAAGAAATTGGCAAATTGCCCGTTTATTTTCTGTGGAACGATCAGACCATATGATAAAGTCTGTATCCATGAATATTTATGAGAGAGGCGGCCATTTTACTTCCTTGAATTATATCTTCAAGATTAATTAGATCAGACACTTTGTGCTAAATTCAATGTCTGTATGGAATTTCATCTCAAGATTATTTATTTCCCCACGATGGGGTTTAAACTTTCCTTTAACTTGTAATTACAATTTTAAAAAATAAATAAAAATCCTAGCAAAACTGTCTGCATTCCATAGACAAGTTTTGTCAGTGTTGTAGTTCTGTTAAGGGGCATTCCTCCTCCTCCTCCTTACTTATCTACTCACAACCCTCTAGTCTGACCGGGAGGAAAGATCTGTTTTGCTCAATCTTTATATAACTTTTTTTTTTGATGCATACATTCCTTATTTCAGGCAGATACTATCTCAATCCTCTGTGTGGCTGTTTATTGGAACAGCTGGTTCAGCAAGAAGAAAAGAATGGCTGCTTCCTCATATGTATCTGAACACAAATACGTTTTGAGATGTTTCATTTAGAATTATCCATAGACACTAACCCTGCAGGTTTGTATCTGAAAAAAATTAAGAAGGACATTAAGAAGGACAGGACTTGCACCCTTTTTTGTGCAAGTGACCATTGAAGTGCTTTACACTCCTTTTGGCATTGTCTACCCGACACTAAAAATTTATGGCAAGACATCTCCATAATGTTTGTAATAGATGAGATCTATCCAGAAAGAGATGTACTGTCCTGTCCTGGAAAACGACTTCCTCTCTCCCAAGAATGTGCCATAAAGAAGACACCTACTCCTACTACTGTAGTTCTGTGTAATTTAATGTGGGTATGTTTCTGTGCCTGTATGTCCAAGACATATGTCCCTTCTGGGACCAATGAAACCTACCTCATCCTTTCCTGCTCCATTTACCTGGCCTGTTCAAAGGTGCAGGAGTGAAAACTATACTGTCGCTTCTCATACCTGGCCTGCAGTGCAACTTACCTGGCTCGTCGCCAGGTAACGTCCCGAGGCGATCTGGTGGGACGCCCTGGATTCCTGAGCTGATAATTTGTGGTAGACTTTGTGTGCGACTTGGTGATGTGATGACTCATAAAGGATGCAGCAGACGTGCAGCTTCAGTGCAGGTGATGCACGATTATTGGTGAGTTTAAATTCACAAAGTGAAAAGCTTGCTTATAGAAGAAAACTAAACTCACTCACGCATGATAAGCATTGGGGTAGGGGGGTGGAGGGGGTTGTTCTGTCCTTCCTTTCATGGTCAGTTTTTTTTTTTTTTTTTTTTTGGTGTTTGATGTATTCTGAAGAGGTATTCCAAGCAAGATAAGTGGAACAATTACAGTCATTCTGAATCTGGTCTCTCATATAGTTCTATTGGCTTTGTTACATTACATTATATTCTGGTATTACGGTGAGGCATGATTTATATTGTCATATTTGTAGACCAATACGACAATAGTAGACAACTGCAAAATAGTAACTATCAAGAAAGCAACTACCAAGAGCAAGGAGGGATTGAAAAAAGTGATGCTGTCTGTCTGAGTAATAAGGAGCCATCTCTTTCTCCCCCCCCGTTTTTTTTTTTGGAAGGGTAGGTGCACTGGCAATGCAGTAAGTGTATAATTAGTCCACGCAGGCTTATAAATCTCATCAGCGTGCTCATATTGGCCTCCCTCCTGGGTTTAACCACAGAAACACAGCCCTCATAAAGACATGTTGTCATTCATATTCAAATGTGCCGCAATCCCATCTGAAGGAGACAAGCTAGTTGGTCAGGGCCACAGTGATGTCACTGCTTCCTCCTCTGCATTGGTATCTGGTAATTTGGTTCTTTGCGTCTCCTCTGCATTCATTGGTTGCTGTGGTGCATTTTGGCATCAGTAATCTCTTTGTTGACATACTGCAGACCCCATCTCCCATCATGCATCACTTTCTATGGCACCGCATTCCTGGAGTGCAGCATTTACTGTTCTGAAACACAGGAAATGCATGCTAGATCAAAGCCAGAAAGATGCGGGCATAGGCGGCCTAACAAATCGCTCAGCAGTTTTTGGGTTTTCTCTCTTCCTCAGACGTGTGGACCGAGGCTCCGTAGGAAGCTTGCTGAGAGTGTAATGGCTGTGGAGCGGTGCAGGGTCCAATTAAAATGATCCTCTTGTGTTAATACAGGAATAGCAACCCTTCACCGTTTTTAAACCTCTGACTCTGAAACAACTACTACTACTACTAATTTCTTCTCCTCCTCCTCCTCCTCCTCCTCCTCCTCCTCCTCCTCCTCCTCCTCCTCCTCCTTCTCCTTCTCCTTCTCCTTCTCCTTCTCCTTCTCCTCCTCCTTCTCCTCTCCTTCTCCTTCCTCCTCCTCCTCCTCATCCTCATCCTCATCCTCATCCTCCTCCTCCTCCTCGCTATTCTCTGTTATTGCATGTTGGAGTTCTCTGTGTTTCCGGGGCCTTGAACCTCCCAAGAGGAGGAGTCATTCACCGTACCAAAGAAGACTGCAACTCAACCAGTGTTTCTGCAATACCAGTATTTTTGGCAGTGCTGAATATATTTTTTTTTCAGTACTTGTGGTGTGTACAAATGCATTGCCACAAGGATTCTACACTGTGGTTAACCAACCAACAAATCACTCTCTTCTGGTTTAACAATGGGATATGCCACAACCCTTTTCTGATTCTTGGGTGTTGTTCACACGAGATTACAGTCTTGCATCCCCCATCAGTGCCTCCTCGATTTGTGTCGCCGCAAATAATTCTTCAGTGCCACACTTGCTAAGTATAGGGCTGTGACACTGCATAAGTCTGAAATGTGCTCTTGTCACCGCCTGATCTGTTTGTATACGTGGTCTAAACAAACGTTAAGGCATAATTACGAGCTTAATGAGACGGATGTGCGATTTGGCTGGCTGGCTGGCAGCACGCCAATCACATGCACGCACATGACATATTAGCCATCTTTTTTTCAGCGAGTGCTTGACAAACAATAAACAAAACGTGAATAATTTGTATAAGCCCTGCGCTGGAAATTCGCTGCCAACTCAAGTGCTGAGTGTGAAGCCAAATGCGCTGCCCATCTCCGATTGGCTCAGGGACGTCCAATGATTCTATGGGATTCTACATACAGGTTCTACACTGCCTTGATCAGGTTCCAACCTGCATCCTGTCAGAGGTAATCCTTGACAGATGGACCTGTACACTGAAAATGTTTTGAAGACAATGATGAATTGTAGTTCACGCCATAAACACCCAGAAGAGCGACAGCTTGCAAACAGCCTGACGACGTGCAACGTCAACGGTCATAGGCCGATTTACCTGAAAAAAAAAAATCGGCTCTCAAAATCATAATGGCTGTGAGAAAAGTCACTGTGAATGAAAATCAGCACTGAAATCATACTGCGTGTCCTTGTATTAAGACGGTCTGCTGAAGGAGGAGAGAGAGACTGAGGGTGTAGAGTACAGTCATGCGGAGTGTGGCGAGAATGTGTTGTTCTGAGCACAACGGCCCACACAGGAACCTTCGGTGCCAAGCTGCAATGAGGGGGAAGGACATATGCTGAACAGTTTAAGCCCCACGAAGATGACAGGAGTCCCCAATGGTGTCCATCACAATTTCAGAGGAAAATATTATGGAGTTGAAAGGAAATCCCTGGTCAGCAAAGTTCCCTGAAAAAAAAGGGGGGGGGGGGGGGGGGGGGTTGGGTGGGGGGGGGATGGAGGGAGACCAAAAGCAGAAATAGACATGACGTGTGTTCTTTGACAACTGTGGGGAATCAGTGTCTCTTGTGCGAAAAAAGAAAGGACGCTCCATGCATCTGAAATGGGATTTCTGTTTGCGTGTGTTAATGTCTGTTTGTGTGTACCTGGGTGTTGTCTCTGTGTACATTAGTGTATATGTGCATATATGTGTGTGTTTGTGTGTGTGTGTTCCCAGTCTGTATGTCTGTGTATGCTTGTTTATGCATGTGGGTATGCGTGTTTGTGTGTGTGTCTGTGTGCATGTGTACGTGCATGTGTATGTTTGTATGTGTGCGTGTGGCGTGTGTGTGTGTGTGTGTGTGTGTGTGTGTGTGTGTGTGTGTGAGTATTTTCAGGAGGGAGTTAAAGATGGCCACTGTTCCGTGCAGAGCTCTGTAACAAATTTGCATTACACGGATTAGGGGTGAAACTGAATGCCAGTAGCAAAAACAGGATGTAGCAGCAGTCTCAGTCAGAGAGAGAAAAATGATACGGTTTGTTATAGTGCATTGTGCTCCAGGCGTTTTATATACATTTTGTGATGGATGACGCTAAATCTAAGTACAATCCTTTAAATAATTGACCTCAAACATCTGTCATCAAATGCACCAAAGTGGCACTTGTCCAACAGTTTGTTAAAAAATCCACTACCTTCAAGCAGTATTTACTTTTTTTTTTAAATTAGTTGCCATGGTGATGGCTGGAATTGTTTTGTAAAGTGTTGTTTCCTGCACCATGGTAACCCGAAATTAGAAGAAAAAAAATTAGATCTGAAAAAGGAACTTTCGTTGGACGATCATCAACAGTCATCTCTGACTGTCTGTGGGTTGTGGAATGAAGTGATCGAACAGGTGACGGTTGGTAAGGCAAATCAGCAAAAAAAAAAACGTTTTGTGAAGGCTTGTCTGTGGTCTGATTTAAGAGTAACAAGGAAAGTTCACCCCGCCAATCAATCACTCACTACTCAAACCATACGCGCTAATGGCGCTAATGGCGCTAATGTTCAGTGCTAATTCAGCGCTAACAGAGTGTATCATATAGACCAGACTTCAGCAGGGATCAAATGCCGTCTAGCTGAGTAAAATGTACTTGTCCAGAGTTGATTTAACAGCGAATAGTTTATGGTGGACTGCTACTTTCCAGGTGCCTGGTTTGATAATGAATGTGTTTCAGTTGTACGCCATAACAATCCATTGCTCGGCCAAGACTTCTGTAAAAAAAAAACAACAACAACATACAGCTGGCGCAGAATGGAGGAGAGAATATATTTTCGCTTCCTGTTTTTAAAATCACAGCAGAATCTTTTTATACCATAGAGTGCTTGACAGAAATAAACCACAAAAACCTTCAGATGCCCTGGCCCTCCAGGATTGGAGTTTGAGACCCGTGGTTCCAACTTTTAAACTTTTTTGGTTTTTTTTGGTGTAGATGTGCCGACTGGAATTCCATTGGGCTCAGTTGCAGTGATGGAAATGCAGTACGCTCAGGATTTGTTTAGTTTGTTATTCTCTTTTCGGGAGAGAGGGGCTGACTCTCCGTGGAGTTATTGAAGTAGGGAATGTTGAAGAAGAAGAAGAAGATGAAGATGTTCATCTTTGAACTGTAGTACAGTACCTTACCATCTGGCCAACACCCTCCATCAATTCAGTTCTCTTCCAAACTGGTCTTCCATCCAGCTGTCATGTTCATAGCTGCAAAACAAAACAAAAAAAAGTGGAACAAGTAGTGTTCACCTTGAACCGACATGCGAGGGGGACGCTTGTAATTCACTGAAATATATTATTGTCCTGGTTTTGATACTTTTAGTGGAACATTTTTTATACGTCACGGCCTGAGGCTGTAGTCCCTGAAAAAAAAAAAAACCCATGATTCACATCTGATGAGCCAGATAATGACGTACAGCTGTTCACCGTAATTTTACCTGATCCCGGGTGTCTCCATGGCAACAGTGTTGGGCGTGGCACTTCATCCAGCTGCGAGAAGCGGAGTGCCTGCCTCCTGTTTTTTTTTTTTTTTTTTTTTTTTACTGTGGCTGATAAAGTCCAAATATGGCTTTGCAGTCTACAGGATGCTGGCTCCCCCCCAGCCCCCCCCCCCCCCCACCCCTCAACCCCCCCACCCCCACATGTTTTGCATATTTATCTGCTATTAGCCTGTTCATGTTAGCATGGCGCTCAATCGACTCACAGCGAGGCTTGAAAAAGCAGCAGCATCTGTCGCAGGGACAATGTGCGGAAGGAAAGGCCGTTTCTGGGTGTAGTACTTGAGCACTGAAACACAGGCCATCCAGCCCCTTACCCACAACTTTTCACCACATCAACATGTGTACCTGAAAATGTATGTGCTGTCAGGACTGCACAGGAAACTCATTTAAAAAATATCATGTTTTAATGCCCTGAATTTAACAATATTTTTATGAGTTCACCTTTGTGGTCTTGATGTTGGCTCACGCCGCAAAAATGAGGAGAGAAAAAAATAGCAATTGTGATGTGTGTATAATAAATACTGTATATTATAGGCTATATTAACAGCTGCAGTTTCTACAGGAGTTTTACAGCCAAATTAAAAATCTGCCTTAAAGCCAAACATGTAATGGCTGACTTATAGATTGCACTTGACCTCATTTTTAATACGCATGCACTTTGCACTGCGTTAAAAATTTTGCAGCTTTCCACATTTCCAAGTCTAGTGTTTATTGTCAGTATGCCCTAATGTTATGTGTATGTGTAATTGTATTATTATGGTGTGAATTGTATGTATGCATGCATTAAACTGCAACCTGTTTAGGGACTGCAGATAAAAATTTGCTTCTGCTAACTCAGCTACAATGCATCAAGAGGCAGCATTTATGTTTAAGATTGTACATAAAAACTACATTTAAAAATTAATAATGTGACATAAAACAAATATTTTCTATATGAGCGTGTGTTATTTCATTTGGAGCAGTTTACATAGAGATGTCAGGAAAATAAAATATTCAACTCTTTTATTGTGAGTCTCTTTCTAATTCTCTTTCAAATAATCCATTGATATATCCTGTCCCCTTGACCTCGCTTCCACATTCACTCAAAGCTTTACTGCAGGTGAAACTGAGGATTGGAATAACATCGGACTGCTGTGAGTAATCAAATGGTCCTCTGTACACTTTATATACTGGCACTTAGCCTGACAAAAAAACGCACCAAAGTTTACATAAGATGGTTAATTCTTTACGTTGAAATATCGGGCACTTTCACATTGCACCAAAGGATGTGATCCAAGTGCATATTAATAACTGTGTATAATATTTACAGCAGCAGCAAAGCCCTGGAAGAAAATGAACTGTTTAATGATTTTAATGTTGCTCCGAGCTGAGGGCTACTGCAGAGGAGATGGGTGGGGGGGGGGTGGGGGGGGGGGGGAAGTGATGTCTAATGAGCTCCGGGCTCCAGGCTTCCAGCATTGTTACAGTATCTCCTCTTTATGTGAGCGAGAGCTCATCTTTCAGCCAACGCAATTACATATTCAAACACACGCCTACACACGGACGCACAAATGCACGCACGCGCAAACACACACATGCACACACACAAACACACGCACACACATGTGCGCAGGCATACACACACACACATTTACACACGCACAGACAGACACACACACACACACACAAACAGACATTCAGATACACACTGATATATACAGACACACAGTAGACTACTCTGATACAAAGGTCCGCTTCCGCCATGTCTAATGACCCCAACCAATGCCCTTTCCTCCCTTCCACTTAGCCCTGGTTCTGACCCGAGTAAGTGGGAGTTTGAGCCGAGAGCTGCAGCAGGTAGAACCTCCAGCACCGGTCCTCCCCTCTCTGTCTGTCCTCAGCTCTGACCCACACCAAAAACTGGCTCCTGCATGATGTCGCCACCATGGCATCTCTCTGAAAAACACCAGGATTCCCTTCTTCCAAAAGGCCTGGCATTGCCCAGCCAAAAGGGTTCTGTGTCATTTCAAATTTGCTGAAGAGTTGTCGCCCGCCTACTTCGCATAACTACCCAGCACTTCCTCTACTTTATTTCCCGCGAGAAGCCGAATTTGGGGCTGAACAAAACGAGCGCCTTTCGGATAACGCGTTGTGATGTCCCCCCCCACACGACGACCGGAGGAGGCTTAATTGATCGCGGACGCTGCGCAGCAGGATTCTCAAACCGAGGGACTGCCGCTATGGTGAAGCTCGTTGCCTGGCAACCGGCCGAATGCAGCGCCCAGCCAGTGCGGACAGGGGGCGGGGCCAGGAAGGACCCAGTGCACGGCTCTGCGTTCCGTGCCACGTTCCTGAGGCGAATTTCCACTGCTTTAGGGAGTCGAATTAAAGAAGTGAATCATAATCTCTTCAATCAGTTCCAGGAGTTTTCTTTCCTATTTCCAAACCGCATAAACGATGATCCTCTTCCTGGACGTGTCCCTTTTTAATGTCCTCTGGCTCTGTTGTGTAACCCCCATCACTAGTCACTGTGCTGTCCCTGAGTTCTTCATGGGCATTTGCCTCGTCCTTCTCTTTCTGAAATTTTTTTAGGGCAGGGGTGTCTGATCTTATCCGAAAAGAGCCGGTGTGGGTGCAGGCTTTTGCTTTAGCCCAGCACTATGGCACTATGCTTCAGCTAATTAACTAATCATGACCTTCGGCCAGGTAGCATCAGGTGTCTTAGTGCTGGGCTAAAGCAAAAGCCTGCACCCACCCTTTTTGGATAAGACCAGACACCCCTCCTTTAGAGCTTTCAGTGTTCATTCTTAATCAGCAGAGTCATAATTATATTCTTTATTTCCTAATACGTGATTAATTTAATACACACCCCATGGGACTCACAGGGTAACCTAAAAAAATATTTATTTGCCTAGGTGACTGGCATGGCAAACCTAAATCAATATATTTACTTAATATCAATTTGTACTGATGTATATGTAATGACTCAATCCAGGCCTTTGCCAAGGGGTGTCACGCCCAGCTAACCTTTGGGCTAATGGCTCGGGTTGTTAACCGTTGCACAACACTGCCCCACTGGCTGCCTTTCGAATCAGTAGGAGGAATGGGACACAATTCATTCATTCATTCATTCATTCATTCATTCATTCATTCATTCATTCATTCTGGTGTTTGTCCCGCAGGATCCATGGGTTCATTCAGATGGAACGTGCTGCCACTAATGTGTAGCGCTGACAAAGGGCTGTCCTGGATAGGTCGCTATTGGCGACCAGACTTGGAGCACAGGAAGTGGTCCAGTCGAGCACTAGCAGCTGTGCCATCGCTTGCTGGTATTATTGCTCTCTTTGTGGGATGGATGCAGTTAGGGTATCCGCCCCCCCCCCCCCCCCCCCCAAATAAAAAAAAGAAAGATCTAATGTAACAAAGCTGCACTGTTTCGGTGAGAAATTGGATTCTCCAAACAGCCGATGGAGGTCTGAGTCTCTGAGCGCCATTTAGGGCTGGAAGCTTTTAGCTCCTGTCTTTGGAGCCAGTTGGTGAGCGTTAAAGGAAGGAAAAGCAGCACGAAAGCACGAGTCCGGGAGGTGGAAAATTACACGAGTGAGGAAAATAAGCAGATGGGGGGGGGGGGGGGGGGGGGGGGGGGGAGGTAACAGGAGGTAGCTCAGAATATATCAGCGACTCCAAGGAAGGAGACGGGAAAATAATCAGCCGGCCTCTGTGTTGAATCTGTGGGTTTGCCTTTGATGCCGAGCAGGTTCGTATGCGTTTAAGGCCCGGGAGGGAGCCAGCGGCTGTGGCCACACGTGTCAGAGTTTCCAAACCCGAGTCCATGTTTTAGAGACTTGTTTTGAAGTCCATTTGCTCTTTTCCCCCGGGGCTGTATTACTTCCTCGTTTTCATTTTTAGAAGCCAGCCCGCAAAGCGCGACCGGTTTTTGGAGACCGCATTGGAGCGCGGTCTGGCGCAAGAGCGCGATTTTTACGCTCGTCTAAAACGCCGACCGCGTGAAAGAACTCGAGCCGAAATCTGACGTCTTCGGACGCGGTTGGGCGTGGCCAGAAACCATGACAACGTCGCGGCTGGTGACGACAGATGTGTGCGGAAAGATCCGGAAATCAGGCACGCCATAAGCGCTCGAAATGCGTGCATGTTATAAGTTAGTTCCGATGCGTGCGTGTGGAAAAAATGCACGTGGATGTACAATAGATGCTTAAAATGCAAAAAAACGATCATGCTCGCGGAGTCGCCATGGCGATTTAATGCGCTGAGGTTGCGCCTGACTGAGCAGTGTATGCGTAGTTGTGCTTTGCAAGGAAAATAGGCATGCATGCGTGTGGCCACGGGCCAAGAATTAAGACATTTATGTAAAACATTTGCGCACATGTGCGGTGCATGCAGTATGTCCCTAATGTGCCAAATGCAAGATAAATGAATGAGCAGATACAGATAGAGTCATGTGTGGGAAATGTTTTCAGTGGCCAAAACGGGGCGGGGACTTGGACCAAATGCACCAAAAAGTATTTTATTTACATACACGAACCGAGACAAAAAGAATTTCGGCGTCCTTAAAACTTTGCTTGTTTTAGTGATTAGACCGGCAGATGGAAACGTTCCACTTTTTTTTCCCCATCAGAAAAAATCAAAACAAAAAACAAACAAACTGCAGTGATTGCAGCCTCAAGAGGAACTCTTAAAGTATCAAATGAACCATCACAATTGTGTGGAACTCTGTATTTTAATAACATTAGCATAATTGGGGGCCCAGGGTTATGGAGGGTTCAGTTTGGCAGGGATCAGATCTCATCGCTCTCAGGTGACCTCGGTGTTTATTCCCTTCAGGTGCTCTTTCTGAACCTTTGATTAAAGTCTGCAATCCGTCAAGATCCTCTTTTACTCTTACTTTTACTCAATATCTTCATGCACACAAATGGGTTTAATCCAGAGCTAGACATGCAACTGCCTAAAATCTGACACAAAAGGGGATGTAGTACATGATTGGCATGAAAAAAAGAATGGCATTTACCCAATCACAGATGTGCAGTGATGAAAGTCAGAGCGATCACACCACAGCAATTCCCATATTATTCCGTCGAGAGCTTGCATCTATTTATTTTCATTATTTTATTTATTCACTTGCTGTGAGAGCATTTACCCTGGGAGATCGATTTGCACAAATGACAAATTTTGTAAGTAAGACAATGGCTGTTTGCTTTCTGTTGGCAGAACTCCTAGTTTGGCTAACCAAATGTGTTTTTGTTGGTTGAGTCCAACTTTGACTATCAAAATGGCTCCCGTTGGTGCACCCCCTGACGTGAGCTGAGTTGAATATGCTAACATGACTGGAATAAGCATCTGCTCAGCCCTGGTGCTAATGTTTGCATCCCACAGTTTTCATACCACTATCTGGGTACAAATACATAAATAAATAAATAACCCACAAACCCTGACCGGGAGTTAGTGGGTTTGATAATGGATGGATGGGATAAATAAATAAATAAAACCAAACTCTGGCTTCTTTCTGTTTCTCATGAATGATTTTACAGTCAATGTGGGGGAAAAAACTATCCTTTCTTCCACTGTTTGCTGTTTCAGTTTTCTTCCTGATGATGAGAAAGCCAGACATTCGGGCTGGTTTGCTTTGCTAAATAGCCAGACGGAGTTAGACATCAAGGCTTTATATAACATTCTTGCCACACAGGATTTAAAAAATGGATAAGAAATAAAGACGGGAATAAAAATATCCAGGAATGCTGCTAATCGACGTATCCTGCATCACCATGGAAACGAACAGTCTTCTCCAAAATACAAATAAACATTGATTTTGCTCTCTAGGCGCATGGACACACACACACACACGCACCCGCAGGAAAAAAAAAAGAAAAGAAAAAAAAAATTAATGTTTTCCCAAGCGATAGGGGAATGCTGAATTGGACCCTGTGGTGGGCCCATGTGGGAAATGTTTTCGGACCAGTGAAGAATTTATCTGAGAGCCTGACTCTGCTGCTGCTGCTGTGTGTGTGTGGGTGTAGGCCTGAGCGATCAGAAATACTTCTCATAGCTGTTCTCCCCGGCGTGCCTGCAGTATAACTGCTGGATAGCTTGTGAGGGAGTAGAGCAGACATGGTAGACGAGGACGGCGGGGAATTTCAGAAGTGTATGGAGCTACATGACAATGCGCAAGAAAATGCCTCTGCGTGGGAGAATCTGAGACTGCACTGGGACATTTTGACGGTGCACAAAAAAGGAAGCATACCCCTTTAAGCTGGAAGATCACAAATATGTGTTTGTTACATTCTTAGCTGAACATTCTATTGCTGATGTCACAATCACTGCTGGTCACTGAAAGCAATGGAGTTGTAGAACACTGACACTGAACACTGAGTAGATATGAGTGAATTCCGTGTTGGCATTGTTCTAACGATCATGGTCCTCCCCCATCGCATATTTTCTGTCTCGACTTTATCCCTCTCTCTTCTCTACCTCCTCCGTGCAGTCCTTCCTTACTTTTCTTTGCTCTCCCTTGTTTCTCACATCTCCGAATGGTTCAAAATGACCTGTGATGAGTGGGTTTGTGAAGCTATTCTGTCTTCTAATAAAATAGAAGCAAAACAAAGACTGCATAAATTTAAACATTCAGAATAACTACCAGGGACCACCCACATTTTGACTGGACTTCAATCCAGACTGCACACTGATGATAATAATAATAATAATAATAATACATTTTGTGAAGCAGTGGGCATGCCAGTTTAGCACTGGTGTGTAAAATGTTTCACACTGAAGTGGTCGGAGGAAACACGCTTGTTCCCCATCCAACCAGGATATGGCCTGCACAGGGTTGTTGGTGTTGGGGTGTGGCTCCAGACAATGCTGTCATTGACCAACCCCGAAAGCCCAATTACATAATCAAATGACATCATGGGCAGGAAGAATTCTATCATCCTGGGTCACAGTTTGGTCTCTGGGGGTGGGTGAGCTCTCCAAATAGATTTTTTTTTTCACCTAAGCGTTTATTGTTGAATTTTTTCACCTTGGTTCATGCTTCTTTGCATTCCAGAGGTGTGATAGATTTGCAGTTACAGCAACCAAAAAACATCTAGGGGTCAACTGCAGGGGTCAATCTAGGGGCCTCAGAACTACGTTACAACTGGAACAGCTATCCAAAGCAGTGGAATGAGGAGTAGCTGTTCGAGTTGTAATGCAGCTCTGTGGTCTGGAAATGTAAACCTGAGGTTTAAACTCCAGCTAAGCACACTGACAATTGACCCCCTGCTGTCAAGAGGGTGCCTGGAGTGGCTGGGCGAGAGAAACGGGCATTTTTGCTCCGAAACGTCAAACAAAATGGCCGCCGCGTTCAGCGGGCCAAGGGACCGGGAGAGACGTGCAAACATGAGGTCACTGGACGAGAGGGTAAACAACAGGAAATGCAGCGACAAAACAGGGGAAAAGATCCGGATGGGAATAAAGAAGTGCTGGCAATTTGGCAGGATTAATTTCCTTTCCCAGGCATTTCCTGTCCAGAGGACGCGGGTCGAGATGGGGCTGAGATTGCAGAGTCCGTAAAATACGAGCTGGCTGATTCCGCGTTTGGCTGTTTGTGGCTGGAATTTAGAGACACTTCAGACTGTGTCCGTCCTCCTGGAGAGCATAATTTCTGGTTTTAGTGCCGACTTTACGATCGGGAGCCGGTGTAATGTGTAACTGCTGACTGCGAAATAATAATATCCCATCCGTCATATGCAGGGCACTGCTTTTTATGGCTGCTCACAGAACAGCCAGATCTCTGTATTACGAGCGGGTGTGTGTGTGGGGTGTCACCTGAGATGACGTACCCAGGAATTCGAGGGGACTCTGCCCTTATAGAACAACAAAGTGATGTTGTCAGAGCAGGACGGGCACGGTAATGGTCCTATAAGCTCCAGAGGGACGGGGAGGGGGACTAAAAGCCCAAAAATGCTGTTATTGTTGGAGCAGGACACGATAGGGGGGGCGGAGATACGTTATCTAAACTGCGATGAGCTTTCCAGAGCCACCCTTATGCAGGGCTCAGCCGGGCGGGGTCCTCCAGTACAACCTGCACTTCATCACAGGATAGCTCAGGAAAGTTAGAAGCTTGCATCCACGGGGATTTTACATTCATCCGTTAACCTTCTCTACGCTTGACCTCACCGTCAGATTTCCCAGCATTCCTGACTCATAGGAAGAGATGGAGGCGAACAGAAATAGTGATAGTGGGTTGCCTGGATACACAACGGATGGTCCACTCACTGATAAAGGGATGGGCAGCTGCTTCTATTTGAATAAGGCCCTTCCTCTCTCTTCATGGTCTCTGAGATGGGCGTGTGTGTGGGGAAAAGTTTTGGCTCAAAGCCGCAGTGAGTGAGAGACAACTGCTGAACTCGAGGAGGGGGACGAGTTTGGATCAGTCGTAGAGTTATAAAGAGGTGCGGCTGTCTTGTGTTTGCACAATCAATCTGCAGCTTTGCCCTGGCCGCCTGTGCCAAGCGATTGTTGCATTTGCCAATGGTGCACACAGCCAAAGAGGAAAGGCCACGCTGATGTCACCCAGCACTGCAGTCCTCCAAGTCCTGCAGGGGGCGCCTGCAGTTTATCCCATCTTCTCTCTTGACTGAGCCATTACATTCTGGAGTTAAAGAACAATTACTTTCCTCTACCCACCCAGATTGAATGAACACATAAAAAGTTGACATTTATATTTTAAAAAATAAACACCTGGGGACCTGCACAGTTGAACTTTGACCTTTGGTGCATATTGCGGATAGACAAACAGATACATAAGGAGTGTGTTTGGGTTTAAAAAACAGCTGTGAGTTTTTGTGATTCCAGCTATCTGTGCATCTGCTGTTGATTGCAACAGCTGAGGAACATGAAAGAGAAGAGACAAAGAAACGGAGACATAAGACTATAACAAGCATTCCAATGAGGAAGAAAGAGATGATGATGATGATGATGGTGGTGGTGGTGTTGGGCAATAAAGCAGGACGTAGTAGGGGTCTGTACACTCTCAGCTTTGTACTGAACTTCCAGCAAACAACATCCTCTAATTTATCATTATCAGAACCCTCTGGTCTTATTAAAAGCAGGTGCCATTTCAGTTATCTCATAATTTGAATGACATGCGAAATGCTTTAATGCTTTACCCTGTAAAATGAATATGTTACAAATAAACTTCCATTGAGTAACCCAGGCCAGAATCTTGCTGGCTTTGTTTTTCCAGCGGGTTATAAAACTTCTGGAGAGCATATTGAAGAAAAATGCACAATTTCAGGTTTGCTTCTCCTCCGGGGTAGTTACCACGTCAACGACACACTGAGCAGGCTTCCTTTGGCTGGAACAACTGAGGGTTGGCCACCACAGCAACTTCTGTCCTTAATCCTGTTTAATCTCACTCGAGCCTGTCATATTCAGCAGCTGTGTGGGACAGGGGGGTGGGGGCGGGATATACTGACAGACCTGTGCTCCTGGATTTGAAATTTGGACATAATAGCGATTAAAAAGTGATTTCCTTGTCAGTGGTCCACTCGTTGAAGTTGCTGTCCAGCTTGTTACCAGCGAGTGGACCATCCGTTGTGTATCCAGGCAACCAGATTCTCAGCTGGTGTGGCAACAGGGTGTAATAAACTGAGGGTGGAGGAACTTTAGTAGATAGTCTTCCCTCATAGGAGAGCCAGACTGTTAAATATTCACAGCCTGTATCGCCATCTCACTTCAAAGACTGCAGAGGGTTGGTTGTTTTTTTTTTTTTTTTTTTTTAATTTCTGCAGTTTTCTGAGGCCGGATTCCTTGTTGCCATGGGAGACAGTGCACACAAACCGCTCCTTGTTGACGTGGCAGGGAACAGACAGGCAGGGTCACGGCAGGTGCTCGTCTCCGTCCGTGCGATCGCGCTCGCTGTGTTTCTGGAAAGCGTCTGTCCCTGCCGCTCACCGCTCGGAGCATGGGCGTGCGCCTCCCTCGTGTTCCCTCCAAATTGCTCCGCTGAATAGTCGGATTATGTCACCCCTTTGTGCCGCCCCTCTGCCCGTGGGCTACGGGCTGCTGCGTGGGAAACTTCTGCCGGGCTTGTCACGGGTGATGCAAGGCTGAAATTGTCAGTTAGAAAATGGTTTGCCAACCTCGTGGCTCCTGTGAAGACTACACCCGCTCGGTTCTGTCTGGAGCCTTCCTTTCTGGAGCCAACCCACCCAATTATTAGTATTAAATTATTACCTGCCAAGGAAGTTATGTAATGACGTCCACCCGTCCGTGACAAACATATCTGGAAATGTACTTCCCAGATTCCCATGACATTTGCTGTGCACACTCAAGCTCTCAAGAGGAAGAAACCAGTTGATGACTTTAGTGATCCCATGACCTTTGCTGTAGCGCCACCATCAGGCCAAATATAAGTTATCTCAAAAAGTAATGACTGCATTTCCAGGACATTTGCTGCACACGTTCACGCGTGGGGAGACTGTTGTGCCTTGGCGGGTTCGCGGAGGTCTGCGCTCTGCGGAGTGCATTCTTTCGAGCTGTCCATTAATTGGACAGGTGCTATTATTCTGCCCAATTTAAGCAGCGATAATGGATCAATTAGCCGCTTTCCAATTACTTATCCTCAGCTTGGTTCTTCTAATAAAGCCTTCCCAATTCCATGGTCTTGTGAGAGATGAAAAAAAGAAACTTGAAAACAATCAAGAGTTCTGCAGAAATGAAAGTGCTGACAATGGCATGCAAAAAACGAAAGCCCAAAAAAATAAAGTCAGAGACACGACTAAAGGAAAGAAGCTGTGCTTTTGACACAAAGGGAAGCACACTTCATTAGCCACATCCTCATTAGCTAACATAGACTTATTGCTTTCCGTTCTATTTTGGGAGACACTTGAATAGAGAAGGGGAGGGGGGAGGGGGACGGGGGGGGGTCTTCCTTGGCATGCGTGGGGTTGATAAATTGCATGTGGTTGAGCCAAAATGAATAGAGTTGTAAGCACACTGTACTCTACAGGGCAGACCCCTATATGTCTCCACCAAGCAGCTCCTTCTGTCTGCGTCTAACCCAGAAGGGTCTGCAGCTCAGGTCCTGGGGAGCCACGGGCTCTAGAGCTGGTCTGTGTCGCTGCTCTGCACTTAATTAACCCATCAGTGCAGCTCATCACGCAGTTAATTCACCTCATCTGGCTACTTGGGTCTGGTTACACTGGCTGCTTATTTTAAATGTGAAAACACAAAAAAAACCAGAACATGCCTGTGGCTCTCCAGGACCAGGGCTCTGGAGACCCCTGGTCCCAAGCATCTTCCACATTCGGCCAGTGTCATCCAGCGTCCTCCCTGAGGGCGGAGACGATCGGAAAGGCAGGAGACACGGGTCCTCGGGGCTGGGTGAGCTTGTGCGTTCAATATTCCAGAGCTTGTGTCCACAGGCAGTCTGAGCAGGGCGGGAGCCCGCTGCACAGGTGACCAGTCACTAATTACCCCGTAAATTATTCATTAATAGCTGGGGGGGGGGGGGGGGGGGTGAATGACAAAGCACATCAGCCCCCGCTCCAGGTAACCGGCACGGGGCAGACCCAATTATGAAACCCGATCCGCGGAACTTTCCAAAGACGATGAGGTGACAGAGTGGAAAGGCACACGGATGCGTTCCACTTCATTTTCTAAATGGACACATGGAGGATATCACCCAGAAAAAAACACATTTTTTTAAAAACCACAAGAAATGACAGACTTACAGCATGTAAACTTTTAATAAGGATTACAAAGACAGAAGCTGTAGTGCTTAACGTTGTCCTGACAGTCTTTTTAAGTGCTCAAAGCCACACTACTGGAGACATTTGATCAAAACCATAAAAACGGCAACAACACCAGTGTGCATTCTCACAGAATGACGGTTATTGTGTCTAAGCTGCATTGTTCTAAAGGCTACGTCCTATCGGCAAAGCTAATACTTTTATTTAAGTTTATTATCATTTCAAGAAAACTACAGGGATAGCTTTCTAGTCAGAAATTTTGACAGCATAAGAAATACTTCTTTCAAAAAAAAGGGTACATAAATGTTTAAAACTTCTCTTCCCCTTGCCTGGATAGGGGAAAACGGCTTGTTTTGTGTATACTTTCTGGTTAAAAACAAAAACAAAACATCAACAAAAAAAAACAAAACCTCAATAAATACTTTTAACGTCTCTCCCCTGAATACCTTTTTGGCCCTTTTGCCCCCCCCAACCCACACACCGACTCTATCAACCTCACAAGTGCACATTACACACTCCCCCCCCCCCCCCCCCCTCCAAAAAAAATGCAGTTCTAGTTAGACATTATTCCAAATTCCTTTTCACTGCAGATGTCCAAGAACGGGGGGGAAAAAAAATTCTATTATCTACTTTATTGGTAAGAATGTTGTAGAGGAGCCAAACTATGAACCTACACTTTAAAACAGCCCACAGATTTATGGCCGTGCTTCTGTAAAACACCTGCACTCCACCATCTCAGGTGAAATTTATCCATCCGTCAGCATTTTAGCTCAGAGAACGCTTAAAAAGAGCGGATCTGTGCTAAACCTACATCAGCCTGGCCTCAGAGGCCAAAATGTGGTTCTCTGTACTGGTAACATTCGATAATCCTTTTGACAGCAAAGTGTCAAAGACGGATTTTTGTCCAATTTGGTTAAGAAAACTTAATTGTATTTAATTTATTGGTCTGGTGGTGGTGGTGGTGGGGGGGGGGCAGTGACCTAAAAACAAACATACAAGCAGATTCGCAAATATTTACACCTTTATCATGAGCAGGGCTCCATGTCCACATGCTAACATTGTGTGTGTGTGCGTGTGCGTGTGTGTGTGAATGAGTGTGTGTGTGTGTGTGCGAGTGTGTGTGTGTGAATGAGAGTGTGTGTGTGTGTGTGTGTGTGTGTGTGTGTACATGGGTGTGTGTAAGATTGTCTTTGTGTGTGTCTGTGCGTGTGTGTGGAATTGTCTTTGTGTGTGTGTGTGTGTGTGTGTGTGAAAGAGAGTGCGTGTGTGTGTGTGTGATTGTCTTTGTGTGTGTCTGTGCGTGTGTGTGGAATTGTCTTTGTGTGTGTCTGTGCGTGTGTGTGGAATTGTCTTTGTGTGTGTGTGTGTGTGTGTGAAAGAGAGTGCGTGTGTGTCTGTGTGTGTGTGTGTGTGAAAGAGAGTGCGTGTGTGTGTGTGTGTGTGTGTGTGTGTGTGTGTGTGAAAGAGAGTGCGTGCGTGTGTGTGTGTGATTGTCTTTGTGTGTGTGTGTGTGTATTCCGGTGTACTGTGGGGACAACAGGCCAGCACTCTCAGACACTCTGGGGCAAAGAGGGCATGGGGTGGGGGGGGGGGGGGGTGGGGAGGGGTTTGTCTGTGTTACTGAATACTGGGGACCACAGCAGTCTTGGGACTGTATTTTTTTACCAAAGCCTGAGAAGGTGACCTGGGGGGGGGGGGGGGGGGGGGGGGCTCGTCTGAGTAACTGAATACTGGGGACCGCAGGAGTCTTGGGGCAGCGCGGCAGGGGGTGCTGGTGAACAAAGGTTCAAGGCTGGGTTTCGGTGCTGGGCATCTTGTCGTAGATGTAGCTCCCGACCCCCCCTGTGTTTACTCCTGGAGGGAAGGGAACAAAGTTTTTTTTTTTTGTGAATGACAAGGTATGCGGTATGGGTTTCGGTTACCGTAGAGATACCTGCAGCGCGACTGTAATTTACAGGTGTTGAGTTATATCATTACATTTTATTCATGAAAACAAACTTTCAGTAATTTGCCGTAGGGCTGCCCACAGGCAGGGTTTTAGTCATAAGCTGTGCAAGCTATAAAGTGTACAGTTAGGAATTTGATCAAAACACTGCAAAGAACATATTATTGCAGAGCTCCAGCAGGTTTAAATCAACATAATTATTTTTGTATGCATAGGACAGTAGCTCCACCTAGAGGTCAGTGTAGAACACAAAACGCAACCGGGCGTGAGAATACCTTTGGGCCCAAAGAGCACAGCATAGCACGGTTTGTGGCAGTACGGCTGTCCATCATGCTGTAGAACAATAAGAAAAAAAAATCAACTAGATTATCAACCATAATTAAATGTGCATAGTAGTTTGTAGCTGATTTGATTGTATACACCCTGAAGAGGTGGTCCTCTCTCTCTCCCTCCCCCCCTCCCCCTGTCCTCCACCTCTCCTCTCAACCCATCCCCTCTCCTCCACCCCTCCTCTCCTTCCTCCTCCACCCCCTCTTCTCTTTCTCTTCTTCCTTTCCTCCCCTCTCCTCTCCTCCCCGTCTCCCCTCCCCCCCTCCTCCTCCCCTCCCCCTCTCCTCCTCTCCTCCCTCTTGTCCTCCCCCTCCCCTCCTCTCCCCCTCTCCCCCCCTCCTCCTCTCCCCCCCCCTCCTCTCCTCTCCTCTCCTCCCCCCCCTCTCCCTCCTCCTCCCTCCTCCTCTCCCCCCCCCTCCCCTCCTCCTCTCCCCCCCCTCTCCTCCCCCCCCCCCCTCCTCCCTCCTCCCCCCTCCCTCTCCCCCCCCCCCCCCCCCTCTCTCACCTCGGCATGGCTGCCGGGGGCCAGGGTCTTGTTGCAGCGCTCGCAGCGTAGGCAGGGCCGGTGCCAGTCCTTCCCCAGGGACGTCACCTTCTCCGCTGTCACACAGAGGGAAACACGCGTCACCATGGCGACTGCATCCCAACGCCCGGCAACCTCCCAACCCCCACCCCCTTCCCTCCTCCTCCTCCTCCTCCTCCTCCTCCCACCATGAGGTCCAAGCAGGGGGAACGTAGGAAGATTTTCCTTCAGTCGGTGAAATCAACACCTCGCTTGGATTTAAACAGCACAGCAAACTCCAAGACTTCGGTAAGATCTTGCTTTGTTTTGGAATGTCAACAGTGCTGTTACGTTTTTTTTAATTTTTTAAATTTTTTTAAATAAACATTTGCATTTGATTTCAACGTGCATCGGTTACAGTCTTTGCAATGTTTCTCAGATTTTGGCTCTCGGCTCGAGTTAGATTACCCGTATGTTGAACCGTTTCAGATTATGTCCACCAGAGGGCAGCACCCACTTTTTAAAAAAAATGTCATGAAGCAAACTTCAAACGGCAACAAATAGAAGATCTTTGTGAAAACACCAAAGGAACAGAGACGTTCTGCGTGTGGCAATCGGTTTAAATTTCTCATGACTCTCATGATTTCTCAGTCATGAACTGATTCCGTTTTACTGACGCAACTGTGTTCCACCCCAAAAAAAAAAAAAAAACGGATTGTTCCCCGAGCGGCTCGTTACGACACGACCGCACCGCACACGGTTCCCCTCGTGGGCTCTTCAGAGGAAGAGACACATCATCATGCGCACGGTGGTCATCCCACACCGCCCAGATTCGGCTCTGCAGAGAGCCGCCCCCTCCCTGCGGGCCCCGCGCCCCGCAGCAGCCAGCGGATGTCACGCGAAACAGGACCCGAATCCGCTCGCGCCTCCCACGAGGTGGTCATGTGACTGAGGGGTGCAGGACTTACCGAAATACACTTTCTTGTTGCATCTGGGGCACAGAGCAGGTTCACCGGAGAAGGTGGTGATGCTCGCAGCTGAAATGGGGAATGGAGTAAAAAAGTCAGACATATTAAACAGGGACTGAATGGCGCCCCCTATTGTCTGAACTTTCATAATCACCAAGAGAGCTGGAGGGACAGAGCCTGTCTCTAGCATTTCCTGTTACACCGTATGATTACCTCAGTTAGGAGTAAGGACAAATCCGTTATCTATTATTTGTAAATTATGTTACCGAGACACAAATTCAATTCCCACAGCTGTTTACGCACATTGATTAATGTAAATAAAACAGGGGATAGAGAGATGGAAAGAAAGAGAGAGAAAGACAGAATGGAGAAGGGAAGTTAGAGCGCTGACATACAGCTGGGGGAAAGAAACACCACATGCTCTACTTCCTGTGATGTCACCCGGTTTAGAAAGTAAACATCTTCCTGAATCTAGGCTGCTGGGAAGCCCTTATCTCATCATGGGAGGTCTCTATGACGGATACAGTTGCTCTCTCTCTCCCACGCACTCCCGCTCTCTGCAAGGCCCTGGTTGCGCATACATTTCCCAGAGGGCCCTCTGCTTCCCGTCTGGTTCAGACATTGGCCGTTCTCCCGTCAATCCCCGCCCCGTTTTACCTTTCACGGGACCCCTGGGCGGGGCGGACGCCTTCCTCTCCTCGGGTTTGGAGCTGGTTTCCACGGGGACGCTGGCGGGCTCGCTGTTGACGGGGGCCTCGTAGATGTAGGAGCCCGCGCCCCCGATGTTCACACCTGGAGAGCAGGTGAGGTGAAGAGGCTCCGGTTAGCGCCACAGCTGCGCGAGCAGCACAAAGACCTGCATAACCAAGCAATACATCCTCCACAGCCGAGGTAAAAGAGCACACCACAGAACAAGAAACGGTTCTCATGCGCGCAAGGAGGACCCAGCGGTCACAAACGGACAGAAATAACCGAAGGGAGATGCAATGCACCTTTTGGTCCGTAGAGGGTAGCGTAGCAGGGCTTGTGGCAGTAGGGCTGTCCGTCGTGCTGCGGAAAGGAGAGATAAAACGAATGAGACAAGCCGCCGAAGGGTCACAGCTAGGTGTCAGACGGACGGTCGCGGCGGTCAGCGCTATCTGTAATTAAATCGTCCTCGTTCCAGTACCGCCAGCGAACACCAGAAGGGCGATTAGCTTTAGCTCGGGGTAGTGCAGACTCATACCGCTCATGCCGTGCCCCGAGGAGCGCAGATTTAAACTCTGAGACCGGTTCCTAAAACAAACAGGGTCGTCTGGGTCCGCCCCTCCAGACGTTTGGCCGCGTCTCCCCCCTTTTCCATTTTAAGAGCTCGACCGCGGCGTCCGCCGCATTCCCCGATTCTCCGTCCACTCGAGCCGGCCCCCGCGACGGAGGGCGCAGACGTTTCCCGCCCCAGATAAGACCGGCGGTTGCCAGAGACGCCCGCTGTTTATGAATTAAACACAGAGACCCCCCCCCCCCCCCACCCCTCAAAGGGGGGGAGGAGGGAGCCCTGCATCCAGGCCAGAGAACGGAAGCAGAGTTATCACATCACACCGCCTTCTCACCCCTCCCTCTTGCAGATAAGCGTTGCCAGGGAAACAGGCTGTGGGGGTGGAGGCGGAGCCTTTGGGTCAGACCAGAATGTCTGGACTCTCCTCAGGGGCCAATCAGGGGCCATCCGGGCCAGCACGGTGAGAGCAGTGCTGGGGAGTCGGGGCAGGAACTCCCCAGGCACAGGGACAGTACCCACAATGCACTTCTCACAAGGACTCAGTCATGTCCACGTGTGTTTCTTTATGCACGTGCAATGAAAAAAACACCCGCGTGCTACGGCAACCGACGCAGCCTGGCTTCCTCCCTGCGGGGAATGTGTTTTCAGGAGGGAAGGAAGGACGGGGATGGAAGGAAAACGACCCCCCCCCCCCCCCCCCCCCCCCCCCCCACCCCCCCCCCCCCCCCCCCTTGCAGGTCACGCATGCCAGCACCTGAAATGAAGACGCAGCCGCCTGGATCACGGACTCCGGTGATGGCCTTCCCAGCCAACCCTCTCTCACACACACAGGGGCTGCATTGTCTCACCGCCCCCGGGCCCCCGGGCCCCCTGTCCCCGTCTCACAGGGCTCCCGTTTCCCTGGCTTCTCTCCAGCGCTCCGTCCATGAGGGACGTCACCCCCCCCCCCCCCCCCCCCCCCCCCCCCCCCCCCCCCCCCCCCCCCTTTTTGCGGTGGCCCTCGTAACTTTGGGCGGCGGGACGGATTGGGTGTCCCGGCCCACTCACTTCCCAGAGTTCCCGGGCCCTGCACCCAGACGCGCCAAGAGCTCCCCTTTCAGCCCGCCCCCGTCCCACCTCGTAAAAACCGGAGACTCGCATCAGACGCTCGTTACGGATTAGGGGGGGGACTGAGGACTTCATTCTGAGAGCTGGGGGAGCCGTTGGGCCCAATCTTTAAGAGGAAAGCCATCTGCCACCAGCCCTGGGGGACCCACATCTGCTTTTATCCTGCAGTACGGATGCCCCGCAGCCAGCCAGACTACAGTCCTCCACAGAACGGACACGTCGCTCTACTCCCGTCCCACAATGCACTCTGGCACTCCAATCACCCAGCTGTCCTGGTGTGGAATCCATACCACCCACCCTTCAACCTCCCCCGTCCTCCTGCCCCAAATCCTTAGCGCAGTGACACAACGCTAGGATCTGACCAATCGGACACCGGTCCTCACCATGGCAACACAGCCACGGCAGCAGGATTTGGGAGATCTCGCAGGAGACCGTACAGAGGACAGACAAGCAATCATATGGAGATTAAATGCGGAACAAGGATCAATCGGATCTGGGTGTAATTATCTTTCTGTATGAAAGGGGGGGGGTTGGGGGTCAGAGGGGACAAATAGACAGCAGGGCCATGTTAGGATGGGTGATGGGTCATTCACAGGCCCCTGGGGGAGGTATTGGGGGTGGGGGCTGGGCTTCTAAAATGTGTGGAGTGGACCTCTGTTATAAAGGACAGGACACATGAAGAGGAACGAGATGCCCAATGCGCACACCGGCCTTTTGAAATGATTGCAAGTGAATTTCGGGGGGTGGAGTCGCATCTGCCGTGTCTGTCCAGGGGCAGCTCCTGTTCAACTCAGATATAACCTCCAGACTCCTTCCCGACTCACCTCAGCGTGGCCCCCTGCTGTCAGAGTCTTGTTACAGCGGGCGCACTTCAGACAGAACTTGTGCCAGTCCTTCCCGAGGGACGTGACCTTCTCGGCTGTGAGAGGGGGGAGAGGCAGAGAGGACACATCATCAGCAACGTAAGGTGGAACAACCCAGTCATAAACGTCACACCAGTGGGGTCACACAAGGAAAGGAATTAACACAGTTTTCTGTCTGTTCACTGAACTCCCTCTTCAATAGGAGTAGCTTCCTTGGCCTACTGTTTTCTGTAAATATTATACATAATAACTCTGGAATAGTAAGAATGGCTATGGAGTACAACTCAGGATTTGCATTTCAGCATGAAGCAGGCGCTCTCATCCAGAGCAAATGTACACGGATTGTTTTTTTTATTTATATTTACATACAACCCGTCTGTACAGCTGGATGTTTACTGAAGCAGCTCAGCTTGAGGGCCTCGCTCAGAAAGCACAACAGAAGCTGCCCCTCCTGGAATGAAGCCTGTAACCTAGGAGACGTGAGCCCAGTTCCCTAACCACCGCGCTACGCCGTCACCCAGTCAGTTTGAGAAGGCTGGCGATAGACGGGGACGCCATTTTGGGGGAAACCGCCACTCACATCACCCTGTCTGAGAGGCCGAATCCAAGAGGGGCGGGGCTCAGAAAGTACTTGGTTTGGTAGACCTCCAAAATAAACCTGCAGGGGGCAGTATTCCCCATGCACCAAGGAAAACAGCCAGTATCTCAATGAAGTGACAGTAAAAAAAAAAAAAAAAGACTGTAAGAGACAAACATCGCTCATAATAAACTGGTCCTGATTCACTGTGGCCATTAAAGACCCCGTGTTACCTATCAAACACTATGGGGTTTCCCCAATGTGCTAATTCCCCAATCTGGCTAACTCAATTCTGGCCATCTAATCATCCCCTAGGATAACTGGCCAATCACTCCCTCCTCCTCCTCCTCCTCCTCCTCCTCCTCCATCTCCAGTGCATTCTAGCGCAACACAGCTGCATCGTAAAAGAAGCACAGCAATTAAGCTGCACCATGAAGCTCCTGTACCGCCCGACCAAAACACCCAAAACCAGAACACGAGCCAGCCCTGTTTACGCATCGCACCCTGGGAACAGAGCTGAAGAACACCGCGCTACTCCGCACCACAGGATCCTGGGAAAACAGCGGGGCGTCTGCAGAACAGCGATGGAAACGAAACGCAGGGTGTGGAATACCAAGGGAGGGATGAGGTCATGTCTGGGGCTGGGGGAGAAGGGGGTGGGGGGGGGGGGGGTGGGGGGGAGCCAAAGTGCAGCTGGGCAGCGAAGCGTCAGCGACAGTGACCCCCACACTCCTCTGTGACCTGACCCCCCCCCCCCTTTACCCCGCAGACGCACCACAGGCCCTAATTTTACACTTTCCAATTATAAATGCGCACTGCCACACAATGGCAGAGGGGTGCTGAGCCTGGTCCCGCAGGAGAGGAAACACCTTCCCTTATCGCCACTGTGCACACGGGACAGAGCCCAAATTCCGGCTTCCTCTAACCCCCCCAACCCTCTCCCTCTGTCCCATTTGGAGAACAAGCATTGTTCCCCCCCCCCCCCCCCCCACTATCAAAGCCACTTCATGTTTGCTGTGAAATTCGCCTGTGCTGAACTGCGTAACCTTCCTTGCTGAATCAAGTGACAAAGATAGCTGGAAGCAATACACAGATACTCTCCACTGAACAAAAGGAGTCACACGCCCATTATTTCAAAAATACATTTAAAAACATAAAAATCAAAAAGTGATCAGTAAAAGAAAAAAAAAAATAGGTCTAAGATCCAGGAAAACATTTATTTAAAAAAGAAAACTGACACGACGCTGCTGTTTATTGTCTGACCCCCCCTCTATGCAGGCCATGTCATACTGGAGCTGTTCAGGGACCACCCCAAAACACTATTCACCTGAATCAATGCCAGCGACGTGCTGGAAGACCCAAGGCCCGTTCCGTGTGCAGAGTAAACATCTGAATAATGAGAGAGAGCGCAGTGCAAGACCGGGAGCGGCAAACGGAATACTAAACAGCCGTTATTGTGAGCTAAGAGGACACCGAGGGACCGATTTGGGCAAAGTGGACCCCCCCCCCCCCCCCCCCCTCCTCTGCAGCTCCATTACTTCAGTCCTTACAGAGACAACAGGGTGTTTTCTGTTTTGCTTTTAATGGGGGGGGGGGGGGGGGGGGGGTTCCTCTGAGGACTTCAACAGCATTTCACTCCTCGTTTATCAAATTCACCCTCGCATTGCGTCCTGCAGCACAATCGCTTTTTTTGCTGAAGTAAAAGCGTTAAATGATTTTTTAAGAGGCTGTGCGGCTCACTCTTTCTGTGTCGGCCCCATTTTATTTGTCTTTACAGAGACGAAGACGTTACGAAGACGCTTCGCAGGAAGCCAGGACGACAGAGCAGATAGGAGAGACTGGGGCCTGAAACAGACACACTATCAGCATATCAGCAAGTGACATCAGCGTGCGGGTGGATCACAGCCAAAAGAAACCCCAGCCATTCACAGGGGCTTAAGTTTTGGGTGGAGCGTAGCGTCTGGGAGACAGGGTGTGAGCATTGCTCCCTTCCCCATACTCTCTGGCCCCCGCCACACACCTCTCCAGCCCCCCTCCCCATCCACCATCCCACAGCAGAGGGCTCGGACGGAACAGCAGCTGTGCCCGGCAGCTGTGTGTGTGTTCCTCCAGCTTAAACACACACTGTACTGTACCACAATCTCCCTCACACACACACACACACACACACACATGCACCCACAGAAACACACACACACATGCACACACATGCCCACAGGTTATGCATGAGAAAAAACAGGACAGAGGGAGAGGAAGAGTCCAAAGGAGTAGAGGAAGACTGGGCTCACATGAAAGAGAACCCCCCTCGTCACCAGACAACTCCACAAGCACAAACACACAGCCCCTTACAAAACACCATTAGCTCAACGGGAAATCCTCAGGAACTGGACCCTGTTTGTCCTCCAGCCGCAGCTGTTTTTTCCCGGCCTACACAATGGAGAGAGCCGTTTCTCTACCCTTGTAAAATTTACTGGGGCACTCTGGTTAAAAAAAAACAACAAAAAAAAAAACAAAAAACTGCAACTTCACACAGAATGTTGCAGAACAAAGCACGTATAAAATGTTGATGACGGACGCTTCCAAAGCATGACATACAAGCCACTCCCACTGAATACCAATGACATAATCAGTAGCCCCAAAATGTCCCTATAAACCAGGTTGTTATCCCCAATGTGTCCCTATAAACCAGGTTTTTATCCCCAGTGTGTCCCTATATACCAGGTTGTTAGCTCCAATATGTCCCTGTAAACCGGTGGGTAGAAGCAGGATGCTGTCGGAAGAAAACAGCTCTCTGCCTGCAGGTCCTCGATCGCTCAAAGACACCGCCGAAGTTGCAGCAGTGCGCGGGGTGACAGCGTGCTTTATGGCTTTGTGGCGCGGCGAATAGATTGTTCTTCCTAAATAATACGCGCATTACAACTTCCTGCTTCCTGTCGCGGTTTTCTGGTTTTCTAGCAGCCCTCCGGCCCCCAGTCGCCCCCGTCGTCACTCCCCGTGGTGGGAGGGGCTGGTCGCCGAGCTAACAGCGCGCTGAAAGCACCCCTCGGCCACTAATGCAGCCGCTCAAAACATCCAATGCCGAATAAATGGGATTCCGCTTGGGGCGCCAGGTCAGGGGGGAGAGAGGGGAATCGGTCGCTCCCCGGCTCTCCTGGACCATAGCGGTCCCCGCAGTGTGTGCAGTCACACACACACTGTCTGCCTTTAATCTGGTAGTGCTAATATGCGCTAATAAATGCCATCGCCTGTGCTTTATAACCCCAAGGCCTCATATCCTGCAGAGAGTCAATGCAAACACTGTGCACTGAAACTCTCTGCTGTGCACTGAAACTCTCTTCTGTGCACTGAAACTCTCTGCTGTGCACTGAAACTCTCTGCTGTGCACTGAAACTCTCTTCTGTGCACTGAAACTCTCTGCTGTGCACTGAAACTCTCTGCTGTGCACTGAAACTCTCTTCTGTGCACTGAAACTCTCTGCTGTGCACTGAAACTCTGCTGTGCACTGAAACTCTCTCAGTGCAGTATGGGCAAGCATGTTTCCAGCTGGTCATGGTTGAAAATCCCATTTGTGCCAAAAACTCGGCCCTAGTATATGAAAGTGGGGCAGGTGCTTCTGTTGAACAGTGCTCTTACTCAACCATAAGAGAACATTCATATGCATGGTCAGCGCTGTGTGTCAGTTTGCAGACGATAACATGGTTCATTAATGACCCCCCCCATGACTTACACCAAATGCAGACAAATTAAGGTAAAATGTAATAATAACACTGTAGTGAGCATATGTTGGAATTAATTATCACTGTGCACACAAACAAATGCACATACACACATGCATAAGCAATCACCCACACGCACACGGACGCACGCACGCGCACACACACACGCACAAAGAGCCCAGTTCTGTTCTTTCTTCCATGCTGCCATGGCAACAAGGATGGACTTGGCTGTCATAGTGACATGTTGCCAGGAACCGCCTAAGCATTGGACGGGTCTCATCTGTTCGGTGACATCCTCCTCATTTGCATATGTTCCAGAGCGAGTTTTGGCCTGGTTTCACACCCCCCCCACCCCAACCCCCCCACCCCGCCTGCTTTGGATCCCCGACTGGATTTTCCAGTGGGCCACACGCTACGTGGGACTGGGGAAAAACACGGGAACACCAGCTCCTTCCCAGTCTCCATCACTTCACTGTCTAACAAGGTTATCCTTCTTTACCGAGGTCATTTAAATCGTGAGTACGCTGTCCAGTTCTCTCCCCCCCATCACTGATTAGCGCTAATCGCTAATATCTGTCCATGGGAACCAGAGAGCTCTTTGGAAACAACAACAGGTGCTTTAGGTGTGGAGCACAAAGCAAAAATATAGTTTGTGTGTGTAACAGGAACAGTAAAAGATTTAAATTAAATCTGAAGAGACAGCAGTGGCCTTTATATTTTTCCATTCTGTGGAAAGAGTAAACGCACCCTGCCTTTCCCGGTAATCAAATAATACACCATTTAATCCGTTTGACATGAGGACAAACAAAATTAAATCTGAGGATGAATAAATAAATAACAACCACTAAAAGTCACCCTCGATACAGGCCACTCATGTGATGTCCTGTTGAAATGGCTTAATGTGCATCTCTAAAGTTTTTTTTTTTTTTTTGTAGGAATTAATGCTGTCATATCCTGCCGAGCTCAATGGAATATTATTGACAGATGTGAGCGGCGTCCGGACTCTGTTTCGGACGAGAAATAAGAACCGAATTCCGTTGTTGTTCTGAGAATCGTTCATCAGGACGATAACTGCGGCGGGGGGGGGGGGGGGGGGGGGTGAGAGCCCCTGTCTTCAGGCAGATGGTCTCTGCCCAGCGCGGAACAAGATGATGATCAGAATTAGGTTAATGGCGTAAAAACCAGCGGCTGTAATTAGACAGACACTAACGACGGGGAAATAATAATCGCGCGGAACCTGTAATTTAACAAAGGTCTTTGGGGGGGGGGGGGGGATGGGGGTGTTCCCAACGGACGATTATTTTTCTCGCCGCATAATTACTGCTGCTTAATTACCAAGCGAAACGGCGCACCGGCACCCAAACAGAGCGACTGAGGGGCAGGACTGCGCTGGGACAGAGAGAGAGAGAGAGAGAGAGAGAGAGAGAGAGAGAGAGAGAGAGAGAGAGAGAGAGAGAGAGAGAGAGAGAGAGAGAGAGAGAGAGAGAGAGAGAGAGAGAGAGAGAGAGAGAGAGAGAGAGAGAGAGAGAGAGAGAGAGAGAGAGAGAGAGAGAGAGAGAGAGAGAGAGAGAGAGAGAGAGAGAGAGAGAGAGAGAGAGATAGACAGAGAGAGAGAGAGAGAGAGAGAGAGAGAGAGAGATGGAGAAGAGTGACTCCCTGCGTTTTGGCTCGTTCAGTGTTTACGTCGGTGAAGTCACGCTGTGAACGAACACACATTCGCTCGGCTGAACTCCCAGCATGCTCTCTGATGGGGGGGGGGGGGGGGGGGGGACGTGCGTTCGTTCTTGTCCCGCGTGTCGGCCCTCGCATCCTTTTCGATGATGCAATAATACGGAAGGGGGGGGGGGGGCCTCTGCTCGGGCCACAGAGAGGGCCTCTTGTACATACACTTCCTTATTCCAGAATAGAATTATCTGTGAAGGAGAAAACAAACAAACAAAAAAAAAAAAAAATGGAATGGAAACACTGGAAGCCATCTTGAGAATGGACTGTTGTGTCCACATGCTAGTCAGTCTTATTTTGGATCGTGTCGATCACAGTGTATTGCGTTTTCTCATACTTTCATCACAAAAGAAAAACATTTCGGTTTAAGGTCCAGTGAATGTATACATTGTTAAAAAAAATAAAGACTGTACTCTTCCGAAACTCAAAATATTCACATATTTTTCCAGCATATTTTGTCATATAGAGGCTTGTGGGATTGGATTGGGAGTGATGCATGAGTGAGTGGACGGTATGTATATATATATATTTTTGTGTTCTGGGTAGGCGAGTGGAATTTACGAAGGGTGGGGTTCAAGGACTCAAGACTTTGAGTGTAGCGATGAAAGAGGGCAAGCGTCTTATTCATATCCTTCAGTTTTTCCACTCGGCACAGAGAAAGCAGTCATCACACGGCATGGACATTATAAATAACTTCACATACCCACATGTAAATAAATCTATATGCTGCGTTACATCATAATCGCAGTACACTACACTACATTCATTTGGCAGACGCTTTTATCCAAAGCGACATACAAAAAGTGCACTTCATGGTCATAGACAACTGCTAAACACAGTACAGTCGAGGTTCTTGCCATACGCGTTTGCACAAACGTGCCCAAAAGCTAATTTTTTTATAAGCACGTTTGTTTGTTGAAATAATCATTGAAGAACGCATTGAAATATACTACACTGCAACGAGGGATTAAGTGTGATTGTGTCTGGCAAGCGGAATAGGAGGTATGGCAGTTGATAGTTACGCCATCAGTGAAATTCCTGCATCATTTTTTCCATGGTTAGTTGGACTCATTCTTATTTCACTCATCAGTGATAAAAAGCCATCTGGTCCCCCACGCCCCCCCCCCATCCTGCCCCTGACCCCCCTCCTCTGTATGACCCTGCCAGATGGGCGCACACACACAGACATTTGCGTGCATTTGCCAAAAAGATAAAATAATTACATAACCCCTCTCATGAAGAACCTAGGAAGAGGGTCACACTGTGGGATCGAGGTTTGGAGGTACAGAATGCCTCTGGGGTGGGGTGGCGGGGGGGGGGGGGGAGGAGAAACACAACTGCCAAACCCCCCAATTGAATCTCTCCATTCTTAATGGCAGGGGTGTCTAACCTCATCCGAAAAAGGGCGGGTATGGGCGCAGGCTTTTGTTTTAGCCCAGCGCTAAGACCCGATTCAACTAATTGACTAATCGTGGGCTGCAATCAAGACGTTGATGAGTGGAATTATGTGCCTTAGAAGCTGGGCTGAGACCTAAGCCTGCATCCACACCGGCCCCTTTTTTTTGGGATAAGACTGCGCGCCCCTGCATTATGGCATCGGAAAATCAAGCCTGTTTTTGAGTCCAAATGAGTTTTTTTTTTTTTTTTCCGCGGAGGCCATAAATGCTCAGCTGTGCGGCACTCTCCACCCTGCCGGGGCCTGGAAGCCTCCGCCTGTGGGCACAGAGGGCTCCCCACCCAGGCCAGCTCACAAGGCTGATGCAATATCTGGGCAAGCTGTGCCTGGGACGAGGCCACCGGCCCCCCCCCCCTCCCGTGTCCAAAAAAAAAACCGAGCCGCCTCATGAGTGCTGCCCTGCAATGACGATGGCGGCAGTGGCGGGAGCTCTGTGGCGGCGACTGCCCGCTTCCTGTCTGAGGTGGACAGAGGAGCCCTGGGGAGGGGGGGGGGGGGGGGAGGAGGAAATGACCTCATTCTCCCACTGGCCGCCGCCGCCGCCGCCACCCTCCTCCGCCCAGCTCAGACTACGCTCCGCCAGCGGACCCCCGAGCCTCACGGCCAGGTACTGACGCGAGTGTGACTAAACATCGGAGACATGGGCCCCTGCCCTCCCTCCAAAACACCAGGCAGAGCGCACAGAATCACACAGAGGAGCCGTAAATGCATTTTCAGTGCAGAAATGAATAAGTATTCACAAGCAGGGCAGCTGGACCGCTCATATATAGCCTACAGTGTTCATACACTTACTATTTACTGGTCATTTAACTGATTTGGTGAATGGTGTTCTGCCATTGCCTACACCCTCTTGTCTTCAAATGTGATACCCAGAAAGAAAAAAATGCAAATACCCGAGGTTCACGACATAAACACAGATACACATAAAATTCTCAGAACTGTCAAATATTAACTGTCATTTTAGGTGGATGTGAAAGTCTGTTTTAGAGCTGCTTTAGTCATAGAAATGGCAAGGTCTGCTCAAAGCTGAGGCACTCATTTAATTTAGAAATCGCGTGTGTGTCTCCACTGCTTTGTTTTAAATTAAAAGGACATCGCATCGTGAAAGCATGAAAGTACATTTGCATTTCAAAAGCCTTTTTGAAAAACAGCCAGTTAATGACACCCTCATCATTCTGAATAAAAAACAAAATTACTAAAGGGCGCTTTTGCTAAAAAAAAGAAAAAAACAAGCAGGAATCTTTTCGTTGCTCTGCGATAAATCAGTTACAAAGCCGGTGTTTTCGGGGCCGGTAATAATAACACACGCTCCGCTATTGATTCTCACGGTACGGCCGCGGAGGAGAGTTCGATACGAAGAGATCGCGATAGCATGTTCCCTATTGACGAGAGACACGAGTCTCGCATTGTGACGTCACGGCAAAGATCAACAGTGTGACCGAGCAGCAAGAAATCGTTACATAATCGGGACGGGAGCTTAGCCCCCGTGCGCAGCCGAGCAGAAAATGGAGTAGCGTACCGAAGTGCAGGGAAGAGTGAGAGGCCAGCGCTACTCGAATAGAGATGTCAGCATTCATTATGATGCATGAGGTACTTTCACAGGCTGGGTTTAAATAGGTCCCTCATTTTAACTTAAGCATGGGGAGGAATTTACAGCCTGGAGGGAAGGATGGAAAGAAAGAGAAGAGAGGAGACTAAGGGAGGAGGGATGGGGGGGGCAGAGAGAATGAGTGAAAGACTTGAGTGAGTGTCAGTGAGAGGGAAGAGAGGGGTAAAAAAAAGTGAATGAAAGAGGTTGAAAGAGGGGAGAGAGAATGGTGAAGGAGAGGATGAATGAATGAAGAGGGGAGGGTGAAAGAATGTGTGAGTGAGTGAACAGAGCACTCTATATGAAAGGGCGACTGGCTCCTTGTTCCAGCTCCTTTTCCCGCTTGGGCCCATTGCAGTGAAAGAGAGGCAGAGGGAGAGGAGAGGGCAGCCCATGATTACAGTGGATTTTTCTGTCCTGAGGGGGTCAGACCATTTCCTGGCCTGCTCTCAGTTCTCATGACCCAGCCCCACTGCCACTGCTGTCAGCCTCAGGCCTATTTATTTATGCATTCTCTCTCCCCCCTTCCCCCCCTCCCTTAGACCCCCCCCACCCCCACACCCCCCAGGACCTCTTCCCTGCTCCCAGTGCAGCCAACCAGCCCAGACTCAATTTGTGCAGCGCTCACATAGCTGAATTTTTATTCCAGCATTATTGAGTGTGCTGCAAAGGCTTGTGGTAAATGCAGTTCCTAAAACCTCAGCCTAAAAATCAGCCAAATCGGAAAAATCATCCAAATCTAAAATCACCTATCTAATCATTCAGTCCAACAGGGGAAAAACCAGCACCCACGTCCTCTCCGATTTATAAATGATAAAACAAAAACCAAAACTGAAACATCGAAACAAAATACAATATATTACTTAAAGATATACACAGTGGGGGAAATGAGTTTTGCCACTACAGTGTCGAGTAACAATGAAGGATTTACAGAGAGAAAATCCCCTTGCTATCAGAAACTAAAGCCGGGTTAACAGCCACAGGCATCAACGCCAGCAAGGCCAGCTCCTTTGAAGCTTTGGACAGAGGGGCCAGGGAGGTCTTATCACATGTTCTGCTCCATCTGTCAAACAGGAAGCAAGCGGCGATGCTCCGCTCCTCTCCTCATCCACGGCACATTAACATTTACCCACCCCAGGGTTCCGCTCCACAGAAACGCGGAATTCCTCCCGCACTCCGCGTGTGCGAACAGGCCGTCACATGACAATCGTCATTCTTAATTTGCCAGGGAGGGCAGGGGTAACTCCCGCAGCCGGCCGGGTCGTCAGCGTAGTTTCGGGTTTTCACGAAGGGAACGAAGGGAAGTGTGAGCGGTCCAGCAGCTCGGCAGATGTGGCGGAGCTGCCACCCCCGTGCGCCCAAAATATTCCAAACCGCAATAAACGGAGCTTTGCGGATGTCTCTGGAGCGGGACGGACACACACACACACACACACACACACACACGCACAGTAAATGAACCCAGGTTCACAGAAGAGACGTAACCTTTTTAAAAGCTACTTGGTGAAAGCAGTCACAGTTGGCTTGGGAGAAGGTTCACGGCCTTCTGAAAGACACCCACGTGTTCCGACAGCCTGACGACAGAGGCCATTTTCTAAAAAAAAAAAAAAACTATAATTACTGGCCAAGGAGGGTAGTAGATACTATGGCTCTTTCAGCCATATTACATTACCATGCAGGTAAATCAAGAGGTACGGTGTGCCTTGGTCCCCTTATCCATCCCAAACCCTACAGGCCAGTGTTAGAGGGCCCATTGCAGTCCTGTGAGAACTGTTACAGCAGCCCGACAGATGTACTCAGGAGTAAAAATAACTTCTAAATCACTCAGCATATAAAAAAAAGCAAAAAACAAGCCCCTCCTTTTCAACTGAATGGAAAATAGTGGTGTTGCACAAAGTACTTAAAGGTTAATGGATCGCACATGCCTCTCCGAAAAAAGCAGACTGCAACCTTAAGCCTCCATTAGATAATGGAAATTAAATCGTTACTGCTCAATAACTCAGCATTCGCATCCCCTAATTTCAGCAGGAAAGGGCCAATCGCTTTTTTTGGGGCCCTCTTCCGCGATATTCCTCGCGGCTTTGGCGCGAACCTCTTAAAGTGGCAGCTTGTGTAGCGCTGGCCTTATCTGCTTGCATCCCCCCCCCCCCCCCCCCCCCCCCCCCCCCCCCCCCCCCACAGAGTAGGTTTACCGCCACTCCCGGGCCGTGGCATAATCAGCCGTTGACAGCTCGGTAATTCCGTTATGTAACTGCGTTTCATCCGGTGCCACTGCTGCAGCCCCACGACAAACCCAGCGCTCGTCAGGTAACGCAGGGAACGCAAGTGAGTTTAAGGACGAGTAGAGAGGCCGTACGTTTCACCCGCCCTCATCGCCCTGCCTGCTGTCCGGGGGGGGGGGGGGGGGGGGGGGGGGGGGCACCTAGCCTGATCTGGAAGGTTCGGCGCGTCCCAGACGCAACTCGTTTGAATGTCCTCAGTTGCCACGAGCCTGCCGCTGTCCAATTCAAATTCCAAAACCTGAATAGATTTTCAAACTTTTGAACCGTTTGGCTACCCCCAAAGTTTTGAATACCATGGAAATTAACCAGTCTTGCTACTAATGTCTTTGTCAAGGTCATATTTTCAAATAAGGATGCAAATAATGCGATCCCTCTCATTATTAATCTCGGTTTTCTGTGCTGAAACCAGTTTTATGGAAGTTCTGCTGAAATCCACTGCTAACCCTTTTATTCCTGCTGATTCATTTTTTAAAATGAGTCACTCCTATGATACTTATGTAAGCATGGTAAAATGCTTCCTGAGAATCCAAACATATAGCTTTTTTAAGCCTGATCTGAGTCAATCGTTTTGTAATGTCCTAAACGTAGTCCAAGATATTTTAGGAGCAAAATCTCCCTCTCTTTCGTTCAGAATACAATTTTCCCCCAGGAAAATAATTCAGACTACAAGGATAAATTATAAAGCCTTAAATGAAATTGAGGAAGGAACTTTCATGAATTTCTCCTGTTTCATTTCTGCACCCTAAGAAAGACCCCTTTTTCTTTCAAGGACGCAATCAAAGACAAGAATGTACTAGTTGGCTCCTATTCTCAGGACTTCACAGCCTCTAAGCTCACAGGCCCTCAAGAGGCTGGCATAACTACTCAGCCGCTACTACAAGCCTACACAAACCCACAGCATGTGTGCCCTTGGATAAAGAGTGGCCAAACTCATCCTGTTCGCACTGGTCTGACATGCTTCAGAAGGAGCCCCTTGCATGCCACACATTCCTAAAGGAATGTAGTAACCCAGCGTTACTCCTCCGTCACATCGCTTCCCTGGGCTAGGCTGTGTTCCGGCAGAATTCCAGAATTCCAGGACGACAGTTGAGGTTCTGCCCGTGGGCGGGTCCAGCCCCACAGAAGCTCTGATCTACCCTTTACTCACTTCATTAGTTCCAGAAGTGCGCCGTGACCAAGGGATTCATTCTCCCTCTGGCCAGGAACCAGTCCAAAACACTATGGGAGGGCCATGCCTACAACAGGCACCGACTAGGCCACACACATATGCACACAGACACACACGCACACACGCACAGACACACACACACACACACACACGTGCACGCAAGCACACACACACACACGTGCACGCACACAAGCACACACGTGCACGCACACAAAACACCTTCTTTTGACTTGTGCAAACTTCATTTTCTCCACCTCCAAGCCCCCTGCTCTCAGAATTATTTTGGCATCTTCTCCCTGCAAAAGCTGGATCCAGCTGAAAACCACAAGTTCTGGACACTCTGTTGCTATACAATGCAGCACATTGTGCAGTCACATTAGCCTTATAATTACCACTCACAGCCACCAAACTCATCCAGTTTCTCTAATGGATCCAAAAAGTCTTTTCTTCTTCTATGGTATGCATGCACCCTCTCTAAGGGCCTGGAAACCTGTTCCTCTAGGTCTTCCATTTCACTATAACAGTGCAAGCCTGCCGGTTTGACCACTAGATCAAAAATCTTGCACTCCGGGTGATGAACCCATCAACAACAATCACAGAGTAGAATAGCTTTGGACATAATTTAGAAGTCCTTTTATTTTCTTCTTAACAGTCTAAGCTTCTAAGGATAACCTGAACTGCCAAGGTTCTACCACGGGCCAAACAGCTAAATTAATTCTTACAACAGCCGCCATGTCCATGAAATATTAATATGACACAGGGAAGCCATTCATCATTTGTCAGCCTCTGAATTAAAAGGCCCAGCCGTACCGACATTTAGATTGTTTATGAAGGCCTCAGTGCCGTATCGACACGCAGTCGGCGAGAACACAAAGGTCACGCGTCCCGTCTAAAGCCGTTGGCATTTCCGCAGAAGCTATGTGGCGTTCAACGGCTGTCCGAGTGGTCACGGCGAATGAGGAGAGCCGCATTTCACCGGAATTTGCCCCGCACGACGTCCTCCAATCAGGAGGACACATCGATCTCCGAGGCTTCACCGACCAAAACTTCCAACTGCCAAAACTTCAACTGACCAAGACCAACAGCCAATGGAACACGGAGGATCAGTCATGCCGGTCTTCAGATTAGAGCTAATGAACATATATGGGCACACTAACGCAACATCAAACGTTTGTCCTGGTTTGTTAGGAAACATCCAGGAGGTGGACATTCACTCTTTGCTTGCTGATGGCCAGCACAAGCACAGAATGGCACACGGTACAACCATACAGCTACAGAGGGGGGTTTATACAGTGCAAGGTAACAACCTCAATAAATTCACAGCACAAAGCCATCACAGAGTCTATAGAAAACCTCTGTTTGGTCTGGTTACACAATGCAACTCGTGGATTTATTGTGAAAAGAAAACAAGACCTGTTCAAGACCGCGGTGGTGTGAGCAATCACAGCATTCAGGTTTTTTTTTGAATCCACTAAAAATAGACCCACAATGGCCGAACCGTGCCACTGTTGTCTTAAATAATTCAGTCCGTTTGAAGACAATGCTTGTACTGACACAATACACTGTTCAAATATATGAACAATAGCGTTTGTGCCAAGACAGATCCCTTCCATTCAGTGTGAGCTTCTACATGAGCTACATATTTTCACTCGGGGGATTTTCTGTAAGATAATCAATCAGTTTCTGAATAGACTGCAAATTTCATTTATACGATTGTGCACGTGCACTCATAAACACACATGCACAAATTAGCCGATCTTCTTTTTTTCTGTAAAGAGTCTATACATAGGGTTTGTTTACTTATATATTTATTTATCTATTTATTATCGTTGCACTGCCACTTTATGCAAATTAATTTATCTAGGCCACCATTCATTTGTTTATTTGAGGTGCTCTGGTAAACCCGGGCTTCAATGGGGCTTCAGACGCTCAAATGTAAAGTATCTTACAGTATGGGATGGGGAAAACGGAATAATAGTCATAATAGTAACATGTGAGTAAGGAGCAACTCCTAAAATATGATATAGCAATGTTACGTTTTCCAGTATTCCTAAACGAAAAATGCGTTCTATCTAAAAACGCTAAATAAATTTCCCCAATCGATTTTAAAGATTCAAGTGTTACGTTCCTAATATGATTATTACAGCAATTATAAAAATAAGAACAAATTCTGTAAACAAAATAAATACTGGATTTGTTCTTATTTTGTAATTGCTGTACGTGCACTAATACGAATGAAACATATTTTTCACCTAGGCCACCTATCTAGTTAGCTACGAAGCAACATAAACAAGGTAGCAATTGATCATACATTTTTTTAAATCCCTGAAAGCAGTTCTAGAGTTATAAAGGTTAACGTTAGCCATGCAAATAACGTTGCTTACGATGAAGCTTGCAAAACACCCTTCGTTTATTTAGTTCACACTGTATAAACATTGCCGACGCTAGCTGCACTTGGTTACGATATTGTTCACTTGGTATGCAGCTATACCTATACAGCACAATTCATTGCTAAATATTAGACAACACAAGTGCCAGGATTTATTTAAAAAATTATCTGCGGCTGTCCGCTCGAAACCGCCCTTCCATTCAAAAATGGGCGGATGTTTATTGTAGCCTCCTACTACTTGACGGTCAGCTTATAATGAACAAAAATAAACATCAAAGGACACTCACCAAAATAGACTGTCTTGTCGCATTTCGGACACTTCGATGCCATGGTTTAGATTTTTCAGTGCTAATCGTTTATTTAATACTTTGTTTTTGGAGGCTCGTAGAAACGCTTTGCTCGCACTCTATCTCGCTCGCTCCCACTCTATCTCAGGCGCGCAAGTGCTCCTTTCACTGAAACCTGGGGGCATCGCTGTCAGAGCGCCTCTCTTTATTTGCATCGCCCCTCCCCTCTCTGCCTCCGTTGCTTGGCACCCACCCTTCCCATTTCACGCGCTTCTAAGTCCGGCGCCCAGATCGGTCATTGTTTGAGGAGGGGATGAATTTAGTCAGCGACATTTGCGCGGGCTATTTCTATTTTCTACCCCCCTCTTTTCCCTCCACCCGTGCTTTTTTATTTTCCATGTCCAACGCGGAGACGTCTAGGAGGATGAACAATCTCCTCTTTCATTAGGAATGAATAGGAATTCCATCGGAAGACGTAAAACCGTTTAAATTTACAGCCAATGCTTCATCTACATTCGCTCTGTTGGAACATATTCAGCTCAATGCGGATATTTCATAGCAATTTCCTGATAGCCAATTGAAATTATATCTCTCTAGTCCTGGGAAAAATGTCAGCGAATTCAGGTGTTTCTATTTTTAGACACCAGACTCCTAATTCTCCGCCCCTTGTCGACGTTATCTTTCGCAGGAGGAATTGTAGGCTATGTGTGTGTTCCAAACAGTGGTTGTTAGGTTACTCACTCATTCACACTAGCGCTGTTGAGACTGAACGGTTATTGACATACTGCAGGTCTCCAGCGCTGGGACATTCTCCAGCGATTTCCCAAGGCAATGTCAATTTACCCACCCCATTAGCGCTAACTCGTCTGTGACCGGGGTGAATAGAGGCCTTTATCTCTGAGGTCACTGATTTCTCTTCTTTAAAAAAAAAAAATAAAATAAACTGCTTCTCTGAAAAGTTTCGCTCAAGAGCGGCAATATATCAGCAGCGCCGCGCGGAGATTGCCGGGACTTTTAAGATAATGGGAAAAACTGCTTCAAGTTACGAGGGAGGAGTGAATCCGTCGCGCCGGACTCAGCAAACCCGCCCCCATTAAGCGCGAAAGGTCTCGCTGCATTTGCACAGTTGTTCCCCAGGAGCAGGACGAGGGAGAAGAAGAGAGAGGGAGAGAGAGAGAGAGAGAAAGGACATGACAAAAGGAGAGTGAATGCAAAGTGAAGCTCTAAGTCATAAAGCCGGCGTGGGAGGAGAGGATAGTGGAGCAGAGGGGAGAAAAGGGGGAGGCGGCTCTAGTGGCTCCAGAGGCTCCAGAGAGCACTTAACCCAAGTGCCGTTAGCCCTGCCCAACAGCAGCAGTCTTCGCGCAGCAGGTGTGTGTCTCTGGCTATGTTCCTCGGCTGAGCTGGGCTAGCCCTCGCCCCAACTGCAGCATACAGGCCAAAGGCTCTATGTGCGTGTGCCCCCCCCCCCCCCCCTACACACACACACCTGTTCCCCATATTCCCCAACCTCATCAGAGCTCTAATCCCTTACAGTCAGAGACGGACAGGTGCCAGTCCCCGCCCTCAGCCCCCTTAACCTACGCCCCTCTCTGTCCCGGGCGTGACGGGCACACCCATGACCCGGGGTGTGTGCCACCCAGACCCCCCCCCCCCCCCCCCACACCCCACTCCAGCCCACTCCAGCCTCATGACTGTATTTGTGTGGGTGTGTGTGTGTGCCCCCCCCCACAGTTAGAGTGTGAGAGGGACTGTGTGTGTGTGTGTGTGTGTGTGTGTGTGTGAGAGTTAGAGCGTGAGAGCGACTGTGTGTGTGTGTGTGTGAGAGAGTTAGAGCGTGAGTGCGACTGTGTGTGTGTGTGTGTGCTCGTGTACGTGCATGTGTGCGCTTGCAGATGCCGTCTGACAGCCATCTTGGGAGGAGGGTCTGGTGGGTTTATGGCACAGAGAGGAGGGGGGGGTGGGGGGGGTTGCAGAGTCCCCAGCCTGGGGAGTGTAAACAGTGTTTCCAGATGGATGAGCCTGGGGTTGAGAGACAGTTCGTGTAAGAGCGGCTCCTCTTGGCTCCATCCCTCTGTGGGCTCAGTCTCTAATAAGGTGAGAGACGCCGCTAAACAGCTGAACCGATTTGGGTCCGCAGCAGCTAAATGTTAGCCCCCCCCCCAGGCACCGCCCCTGATGCGCTCAGACCCTCACCCAAACGGCTCCGGTTGCGCGGGACGTTATCCGGGGCCTAATGGGAGATTTCGTTTCGCCCTCATCGTTTCCTGGAAAGCCGTCCTCTCCCCGTCGCCCGCTCTGGCCGAGGAGCCGGGGGCCATTTTGTTGCCGACGAGGAGCAGAAGCGGAGGAGGTGCGGTTCACTCTGTCGTTAGGGCTTCAAACGAGGCGGCTCACATGCGGGCTCAGATGTGGCACTGGGTGAGGGGGGAGGGGAGGGGTGGGGGGAATTCTGCATCCCAGACTCAGATCCCAAGTCTTGGCTGGCTTTCCCAAGACTTCCTGGCTACTTGGTGGCAGATCTGGAGGGACTCCCAGATCGATAGAGTGCTGGGATTTGCAGCACATTAGCAAAATTTTAAAAAAGTAAATGTTGGCAGGATTTAAAGCCAAAAGTAGGCAAAATTGTTCTGTTTCCCAACAAACTGACCCCCCCCCCTCCAGCATTGACAATTTGTTCTGTATGACACATGTTCCAAACCAATGGCGGTTAACAACATAAGGTCATTCGCAATCTTCATAAAGGAGAATCCCTCACGCAGAGTCCTGGATGTGGCTACAGTGGTGCCGTATGGTGGGGAAAGCCAGGACGATTCCAAGGGGCCAGACTGACAATGGCCCTCAAAAATGATGGTGCGGTTGGAGTAATTGTGCAGGGATGGGGGGGGGGGGGGGCAAATGACATCTTTGCACAGGGGCCCAAAATGCCTGGCGGTGCTCCTGTCTGCCTACATTACAGTGTGAAACTGAACAGAGAGCTTAACACCCTAAAATGGGGAGGGTGGGGGCTTTAATGCAACATAATTATTATTGCATGGTGCAGGTACGGCAAACTGATGGTTTGCAGGGCCTGGTCTGTCTGCAGGGCTGTATTTCTGCCTGCGTTGCAGCTGCAGCTGTTTGCGAGGCCTGTGCGGGTGCAGTGAGTTCGATTGGTGATCAAACTGTCCCAGTTTTCCAGCAGAGTCAGCTGCAGTGTCAGGGGTAAATCTGCTCTCTACTTCCCCTGCCCCCCTCAACCCCCCCCCCCCTTCCCCCCCCCCACCATCCGATCCCAGGACAACGCTCAAGGGCTCATGCTTCATTGCTCTGGGATTCCTGCACACAGCAAAAAATTCGCCATCGTTTCTCCATCACAAAATTTTCCTCCTTCAACCGCTGTTGTATATTAATGACCAAATTAACAGTAAAACTGCTAACGACTACTGCAATGTAATATACTGCAATATAATGTAAAATGTAAATTCCCCACATATTTATGTGGATAATATACAGTATATGCACTTTTTTAACAGCCACAATAATTTGTACATTTGCCTATATACTACGTATATATTGCAAGTTCTGCAGTATCTAATAACATATTTTAATTAAATATCCTTTCTGTGTATTCTGTTTAAGGTAGGGAAGGGGAGCAGGTCTGGTAATCACATTAAGAGATTGATGCATATTATAGTAACCTCCCATTTTTGCTGATGGTAATGCAGTGAATTCATCCTTAGACTTTTCTCCTCTGAAATTTAAACAAGGGCGCATGGGAGGGATATTTTAAAACCAACACTCAGTCCTTTCAAAGATAAACACTGACAACATTTCTCACGTCTATACTCTTTCAAAAATAACCCGTTATTAAAACACAGCCCCTGAAGAACGCCTTCTGCACTATGCTTTGGACGAGAGTCAAAAATGATGATCCATGCCTCACTTCTTTTTTTTTTTCATTTTTTCTCTCCCATATTGTGTTTTAATTAATGTTAAGGCATATTCACAGCGGTAAAAATGAAAAAATCCACACAGGTTGTGTTTCCATTCTGTAAAGCCCATATGAACAGTTAGCAGATTTAAAAGATAAAAATATATGCAAGTTCTGTTTCCATTCTGGTAAAGCCATGAGAACAGTGATGAAAGGTGAAAATCTACGCAGGTTGTGTTTTCATTCTGTAAAGCCATATGAACAGTGATAAGATGTAAAGGTAAAAATCTACGCAGGTTGTGTTTTGTAAAAAGGCGCAGTGGTGCGATGGAAACAAAGCTTGTTTTTTTTTTTTTTTTTTTCCCGCGGAAGCGCCCTCAGGTCCCGCCGGGCTATGGGAACGCAACGCTCTTTAAATAAACTCTCCGGGTTCCTTTTCGGCCATTTTGTCCGGAGGAGCTGTCAGAAGTAAAAGGGGAAGAACACTGGGACTGACGGACCCCCTACTTCATGCCAACCCCCCCCCCCCAACCCCCCCCCCCCCCCCTCCTTCCCTCGTGAAGCTGCCTCGAAAACTTTGTCCTTCAACCGAATGTCGCGAGTTTTCACTGGAAGGCCTAGACGGTGTTTCGACAACTTTGCACCACAGAAATGTTCACTGGGATCAGCCTTTCTCTATCCATATATACTGCCTTGCTTCTGTATTTCCTTCCAACCTCCATATCTCCACATCAGTCCCTGCCCACATGGTCCCAGGGTGAGGGCAGTGGAGAGGGGAGGGTAATGACCCCCAGCCACCCCTCCCGCCCCCCCCATCCCGTCCCGTCCACTGGCTTGCACATCTCTCCGCTGCACTCTGCAGAAACGCCCCGCAGCTCATAAATCTGATTCCGAAATCTGTTGAAATGCAAATACCAAATATGCCCACACCACTTTCGGCTGGTGAGCTGAAAATGAGCTGCGACAAGAGCGTACCTTCATTTGACAAGACCTGTGAACCTGCGCGTCTTTTATTTCATACGATTGTGAATGGCAACGCTCGCTGTTAAGAAAATGCAAACCTACTTGATTAAAAGCGTGACGTTTCCCTAACTGACCTTCGTTAGATAGATGTATGATTGCACGACTGACTGACTGACATGCAAACATGGATCACCTAGCAGCAGCGAATTCCTTTCAACCCGATTGCATTTCAAAAATGTAATCAAATTAATTGTTGTACCGTAAACTGCAAGTAAACAGACAGTCTCTAATCTCGTTATTATACTGAACATTATTCAAACCAGTTGTTGTTGAACTATATATTTCACACTGACCGTGAAGTTAATGCTTCTTCATTAGGCAGAATAAGCACAAATTGAAAGATGGGCGATCTTTACTAAATCGGGCAGGCTTGCTAATGAAGAAATAACAGAAACTATGAGCAGCGGGTTCAGTTTATCAGATAAGACACTTACCAGATTAGTTTTAATTTCTGTCTTTTCTATTTTTTGCTCACAGCTGCCAGAGGCCTCCACGTATTACGAACAACACAGTCCTCTCTCACGCATGCTGTACATTAGGACATGCAACCACGCAGGCAACAGAAGTCACATGGTATAGGCCAGTGGTCATGCGCCCCCTGTCAGTATGTCTTTGCTACTGCAGGTGGTGGACAAGGCTTTAGTTTGATCACATGAAGCGGTTCTGCAACCCTTAACCAAAAAACCCACGTGTTAAAAAGCCATGTGTCCAAAAAATACGGGTGAACACCCAACATGTGAAGAGTACACATGTGAATTATAAAAATAATCCCACTTCTGAGAGGGTGAAAAGGCAACCATTGCTATTTCAAGTCACATTTTGTTATCAAATGTGAAAATTGTCGTTCACATGTAAAAAAAAAAAAAAAAAAGGCCACTGTGAGCATTTTATTTCGCAGGTGAAAATGTGGAAAGGCAAGTTTCACCTGATTTTCTTTCATAAAGGATGCCCTTGAAGGAGGCCTTCAAAGCTGTCCAGCTTCTGCAGGGCATGGACGGTGCCTCCAGTCAAGCTGCATTTCATGCGCGTCTCTGCGCAGCTGAACAGTACAACAGCAGACCTGCGGAATATTCCAGGCTTGCTGCTGCAATGTATTCAAAACTGCAGCTCCCGTCGATACTAAACGGTACTAGACTGTACATAACATTTTGTGATTCATTTTGTGTATTACATAAAAATTCAGCTCTATAACGCTCCTTCGATAACGTCATGGTATTTGGATGCAGCATATAAATATGTGAGTAAATGTATATAAATATGTGAATAAATGTATATAAATATGTGAGTAAATGTATATAAATATGTGAATAAATGTATGTAAATATGTGAATAAATGTATATAAATACATACAAATGTGTGGGAATTCTGCCATATCCAGCGTTTTGTGTTTTGAAGGCAGTGCAGAGGAATACAGTATAGCGTGTGAGATGTAATTGCTGACACACACATACACAAACATGAACACACACACACACACACACACACTGGACTCCATCCTCTAGATGCACAGACACACACATACACATGTGCACACACACACACACACACACACACACACAAACATATCTGTCTGGGACAGCTGCTGTACACTCTAAGCACCACTTTGGAGGGGTTGGAGATGCGTGGGATGGTGCGTGTGTGTGTGTGTGTGTGTGTGTGTTGAGGGGGGGGGGGGGGGGGGGGTGGAAGGGCCGAGGTGTATGGGGTTTTTTAGAAGTGCAGTCCCACTGAGTGCACTGCCAGCTGTATTTCTTTCACCACTGTTTATCTGCAGCGACCTCTTGGCAGACTTCAGTCCCTCCCTTGCTTCTTCCCCCAAGATGGGGTCTGCATTAGAATTCTCATTCGCAAAATGCCTGGCACATGTCCACAGAAACCGAGCGTGCCAGTTGAAGCTTTTAGAATTCTTGGCATGCCCCCCCCCCCCCCCCCAACCCTACTCCCCCTGAGGCTTGGCTGGAGTGGAATAGCCCCCGGGGGGGCCGATGGGAGACAAATTTCCCGGGTTTCTGGGGGCAGCTGCAGTGTTGGAGACGTTATCCCCCCCCCCTACGATTTTCCAAAACCTGGGTAAACACCTACCAGCACTGCTGCACCCTTATTTCCCAGACCAGCCATCACAACCAGCAGTTTCCTCATTTCCACGTGTGGAGTCTAATCAATCAGACCACCCCCACCCCTATTTCAAACTCCCGTGCTGCTTCGCTCGCGGTGTCAAAGCCAGAGAGGAGCCTCTCGATGGAACACGTTTTATCTCCCCATTTCCTCTCCAAACCCGAACGACCACCCTTTTCTATTAATATCTCCTAAACGGTTGGGACGTACCAGCCCCGGGGACCGGCCGTGCTCTTATCTCTTCAGCACCTTGATGGGGGCGCTGCTCCACTGACCTTACATGGGTCCTGCCTGTACACCGCCAAAATCCATCCTCCTCACGTTCCCTAAAAGAGAGGGAAACATGTCACAGTTACACAGGCTCGGTAAGGGAGCGGGTGAAAAGGCCAAGAGATGAAAAAACATGTTGCAGTTACACAGGCTTGGTAAGGGAGCGGGTGAAAAGGCCAAGAGATGAAAACACGTTGCAGTTACACAGGCTCGGTAAGGGAGCGGGTGAAAAGTGAAAAGGCCAAGAGATGGAAACATGTCCCAGTTACACAGGCTCAGTAAGGGAGGGAGTGAAAAGGCTGAGAGATGGAAACATGTTGCAATTACAAAGGCTCAGTGAGGGAGTGGGTGAAAAGTGAAAAGGCCAAGAGATGGAAACATGTCACTGTTACACAGGCTCGGTAAGGGAGCGGGTGAAAAGGCCAAGAGCTATGAATGGTGTCGTGTGTTAGCTGACCGACACAACTCTAGTGTCGTTCTATCACTGCCCTTGCACGTGGTCTACTTTGCGTATGTGTTAACTCTGATAAAGCCAGTGTCAACACCTCTGTGTAACACTTGGGATATTTTTTCGACATAAACTAATGGCCTCACAAGTGATAAATCCAGCTGAGATACTTGTATTTAGCTCAGTGATGAAACCATACAGTCCAGGTCCAGGCGTTGTTAATCCCAACTGTGGCCAGGATTCCCATGGGGAGGGACATAATTCACCATAGCGTCCCTCAGAGAGGGAGGGTTTCAGTCTGTGTGGTGTTCCTTTCCTCTGTGTTAAATAGCAATGCCTCTTGAGGCCTGCAGGGGAAGCCTATAGATTAGACCACTGAAATGTGCCCGCATCAGGTACACAGTCCTGCTGGTCCACAGCTGTAGCGACTCGGCTGGTGGACTGCAAAGTGAAAAAGAGCAGGAATGGCCTGTTTTTTTATTTTTTTAGGATTTGTGTGCTGCTGTGCACCCCTCCCAAACTGAGGGAGGAGATTGCAATGATTGGCCATAAAAAAGTGCAATAAAAAAAAGAAACAGCAAACAAGTAATTAAAAAAGAACATTTTATGGCATGAGAAAGATTCTGCCAGCAGTATAGTTTAATCTTCCATGCTCACAGCGGGGGAGGGGGGAGATTGTTGATCCTGATAATGATGACCACTACTGGTCAGCGTCAGGTGACCCCCCCTTTTGGAGGACACAATGACCTCTGGATCCGATGACACTAATAAGGGGCTCAATTCCTCCACTAATCCAATAAGGAAATCAGGAGCACAAAATAACATGATGAATAGCTGAGTCAAATAACCAGAATTGGATAACGGCAGTTTTAAAAATAAATTTATAAACCGTAATCAGCGGTGCGTGCGTTCCGTCTTAAATTTTTCCCGTAAGTGTTTCACGTTCGCGGTTTTGGTTTAATGAACCGTACATCACCACATCGGAGTACAGCCAGGCGCCCTGCCCTCTTTCATCAGAACGGTCCTGAGAGAGCATATGAGGATAACCAGTGCTCCCGCCGCAGTGCTCTTTTGTGTGCATATAGCGCCCTCTGTAGGTGGATCTGAAGTGTAGGCGGGAGCTGCGATGGATCAATAGATCTCAGCGCTGTTTTTCAGACAACTCAAAAAGAAATACTTCGCAAGTGTGTGCTTCTACCCCACGGTGCAATTATTGCCTCTGTGGGGAAAAAATTACATCAGAACACGCCTGATGTTCAAAAGCAAAGCCTCCAGTAAGCTTACTGTGGCAGCGTACCGGAACATCCCGGGATAAGCTGCGATCTTGATAAATTTCATAGGCGCGCCGTCAAAATTATTTAGCGTGCCTGGCTACCTGGAATCCAGAGTTGCAGTAATAATGTCATGTAAACATGACTGCAATTTGTGTCACAGAATCAGGTTTTTCAACTTGGAATGTAACAGCAATTGGCTATGTTGGTGAAACACAGACAGATGTTGTTAATGAGGTTACCAACGTCACTGGACATTCCATGGCTGGGTTTTTTTTGGCTTCACATTTTAATAAACATTTGAATTCTTTCTTTTGAAATGTGGAACCAAAAAATCACTGACAGACAACAATTGTCCTGAAGGACAATGACGATGGGTTCTATTGTTCTGTGGGCTAATGCACTAATCTGAAGAATTATATTATATATATAAGGAATTATTTATGTGGGTGCGTTGCTTTCTTTCTTAATCCTGTGAGCCTGTGCCTAAGGTGCTTTCGTTGCTTTAGTGAGAGAGCTGGTCCCAGCTGCCTGTCTACCAGGCCAGTCTGGCAGTTTTCATCAGATTCTCCACTGTTCTTCCCCCCCGATCTCCTTCACATCAGAGAGAATATTCCGGCATTCCACTGTTCCTCCTGGTGCCCACTGCAGGGCCGACTCAGGTACAGCATCAGGTGCCTTTCAGCTCACGGACTCTGGGCCTTGAAGCAACTCTGTCATTCTGTCTGTCTTCTCCTGCACGTCTCCATGGCAACCAGAGAGCAGGCTGATGCCATCAGAACAATCCTGCTCTTTTGGACAAGTCTGTGTAAAGAATCGCGGACCAAATAAAAACAGAAGATAAGAGAAACGCGAAGTTGTCCATGAGTTGGATATATTATATTCTTAGTCCCAGGGCAGTGGTTTTATGAGGTACATGTGAATATACAATATTGCTGACAAATATCTTCCGTTTCCAGTATTCTCAGTGTATGATGTTGTCAGCTGAAGCTTTCATTGTCCCGTGGATAATTATAGTCAAAACCATGCAAACGCTTGGTGGTACTATCATCCCTTCTGAGCTACTGTAATTTATGAGATAGCCTTTCTTTTGAGAGATGAGAATTATTCCAACTTGCAATTCTTGCTGGTTATCTTCAGCATGGTGGCAAACGCACACCAAAAACACCAACAAATGATGACGTTTATTCTGAAATGTGAACGGTTGACGTTTCGACCACATCGGTCTCCATCAGAAAGGTCCATCGGGTCCTTCATCAGGTTCTGAAGAAGACAGATGTGGTCGAAACGTAAACCGTTCACATGGTACAATAAACACCACTATTTGCTCTTTGGAGCATTAAGCAAGTGTGCGAGTTTTTTTCTTTTCTGTGTATTTCCAGTAGCCAGAATCATCTGGCTGTCCATGAAAGGAATCCTCGGTGCTTAATTTCCTTCTTTTGCTTTCTGCCTCGCTGTGCCAATCTTGTTTGACACGGTTGTCATATTTTGGTGCGGCTTCACAAACATAAAACTCTTACATAAAAGTCATTGTCCTCTTTTTTTTATTCTCTGCTCCATATGGGTGCCAAAATAAACTGTATTAGGACATGTGCAGATGAGCCAGATTGGAACAATGAACTCAAGTTCCAGTGTTTAACCTCTGATATTTCATCTTACATTTTGGCTTGGACTCCCTCTCCCCCCTGGTCTGTCTCTTTCCCTAATTATCCATCGATACCACCTTCAGGACTTCAGCCCGGACCCCCCCCCCCCCCCCCCCATTCATTTGGGACTCAGAATGAGATGCGGAAATCCTTACGCCACACAATGCTCAAGAAAAAAAAGGGCCAGGTGCAGAGTTTTTTTTCAAATGACAGGGTTCGCACAGGGGATATGGACTGTGAGTGGGACAGAGTCAGCAAATGGACATTTTGAGTAGTGGGTTTTCCTTGAACCTTATCCGATGTGTTCAAATGCCTGTGCCTTTCAGGGAGTTGGGACCATCAGGATAATCGCTGCATTTTTGAGCTCCATCTTTTTCTTTTTTTTGTTTGTTTTTTGGCTGGACCGCAACAGCGGGGCCAGCCCTACAAACGCGAATGTCTGTGACTGACTGAGTGACTGGGTGAGTGATGAAGTTACACCATTGGTCGGCCGGATCACGTGTGTTAGGTCCAGCCATATACTAGGTTTCCTAGTCTTGTTTTGTTTCTCATAAATTGCATTCATTTTCATTGCATCTGTAAAATATAAGACAGGGAGCGTGTGCATCCCTGAAGCTGAACGTCGCAACAACACGACAATGGGGGTGGGGGGGGTGGTGGGGGGGTTGACAGAGGAGGGGGGGAACGGCGCAACAATGGCTCCATTATTCTGGTTTACTTTTTCGCTCGTTGGGGCTGGATATAATTATAACTCACAGGGAAAGAGAACCAGAGGGGGGGAAAAAAAATAAAGTACATCGGGCAATTTGGAAGGGTGGCTGCATGCCTTAATTGATTTCTTCTGTTCCTCTGGCTGGTGCCTAGCTGTGCCCCCAGAATGGGCAAGGGCCCTATGTTTGCTCTGCTTCGCATTGCAGCCCAACAAGGAGAGTGCCTCAGCAGGCAGAATTAAGCCAGGGTGTCTGTGATAATGGCCCCTAATTAAAGAAAACAGCTGCAGGTAGAGGGTCGTGTTAGGACGAGGGGGGGGGGTTGGGGGTTGGGACATCTGTCGAGTCAATCGAGGGTAGCCTCTGTGTATCTATTTGCCAAGTACTCAGGTGGTCTGTGCAGGCAGGTGGATACCAGCAGTATCCAACACACGGGATGTGGGGGGGAAAATCCTGAACTAAAGCTTGCCAATTCAAATTCCAGGTGAGCACTGCCAATATTCTCTTGATCAAGACATTTAACTTCTTAGAAATCGCTTCTGTAAATATATAGCAGTGCAACTGCGTACGGTATCTGCTAATGGTGTTCATTAAGAATAAAATGAATATTAATGATAAAAATAATTCAAAATTTTAGTGATTGTGTTCTAATTTCTCTCCCCCATCTAAAAATCAGCTTTTGTTGAAACAAATGAATTTCACATAATCATAAAAAAATTTTGGGTAATGCAAGCTGCACCCCCTGGTGGTGCAATACACAAACAGATCAAATTCACCTAATTTTGCCCCACGCGTACAAAGATATAGCATTTGCCGTTATTAAACGCCTCACTCAGAGACCCCTGGCACACGGCAGTGGAATGCGCAAAGTCAATCCATAGTTTCCCTGCAAATGTGTGCTCGGGGGTTATACCGTGGCCCGTGATTGGCCGAAACGACGTCTTGTGATTGCACGTCACAGCCACGCACCGGGCCCAGGCTCGGTAATTAGGAGCTTCATATGGTGTAAATCAGGACACACCACAGCATTCCACCATGGCTTCACTGCGGGGAAAAAAAACTGCAGAAAAAAAACCACCCCTCCTCAGAGAATAGGCCCAGCAACCGGCATCACAGGCCTCGGGCCTTACCCGTTGTCTCCTAACGCAAGTCCGTGAAGAAAATCCAGTAATTTCCAGAGTAAAAAAGGACTGATTTCTCTGACTTTGCAGTCTCTGCCTCGTGCACGGTTTTAATGTATGTCTGCCGTGCTATAGGGCAGCACAATCTGTGGCATGATGGGCAGTGGTAGAGCGTTACTCTTGCAATCGACGTGCGCACACGCTACCAGACATTGGAGCACTGTATCCAAGGAGACGGAAAATCTTTATTACTCTGCCTGGCCCCCAGCATGCACACAGGAAGCTCGTTCTCACACCTTCTCTCCTACAGCCACAGAAACACAAAGAACTGCCATTTACTCACATTGCCACTGTGAAGGCACAGGTGATATTCAGCATAACACCGAGAAAGTCTGCAAAGAGATTTTATGTTGTTTGATCAGCTATTTTTTTAAATCTTCACAACACGGAAGAAAAACAACTTGGGTTTCGTTACGGCTTTGGCCTGGTCCTAAGCTTGGTTGTTTTTTTTTTTTCATGAGGACAAAAAGTACAGTTGGCATCGCTGTTTACAAGTGTTTTTGAAAATAAATTAAAGAAAGAGAAACACTGTATTGCGAGGGCTCAATTAAAAATTTAGAGGATTATAGGTTTACTAGAGATGTGATCTTACTGTTTTACCATACTCCCACATAGACCTTAATTACAGAGGGGGGAAAGCACAGGCTAACCCTAGGTGCAATTGTTTGGTACAAAAAATAAAATGGTTTCTTTTTCCATCTCAATGTATCTACAGGTCTATATGTATTATTTTGAGAGAACAGATGTACAGCCCAATCAGTGAAGCTGGTCGTATACCCTCCAAGCACTAACAAAATGACTACATGTCAAACAGAAACTAGAAACTGGAGGAAGATTTCATGCTGAACACTGGATGGTTATAATATAGACCTGATATATAAATTAAAGTTTTTATTGTGATACTCTCCGCCATCCACTTTATGTGGTCTCGCCTTCCAACACCAGCCTGATCTTATTCTGTATGTCTATCCCAACAAAGCCGTGGACCAGGGCAAGTTTTTCAGAGTCTTCGGTTTGAAAAAGAATGACTATGAAGACCCAAAAAGAAAGCAGCAGTGCTTTAGTTTGTCATTTTGCCTCTAGTGGGGCTAAAGAGGTACAGCGGCAATTGTTGTTTTTGGGGAGGCGGGGTAAACGGTTGTGATGCCCGCTGAACACTGCCCCCCTCAACCTCCAGTCCGCTCGAGGTCCGACTTCCAGGGGAAACGGCTTTGTTGTGAAATGTATCCAAATTTTACGCGGGTTACCAAAGTCGCATCAATTTAGTAACGGTACCCGGGAAAGTAGGCTCAATAAAATGAGTGTACTGTCTCTTTAAGTTCGCTTGGCTGGTGTGCTTCGTATTGATCAATCCACCATTTTCCAACACACTCAACAGTGGTAGTTGTAACAGCGACGGCGGCGACAGAGATACCCGTACCTGGAGACGCCAGGACCCGGGGCAGTCATGGCAGCGAACATGTACCGGGTCGGAGGTAGGAAAACACATTTCTTTAATAGCTGTACTCTCTTGATCGCGCACGCCGTGGTTCTTTTGCAGCGTAGGTGCCCAGAATGGGTCGTCCTTCCTCTTTTATTTCCTAAAGCTGAAGTGTGCTGTAGCTAGCTTGCTACAGAGGATGATGATGGTGACTGTGAAGAGGAGGAGGAAGAAGAGTATGGTCTTGGGATCCCCAGATTGTCGTATTCTACTTGTGAATTATTGTGTCCTTATGCGACGTGTGGTTAAACCAGTTGTACTTTTAGATGTCTATATCTATTTTTCTAAAGAAAGAATCAGACTAAGCCTTTTAGCTAAAGTTTAGCTAGTTTTAACAAGCTAGACAGCGTAGCAAAGCTGGCTAGCTATGACTGTTGTTGGGTTGGGAGAATGCTGCGTTAACTAAGGTTATACCGCTTTGCCTGGCTGGAGACAAGTCATCCTCACCCAACACGGATTCGGGGAACTGTCCATTTTATAATTCGAAAATTCCCTCGGAAAAAATATAACTTGCTTATGTTTTACTCGTAGCCGTCCAGATTAACGATTTTCTTACACACAGCATTTACTAACGAGTCAGGTAGGTAGGCAATGCTATGCATTAATTGATAGGTTGTATTTTGTATATGAATTAGTTAAACGCAGAAGTTTGTGCTGTAGTTCCACTCATGCTTCCCACCTACCACCAATAGAATTTAACGGAGGGAGAAATTGAAATATTTTAGCCGGGTAGCTACGCTCCTGGTTCACAGTTTATTGACATTTTAATATTTTAATATAATTATGATGCGGCTAAATTGATTATTGTTGGTAGCTAGGTTGTCAAGACAGATTAACTGACTGTAAACCAAGGTACAATTACAGTATAAAAAAAAAAAGAAAGAAAAAAATAAACCCACCAAAGTCTCTCATTTAGCTTGAAGAGGGGGTGTTTAAATTCGTTTTTTTTTTTTTTTTTTTTTTTTTGCTTTATGGGCACTTTGGCACCCACACGTTACTGAAGTGTGCAGTTGATCTATCACATTCCAGGTGTGTTTGGTTAATGTACTTTTCCCCGTGCGGAGACAAAAATGACATATGAAAAACTTTAACGTTAGGCAGGTAAGTTCATTATCCATAATCAATTACGCTGGGGGCAGCGGTTTCAGCAAATAACGTTGGCTACCAGTAATGCTACGCTTTGTCTATTTCAAATATAGCCAGCTCAGTGGCTGGATTCTGGGGTGTTTGTGTTTTAGTGTGTTTGCCCCCCCCCCCCCCCCCCCCCCCCCTTTTTTTTTTTTTGGTTGGGGGCGCGTGCCGAACGGAACAATGTCCAATCTGGACGATGCTGTAGGCTAATTATAAATCATACATGTTGCTACGAATATATGTCGAACCGTAGTCGCGTGTTGCTGTACGAGCCAGAACGGACAATATGGTTTGCTAAAGTATTCGGTCGCCAATTGTGCAACCACGTTTCCGAATGAAAAGCATCCCTCCAGAGAAGCGATGCGTTCTGCATGTTGCGGTTTCGAACAAAGCGTGGTCGACGCGGTTTTCTGCGGTTGCAATTCGGGTACTGTGAGTCTGCAGTGAAATGTTGGGGAGGGGTGCGGGGCGGGTTGGCGGGCGTGTTTAGTTGTCCTCAGAAGACCCCCGCGAATAAATTGTATTACATTTCGGATTGTAGTGAAGAGCAGCCTGGCTTATAGCGCCGAACAGTTCACTCTCTATGGCCACTTTCAAGTTTCTTTTTTTATTTTTATAAATCAATACAGAATTAAACACGCCCTGTCTAAACCGAGTTATAATGTGTTATATAATGTGTTATATATACTGTATGTCTTTGGGCCTGCTGACTGTTATCCAGTGTGTTGTGGTGATGCCTTAAATTGCTTGATGACTCTATCAGGGGTGTTGCTGATATTTTAGGTTATCACAAGTTATCACACGGGCATTGCGCAACTAAAAAAGTAAAACAAGGACTACAGTATGTTAAACAGGGCGTCACAATGCTTAATCATAGCACATCTGATTAGGTGGCACGAAATAGGTTAACAACTTTGCTGCTTATTAACAAGTGGGAGCTTTCCTGCCGCGGTCCCATCTGGACCGACTACTGGACAGAGTTGAGGCTAATCCAGTTACCAACTGGACTCCTAGTTGTGGAATTATTTGCTTTTGTCTTGAACTCGTATTCCGTTGCTGATCCTGTGTTCTCATCACCTAGATGAATTGGGATTTGGAATGACAAAATGGGGGGGGGGGGTGGGGGGGGGGGCATTTAGATTATCATCGTCACAGCGCAGAAGACATCACTGATGATTAGATGCATTCGTTTTTAAAACGGATGCTGGCATTACGTGCCATAGATGTAAGGTGGGTGATTTGCGATGCCGGTAGTCCTGGAAACGCCCACACTGAACACTAAATCACAGGAATCTATAGTATGTGCTTTGAGGTTGCTTAAATTCACACAAATTCTGTTTTGCGCACACGCTGAATAGTTGTGTGAATATCACGGGTTAATTTGGAAACAAAGTGAAATTTTATGCCCAATTCAAATAAACTGGGTTGGGTACCACCTTGAAATGAAGTGACCTGGGTCCATTTGACAGTGTACCTTTGCTTGTGGCGGGGCGGGGGTTAAAGGTCAGAGGCCCTCGCTCTCTCACAACAACCCGCTCGTTTGCGTCCTTCGTTTCTCAAGACGGCCGTCTTCATCACCATCCCGTGGTCTGGGCAGCGGTGGGGTCCTCAGGTGAGCTAAAGAGGCCTATCCTCACCATGGCAACACAATCAGCGGAGGTGGAACGTCGTCATTTGGGATGCGTCTTTAGCTATAAACGGCTACAAACGGTCACTGCGGGCTTGCCTTTGGTTCGCAATAACCGTTACCGCTGGCCCAGTGGCGCATCGCCTGCGTCACCGGCACGGACGCTTTACTGGAGGAGTATGGGAACCACTGGGGAGGTCTGAAGCAAGCGGCAGGTGCCCTGTCCTGACTGTCCGAAAGCTCGTCTCCTCACAGAGCACACTTATTCCCAGGTGCAGTCCTCGGGAACCAACGAAGGCTGCCTGCAGTTGTGCTTTGTGAAACCAGCTGTGCCTCAGAGGCCACACGGAGGCTGGTCTCTGAAGTAAACCAAACGGATGCTCCCGGCACATCGGCGCACTTGCGTGCGTTTTTTTTTAGCAAGAATGATTCTTGAGGTTGTGCTGCTGTTTGCAAAAAGAAGGAAGGTTTCAAATTTTCCTGCATGTTTTACTGTCAATAATTTTAACTTTTTAAGACGTCACAGAATCTGTGACCTCCAGGACAAACTCAGCTCTGCAGCCTTATTGATCAGTAAAATTACGTGAAATCAGATTAATTAAAATTGTTTTCAGGCTGTCTTTATTTTCAGTGGTATTATTGCTTTCCTCCTTGATTTTGTTTGCTAGCTAACCATGATCTTAAAGATCTGGTCAATTTTCACCTGCTAGAATTAGCTAGCATTTGTGTAACTTGGTGACTTTTTTTGGTGACCCGTTCTGACACAAAGATCAACTGAGCAGAATTCCTAATGTACACAGATCTCGTGTGCTCAATATCACGTGGATGCAGTTTTTAGAATTTAATATTATAAACCAAACAGAAGAGAATCACACCCGGTCTTTGCTGTAATTGGTGTGTTATACTCGTCTTCTTGCATCATCCCTTTCCACTCCCAGCCTTGTTCATAGCCACTGCTTGCCTTGAGTTGAAACACCAGGGCTGTCAGCAGTGTTAAGGTGTTCAAATATGAAAATCTTAAAAAAAAAAAAAAAAATTTTTTTTAACTGACTCTAAAGTTAGGTGTAAATTCTCTCACCTTAGAGTGTTTATGGGTATAAATCCAAACAGGTATTAGTTTTGAATTCAGTGTGTGTTAATGCATAATGCCAATTTCTTGCAGTCGAGACTGTGACGGAGACAGAGAATGCTGGGAAAGAGGAACACCTGCCCTTGTTGTTTCGCATGTGATCACTGAGAAAACTAAACTGGACCTATCACAGGGCTGTATCTTTAAATGGTCTTTTTGTTTCTCTCTCTCTCTATTTTTATAAACTGGTAGGCTAATTGTATCCAGGTACAAGTAGTACACCGATACACTTGCAAAACATTTTTTTAAACAAGTTTCTCGCTGTCCAAGTGCTCAGAGGGCGATCTGCAGGAAAAAAACAGAACTGGATGATAATGAGGCCGGCTTGTGTTTTTGACTACGAGATGATGCTACTTAAGTTCTAGGCTTAAAGCACATTCTGCAGAATGCTCTGTTGTGTAAATGAGTACTATGTACGTATGGTAGAAAACCAACAGTGGTTTTTTAAAATCTGATTGGATTTCCCCCTTTGGTCACAATGATGATAATATCTGGATTGGGTTAAATATAATTTTGATTCCGGTTTAGGCTTCTTGCTTTAAGTAACTTTACAGCATAAGGAACAATCTGTGATTGAGCATTGAGAAGTTTTAGTAGCACATGCATACAGTAGGGAATAATATTTTTCCATTGGTGACCTCCCCCCCGTTGCTGGTCCTGAACTGAAGAACTATCAGTGTTTGAGGTTTCCGTTCCACCTTTAGTCATTAATGAATGCCTTGTTTCCCCATGGATTTATTTGCTTTGGGTTTGTGTGTTGCGCAAAAAAAAAAGTACTGATGTTCCCCCAATGATTTTGGACGAGTGGGCAGCTGGGGTGTTGTGTTATGAACACACATGAGGTGTTATAATTAATAATATCTTGTGGAGAAACAATCTGAGACCATAACCCTTGAAAATATATGTATGTAATTGTGTAAAGAATTACCAAAATACAGTAATTTGAATTGCATTTGAATGATCTTAAGTGATTCATCAGAGCTTTAGTACGTTAGTTCTGGCCATTTATGTACTGTCATTACAACTGTCTTAAAGTTAAAATGAGTTTTACCTCAGAGACATTTAACAAGTCACCATAGCCTCTCTATTATTCCTCTATAAAATATCCTCCTGTCTAATGTTTGGCTAGCTTTGCATACTTTCCAGGCCAATCACGTTTTAGAATGATGAGAATCTCTTGATTCATAGCCAATCGCGCAACAGTTGTCGACCGAAACGGAGAAAGGCGATTCAGAGTGTGTTTGTGGTCCATTCATAAGCAAGGTCGCAAGGATTGTGCTCCAAAGTCCAGAATCTGAGAATTAGACTTTGTCGCTAAAGGGGCGACCCTTTCTGCTACTGAGACAGCTTGTATGACTGGATATGTTTAGTGGTAGCCTTGCGTGCCAGTCTTATACCTCAGCACTATAAACCTGGAAGAGTCTATGTTACTCACAGTGCTTTGTGTATTTTTATAACGAATCGCGTCTTGCTGAGTGTGGTTCTGCAGGTGGAGGCAGTGATTGTGAGAAAGCCGGTAATTTGTTTGTGTGTGTGTGTGTGTGTGTGTGTGTCAACAGGGTTGTATGTATTGTAGCTGCATTCCTCGGGAAGAGCAGGGATGTTTGCCGATCTCCATTGCGTCACACGCTGAACAATCACTGGGGCAGTGTTGTGACGGTCCTCACGATGCAGTGTGTACCCCTGTGCCTACTGGGACGTGAATTTTTGAAATCATTTTTAAAAAATCAAATCCGATATCATTGCGGAAAACATCACTTGATATAGGCATGCAGTTGACTTTTCTGAACCGAATAATAAAAGCCTTTGATGTAGAATGAGCTCCTACGCAAAAAGCAAAGATAATGGCTTTGGATGCTTAGTTTTAGTCGTTGCTTAAACATTTGCACTTAATACAGCACCTCGCTGGTAATATGAGTGCACACATTTCATGGAATTGAGTTTAAAAAAAAACTATAAACATGTTGATACTGCAGTCATTGTATAGGTGGATTGTCAAAGGTAAGTTACAATATAGGCCTAGCTATTGCCATAGCAACTATGACATAAAGAGGAATGATTGACTGAGAAGAGGCAGGGGTTCAGAACAGGCTACATCACAGGTCTGTGAACCGCCCTCTGACAATGTGACCACGTCTCTGGTCTGGCTGCCCCTGTTCCAGGAGGGACTGCCCCCAAACATTTACCCAAGGGCCTCTGGAGACCCCCAAACCCCCCCCCCCCTCCAGATCCTGGGTTCGAGACTTGGTTAGTTATGGGAGACTTACGGGAGTGCCAAGTTTTTGTTTGTCTCCGATGATGACCTCTCAACAACCTGATAATAAGGCCTGTGGTCCATACTCTAAATTAGAGAGGAAAATTGGTGGCTATTGCTTGCCTTGCCGGAAGCTGGCCAATCGAAGTTTTCTGATTACGCCGTAAGTTTACACGCCCAAGGCGTCTTAGTAGAGAGCAAGAGATCAAGATTTTTTTAAAAATCAATGGGGAAATGCGGTTAACGATGTCACAATATCATTATTGTATGCATCGTGACGTAAATCTGCCCAATTTAAGTGACTAATTGGGAAGTTGCTAGACAGGTTCCCCTTAATGATCGCACGGCGCAGTGAAGAATGGAATAGATTCTGTCCGTTGTTTTTCGCAGCTTAGGATAGCAACTGGATTAGCTTGCTGACTAACAAACGGAGAGCTTTCAGCAAATTTTCCCTCCGATTTTAAGGTCTTTTTTTTTTTTTTGCTTTTCGGCATGAAGACCGATGCGGTCGTCCACAAAATTGCCGCCAGTAGTTTCATTTGGCCGTGACTGAGCGGCGTTGCTCCGTCTGAAAAGATTGCTCCGGCTTAATTGTTTGATTAAGACGATGGATGACGCCGCTACACATTTACTAATTAGCGATGTATGCATAACAGTAATATGATTAGTACATAACAGTGGCACCTCCATTATTATGCTCTATTTATTCAGTGATCTCTTCAGGTGCCAGAGTTCTCGCACAAAGGTGGAGGAATTATAGATTGAGGCTAGCATTTTGTTCATTTATTCCGCTGATTAGCTCGAAGTGAGTGGAAGCCAAAGCCTCGACGGGCTTGTAAAAGACAGATAAACATTTGCTGGCCAGTTTGTCATTGTAAATGGTTTGTTTCTCATCTAATAAGCAAAGAGATGGCCGTCATAACCATTTATCATATTAGCTGTCCTCTGCTGATACGAGTGAGGCACATCTGTTCGTCCGATTCAGCTGTTGAATTAAAAATTTTTGAAAATTGGGCAGTAATTTGTACGTTCAGGGGAAAAAAAAAAAAAAAAAAAAAAAAAAATCTGGCAGCATTGCAGCGGTAAACTGAAATAACCCTGGAACATCCCTCGGTTATTGTACAGAAACGCAAAGCGCTACGCTAATAATAAGAGGTAGCAAAGCTGTAAGGTTTGGGGCTATCAAAGTATGTCTTGGGTAGTCGATTACAGAATTCGTTTTGTGAACTAGCCTGCACTCTTGCCTTCTCTTGTAGCATTTTAAACCTTGTCAAACGATTTTTGTTTTAATTGAAAAGTCGCACCAGTGTTTTTCTCTGATCGTGTGTACATAGATGTGTCCCGATACCAAGATGTGTCCGATACCAGTGTGATTGAGTGTGTAGAAAATGACTTGGTTCCCTTCAGGGCTTGTCGATTCTTAGGGCACCTGGGCAGTTCTCACTGGGTGATTTCACACTGAGCTGAGGACGAGGTAGACAGGATGTGACTAAGAGTGAGAGAGTGAGTGTCGTGGTTGGGGCGGTTGGGTGGCTGGGGGGGGGGGGGGGGGGGTTGAATTACCTGACATCGCCATAGTAACCCTTATTCCACAGATCCCCGCTGTGTGTAGCCCACGCGGCCCTGATACGGGTTGCTCCTGCGGGTCTCCCTCCCTGTGAGCTGTTATCAGCCCCACACAGGGGCCTGAGTGTGGGCCGGGACCAAGCCAGCCCCCGCCTGAACCGCTGCCTGAGCGTCACCCCTGGTTACCAGACCCGGGACGGGGGGGGGGGGGGGTGGTGCGGTGGGGGGAGGGGTGCAGCTGGCAGGCGTGCGTGTGCGCGGGGAAAACCAACCGCAGTCTATTAGCAGCCCCCCCCCAGCCCCTTCCCCCCCCCCCCCCCCCAGCAGAACCCCACTCTGAAGCACGTTCCCTGCCCAGCCTTTCGTGGCCTGGTTAGATTCCACCCAACCGCCTGGCTCTCCGGGGAGGCCCGGCAACGCGCCCTCAGAAATTTGACTGGCTGGTGATGTCACAGTCGCTCGGGTGACAGATTAGCCTTCGGTGGTCAGGAGGCGCGTTCGGGAGATGGGGGCCCAGCACTGGTGGAGAGAGGGAGAGAGAATGAGAGAGGGAGAGAGAGCGAGGGAGAGAGAGATATAGAGAGCGAGAGGGAGGGAGGGAGAGAGAGAGAGAGAGAGAGGGAGGGAGGGAGGGGAGGGAGAGAGAGAGGGAGAGAGAGAGGGAGGGAGAAGGAGAGCAAGAGGGAGGGAGAGATCGAGGGAGAGGAGGAGAGAGAGAGGGAGGGAGAAAGAGAGATAGAGAGAGAGAGAGGGAGGGAGGGAGAAGGATAGCGAGAGGGAGGGAGAGAGAGAGAGGAGAGGGAGAAAGAGAGATAGAGAGAGAGAGAGGGGGGGAGAGAGAGAGAGAGAGAGAGAGAGAGAGCGCTCTCACTCCGGGACCGTTTCGGGTTTTATGAGCCTGGAGCGGCTCGGTGGACCAGGCACCACCGCTCCACACGCTAGGCTACGGTCTGGCAAACGGCCCTCGTCCCCCAGCGCTACGGTATGAGGCTCAAGCAGATTGTGCCTTCGCTCTTTGCCGAGACAGAGTTGGGAAACTGCTGCACGCACAAGGCCAGAGGCACACTGCAGCAAAGAAGAGTTTCGCACCAACACCGTGTGCCTTATCACCAGAGCTGTTGATTGTCAAATGGTGCAGAAAACCATGGTTCATTTTGTGGAGCGAAAAAAAAAAAACGAACGCAGAAGAAAGAAATTCCGAAAGGGAAATAGTTTGTGAGCCGTTCGTCGATGGCTAGATGCGTTTTAAGCATTGCCAGATGTTGCCCAAGTGGCACTCGCCGCAGGACAAATGTGTTTACAATCAGGAGGATCTGGGAGGGTCACGCCATGCAACCTCGCCCGCCCGCCCGCTCCGCACAGCCTGGTGAAGACCCACTCGCCTTATAAGCGATTGGAAAGAGTCCTTTTATTTTTACCTCCTTGCATCCTCTCCTCTCGTCCTTTCCTCGAATCCTTAGCTCCACCCAACCGAGGGGCAAGGGAAGGATGCGAGGACGGAGGAATCGACGAAACTTCTATTAGGCAAATGGAATGTCCTTGTTCTGCCGAGTGTCAGTTTGAAGCGGTGTCAATTACAGAATTGGCCGATGGGGAGTGGTGGAGCCACAGGTCGCTCATTTATGTCATGCGTTTGGGGAAAAAAATACTTACGGTTGTGCAGTTGTGGATCCTTGCTGAAGCATCCTCCGGGAGCCTCCTAGCTCTTCGCTTTCGAAGGGATTACTTTTCACTCCTCACCTCCTTTCCTATTCTCCCCCACCGCCACTCGTGTCCTACATGGAAATATGTGGAGGGGAAGGAGACCAGTTTGAAACCGCTTCACCAATGCAGTTCTGTGCGCTTCACTAGTCTCCTCCAATATTAGGACGCTGGAGGAAAGGATTAGGACACAAAAATCAGTTTTTGGGCCATGGAGAATTGGCATATACCCAAGCATGGACAAAGTAAGTGATTGGAGTGAACCCCATGAAAACGTGGAGAGAAAGCTTGTTTTTTTTAACCCACATACCCCCTTTTCTGCTATAACCAATCACCATCGACCTGAAGGTGTGGCTTCATTCCAAGCCAATAAAGCCAGTTCATTACTGGTGGGCTACCCATTGCACAGTGGCGTCTTTGCTAGCATTAGCGACGGCGGCTGTGTTTTGTGGGTGCAGGTAGCGAATGCTGGCGTGTGCTTGTTGTGGCAACTGCTGCATTAGCAGCGAGCCGCTGTAGGCGGTTTGTTGGCAAGGCTGAGCGCAGGCTAAATACAGCGTGCGGGCCTGTGCGGTGTCACGTACGACAGCCCCGGATACGTCACTGTCCAGCTCTGGTGTGTCGTGTACCGCAGCCCCAAAAACACATCGCTGTCCACCTTCTGGTTTGCGTCGGTCATAGTGGTCGCATCAGTTCGGACAATTTGGTTGGGGGGGGGGGGGGGGGGGGGGGGGGGAAGAGGAAGTCTTGTTGTTTAAGTAAGCGTCAGTCGTACAGAGCTTTAATTAGAATGTGAGCGGCTCGCTGACTGACTCGGTGAGTGAGTGACGCCCCCTCCTCTCCCGATCGCCTTGCGTTTCGCGCGCGCGTTATCTCCGTTTACCGCGCGCACGTCACCAGATGCGCCGTCGCGCCTCGTCTGGCCGGCAAGCGCGCCGTATCGCACTTTGATTTCATACAGAATAGACGTTATTCTGTTCTCTTCCTTAAGGTAGTGTGCGTGAACTCTATCGATTTCTTTCGATAATCTGAACGTGTGCAACGCATTTTGATTTCACACAGAATAGACGTTATTCTGTTCTCTTCCTTAGGTGGTGTGCGTGAACTCTTGTCGATTTCTTTCGATAATCTGAACGTGTGCAACGTGCCGTGGGGTTGTGAACCAGATCAGATCCGTCCGCGCAGGCAAATACCAAACAGCAGATCCCTTGGTCTCCATGGCCTTTCAACCGTATCGTTTGGAGGAGCACCTGATCAGGCCGTGTGTTCCTCGCTAACGAAACGAGCATATGTTTGTCAGGCGTTTGCCAGGCTATTTCCGTCGGTGCTGAACAAGCTCAACAACTTGCGTGGGTTTATTGATTCGCTTCATTTGAAAAGAAAAAAAAAAAACGTAGTTTGTAATTAAGGTGAAAGATGGAAGGGTCACCGGGGGGTAGCGCGTAAGGCTAAAGCAGTGCTGTTGAGCCCCACTCTCTACGGTCCCTAGGCCTGACGCCATGAGCTGCTGTTTGACTGGCCGTGTTGGCTGAGCTGCTGTTTGACTGGCCGTGTTGGCTGATGCTGTTACCCGTTTCACACCAGAGCACAAATGAAGACTGCAGCCAGTTTTTCCAAATTCATGGAAGAGGCAGGTGAGCAGAGACATAAGGAAAGATTTTCGTCAGACAGAAAAAATAAGCAGAGATGATGATTCTAGAGAGCTGCTGAATCTCTCTGTAGCTTTGCTTGTTTGAGTTTTAGCTGGGATGAAAATGAAAAATAAATTATAAATAAGCAGGATTTGCCTACTTTCTGAGCATGGCGTTCACAAATGCGTCCCTTCACTGGTGCAGGCAAATGCATGATCATATCGGATCATCATGTCACCCATAATATTAGCATTAGGCTGATACTAATCAGTTTGTTCTCAGCTACTGTTTGCCGACACAGAGACAACACTGATGTTGTTGCGCATCTTTAAGAATCAGGCGTGCCATCTGTGCAGGTGGGAGAGAATGTCCCATCATGTTGGGTGTTGGGCTGATGATGTCGTCCAGGTTACCTAGATGGCGACTGAAGGTTACCTGGGGATTGAGGCTTACATGCAGGTTATCTGAGGTTATCGGGGACTGAAGGTTATGGAATTTATCTGACTGGACATGGAGGAATACGTACAGGTTGTCTGAATGAACGTGGAGGGCTATGTACAGGTTATCTGAATGGATACAAAGGGAATGGTTTGCTGTGAGCTTGACCCTTTTCCAGACTTTCTGTGGAATTCAGGAGTCTTTTGTGTCCAAGTCTTCTTCTGTGTTTTTATATTGTAGTGTTAACTCAAAGACTTGGGGCTGAAAGATCTGGGGGGTTCGGGTCTTGTGCTGTTGCAAGGCAGTTATGTTGAATGAATAAGTAAATATGATTTGTAATTTTAATTTCTCTATCTTAAATGATATCTTAAATTTGCAGTTTGCGTTACTTCCAAATTTGTGTCGTATTGCTCTCTTCTCCGATAAGCTTCAAGCCAAATGGTGTTGATCTCATCGCGCACAAGCCAGTCGAGCTCCGGTCAGGGGGGTGGCGCTGTTGAGCTCACAACAGTGGGGCAAGGAGAGTCCCTGCGTACAGGTGGCACTTTCACAAGCAGGTCAGAGTCCAAAGTCCAAATGACTCAAACCATCGCAACTCTGGCAGACGCATGTTAGACGCATGCTAGCTAGCCCTGCGCTAGGCTGCACATTTTCGCGGGTTGCCGGGGGGAAGCGCTGCGGTGCCCGTGTCCCCGTGGCGCGGGTGCGGCGGGGCTCGCGGGTGTAACTGACGGTGCGGGGCATCCCTCCGCCCTGCCCTCCGCCCGCTCCCCAGTCCTGGGATCCGCTTACTTTTTCCTGCTGAATAATTGAAGTGGGGCCGGAGCGGGGTGCTGTTGAGCTGATTAGCGGGGCTGCGTGATTAGCGCTGGGAGCTCTCCGTCTGGCTGCTGCGGGAGGAGGGCTGTTCAGAGAGCAGGGTCTGCCCTCGACACTCCGGTTCCTCCCCGGTTACTTTGCCGTCGCTGCTACTGGTGGCGAAATGCAACGGCTTGAAAAGCCATTGTAATGGCTGGGGAAGCCCAGAGCCTGTTAGCCCAGAGCCCATTAGCCCACAGCCAGTTAGCCCTGAGCCCGTTAGCCCAGAGCCAGTTAGCCCAGGGCCTGTTAGCCCTGAGCCCGTTAGCCCAGAGCCCGTTAGCCCAGGGCCAGTTAGCCCAGAGCCCGTTAGCCCTGAGCCTGTTAGCCCAGAGCCAGTTAGGCCAGGGCCCGTTAGCCCAGAGCCCGTTAGCCCTGAGCCTGTTAGCCCAGGGCCAGTTAGCCCTGCCTCATTCACTCTGCTGTGGGCGAGGGGGGGGGGTTTACTCTCGCTGCACACTGTGGATTAGCTCTGATAACAAACACAGACGGCCTTCATATGCGATCTCACTTCTGGATAAAGGCAAGCAGTTTAACGGATCCCCAAACTCTCCTCGTTGGGGTGGGGGGGGAGCCTCGCATTCTCTGTTCCTCTCAACCCCATTTGTGGAAGATGTGTGCTCCTTTCAAGCTGATTGGTGGAAGATGTTTTTTTAAATTTCTTTTCTTTTCTTTTCCATCCTTCTGTTCAGGAAGTGGGGAGGCCGGGGTGGGATTTGGCAACTAGGAGAAAAATGGCGAGGGTTAAACCCAGGCACCTGACCAAGTGCAGGGCGCGATCTGGCAGGCACCGGGACGCACACAGGGTTAAGACTAGGCACCCTACCAAGCCCGGGGCCTGCTGGGACTTCCTGCTGAGGAGCAGGCTGTGAGCTTCCTGGAGCCCCGCCAAGAGTGTGGAGACGGGGGGGGGAGACGTGGAGTCGGGCGGGGAGGGGGGGGGTGGGGGGGGTGTATGGGGAGGGTACGGGCAAGCAGGAAGGGAACATTGGAGAATTCGGAGAGAAGAGAGCTCTGCATATGCTCTGTGACTCTGGGCAAGTTGTGTGACTGCTGTTCCAGCCATTGTGTGTTGCCATCTAGTGGTGGAAATGCGGTACTGTCATGAGCTTCTGAAGGAGCTGTGTCCTCAGTTAGCGAGAGAGACTACATATTAGCAAGGCTGATTTCAGCATTGTGTGTGTGTGGGCGCGTGTGTGTGTGTGTGTGTGAATGAGAGAAAGAGAGAGAGAGAAAAAGAGGGAAAGAGAGTGAGAGAGAGATAATTGCACTAGTATGTTATTATTTTTCCAGCAGCGAAGGCTAAAACAGAACTCGATGTGAGCCTTGTTTACTCAGGTGTTTAATGACATGTTATGTGTGCAATCTGTTTTGTTTCTGATGCTAAAGTCACAGCAGTTACTTCCTCTGAGCTGAATGAAAAATGCGTGCGCACACACACAAATGCACACATCCACAAACACACACACACACGCACATCCACACACACACGCACACACACACATAAACACACACACGCACACGTACACATAAACACACGCACACGTACGCGCACACTCACACTAACACTCACACACACACACACATTGCTAGGGAGGCTGATTTATTCTAATTGGAGAGCCAAAGAATGTTACATTTGATACCACCATGCAGCCCGCCCGAGCAGTCCAAATGTATTTAGTACAAGTCTGTTTTTTATATTATTGTATAACTGAGGGTACAAATGAATAGCTACCATAACTCTAAAATAACTCGGTAGCACTATTATTTTTTTTTTTTGTGTGAAACGACCACCTCTGTCACTCCGATCCAGAGGTTATTAGTACAGTTTACCACAGTGAATTGGGTGCGGTGATGAAAATCAAAAGCGTTTTTTAAAAAATTGGCTTCAGTTTATGGCAGATTTTAAATCCTGTGGAACTGATGCCGGACAAACTCTCCGCTTCCGTTCAGTTGGTGCGTGGAAGGGGAGCGGTTCTCTCTTCATTTTCTTTCGACGTCTCCCCTTGATGCACCGCGCGCTTGTTGAAATAGTCTGCCTTTAGAAAGTTGGCGCTACCCGACAGCTCTTTGTTTTCTCGGTCTCCGGCGCGCGTGTTGACGGAAAGCGCAGGATCCGCGCGCGAACATATGCAGCGATAAGCAGCCACCGAACCTCCCGAGAGTTCTCTGCTCACCTTGTCAAAGATGGGCCCGATATAGGACAGAGAGAAGCTGCAGAAGAGGCGCGTTCTATGGCAGTTTGTTTGTGCGCACATTTTGTATGACAGGTTCTGACGGTCAGAGTCTGCTATCACGCTATTGTTATCATTGTTTATAAATAGGCACACGGCAACAGAGATCATTCGGGGATTGTAACGTGAGACCATTTGAATTTGTGCATCGTGGTAATGGAAGTAGGCTGAGGACCAAAAACTGGCCTCGGGATCGTTGTTCTTGGTGCAAGAACACCAAAATTTATGTTCGTTTTTTGTGTCAAAAAGTGTAGACTTAAAGTAAGTTAACTCGCGCACACACACACGATCGTTCGTGCAATACGTGGATCAGGTTGAAAGGGTCCGAAAATTTCCTGTGAATTCCCTGAAACATTCTGAAATTTCCAGGAAACCTTCTGAAATTCCCAGAAACTTTTCCCACGGGGAGTTTCTACTCCTGAATATTCCCCAAGTTTTGCAACCCTACGCACGGACACACGCAGACTGCGGGAGTACACAACGCGGAGACGGCTCTGGGGTTTCTGTCTGACCTGTTTTTCGTTTCTCGTTTTTTTTTGTCTTGCAGATTACGTTTATTTTGAAAATTCGTCCAGTAACCCGCTGCTGATCCGGAGGATAGAGGAGCTGAACAAGGTGAGCGGTAAGATGGTGAGCGGTAAGATGGTGAGCGGTAAAATGGTGAGCGGTAAGATGGCGAGCGGGACGCGGGGTTTCCCCCCCACCGCTGCCCTGCCTGAGGGCCGGGAGCCAGGCCTCCTGACTGAGCGGGTTTGGGGGTGGGGGGGGGGGGGGGGGGGGGGGGGGGGGGGGGGGGGCGGGGGGGGTATGGGGGGGGGGGGGCGGGGCAGGTACAGAGGAGGTAATGGAGGTGCACTGATGCGATTGGTCCGCCTCCCAGCTTGGTCCGTGTCCCAGACTCACGCCTCCCCCCCCCCCCCCCCCCCCCCCCCCCCCACTGCCCCCCTCCCTTAGCCTTTCACATAGATCTCCTCCTCCTCCTCCTCCTCCTTCTCCTACTCCAAAAATAACCTGCTCTACTCCCCCTCTTCTTTCTCTCCTCTCCTCCTCTCCTCTCTCTCTCTGGATGTGCCCCTTTCATTAATCACCTCGCGGTGTTCAGCTCGGGGGCCAGCTGCCGTGCTGTTGCTCAAGGTGTTGAGCTCCGCCCTGAACGTTTAAAATTCGGCGGCGCGCAGCGCTAGCGGTGCGTAAAAAAGTAGGTCGCCCCGTGGGCAGGGGCGCTGACGCGTTCGAAAACGTCCAATCGCAGCCATCCACACTGGATGAACTACAAAGCGTGAGCAGACAGCAAAGCAGGCACACGTGCTGTCTATCAGGATTCTGATACGTCCCATCGCCGGATCTGTGACTGTTCATCTATAAGTGCAGACCGTGCACAGATTTACCCCTCTGGGGAGGCCTGGGACGTCCCACGCTGGGAAGGCCTTCTCCTGCACGTTGGGTTGCCGTGGGGGGTGTGTGTGCAGTGTCTGTGGTTCGGTGAGCGATTGTGAGCTGTCGCTGTCCTTGTTCACAGACGGCGAACGGCAACGTGGAGGCCAAGGTGGTGTGCTTCTACCGGCGGAGAGACATCTCCAGCACGCTCATCGCCCTGGCGGACAAGCACGCACGTAAGTGGGCGGGGCAGGGTGGAATGGGGTGGGGTGGGGTGGGGTGGGGTGGGGGGGGGGGGGCAGGGAGGGAGAAGAGGGCTGGGCAGAACAGGAGGGGAGTGTGGGAGGGGAGGGAGGGAGGATGGGGCAGGATGGGAGAGGAGGGCTGGGCAGGGGAGGAGGGGAGGGTGGGAGGGGAGGGCCGGGGTGGGTGGGAGAGGAGGACTGGGCGGGGCAGGAGGGGAGGGAGGGGGGAGGGGAGGGGAGGACGGGGCAGGAGGGGAGGGTGGGAGGGGAGGGAGGGACGGGGCAGGAGGGGAGGGGAGGGGAGGCTGGGGTGGGGCAGGAGGGGAGGGTGGGAGGGGAGGGAGGGGAGGACGGGGCAGGAGGGGAGGGGAGGGGAGGGGACTGGGGAGGGCTGGGGGTGGGGCAGGGGCTGGGGAGGGGGTGGGCTGGGCAGGGCAGGAGGGGAGGGTGGGGGAGGGCAGGGCAGGGTGGGAGGGATGAGGGGGCTGGGCGGGGCAGGAGGGGAGGGTGGGAGGGGAGGCCGGGGTGGGTGGGTGAGAGGAGGAGGGGAGGGCAGGGTAGGAGGGATGAGGGGGCTGGGCAGGAGTTGGATGGCTTGCGCGTGACGGTAAGCTGTCTTGGTGATGCTGTAGCATTGGAGTAGCAGATCCTAGCTGTAGAGTTGGATGGTCTCTCTTCATTGGCTGTGAGGTTAATACAGGATCTTGTCAGAAGAGCCTGCCTGTTCACTGTTTGGGTTTGTAGGGGAAAGCAGAGGACTCAGCTCATAAGGGCTGTGCTTCTGTGCTCTTGGCTTGGCACGGGAGCCCATTTTGTTTGAATCCTCTGCGTCTGTGTCTTTGTGGATGTGTGTGGTGTGTGTGTGTGTGTGTGCATGCGTGTGCCAGCTAGAGAGTGGTTGGTGGAGTTTGGTTGGCTAGGGGTTGGAGGAGTTGAGTTAGCTAGTGGTTGATGGAGTTGGGTTAGTGAGTGGTTGGTGGAGTTGGTTTAGTGAGTGGTTGGTGGAGCTGGGTTAGTGAGTTGTTGTTGTGTGCACGTGTATGTGAATGTGTTTCTGTGTGTGTGTGCGCATGCACGCGTGCGTGTGTGTGCGCGTGTGTGTGTGTGTGTGTGTGTGAAATTGAGAGGGCGAGTCGGCCGGTTGCTGGTGTGAGAGTGAGGGGTGGTGAGTGACAGGTAAGTGGAGAGGAAGGCGGCAGGGTCGGCCTGCTCTGTGTCACACATGCAGTACAGGGCACTGCACTGTGCTGATGCTGAGCGTGAGGCTAGCCCTGCTGCTAGCACGGCCAGCGCAGCGTCGGGGGTCTGTGGGGGTCTGTGTGATTCTTGGCTCCGTGCTGCCTGAGGTCCCTCCATGGTTTCCCAGACATTTGCAATATGTGAAAAATGCCCAGCAGGAACGGCTGTGCGCCGCACGGGCGTGTCCACATCCTGTCTGTGTTTCTGTGGGGAGCAGCGGACCAGCGAGTGAGGGGAGAGACTGCGTGTGTGTGTGTGTGTGTGTGTGTGCGCTTGTGAGTGTGTGTGTGCATGTGTGGGCGCTAATGTGTGTGTGTGTGTGTGTGTGTTTGCGCGCACGTGTGTGTGTGTGTTCGTGCATGTGTGTGTGTTCGTACATGTATTTGCTTGTGCGCGCGTGTGTGTGTGTTTGTGTTTGTGTGTGGCTGTGTGAATGCATGCATTTGTGTGTGTGTGTGTGTGTTTGCGGGGGGTTGTGGTGGTGTATCATTATATTTTTTAGTATCATCCATCCCGTTAAACACTATATTTGATACTGAAAACAATACCCTAAAATTCAGAGTAGGTTCTTAGCTCCATTAATTTGAAACATTACCTACCATTATGTTATTGTTTAAAATTGAATCGAATTCTGCTTACGGAATTCTATTCAGCAGCAGATCCCCGCTGTTCGTGGAGTAATTATTGGGGGGCCGGTGGGAATAAATGGTAATTTAACCTTGAGTAACACTCTGCCTGATTAATGCTGGCCCTCCCGCTCCTCACAGGACTCCGAACCTGTTGGAACGGCCTGTTCAGTTGTGTTGCCCATCCCGTGTGATTCACGGCACGATTTGGACACCTGATGAGCAGCGCATGCAGTGGGGGGGTCGGGGGTGTATAAGCGAACACCCATGGCCAGAGTTAGCACATCTGGATGGTCTAAATCAGTGGTCTCAAACTCAGCGCCACGGAGGGCCGTGCGTATGCTGGTTTCTTATTCCAGCCTCAGATCTTGATTATATAATTAGTCCAGTTATTTGCTGAACTAGGGGACGCAGGGTTTGCGCATAATGGTGACCCGACGTCTATGGTGACCCGCGTTGCCTAAATAAAAACTCGCCTGTATTCTGTGCTTCAGTGCAGTTAAATGCATGTGGCTGAATGAGTAATTGGACTCAATTAAGGCGGCATTAATTGGTTGGAATGAAAAGCCAATTACACACACACACGGCCCTCCATGGCAACGAGTTTGAGACCTGAACGGGTCTGAATGGAGGCGGAGTTTTGGCGGTGGTCTGGGCGGGGCCACTGCGGCGGCCTGCTCTGCCTCGGCCGCTTCGCCGCTCTGAGGAGGAGCGAGCGTTTGGCGCCGAGCGTTAGCGGAGCGCTGCGTAGGAGCCGAGCGTTTTGTTTTTTTTTTGGGGGTAAACTCGTCCCGCCGCGTGCGCCCTCGTGCCGGAGAGTCGCGCGGGAGGGGCGGGACGTGACCGGCGGGACGTGACGGGCGTCCCGGAGCGGGAGGAGGAGGGGGGGGGGGGGGGGGAATCGGAGCGCTCGGTGACGCGCCAGGGCCTCGTCTGACCCGTGGTTTCCCCGCTACGCTCTGCGCCGAACCGACGCGGCTTTCTCCGGTAGGGCAGGGGGAGGAGGAGGGGGAGGAGGAGAAGGAGGAGGGGGGGAGGGGGGGGGGAGGAGGGGGAGGGGAGGGGGGGGGAGGGGGAGGGGGCACCACCGTCTGTGCTGTGATTCACAGATGAAATATTCCACTCGCGAGCCGGAGCTGGCCCCGCCAGTGTCGACACTACCCCCCCACACCCAACCCCCCGCCACCCCCCCCTTATGGGTCTCAGACGCTGTCCTGGGGTCCCCCGCAGCGGCAGGCAGGGGTTCCCAAAGCTGGGGTACTTGAAAGAGTGCCCCAGAGTCTCCGACAAATTCTAATAGACCTTTTCCATTTTAACCGTACTGTAATAGCTGCGTATTTCTTGATGCATTTTAGACTTTTTTTTATACATTAATCGCATCCTTGGTAAGATTGTGATCATTGAAACGATTGTTTAGTCTATCGTTTTAAGTTGCAGCATGTCTTTGACAGCAGGGTGTAGACGTGCCTCCACGTACCTCTGTGTTAAGTAGTGTAGCGAGTGTCAGATTACGGTGTCAAATACTCCATCGTTTTATTGAGCTGTAACATCCTCAGCCACACAGCAGTCATAACGGGGTTTATAAAGTTTAGAACCCCCCCCCCCCAGTGAGCAGCGTTTAAACTCTCCTTTGGCACGTGCGTTGTTTGCTTTGGTGCTTCGGCGTCTGTCGGTTTGACTTTGGTTTTAACCGTCAGATAGATAGAGGGAAAGGTGACCTTCATCATCCTCTGTCGTCTTGGAACCGAAAGACCCACTTTAACCCTTTAAGGTGTGAGGTCACAAACATGTGATTAGAATGTTCTGAACTGAGCATTCCACTGCTGATGTAACAATCGCCACTGGTAATTGAAAGCAGTGGAGTTCTAGAACACAGACTTAGAATTTTGAGGAACAAAAGCATTCCAAAAAAAACATGCCCTTCAAACTGTTAAAGAAAAATAAGTGCTGCGACTAAAGATTTTGAGTGTGTTTTGTTCATATTGAATTTTGGGCATATTTGGACTCCATGAAGTGGTAAAAAAAAAAGAAACAAAAAGGCGGTAGTGGTGTGGGGGGAGGGGGGGTTTGACGGTTGAGAGTTTGGAGCCAGTTGGTTGAGTGTGGGCCTCTCAGGAATTTGGTTAAATGTGTCCGTTTTAAAGGGGGTGTGATTCTCTTCCGCCCCGTGTCTGTTTCTCTGGCTCTTTGCTGAATAAAACCCGAGAGGTACAGCACTCTTCATGGAGTCTGAAATTCATTAAAGGTTGAAATATGTTTTTTAATCATTCTGCTTAGGGCCTAGTGCACAGCCATTACATGCTCTCTCTCCCTCTCTCTCTCTCTCTCTCCCTCTCTCTCTGTCTCTCTCCCCCTCTCTCTCTCTGTCTCACTCTCCCTCTCTCTATGTTTCTCTCCCTCTCGCGCGCTCCCCCTCTCCTCTATCTCCAGCTCTCTCTCCCTCTCATCACGCTCTCTCTGTCTCTCTCTCCCCTCTCTCTCTCTCTCTCTCTCTCTCCCTCTCTCTCTCTCTCTCTCTCCCCTCTCTCTCTCTCTCTCTTCCCCCACCCCTAGCTCTCTCACTCATTATCCCTCATCCTCTCACTTATTCTCTCACCCTCCTTTTTCCTTCATTTTTTCTCGTTTTCTCTTACTCTCCCTCGCCCCTTTCTTTCTCTGTCTTCACTCTCTCTTAATTACCCCCCCCCCACCTCCCTCACTGCTGAGTCATCACCCACTGGTCTCCTCTCTGTAGTCGGTTGTCAGTGGGGAAATCAGTTGGGGTAGCGATCTGCCGGGGGTTGCTGGTGGTTAGAAGCCTTCCCTCTCTGCCCCCCCCCCCCACCCTCTCTTCCCCTCCCTCCGCCCTGTTCTCTCCCATCCCTCCTTCCTCTCCTCCCTGCTCCCCCCCCCCCCCCCCCCCCGGCTCTGCTCCCCCGTGCCCCCGTAAGGTGATTCATTCATCAATAATTAATAATTGGTTGGGACAGGTGAGCCGGAGAGGCAATTTGTCGAGAGTAGGCCCCGGGTCCCGTGCCAGGAGAGGGCGGTTGAGTCCAGCATGGGCGAGCGCTG